>CM055127.1:49556190-50156190 GCA_029206835.1 Rana muscosa
AGAATGTCCAGGGCTGAAACAGCAGGCGAATCATATGGGCAGGCAGTTCAGTAAGAGGCAACATATGGGAAGAGTCTCAGCAGGTTCAGCCATTGCTGTGCCGAGCAGCCTTGCGGGAAGCCCCATTATTTTGTGAGCGCTTAGACGAGGGGACTTTCTGCCAAGTTGCAGGTGGCGGGGGTGGCGTCGCCACGAGGTCCCACTCTGGTAGTTGGGGGACGGATATCCCCAGAGCGTCACAAAAGGCAGGAAGATCCTCGGGATATCTCAATGCAGCCGATTTGCCCTGATGGTTAGCCGTTAGACTGAAGGGGAAACCCCATCTGTAGAGGATGTTCCCCTCTTGCAGGGCATGAAGTAGCGGTTGTAGGAGTCTGCGCTTCTGCAGAGTGATCCATGAAAGATCCGGGTACAGCTGCAAGGGAGCATCATGTAACATTATTTTGCGCGCCAGTCGGGCCTGTCGCATGATCTCTTCCTTCAAGGGATAAGAGCTGATCCTACAGATGATATCCCGTGGTTTAGAGTTGGCGCCTTTGGGGCGCAAGGCCCGGTGGGCTCTGTCCATTTCAATGTGCGTTGTGGGAGGCTTCCCTAGAAGATTGTTAAACACAGTCTGTAAGGAGGTCTTTATGTCCTCAGGGCCATCCGACTCCGGGACCCCCCTCACTCGGATGTTGTTTCTGCGCCCCCTATTGTCCAAGTCCTCCACGTGACGTTGCATATCTCTCAGGAGGGAACGATGGTCTGCGCCTTGTGTTTGGACCCTGTGAACAGCTAGCTTGGTGTCTTGAATGTCCTCCTCGGCCATTTCTACACGATCGGCCAAGTGCCTGAGGCCGGACTGTAGGGCTTGGATTTCTGAGCGGCACGTGGACTTCACGTCCTCCACCAGTTGTCTAAAGTCCTCCTTAGTAGGTATCGCCTGTAAATATGATTGCCACTGTGGGGGTGGAGGTTGGACGTGGGCCAACATGGGGTGTTGTTCTGGTGGAGGCAGTCGGGGTGACAGCGGCTGAGAGTGTGGAGTAGTGTAGCCATGCGCCAGGTACGCCAGCCCAGCAGGTGAGGCCCACTGATCGCCCCAGGGTGGCACCTGGTCCGGCCTGGGGGGCTGTATGGCTGCAGTATTAGGTGGACGTGGAGCAGGGGAGCAGCCTTTTTGAGAGCTAGTGGGAGCTGGCAGTACCTGCAGTGCCACAGGAGAGCTGGGGGCCTGTGTGGGAGACAGTCTCTGAGCCTCATGAGGGGGCGGTATATGAGTGGAGGGTTGGAAGTCCTCCCGAGGCCTCACAGGCTCCTGAGGTGTCTGGACTGCAGGATATATGGGGCCCGGCAGAGTGGGGAAGTCCAGTGAGGATTCCGAGTGAGAAGGGGAGCCAGGGCTCGGTCCCTGCCTGCAGGGGTCTGAAGCTGTCCGTAGCAGACGTGGAAAGGCATCTGAGCACTGAGTGTAGTGCGGGGGAGGAGGGGGAGGGAGCATGGCGGCCTGCACTCCTCGTGGTGTCACCTCGTGGAGGAGGAAATGGCTGGGGGTACTCACAGCTCCTGACGTGGAAGGAGAGTCTGCGGTGTCCGAGGCCGGCAGGGATTCAGCAGATGTCCGGTCGGACGTGTATGCCGTCGGATTCTTCTGTGCGGAGGACCGCGAGCGGGTCATGGAGGGGTCCGGCGCCATCTTGCTTGTTCTCCCGGGGGAAGAAGCAGGCTGTAGGAAGAAGTCCCTGAGGTCCGCTGCTGATCCGGGCGGAGGCTGGGACGATCTCCTGTGTTCAGTGGAGCGGGTGTTCCGGGATTTGCCCATCCTGGTGTAGCGAATTGTCCCCAAAAGTGCCTATAAAGCTCGGGCCGGGAGAGAGCTGTGGATCTAAGCTGCCATGTAGGTCGGCTTCTGGACACGCCCCCATTTGTGGGTTTTTCTTTGCATCCTGAACAATTTTCCTGGCAGTTGTGGCTAATATTTTAGCTGGCCTACCTAACCCTGGCTTGGTTTGAACAGAGCCCCTCATTTTCCACTTCTTGATTAGAGTTTGAACACTGCTGATTGGCATTCTTAATTCCTTGGATATCTTTTTATATTCCTTTCCTGTTTTATACAGTTCAACTACCTTTTCCCGCAAATCCTTTGACAACTCTTTTGCTTTTCCCCATGACTCAGAATCCAGAAACCTCAGTGCAGCACTGGATGAAAGATGCAAGGGTCTGTCAGGAGTCCAGAAACTCATTGACCTTTTATACACTCACACTAATTACAAGCAAACAGATCACAGGTGAGGATGGTTACCTTTAAGCACCTTTCACACTGAGGCGTTTTTCAGGCGTTTTAGCGCTAAAAATAGCGCTGTAAAAACGCCTGAAATAATCCTGCCCCAGCATTCTCAATGTGAAAGCCCTGAGGGCTTTCACACTGAGGCGTTGTGCTGGCTGTGTGTTGGAAAAAATCCTGCAAACAGCTTTTTGGAGCATCTTTGGGGCGCATAAAATAGCGCTGTAAAAACGCCTATCCCATTGAAATGAATGAGTACCGCGGTAAAAACGCATAGGCGTTAGCGCTATTTTTTAAAATAGCGCTAACGCCTATGCGTTTTTACCGCGTTAGCGCTAAAAATATCGCTAACGCTGTAAAATCGCGGTAAAAACGCTTAGGCGTTAGCGCTATTTTAACGCTATTGCGGTAAAATTGTGGTAATAAATCACGATAAAATTGCAACGCCTCAGTGTGAAAGGGGCCTTAATAGCCATTCAAACCCCTTTGTGTCAACTTGTGTGCATGTTATCAGGCCAAAATCACCAGGGTATGTAAACTTTTGATCAGGGTCATTTGTGTAGTTTCTGTTGTCAATATGATTTAAAAAGAGTAAACACAGTTGATTGATAATAAATGGCTTCAGCCAAACACTAACCATGAGTGAAAGAAAAGTTTTTGTGTTATCATTCATATTCTCTGAAAAATGGCCAAGAAATCATAAATTCTGTCAGGGTATGTAAACTTATGAGCACAACTGTACGTTAGTTAATGTGTAATTTTAAATATGTATTTATCATTTTGCCTGGAGTTCCGCTTTAAGAAAGGTTTAATGCAAGTAGTCTATAGGCCTTTTATTTAATTGACATTAGTGCTGAGGATATTCATGTCCTGCCCGATGCTAGGATTTTAACAGCAGCAGGGAAATCAACTGTCCACCACAATCCCTTAAGTCCAAAAATGTCTCACTGTGCATGCCAACAGAACTAGGGGTCCCATGCTGTCATTTTCAACAGTGACAGTGTACTAGCAGCGATGTCAGTTCAAGTTCAGGTTCAGAGATAAATACTATACACAGTGTATGTGAAGGATTAAGAAATATGCAGTATGGAAAGGAGAAAACAACTTTACAAGGGACCTCAAGGAAGTGCACCCCCAACATTTTTTTGCTTTGTTGCACTTACAAAATATAAAATGTATGGCAGTGCATTATATCATGTTATACATGCGTTGTTTTTTTTTGCCTTTTAAATACTTTTGTATCTAGCTGGAGATGCTGTGTGTTGTTAGTCCCACCCTTTTTCATACTTTAGCCACCATCCCCACATGTACTGTAAATCTGCGGGAGCTAGACACACAATTTTTTTTGAACTTTCTGATATTTATCTGTTATCTGCAAAAGTTTTGGATTAAAGCATTCTATGATCTGCAAGATGTCATTTGGATGCGGTCACTGTCTGTCAAGCTACTGAGACTATAAGTTAAGCTATCTTAACAACTGGATCATTTAGAGTGCTTTCACACTGAAAGCGCTGGCCATTAGCGCTAAAGCGCCGCTTGTTTTAGTGGAGCTTTAACGCTGTTTAAGCAGTGCTTTTGTCGTTTTTCGGCTGCTAGCGAGGCACTTGTAACCCAAAAAAAAGTGTTAAAAACTCCTGTTTTGCGGCGATGTGAAAGCGCTTTTCAGCCACTTTGAAAGCGCTGCCCATTCATTCCAATGGGCATGGCATTTTGGGAACGCTAAATACAGCGCTCCCAACCCGCCTCAAAGATGCTGCTTGCAGGACTTTTGGTAACGTCCCACAAGCACACCGCCCGAGTGTGAAAAGTCACACTGCAATGGATGGGAGGCGGTTTTCAGGTGCTTAGCAGAGGCTATTTCCAGCGCAAAAGCGCCTGAAAACTGCCCCAGTGTGAAAGGGGTCTTATAAGGATCACACTTTCAGTGCATGGATTGTGGAAGCAGAACAGTCAGAAAATATTTTTTCTTTATCGTACACCACGGGACACAGAGCCAGTCATTACATAATGGGTTAAGGGTCACCAGCGGTGATTGGACACTGGCACAACCAATTGAAGACAGTTCTCCTCCATATAACCCCTCCCATCAGGGAAGTACCTCCGTTTTTTCGCCAGTGTCTAAGGTGTTGGACGCTGGTAGGATGTGCTAAAGGAAAACTCTGCCAAAGAGACCCTCTGGGGGTAAAAAGAGCTATGCTTTCAGATCCATCCAAGATGCCAAAGATTTACGCAAAAAACTGGATGGGATCTGGGCCTCATGCACGAGGCGCCGCCTGTAATGTCTCTCTTCGGAGGACTGGGCTCTAGGGTCCAGCACTTTCGCTACTTAGGCTAAAAGTCCTGGTAAGAGTCCTTTACACGGCCCAGGGGAGAGGTCTCCTTTAAGTAGGAACCCATATCCCTGAAGGTTGGCACACAGAACCCGCCGTGAAGGGTGAAGATTGGTTCTGTCTGATTTCAGCAGAAAAACCTGCGGCGGGGATAAAGGTAAGAGTCCTAAGCATAATCTTAAGGACCTTTCCTAATGTTGAGTAAGGTGTATTCTCTTTTTCCGCCACTAGAGGGACTAAAGAGCTGAGTTGTACTCGCCATGCTCCAAACAGTGTCAGATCCCACAGACAAGCACACTTCCTCCGCTGCAGAGTTCTGCCATGAGACAGCCGCCGCTTCTCTCCTCTAGGATGCCGGGTAAGATCTTCACAGCCATGGGGACATGCAGCTAATATGGAGTCAGGCAGGAGGAGGCTTCCCTCACCCCAGGACCCGCTGCCATTAACCCTCGGTCGCGCGCAAGCTTTATCGGCGGCGGGGGGAGGAGCGGGGTCACGAGCGTGCACATGCGTGGACGTTGATTTTGAAAGATGGCGCACAATACAGGAGCCATAAAAGGACTCAAAGGCCAGCAGCGCTCTCCTTGGGACACAGCAGCATTACGGGGGCACGTAAGCTCTATGTGGTTGGCGGGGCACTCCCAAGAGAGACACCTATACTCTATGCATGAAACTGTGTGTTTAAGTAGCATACTTTATGTAGATTGCTAGACTGAGCACAGTAGTGTATGCGTTGTGGTACCTCGGCTTTTTCTTAGTAATATGTCTTCCCTTAGAAAGAATGCAGGGACTAAGAGAGACAAGAAAGCACCGCCGTCTGAGACAGGTGGCTCTAGCCGTGCCTGCTCGGTACCTTCCTCTCCTGTAATTTCTGACGCACCTGTACAGGATGAGCCATTGCCACTATCAGGAGTAGCATCTTCCCCTGTGGTACCTGGGCCTGCATATGTCACTGAGGACACTTTAGCAGCAGCTCTGGACAACTTAGAAGGGAGAATCGCTACGCTAATCGCAAAGTCCTCGCAAAAGGACAAGAAGCAAAGCAGGATCTCCTTCTGTTGTTCTAGATCTCCTTTCAGAAAAATCTGAGGATGAGGAGGATGAGGGAACACCTGCAGGGGATAAGGATGAGGAGTCGGATAGATCAGCGATATCAGATGAACCTTTCTCTGCTTCCCAGATGCTAAGATCACAGGTGCAATGTTATGCTGAAACAATGCGTTCTGCATTCAAATTACCCTCTTCAGAGTTAACTGAATCACCTGTCTCCTCCCTGGGTTCACTAAAATCCCTGCAGGGTGCATGCTCTTTTCCGGTTCATCCGTTACTAGAAAAGCTAATTTACGCAGACTGGCAACACCCAGATAAGCATTTCTCACCTCCTAAGAAGTTTGACATTCTTTATCCTATGTAGGAAAAGTTTTCCAAGAAGTGGAGTCTGCCTTCTGTAGATGCAGCTATTTCTTGTATAAATAAAAACCTGACTTGTCCGGTGGATAATGTACATGTGTTTAACCACTTAAGCCCCGGACCATTTCGGGCCATTAGGACCAGGCCTGTTTTTGGGATTCGGCACTGCGCTGCTTTAACTGTAAATTGTGCGGACATGCAATGTTGTACCCAAATGAAATTTGCGTCCTTTTCTTCCCACAAATAGAGCTTTCTTTTAATGGTATTTGATTGCCTCTGCGATTTTTATTTTTTGCGATATAAACAGAAAAAGACCGAAAATTTTGAAAAAAAATGATATTTTCTACTTTTTGTTATAATAAAAATCGAATAAACTCAAAAATGTATTCAGCCACATGTCTTTAGTAAAAAAAATGTCAATAAGCGTATATTTATTGGTTTGCGCAAAAGTTATAGCGTTTACAAACTAGGGTACATTTTCTGAAATTTACACAGCTTTAAATTTATGACTGCCTATCTCATTTCTTGAGGTGCTAAAATGGCAGGGCAGTACAAAACCCCCCCAAATGACCCCATTTTGGAAAGTAGACACCCCAAGGAAATTGCTGAGAGGCATGTTGAGCCCATTGAATATTTTTTTTTTTTGTCCCAAGTGATTGAATAATGACAAAAAAAAAAAAAAATTACAAAAAGTTGTCACTAAATGATATATTGCTCACACATGCCATGGTTATATGTGGAATTGCACCCCAAAATACATTCTGCTGCTTCTCCTGAGTACGGGGATACCACATGTGTGGGACTTTTTAGGAGCCTAGCCACGTACGGGACCCCGGAAACCAAGCACCGCCTTCAGGATTTCTAAGGGCGCAAATTTTTGATTTCACTCCTCACTACCTATCACAGTTTCGAAGGCCATAAAATGCCAAAATAGCACAAAACCCCCCCAAATGACCCCATTTTGGAAAGTAGACACCCCAAGCTATTTACTGAGAGGCATGTTCAGTCCATGGAATATTTTATATTTTGCCACAAGTTGCGGGAATATGACAGACTTTTTTTTTTTTTGCACAAAGTTGTCACTAAATGATATATTGCTCACACATGCCATGGGCATATGTGAAATTACACCCCAAAATACATTCTGCTGCTTCTCCTGAGTACGGGGATACAACATGTGTGGGACTTTTTGGGAGCCTAGCCGCGAGCGGGACCCCAAAAACCAAGCACCGCCTTCAAGGTTTCTAAGGGCATAAATTTTTGATTTCACTCCTCACTACCTATCACAGTTTTGAAGGCCATAAAATGCCAAGATGGCACAAAACCCCCCCAAATGACCCCATTTTGGAAAGTAGACACCCCAAGCTATTTGCTGAGAGGCATGTTGACCCCATTGAATATTTTTTTTTTTTGTCCCAAATGATTGAATAATGACAAAAAGAAAAAAAAATGTACAAAAAGTTGTCACTAAATGATATATTGCTCACACATGCCATGGTTATATGTGGAATTGCACCCCAAAATACATTCTGCTGCTTTTCCTGAGTACGGGGATACCACATGTGTGGGACTTTTTGGGAGCCTAGCCGCGTACAGGGCCCCAAAAACCAAGCACTGCGAACGCTGCAGTTATGTGTGTTGTGTTTGGTAAGTGACAGTGATCGATCGATACTGCACTTGGGTGGGCTGGGCTGGGCTGGGCTGGGCGGAGGGGCTAAACGCAGGCACTAGCAGGTATCTGGGCTGATCCCGCTAACACTGCGTTTTTGGGAACCCTAAACCGCTGGGGATGCTAGTATAGATCTGATCAGATCTGATCAGATACTATACCACTAAGGGGGGTGTATGCTTTGCGCGTGGGTGTTAGCGTTGCTGGCACTAACCTAACACTGCCTGGGGCGACGCAGACCCTCTCTGGCGCTAAAACCTAATTGATCTCACCCGCCGGGCGATCAGGGGGGTTAAACCTTTATTGGGTTATATACGGCGGGTGCCCTGATGCTATAAAAAGCAAACTAATCAACCAGCGTCACCCGTAACCTTTATATGGTGATCACTGGTGAAAGGGTTAACTAGGGGCAATCAGGGGGTTAAAACCTTTATTAGGTTAAATATGGGGGTACCTGACACTATATAAAAACCTGACGGGTAACCTAAATAACTAAATAACTTACTGGCTAACCAGTGACACCAGTGACGCTTATACGGCGATCACTGGTGAAAGGGTTAACTCTAGGGGCAATCAGGGGGTTAAAATAATATATGGGGGTACCTGACACTAATAAAAACCTGCGGCGAACCTAAAAAAAAATAACTGCCTATCTAAAACACCAGCGACACGAATACAGCGATCGGAAAAACAATCGCTTAGTGACGCTGAAGTTAGGGGGTGAAAGGGTTACCTGGGGGGTGATCAAGGGGTTAAACCTTTATTAGGGGGGGTTAGGGGGCTACCCTGGACCTAAAGGGGCCTAATCCTAACTGCCCTGCAACTTTTTACAATCCCAGATGACACTAAATGCAGTGATCAGTAAAATAAATGATCACTGCAATCAGTGACACTGTGATTGGGGGCTTTGGGGTGACCTGGGGGGTGATCTGGGGGTGACTGGGGGGTGATTTGTGTGCCTATGTGTACCTACGTGTCAGTGGACTGTTGGTGCACTAACCTGCTTCTTCTCTGCTCGGCGCCGGGAACGAAAAGACCGCGGCGAGGGAGATGACATCACTTCCTCCAGCCTTGTTTACATCACATGGCGGAGGAAGCATTTTCATTGGCCGGGAGCGATCGCGAGGGGGGGGGGCGGAATCGAGCGGCCCCCCCCTCATGCCTGATCGCTCCCGAACACTTAACGGCCGCTCACTGCAGTGAAGGGGGGTCCGGATGGACCCCCCAACTGCACAAAGGCGATCACGTAGATCTACGTGATTCTGCCTGTCCGTGCCATTCTGCCGACGTAAATCGGCGGTGGGCGGTCGTTAAGTGGTTAAAGATCCTTCGGAAAAGAAATTGGAATCTTTACTAAAATCTTCCTTCCATTTGGCTTGTTCAGTTGCCCCACCTGCTATAGCGGCAGTTAGTATGTGTCAGGTCCTCAAGGACCAGGTAAAACAGGGGCTGAAGGATCTGCCTCCGGAACAAGTCAAATTTTGGGAAAATTTGCCTAAAGCCTTATGTTTTACAGTAGATGCCATGAGAGATTCGATTCAGCAAGCATCTCACCTTACACTCCAGCTGGTGCTTATGCGCAGAATTCTTTGGCTAAAACATTGGTCAGCAGAAGCTCCATGCAAAAAACTTTTGGCCAGTTTCCCCTTCCATGGCCAACGCCTCTTTGGGGAGGATTTGGAAAAATATATCCAAAAGATATTGAGTGGTAAGACTACTCTATTACCAGAGAAGAAAAACAAGCGGCCTTGTTTTAAACATTCTCTTTCCCCAGCTCCCGGAAGATCTGCCTCCAGCCAGTGGCGATGGCATTTTCAGCCAGCCACAAAGGCTAAAGAAAATCTGACTCGGAAGAACAAGAAGCCGTGGGGTTCAAAAGCAAATAAGCAAAACTACAAAGCCTCTTTGTGAAGAGGCGCCCCTGCTCGGCCGAGTGGGGGGACGGTTTCGGCAGTTTTCAGCGGCATGGCAGACAGAAATCCAGGACAAATGGGTAGTATCCACAGTATCCCTAGAGTACAAACTGAAATTTCGAGAAATCCCATCTTCTCAGTTCCGAAGCTCAAGGCTTTCCAAAGATCCACTAAAAAGAGGATCCTTCTTCAAAGGTTTGAATCACTTGCTGTCTCAAGGGGTGATCACAGAATACCCCTAAAAGAGCAAGGTTCAGGTTTTTATTCAAACCTCTTTGTAATTCCAAAACCAAACGGAGACGTCAGACCAATCCTGGATCTAAGATCTCTAAATCAGTTTCTGAACATTCGCCATTTCCGAAGGGAAACTATTCGATCCGTGGTCGCCACCCTACAAGGTGGAGAATTCATGGTGTCTATAGACATCAAGGACACATATTTACATGTGCCTATCCATCCCGCTCACCAAAAATTCCTAAGGTTCGCGGTAGAACATCGCCACTTCCAGTTTGTGGCTCTGCCCTTTGGTGTGGCTACCGCACCCCGGGTATTTACAAAGGTGCTAGCACCTCTATTGGCAAATCTGAGGGCACAAGGCATGGCGATAACCGCCTATTTAGATGATCCACTTGTCGTAGATCGGTCAGTGGCAGGATTAGATCACGCTGTGCTCACTACAGTAAATTACTTGGAGCATTTAGGATGGATCGTAAACCTACAAAAGTCCTCTCTACAAGCCCAAAGAAGGGTAGAGTATTTGGGCATGATCATAGACACAGCCCAAAGCAGGGTATTCCTGCCAGAGCCAAAGATCAAGTCTCTAAAGCACCCGATCAACAAGGTCAAGGCAAATTTGGGGATCGTCTATTCGCCTTTGCATGAGGCTATTAGGGAAGAGTGGTGGCCTCCTTTGAGGCTGTCCCTTACGCCCAATTTCATTCCAGACTACTTCAAGGCAGTATCTTAGCCACCTGGAACAGGAAGATCCAAGCTCTGGATTTACCCATGCGCCTGTCTCCACAAGTGCAAGAAGGTTCAGTTGGTGGTTAAAAACCAAGAACTTGCGGAAAGGAAGATTCTTTCTCCCAGTCACCTGGAAGGTGGTGTCTACGGATGCCAGCCTATTGGGCTGGGGAGCAGTGTTAGAAGAAGCTTCAGCCCAGGGAATCTGGACCAAGACCAAAGGGAGCCTGCCCATCAACATACTGGAGATTCGGGCAGTATATCTAGCCCTCAGAACCTGGACACACAGGTTACACGGCCACCCTATTCGGATTCAATCCGACAATGCTACTGCAGTAGCTTACATCAATCACCAAGGAGGCACCCGCAGTCAGGGTGCTCAGAAGGAGGTGAATCGGATTTTGGCATGGGCAGAAGATCATGTTCCTTGTCTCTCTGCAAATTTCATTCCAGGGGTAGAAAACTGGCAAGCAGTTTATCTGAGTTGCCAGCAGCTATCACCAGGAGAGTGGTCTCTCCACCCCTATGTCTTTCAGGCCATATGTCAGAAATGGGGGACCCCGGATGTAGACTTGCTAGCTTCCAGGTTCAACAGGAAGTTGGACAACTTTGTATCCAGGACGAGAGATCCTCTGGCCTACGGATCGGATGCTCTAATAATTCCCTGGAATCAGTTCTCACTGATCTATGCATTTCCTCCGATCCCTCTCTTACAAAGGCTACTTTGCAGGATCAAGAAGGAGGGAATTCCAGTAATCCTAGTGGCCCCAAATTGGCTCAGAAGGCCCTGGTACGCCGAGATCATAAAGATGGCTGTAGGAAGACCTTGGAAGCTTCCGCTTCGTCACGACCTGATGTCGCAGGGTCCAGTGTTCCATCCTTCCTTACAAAAGCTAAATTTGACGGTCTGGCTACTGAGACCCACATTTTGAAGAAACAAGGGATCTCAGGTCCAATTCTTTCTACACTCATTAATGCTAGAAAGCCAGCATCCAGGCTTATCTACTATAGAGTCTGGAAGGCATGTTTCCTGGTGTGAAACCAGAAGATTGAATCCTCAGAAGTATAACATAAGTAGGATTCTCACCTTTTGCCAGTTAGGAGTGGATATGAAATTAGCCCTTAGTACCATCAAGGTTCAAATATCGGCTCTATCAGTCTTTTTTCAAAGACCGCTGGCATCTCATTCCCTAGTTCGGGCTTTCATTCAGGGTGTACTGCGGATTAATCCGCCAGTCAAATCTCCCTTGTGCCCATGGGATTTGAATTTGGTATTGTCAGTATTGCAAAAGCAACCTTTGGAACCTATTCGCCATATTCCTTTGATCCTTTTGAGCAGGAAATTGGCCTTTCTTTCTCGTACATCACGGGACACAGAGCGGCATAGTAATTACTATGTGGGTTATAGAGCCTACCTTCAGGTGATGGACACTGAAACACCCAAGACAGGAAGTCCCCTCCCCTATATAACCTCTCCCATATCGGGAGTACTTCAGTTTTTTGCCAGTGTCTAAGGTGTTGTTCACGGTTAACATGTATTCAAAGTAGCTTCGCTTATGGTTCTTTTATTTCCTAGGCAAGCTGTTTTCGGATCCGTCCAAAGTGCTTCATAGCCAAAGTGGACGGTACCCGGGCCTCGGTTAAGAAGGACGAGGTTTTGCCTGTAATGCCTCTCTTAGGAGGGCTGAATCCTGAATTCCAGTACTTTGGTCAGACCCAATACCAAGAGTTTTCTGGCAGGGTGCGGTACAGGTCCAGGGGAGTGGTGATTCTATTTTGGGACCCCGGTCCCTGAAGGTCGGCTGACAATTGCCCGCCGTGATGGGTGAAGGTTGGGCTATCTGTTCCTAACAGAGTCCTGCGGCATGGAAAGTTAAGTGAAGGTCCCTGGCGAACTTGGTTCATCAGGGAACCTTCAAGCTAATGTGTGCCTTGCCTATATTTAGCTATTGACCTCCCTGCTGTAAGAATTATGCCTAGACTAGTTAAACCTGAAATGTTTTTTCATTTGGTTTTATTATTTTGGACATCATTGTAGTACATTATGGGGCCACTAGAGGGTGCTCCCGCCCCTCCAAAATGTCTAAACATAGGGCTTTACCTTGATACAAGTGTATGCCTGGGGCATTGTGGAGGTGCTTCTTTCAATATACAGCTCCTGGAGTCCTACTGCTATTTGCCGCCACAGGACTACCTGTCCGTATCACTTCGCCGGCCCTGCTACGGCTCGCAGAGCTCCCGGCCTCCCTCCTCTCTCCTTCCTCTCCCAGGCAGACAGTGATCCGGCGGCGCCGACGTGCACGTGGACGCACGCGATTGCTGGAGATATGGGGAGTGTGGGACAGAGGGGGCGGGGCTTGGCGTGATGACGCTCCGTGTCCCCCCCGGCTTGCTTCTGCGCATGTGCGGGGCATCCTCTGCCTTAAAAGCAGTCTCTAAGAGACACCCTGGCGATAGGACGGACACAGGAGCGTGGGGCTTAGTATTGGTTGGCAGTGCTAAACTATTAATGTGATTGGCATACATCAGGCAGTGATACAGGCATCCCCAAGTCACATTAGCTTTACACCTGACTGACTTTTATAGCAGCTTGTACACTGGACTATGGCTCAGTAGTGGGTGCAATTTGACTGCGAGTACCTCGGCTTTGAGCTTGGGATTTTGCCTTCTAAAGGCTCTGGGACTAAAAAACCTAAGAAGCAAAAGGGTTCACCATCGGGCTCTGAGGATCTTGGTCATGCTTCCGCTGTTCCAGCCTCCCCTGATAAATCAGAGGTAGTCGCCCGGGGTGAGCCATCAGGGTTTTTGAGTGCTGCGGCTGCCCTCAGCCCACCTACTCCTGTATATGTGATGGAAGAGGTTTTTGCCTCAGCCCTGGGGGTATTGGAACAAAGATTGACAGCATTAATCGCGTCCTCCCTGCCAGAGAGGAAGCATGCCAGGTCAACATCTCCCCCTTTTAGAGTTCCTAACAGCAGAGCAATTGTCCCAGGGATCAGGCTGAGGGGCATTCTGATGATTCTGCCTCTGAGGAGTCTACTTTTAGAAGAACCATTTTCAGCCTCAGACTGAAAAATTGTTAGTTCAATCCTTGACAGAGATGGTTCGGTCAGCTTTTAAGTTGCCCCTTTTGGAACCAGAAGCTACCTCTGTTTCTTCGTTGGGCTCTTTGAAAGCCCAGCAAACTAACTGTTCTTTTCCAGCTCATCCGTTGTTAGAGGGACTCATTTATCAGGATTGGGAACATCCTGATAAGCTTTTTCTTCCTCCTAAGAAGTTTTCTATTTTGTATCCTATGGAGGAAAAGTTCACCAAGAGGTGGATTCTTCCTACAGTGGACGCTGCCATCTCCTGTGTGAACAAGACTTTGACATGTCCGGTGGACAATGTTCAGATGTTCAAGGATCCAACGAAAAAGAGGTTGGAAACCTTGTTGAAAACTGCTTTTTCTATGGCCGGTGCAGTAGCTCATCCTTTTTTATGGATGAACGCTACACTATGGAAAGTTTTTTTCTTTCTCTTTTGGATTTTATCCTACTTACTGAGGAACATCCACTCTGATCTGCCAAGAGTGTGTCTACTCCCAGTTTTGGCCAGGTGTTCAATCAACGTCTCTGGAGACTCTCCCATTGTGGATGAAGCGTTCCTGCAGAATCATCCTGCCTTCCATGGAGTAAAACATCACTCTACTGAGCCTGTTTTGACCCCCCTGAGAAGGGTGGTCGCAGGCTGTCTGGTAAGCCTTCATTCTTCACCTTGGTGGCGGGATCTTTACTAAGTGTTGGAGCATTTTGCCTATGATTTTCATCGGATACCTGCACTCTGTAGAACTCTTATCATCTTTAAATAGAGGAGAAGATTTCATATATTTTTCACTGACACACATGAACTTTAAATTGTTTATTTTTAGTATTCACTCATGTTTTTGATACTTTTTCTTATATTTTTTTCACTGTATAGCCATACACAGTTTTGCTCATCCAGCGCTACACCTTTTTGTATATTTATATTCGTTGTATCTTATATCAAGGTTTTTTTTTGGTGTTTAGCAGCAGGTTTTCCTTTAGGGATTTATTCATTTATTGCACTTTAATAATTTGCACCTAGCGCAAATTTTTCTTTTATAACCATATTTTGTTTTTTGATATATTTAATTTGCAGCTGGTGTATCCGTCATGGATATTTTTGATTATAGATCACAGGTGGTTATTTACACTGCAGGTGTTTTTGATGGTAATGATGATTCCAGAGATGATCTAGCAGGTTGTTTTCTTAGATTAAAGAATCTCACCATCACTGAGGTTCATACCTAGGTGGGATGTTGCTTATTTAGAGGAGTATGTGAAGGCAGACATGGTCCCTAGGAGCCTCAGGTGGGATGTAAATCCCCAGAAAGATGATAATGAGTTGGCCGAGTGGTTCAAATACTTCAATGAGGCAGGTGTCAACTTTTTGCAGTTTCTTATAGCAAAAAAGAAGCGCAAGTTGGCAACTTTGGACTGCGAGATCAACATCATTAAAAATAAATGAATCCCTTTTAAAGCAGAACAGGAATATTTGCATAGATCTGAGGCTCTTAAAGCAGTATTAATTAGAGAAGAATCTGAACAAAAATCTAAGAAAAAGTATAACAGAGACGTAAAAGACTATAGGGAGAATATAGTTTTTAGATGGCAGGTTATACCACCTCCTGACCCACCAGTGGGGGACAGTGCAACTGGCTCTCAACCAATTGGTGTTGTTCAAAGGAGTGGTATACTAAGAAACGAACAAGGTGCATTTTCTAGTGTTCCTCAGATGCCTCGTCCCTCCCCGGATCCACGGAGAGGGAGAAATAATCCACAACAATATTACCAACAAGGAAGAGGTAGGGGTAGTAGAAGGAACCCTTCCCCTTATCCCAATCATCATTCCCCTCCACCTTGGCATCACCGGAATATCAAAGGTTATGATATTGCTAAACTGGATTCTATCATTGTATGTAAAAAGAAACAAATCCGCGCAATAAACTATAATGTACTACTAAGCAGCTGAACACTAAGGGTCAAATAATCAAAATCCCTGAGTATAACATAAAAATAAATAGTGCAGCGCTTTAAAAGTCCATATATCAAAGATAGAAAAACAGCACAGTAAATCAGTATATAATCCCCGTGATCTTCATAGATGACACATGGACTCTTGATTGCATGCAGGTGGTAACAGACACACACACAGTGAGAGACCTCCACCAACAGATAAATTGGCCGCTCACCTTCCAACATGGACCCTTTAATTATAGAGGGTCACTGAAAAACTTTCCCTTACGGGTTAATCCAAAGCAGATGAAGATGTAAACTTCCCCAAAAGGATTAGGGTCATCAATTCCATATAACATCAGGATCATTCAAAAACTTCCAGGTATTAAGTTCATAGGGCAGTGTTTACATGTGGAAAATATATAAGCAGACCATAGTGTTTCTCCGTAATAAAAAACAATTTAATGAAAAACGAAAGTAGTGCACTTACATTTAAAAGGCACTAAACCAGTGCCGAGGTACAACAGCGCGTCTGGTGAGACTGTGAATGAACTGCGGGTGACGTCACGAACTTCCCATCCGTACGCACGTTACGTCCCAGTAGGCGGGACTTCATCAGCGGATATGGGAAGAACGCCAGACACCCGCTCTTATAGCAACAAGGCGCCTGTGACTATGGAGACACGATGCAGCGTCACATGACGCCGATAGGGACGTCTGAATCACATGACATCAACCAGGAAGTGTCCCCGTGAGCCAGATATCCACACAAAGACTCCAAAGGCAACCAAAATACATGATAAAAACTTTGAAATAGAAAATATAAATATATATATATCTAAAATTCAACCAGTAAACCAGCCCAGTTGATTAATATAAAATATATGTATATTAATGCAGCGATCAACTCCTACAGTTACTACCGATATGGAGAAAGAAGCTGCTTATACATTGGATAAAAAATAAATAAACAAATCTGGACTGCAGACCTGAATATAGACGTGACATCAACCACAGCCCACAACAATCTCACCAAACCAAAATAAACATACTAAAACAATAATACATTAATAAATCACATATAATAAATGAAAAAAAAAAAAAAAAAAAAAAAAACATCTACGATCTAATTAGCGGTCAGTTATAAAACAATTTATGTCAAATTCGACATTTAACCCGTCAGGGCAAAGAACTCGTGTTTCATGAATCCAATGGGATTCTCTTTTGCTCAGCTGACGGATAAAATTGCCACCTCGCCAATGTCTAGTGACTTTCTCTATGCCCCAGAATCTCAAACCCTTGGGATTTTGTTGGTGGAACTGTTTAAAATGCCTAGAGACATTGTGGGTTTTGACCCCCTTTTTAATATTATTAACATGTTCTGCCACACGAACATGTAGAGGTCTCGAGGTTCGGCCTATATATTGGAGTCCGCAATCGCACTCCAGCATATAGACGACCCCCACCGTGGCGCACGTAATCAATTGTTTAATATTGTATTCTTTATTGGTGGCAGATGCCAAAAAAGACTTCCTTTTCTTAAGATTAACTTTGGAGGTCCTGCACGGGACACAACGGCCACATGCGTAAAATCCACCCAGGAATCTAAACATGCTGTTATCTGACGGTACAGGGGGGTTTAGGACACTAGGTGCCAATCGATCTCGCAAGGACGGGGCTTTCTTATAAATGAATTGGGGTTTCTCCGGTAGAACGGGACCAAGAATCTTATCTTGTTTTAAGATGGACCAATTTTTAACAATAATTTTCTCGAACTTTTTATACTGGACATTGTAGTCCAATATCATTCGAAAATTGTGAGAATCCCCATCAGAAGTTTTACTTCGATCAGTCAATAATGTCTGTCTATCAATCATCTTAACTTGTTCTACCTCTCGGAGCAGAACCTGTTCATCATAACCCTTTTGCACAAATCTAGTGGTCAACACTCGTGATTGGTTTACAAAATCAGATACTTGTGTGCAATTCCGACGCAACCTAATATACTGTCCCCTGGGGATGTTGCACAACCAAGAACGGTGGTGACAACTCCCCAGGGGAATGTACGCATTGCGATCGGTGGGTTTAAAGTGATTGATCAACTTAAAATGATCACTTCCCTTGGTGATGGTAAGATCCAAATAATCAACCTTCTCATTATCTATGGTCCATGTGAGGATAATATTTTTGTTGTTGTCATTAAGATGACTAATGAAAAAATCCAAAGCGGATCTATCACCCTCCCACACCAGGATCAAATCATCAATATAACGAAAATAACAAACTAATTCAGGGGGACGACATGCGAACACTGCCCGTTCCTCCCAGTGGGCCATAAAAATATTGGCCACACTGGGAGCAAAACGGGCCCCCATCGCAACTCCCCTAGTTTGTAAGAAAAAATCCCCATCGTACCAAAAATAGTTCCGGGATAAACAAAAATCCAAACAACTCAAAAGGAACTCCTGATGTCTACCAGACAGCGTAGAGGTGGACAGAGCCCATTCCACAGCCGTCAGTGCATCCTGGTGTCCTATAATGGTGTACAGGGACCCCACGTCTGCTGTCACCAATATACTTTTTTCAGAACACCCCAGAGATTGGAGGATCTGGATAATATGTTTAGTGTCTTTAAGGAATGCTGGCGTTTTAACTACCAGGGGTTGTAAGAATGAATCAATGTATTGCCCTAATCGGGCTGACACTGAGTCAATCCCATTTACTATGGGCCTCCCTGGAGGGTTAACACTGTCTTTATGTAATTTCGGTAGAAAATAAATGATAGGAGTTCTGCAAAACAATGGATCCAGGTAAAGAGCCTCTTTTATGGTCAATATTCCCTGATCTTTACCATCCTCAATGATATGGTGTAACTCATCCTTAAAGGACAACATAGGGTCTGTATGAAGAACTCTATATGTATCCTCATCTGACAATAGGTTACTCATTTCCATTTTATAGTATTCTTTACTCAGGATGACTAACCCTCCTCCTTTGTCCGCTGGACGAATTACAATTTCTTTTCTTTTTTCCAAAGATCCCATACCCCGTTTAATATATTGTGGATCTAATACCTTTTTAATTTTCAATGACTCCAAATCCTTTACTACCATATTCTTGAAGACCTCCATATATTTGCTGTCAACATTAATGGGGTTGAATATTGATTTATTTCGTAAAGAAGAATGGTCACCCCTAACAAGTGGTGTAGCCCTACTAGTGTTGGATAAAAAATATTTTTTCATGTTCAAACTTCTAATGTATTTTTGCAAACTTACGTAAGTTTGGAATTTGTTCAAATTTTTGGTTGGGGCAAATTTAAGCCCTCTATCCAGGACTTTGATTTCATCATCATTTAATGTTACCCCACTTAGATTATAAATTCCTGCTCCCGTTATGGTTTCGACCTTTTGTAATCGCCTACCCCCTCTCCTTCCTCTCTGTCTTTTCTTTTTCTTGGGGTACCTACATTGGGCGGTGGATACTGTGGCAATTGTCTCCACCATTCCCCTAGGTTGGGTCTGTGTACAGGGGGTCCAGTTTGGTATCCCCCACGTGACCCTAAAAAATCCCCCCTATCGTGGTCAGAGTGGTTGGCTAACGGTGCAAAACTATTTTGCATAGGAAACCCCCTATTTTGGGGGTAATGGGGCCTCCCTCTATTGGATGGGTCAGCCCCATCTCCAAAATTACGAGAATCTCTCCATGGTTGGGATGCATTCTGATAATAAGATGATGTTGGATAATCATTTTCATAATGGGGGGTTGGTTGATAATTACCTTTACCTCTACCTCTTTTGTTCTTACCCCTTTTGGGGGGACCCCTATTAGGGTAATCATGAGGGGAAGAAAACCTTTACCTGGATCCATTGTTTTGCAGAACTCCTATCATTTATTTTCTACCGAAATTACATAAAGACAGTGTTAACCCTCCAGGGAGGCCCATAGTAAATGGGATTGACTCAGTGTCAGCCCGATTAGGGCAATACATTGATTCATTCTTACAACCCCTGGTAGTTAAAACGCCAGCATTCCTTAAAGACACTAAACATATTATCCAGATCCTCCAATCTCTGGGGTGTTCTGAAAAAAGTATATTGGTGACAGCAGACGTGGGGTCCCTGTACACCATTATAGGACACCAGGATGCACTGACGGCTGTGGAATGGGCTCTGTCCACCTCTACGCTGTCTGGTAGACATCAGGAGTTCCTTTTGAGTTGTTTGGATTTTTGTTTATCCCGGAACTATTTTTGGTACGATGGGGATTTTTTCTTACAAACTAGGGGAGTTGCGATGGGGGCCCGTTTTGCTCCCAGTGTGGCCAATATTTTTATGGCCCACTGGGAGGAACGGGCAGTGTTCGCATGTCGTCCCCCTGAATTAGTTTGTTATTTTCGTTATATTGATGATTTGATCCTGGTGTGGGAGGGTGATAGATCCGCTTTGGATTTTTTCATTAGTCATCTTAATGACAACAACAAAAATATTATCCTCACATGGACCATAGATAATGAGAAGGTTGATTATTTGGATCTTACCATCACCAAGGGAAGTGATCATTTTAAGTTGATCAATCACTTTAAACCCACCGATCGCAATGCGTACATTCCCCTGGGGAGTTGTCACCACCGTTCTTGGTTGTGCAACATCCCCAGGGGACAGTATATTAGGTTGCGTCGGAATTGCACACAAGTATCTGATTTTGTAAACCAATCACGAGTGTTGACCACTAGATTTGTGCAAAAGGGTTATGATGAACAGGTTCTGCTCCGAGAGGTAGAACAAGTTAAGATGATTGATAGACAGACATTATTGACTGATCGAAGTAAAACTTCTGATGGGGATTCTCACAATTTTCGAATGATATTGGACTACAATGTCCAGTATAAAAAGTTCGAGAAAATTATTGTTAAAAATTGGTCCATCTTAAAACAAGATAAGATTCTTGGTCCCGTTCTACCGGAGAAACCCCAATTCATTTATAAGAAAGCCCCGTCCTTGCGAGATCGATTGGCACCTAGTGTCCTAAACCCCCCTGTACCGTCAGATAACAGCATGTTTAGATTCCTGGGTGGATTTTACGCATGTGGCCGTTGTGTCCCGTGCAGGACCTCCAAAGTTAATCTTAAGAAAAGGAAGTCTTTTTTGGCATCTGCCACCAATAAAGAATACAATATTAAACAATTGATTACGTGCGCCACGGTGGGGGTCGTCTATATGCTGGAGTGCGATTGCGGACTCCAATATATAGGCCGAACCTCGAGACCTCTACATGTTCGTGTGGCAGAACATGTTAATAATATTAAAAAGGGGGTCAAAACCCACAATGTCTCTAGGCATTTTAAACAGTTCCACCAACAAAATCCCAAGGGTTTGAGATTCTGGGGCATAGAGAAAGTCACTAGACATTGGCGAGGTGGCAATTTTATCCGTCAGCTGAGCAAAAGAGAATCCCATTGGATTCATGAAACACGAGTTCTTTGCCCTGACGGGTTAAATGTCGAATTTGACATAAATTGTTTTATAACTGACCGCTAATTAGATCGTAGATGTTTTTTTTTTTTTTTTTTTTTTTTCATTTTTTTCATTTATTATATGTGATTTATTAATGTATTATTGTTTTAGTATGTTTATTTTGGTTTGGTGAGATTGTTGTGGGCTGTGGTTGATGTCACGTCTATATTCAGGTCTGCAGTCCAGATTTGTTTATTTATTTTTTATCCAATGTATAAGCAGCTTCTTTCTCCATATCGGTAGTAACTGTAGGAGTTGATCGCTGCATTAATATACATATATTTTATATTAATCAACTGGGCTGGTTTACTGGTTGAATTTTAGATATATATATATTTATATTTTCTATTTCAAAGTTTTTATCATGTATTTTGGTTGCCTTTGGAGTCTTTGTGTGGATATCTGGCTCACGGGGACACTTCCTGGTTGATGTCATGTGATTCAGACGTCCCTATCGGCGTCATGTGACGCTGCATCGTGTCTCCATAGTCACAGGCGCCTTGTTGCTATAAGAGCGGGTGTCTGGCGTTCTTCCCATATCCGCTGATGAAGTCCCGCCTACTGGGACGTAACGTGCGTACGGATGGGAAGTTCGTGACGTCACCCGCAGTTCATTCACAGTCTCACCAGACGCGCTGTTGTACCTCGGCACTGGTTTAGTGCCTTTTAAATGTAAGTGCACTACTTTCGTTTTTCATTAAATTGTTTTTTATTACGGAGAAACACTATGGTCTGCTTATATATTTTCCACATGTAAACACTGCCCTATGAACTTAATACCTGGAAGTTTTTGAATGATCCTGATGTTATATGGAATTGATGACCCTAATCCTTTTGGGGAAGTTTACATCTTCATCTGCTTTGGATTAACCCGTAAGGGAAAGTTTTTCAGTGACCCTCTATAATTAAAGGGTCCATGTTGGAAGGTGAGCGGCCAATTTATCTGTTGGTGGAGGTCTCTCACTGTGTGTGTGTCTGTTACCACCTGCATGCAATCAAGAGTCCATGTGTCATCTATGAAGATCACGGGGATTATATACTGATTTACTGTGCTGTTTTTCTATCTTTGATATATGGACTTTTAAAGCGCTGCACTATTTATTTTTATGGATTCTATCATTGCTGAGGTTGGTCTCAGAGATAGACAGACTCTTCTGTGTGACAGACCCCCAGAGGTGGAAAACAGGGAGGATTTTGGCCTAGCCTTTCTGACCACATATTCAAGTCAACACTGGGCCATTAAAAGAATCATTAAAAAACATTGGTCGGTGTTAAAGAATGACCGAGTGTTGGGGCCTCTGTTGTCCAACAGCCCAAGAGTGCTCTTCAGGGGTGCTTCCAACCTCAGACATTCAATAGCACCAAACGTACCTGATCCCCCAACTCGTCCGACTTTTTTTGGGGATCTGAAGGGATTCTATCCCTGTAGGAGATGTAAAGTTTGTAGGGTCAATGCTCTCCAGGGTAGAAGAATTACTGATTTCACTTCATCTGGAACAGGAGTGACATATCCCATTAGGTCCCTTATAACCTGCACTACTAAATGCGTGGTGTACCTCTTGCGGTGCCCATGCGGGTTGGAATATGTCGGACGGACTATTAGGAAACTCAGTATAAGATTGGGGGAGCACATTACCAACATAAAAAATGGTTTTGACAAACATAATGTGTCAAAACATTATGATCTTGTACACAATAGAAACCCAAAAGGTACTATCTTTATTGGTCTGGAAAAATATGTGCCCCATTGGAGAGGTGGAAATGGTAGAAGAAGCATATCCAGATCTGAAACCAGCTGGATACATAAATTAGGCTGTCACACACCGGGAGGCCTTAATGTGGAATGGGACATAAATTGCTTCATTAATAATGAGTGATTTATTATTTTGATGTCCCTTCCAATAATCTTTATCCATTTTTCACTTTCTTACCTTTTGTGTATTTTCGATCTGGGCTTTAGTTTATGGATAACATTTCTGAATTTTGAACAATTAGTATATGTAATAAAGAGTTTTTTATTGATTTTATATATATATATATATATATATATATATATATTAAAAATATCATATCAAAAAAACTTAAGCCTCATATAGTCCATATGATAAACAGCGCTAGTAATGGATAAGTGTCCAAAAACACAAAAAACACTTGAGTGATGACGTTGCAACAGTCAAACTAAGAGTGAAGTATCTTCTATGGATAAAATCTGTAGTGCACCCTACACCAATCCCAAATCTTCACCACGAGTGAGGCACGCTCCCCCCCTGGGGTACAAACTCACCACAAGAATGAAAAAGGTAAGCCTTTTAGTCTGTAGGTAGTCTCACTCCAACTTCCATCATCACCACCAGAGTAGTATGGGTTAAATCCTCAGGCAAACATATAAGGACATAAGAGCACCAAATAGTGTAATATTGCTTTAATATAGAATTCCCCCAATACAAAATCCCTGTGTCAAATGCACGTACATAAAAATCACTTGTAAAGGCACATAAAGTAAAGAGTGTAATCACCGCTATCCTGTCCCAAGAGGGCGCCCGTGTTGCGGACGTGGCGCTGCAGTCTTTTTCCAGGTATGGGACAGCTGGCCGTGGAGCTCACTCTGTACTTCCTGGTTACAGAGACGCTGAGGTATCTGAGCCCTGACCGGTTTCGTCACAAGCTGACTTCAACTGAGGGCGTAGATAGCCAGCATCAGCGTGCGTAATATCACTCCCCCGCTCGTCATCTATTGGCTGAAGTGCCGCAATCGGTCCGCCCTGATTGGTGCTTGTCAGGGCGGAACTGCGATGCGCTCATCCTCAAACCGGAGCTTTTTAGGAGAGTGATCAGTCCGCACAAGTTACTACACATAGTTATTATATGAATAAGAAAAAAAAGCAAACAATATTATTGGGGCTACAGTACTATCGCATTTAAACAGCAAAACATGTTAATGTAAAGCCGGTCATATTGAAAACCGTATCACGGTCGCTGCTGTACATAACTTATATAGTATTTGCATATAAACAAACATATCTATATTTGGGTACTTCTTTAAACAAAGGATTTGTCTACTAAAGGAACCCGCAATACTGACCCCCACCTACAGATGATTACTACCCTGTACCAGTATCGAATAGGTACGATCCTCTATGGGATGATAGGAACAGACAACAGTACCAATCACCACGGTCCTCTTTTTTAGGGAGAGGCAGGGGATGGCAGAAGAGGGGCAGAGGTTCCAACAACCAGAGAGGCAGAATGCCAATATACCCACAACAAGCGACAGAATACAGGGGACCGCAGTATGGACCTATGCAGAAAGATCCACAATGGAGAGACCCCCCACATTGGGAACGAGAGGATGCAACAACCAGGCCCAAGGAGAGAAGGATCAGAGGCTGCAGGGACGGACGAAGGACACAAGAAAAGAAGTCGAAAGGAGTACGAGAAGGATTACGATTAGGCGGCATTTTTAATCTAACCAATGTGATTTTAACAGATAAAGAGACTAATATTTTAAATTTGGGGCTTAAATGTGGTTTACATCGCCCAATTAACAAATTTAATGTATTTATAGATATAAACAAGTATATGAGGAAATTGAACATGAAAAAATACTTTTTAAATAAAAATTCAAATCCTGTTACAAGTGTCTCATCAGCACCAACTGATAGTGGCTTGCGAAACAAATCACTGTTTAACCCTTTATTGGGTACCAACCAACCTTTGGACGTGTTTAAAGGTTTGGTACTGCGTGATTTAGATCTTATCAAGCCAAAGAGAAATGTTAACCCACGTTATATTAAAGAAGGTATAGAACTCCTAGAAAAGAGAAAGGAGATAGTGGTGAGGCCAGCAGATAAAGGAGGAGGTGTGGTTATTCTTAGTAAAGAATTTTACCATAACCAACTATTACAGATGTTATCAGAAGAAGTAACATACTTGAAGTTGGAAAGAGACCCTACTCCACAATACGAAATAAATCTACAGAAATTGGTAGAAATGGGTTTTCAAACTAGAGCACTATCTTTGCGGGAGAGGACCTTTTTGGTTCCGAGCAGTAGTCGGATTCCCACTATTTACACCCTTCCCAAGATCCATAAGGACCTCAATCTTCCACCAGCAAGACCCATCGTGAATGGTATCGGATCGATCACATCACATTTGGGTCAATATCTTGACCACTACCTCCAAAGCAGTGTGGTAACAACACAAGCTTATTTAAAGGATACTAAAGACCTCCTAATATTATTACAGGAAATTGATTTGTCTGGAAAAGAAGAAGTGTTCCTTGTTACTGCAGACGTTTCGTCGTTATACACAATAATACAGCATGACGACGCACTTCTGTCCTTAAATTGGGCATTAAGTAAAAGAGAAGATATTTCCCATTCCCAAAAGGTGTTCTTACGTAATGCCCTAGACTTCTGTTTAGGACATAACTATTTTTGGTTTGATGGAAGCTTCTACTCTCAAAAGCAGGGAGTAGCCATGGGAGCCAAGTTTGCTCCGAGCATAGCAAATCTCTTTATGGCAGAGTGGGAGGATAAAACAATTTTCCACACAAAACGCAATGAACTGCTACTTTACCGACGATATATCGATGATATATTCCTCATTTGGGCAGGATCAACAACATCACTAGAAACCTTCTTGGAAGAATTAAACAAGAACACTAACAATATTAACCTTATTTGTGAATACAATAAGGAAAGTATCCATTTCCTAGACCTTCATATATACAGAATTGGCAATAAACTGGGTACTAAAGTTTACTTTAAGCCCACAGATGCTAATAGTTTCCTCCCCACACAAAGCGGACATCACCCCGTATGGCTAAGAAACATTCCCAAAGGCCAACTTATGCGGGTAAGACGTAATTGCTCTGAGGATGTCGACTTTCTATCCCAGGCTGATGTACTGAAGAACAAATTTATTGAAAAGGGCTATAAGGAAACACAACTTGTTAAAATCATTGAAGACCTTGTAGCTACTCCTAGAATCAATTGCTTGAATAAGAACACTCTCCAACGCCATAAAATTAATCACGAATGGAGTTTCATATCAGGATACCATTCACAATACAAAGAGGTGGAGCATATTTTCACCTCTCATTGGCACATACTCCTGCTTGATAAGATTCTTAAAACTCATATACCAATGAGACCTACTTTCATCTATAGGAAAGCTCCTAACTATGGAGATAAGGTTGTTAAGAAGGTGCTAGATGCACCACAAAAACCCCCCTCCTTTTGGGATAAGGATGGCTTCTATGCCTGCAGGAAATGTCGTCCCTGTAGAGAGGTAAAAAAAAACCCTTAGAGCATTGGAGAAATTCACATCTACATCTAATAACATGGAGTTTACTATTAGGGATTTTATTACCTGCAATACCACCTACGTAGTGTACGTTTTGGAATGCCCTTGTAAGTTGTTGTACATAGGTCGTACCAAAAGAGCTCTGAAAGTACGGGTGGCTGAACATGTGGTGAATATCAAACTCGGGTATAAAGATCATAATGTCTCTTTACATTTTAAATTGTTCCATGATCAAAACCCAGAGGGTCTCAAGTTTTGGGGAGTGGACCACCTAAAACCACCATGGAGGGGGTCCAATTTAGTACGTGAATTGTCCAAGCTTGAGACCCAATGGATTTATTCCGTAGATACTATATCACCTAAGGGGTTGAACATAGATCTAGACATCAATTGTTTTATTAGTGATTATTGATATTTTATTGTTTTATGGGTACTTTTATGATTAATGTCCCTTAGACTATTAATTTTATCAACATCTTATACTAGAACTTCTGCTTCTCTCATCATCCTCTCTCAGCCCTAGGGAACTTAGGCATATGCATATACATCTTATATGGCTAGTTATTCCCTTATTTATAAGTATACTGCAGCTTTTATATTTATTTTATTCCATTTTAACTTTAAATTTAATTTTAACTTTGATTGGAATTCCTTTAGGTTGATTTAAAAAAAATGTATATGTGTATATGTGTATTTATTTATATATATAATATATATATATATATGTATGTATGTATATATATATGTGTGTATATTTGTGCATTTTATATGTATTTTATATATATTTACTTTTCATTTATCCATCTCTTTAATGTTTGGATATCGGGTTTAAACCCCGGCCTTGGCTAACTGTGGTTCTAGAATTTATTTATATACACATAATGACTGTCTAGCCTTATTGTGTTTTACATTTCTAAGTGCTATATTGATGTGCGCTGCACTTCTCATGGTACAGATCACCAGCTATACTGGGACTGTGTCATCGGGATATATGCTGTAGTTCACATCATATACTCACATTTTCCTTTAGTAGACAAATCCTTTGTTTAAAGAAGTACCCAAATATAGATATGTTTGTTTATATGCAAATACTATATAAGTTATGTACAGCAGCGACCGTGATACGGTTTTCAATATGACCGGCTTTACATTAACATGTTTTGCTGTTTAAATGCGATAGTAGTGTAGCCCCAATAATATTGTTTGCTTTTTTTCTTATTCATATAATAACTATGTGCAGTAACTTGTGCGGACTGATCACTCTCCTAAAAAGCTCCGGTTTGAGGATGAGCGCATCGCAGTTCCGCCCTGCCAAGCACCAATCAGGGCGGACCGATTGCGGCACTTCAGCCAATAGATGACGAGCGGGGGAGTGATATTACGCACGCTGACTATCTACGCCCTCAGTTGAAGTCAGCTTGTGACGAAACCGGTCAGGGCTCAGATACCTCAGCGTCTCTGTAACCAGGAAGTACAGAGTGAGCTCCACGGCCAGCTGTCCCATACCTGGAAAAAGACTGCAGCGCCACGTCCGCAACACGGGCGCCCTCTTGGGACAGAATAGCGGTGATTACACTCTTTACTTTATGTGCCTTTACAAGTGATTTTTATGTACGTGCATTTGACACAGGGATTTTGTATTGGGAGAATTCTATATTAAAGCAATATTACACTATTTGGTGCTCTTATGTCCTTATATGTTTGCCTGAGGATTTAACCCATACTACTCTGGTGGTGATGACGGAAGTTGGAGTGAGACTACCTACAGACTAAAAGGCTTACCTTTTTCATTCTTGTGGTGAGTTTGTACCCCAGAGGGGGAGCGTGCCTCACTTGTGGTGAAGATTTGGGATTGGTGTAGGGTGCACTACAGATTTTATCCATAGAAGATACTTCACTCTTAGTTTGACTGTTGCAACGTCATCACTCAAGTGTTTTTGGACACTTATCCATTACTAGCGCTGTTTATCATATGGACTATATGAGGCTTAAGTTTTTTTGATATGATATTTTTAATTTAATATTTTTTTATATACATGAGATACTCATTTGTATAAATTTAACAGCTGCTTTATTGTATTTTATTTTACTGATTTTATCATAGTTTTACTAACTTTGATCATTTTATATATTTTTTTCTGGGCTGTTTTACTATTATTTATATTCCTTATTACCCTCTTAGTTGGAGGAGTGTTTTTTTCAGGAACAGTAATTTAGCACCTAGGCGCCGAGAAGTGCAATTTTGGGCCATTTATTTTGCACCTTTCTTCTATATATATATATATATATTTGTGTGTGTAATGTATATTAATCTGTTATAATTGGGACTTTACAAATCCCTCTTTTTGTAAACAGTTATATCATGACCCACAAGATGGCGTTGTGTGGAATAGATTCAAATAGGTGCAATATCTGGAGGTTCCACCGGGTGTCAGGATGTGATTGTTATCTATGTATAGACCTCTGCATTGAGAATTCAATCCACAGGTCCACTCTATCTGCTCCGTCTGTTAATCTGAGGCCTAACCAATGAGAGAACCCTTTGCGGGCCCTTTGGCTATAAATAGCGTGTGCACGCTTGCGTGGGCGTGCCCCTGATGACGTCAGATTTGACGAAACGACGTAGGGCGACACGTGCACGCATTGCGCACGCGCGAACAGTCGTTTGATTGACAGAATACAGCGCTTTTTATTCCTTGCAAGGAGTTTTTTAACCAGCATTTTAATATCTCAGGACTTGTTACTTTGAGGTTCTGTATCGCATACTTTGTGAAAATAAACCCCTTTTTTATGGATGAACGCTACACTATGGAAAGTTTTTCTTTCTCTTTTGGATTTTATCCTACTTACTGAGGAACATCCACTCTGATCTGCCAAGAGTGTGTCTACTCCCAGTTTTGGCCAGGTGTTCAATCAACGTCTCTGGAGACTCTCCCATTGTGGATGAAGCGTTCCTGCAGAATCATCCTGCCTTCCATGGAGTAAAACATCACTCTAATGAGCCTGTTTTTTTTTTTTTTTTTTTATCAATACATTTTTATTACAATTTTTGTGATACAGAAGTTAAGTACACATGCTTTATATCTCTATATCTATACAGACGAAAAGGCCACCATCCAGGATTACAGGTATTTGCATTTGTTACTTAAAGATTACAATAAGCCATTTTACCACATATCGCTTGTTCACTTATCAGATCACCCCAATGGGTACAAACTGTGATCTGAGGAAGCTAAACCTGTACAGCTCAATTGGACCTTCCAAACAGCACATTGGAAAATCACAGTAATTCAGTACGTCTGTTCAGTGTCATATAAATCTGATGAGAATTTTGCAAATATGACTGCAATCAACAAAGGGGTAAGAAAGGGTAGATAAACTTGGAAGCAGGGTAAAAAACATAAACATAAACAGAAGGAAAGAAAAAAAAGAAATAAAGAAAACCAAAAGAAAAGAAAACCAAGGAACCAGCACTTTGTATAGTTTGTGGATTCATCAAAGAACCATTTATGCTATGTGTTATATGAATATGTTTCAGCACATAAATTGAGAAGCCCCTCTCAGCGGTGTTGACTTCTATAAGACTTATACCACTCTAACCATGGGTCCCATTGGGGACAGAAGTCGGCATATTTACCGTTTATAGATGCTAACATGCTTTCGTATGTGTAGTGGATGGATACCGTTCGTATAACTTCGTCTATTTTAGGAGCCTCAGAGGATCTCCAGAGTCTAAGTATAACCAGCTTGGCAGCTAGGAGTAAATGGATTGTAAATTTCCTGAAGGAAGGTGGAATATCCTCTATGCCCAGATGTAGAATGGCTAGGGCCGGGGAGGGCAGCATAGGTAAGCCTGTAACCTGTTGTATAATTAAGAATGTACTGGACCAAAATTTAGCTAATTTCCTGCAAGACCACAATATATGGAATAATGTTCCAACTTGCGAACATTGCCTCCAGCATAAAGGGGATGTATTTGGGTCAAATTTAGCTATCCTAAATGGCGTGAGATACCATCTCTGGGTGACCTTATGTGACAGCTCCCATAAATTGGCACATTTGGTAGCCGAATGGGTATATTGTAGAGCTCTAACCCATTGTTCCTCTGTGAAAGAAGCCTCCAGCTCCCTCTCCCAGGCCAACAACGAGCCATATTTTTCAAACACTGATTTATCGCTTAGAAAGTTATAGAATAACGAAATACCACCTTTTCGACTGACTTTTGAAGTTATATATGTGTGTAATTTCCAGAACAATTTATACTGTCGAAGGCGACCGCTGCTAAGGAATGACACTACTCTGATATAGTTAAATTGTTCCGATGCCGGGAGGTTGAATTCTATTTGTGCTTGTGGAAAGGATTTCAAAGTGTCGTTCAGGTACAGGTCCGAGACCCAATTGAATCCCCCTAAGGTCCATTTCTTTAAATTCATATCAGGTATTATCAAAGCTATGGCGGTAACAGGCATTTCAAGAGTGATATTAGGAGATAATGCGGATTTGGTCAGTACTAATTGCTTCCAGGCTTCTAAGGTTGCTGTCATCGGAAGAGATAGATTCTTGAACTTTGTTTTAAAGGAAGGGTAGGCCAGTAAGTAGTCCTTCAAATTTCCTTTTGGCACTAAGGATTGCTCTATGAGGCCCCATAATGGTGTAAGAGGGTTTGGAAACCACCCCCTGAGCTGTGCTAGTATTGCAGCTTTATGGTACTCAGAAAAAAACGGTACCCCTGCACCCCCTGCCCTCCTAAGTTTGCTAAGTTTAGAAAAGGCGCAGCGCGCTCTCTTACCTTGCCATAAGAAACTAGAGAGTGTTCTTTGTAGATTACTAAAAAAGGTATTGGGGATCGGAATAGGAACTGTCCTAAATACGTACAAAATTTGAGGTAGTATCTGCATTTTGAAAGCTGCCAACCTTCCTGTCCATGATAGTATATGTTTGCTTAATTTCCCCAACCCTCCCGTCACCTTTCCCTCTAGCGGCAGGTAGTTGGCCTTAAATAACTGATCAGGATGGGATGTGAGGTGGATCCCCAGGTAGCTTATAGCATAGTCCGACCAAATATACGGGAATTTGGCTTTCATTGCAGTTTTATCTTGAAGAGGCACCCCCAAGTCAAGAATATAAGATTTAGCATCGTTTACCTTATAATATGATATTTGACTATAGTCTTTGAGTACACATGAGACCCTTTCCAAGGAAGACACCGGATTAGTAAGCATTAGAATCACGTCATCAGCAAAAAGGCTGATGACATGTTTTTTGTTATTGATTGTAAAACCTTGTATTTCTGATGATTGTCTGTCTGATGCGAGCAGCAAGCGGCTCCATCAGGAGATTAAAAATGAGGGGAGACAGTGGACACCCCTGCCTCGTGCCATTAGTAATCCCAAAGGGTCTGGATAACATTCCTGACATATATACTTTGGCAGAAGGTGAAGTATATAGAGCCAAAATGGCAGATAGTAAGTAGCCATTGAACCCAAATTTTTTTAACGCCAGTTGTAAATATAGCCAGTGTACTCTATCGAACGCCTTCTCCGCGTCCAGCGCCAGGAGCAGAGAAGGCGTGCGACATTTCCTTGCGATGTGAGTAATATCAATCAGTCGTCTTGTGGCATCCGAAGCCTGTCTGCCCTTTGTGAACCCTGATTGATCAGGATCGATCAGAGTAGGTAGAATATTGATTAACCTCAAAGCTATCATTTTGGCATAAATTTTAAGGTCATTGTTCAATAATGAGATTGGTCTAAAATTTTGAGGTACATCCGGTGTCTTCCCTGGTTTGGGGAGTGTAACAACTAAAGCTTCCAACATTTCAGACGGAAAAGAGGCAGAGGAAGCCGCTGCGTCAAAAATCTTGAGTAGATATGGTCCTAAAGTTGTTTGGAATGTTTTGTAATAATCACCTATCAGTCCGTCAGGGCCAGGAGATTTATTGCTAGGGAGAGTTTTTACAGCCTGCAGTACCTCATTGAGGGAAAAGGGGGAATTGAGTTCTTGAAGCTGTGTTTGGGAAAGGTCAGGTAAATTGACGCCAGCCAAAAACCCCTCTATGTCTGAAGTAGAGGGTTGGTTAGTGTCGCAATCTAGATTCAGATTATAAAGAGAACTGTAGTATTCGCTAAAAGCATCAGCGATGCCCTGGGGGTCATACACCCTCTCCTTACTCTTAGGATGTATAAGGTATGCTATCTTAGATTTAAAACGTTGTCCTTGTATACGTCGCGCTAACGCTTTTCCTGCTTTATTACTAGTAGAGTAGAAGGACATTTTCATTCTCTTCTCTTTTTGTTCAAAAGTATGGAGAAGGAGCATTCTAAGGTCGTGTCTTAGTGTGGTAAGTCTATCACTAATGGATGGGGAGGGGCTCTGTTTGTTCAAGTCTTCTAAGGTACTAATGTCTGTCATCAGCGTAGAGAATTTCAGCTGCCTCTGCCTCTTTAGCCTAGCTCCCAATTGAATAAATATACCCCTTATATATGCTTTATGGGCATTCCATAATAGAGAAGCATTATCTGTGGAAGTGGAATTGATCTGGAAATACTCCGACAAGCGCTCTCTCAATATCTCTCTAGTGGTTTGATTTTGGATAATCTGAGAATTTGCCCGCCAAATATAGGTAGTGGATTCAGGATAGGAATCCCGCAATGTAAGGAGGATAGGAGCATGGTCTGACCATGCTATCGTGTCAATTTTGGTTTGAGAGACTTTCTGAAGCAACCACTTGTCTAGTAGAAACAAATCAATCCTCGAATATGAGCAATGCCTATGAGAGAAAAAGGAGTAGTCTTTTTCGCTGGCGTGTGTACAACGCCATGCATCGAAAAGATCATGGGAGCGTAAAAAGTTTCCCATAGATGGTGTCCGTTTAGACGGAGTTGTGGTAGAATCCAAAGATGGATTGGGTACTATGTTGAAGTCCCCACATAGTATGAGTGAACCCTGCCTTATCTTCTGCACTTTGCGCATGAGTTTGTTGAGGAAGTGAATTTGTCGCTTGTTGGGCGCATATAGAGTAACTAAAGTATAGCGGGCATTATTGATATCACAAACTAGTATCAGATATCGACCTTGCGGATCATTGACTTCAGAAATTAGGCTAAAAGAAATTGTGTCTCTGACCGCAATGAGAACTCCTCTCCGCTTTGCTGCTATGTTAGAGAAGAAGTAATGCTGGAAGGATTTGTAAGTACATTTAGGTGGAGCATTTAGATGAAAGTGGGTCTCCTGGACACACAGTATATCACACAGAGAAAAATCAGCCTCCCTCCAAAGGGATGCCCTCTTAGCCGGATGGTTTAGGCCGTGGGCATTAATCGAGAAAATTTTAACCGGCATATTGGTCAATCAAGGATGCTGTGTGCGGCAAAGAGTACTTACAGCCAAAACCCCTGAGGGGGAGAATCCATTGTCCAGGACCGGGAGACTTTGAGCTGGTGGCGAAGGAGTAATGCTGCTGGTGTCGAAATTCATAAGTATAGGTTTCTAGATGTGATGAACGGTGCAGTTCCTGAAAGTAGAACATGTAAACAAAACAAAAATAACATAAACTGGAACGAAAGAGGTGGGTCGTCATAACCCTGACGCAGATCAACTCTGCTCAAAAAAGTGGGAGCTTGTGATGTGGGGGAAGCTCCGATATGCGGGGCCCTGTGAAAGGGCAGCTGTTAGAAGGCAATAGGTCAGATAATTACAGTTCTTTCATTTCAAGAGGATTCAGCAACTTGTTTCCACTCCGGGGAAATCCTGCCAGGATTGCCTGCTCTAGAGGGTTCAGCTAAGTCTTCCGGTAAAATCTTCCATTTTTGGAGTAACCGGAAACCCTTGGACGGAGATGTGATTACGTGTGTTGTCCCATCCTTAGTCCCCAATAGCTTAGTGGGGTATCCCCACCTATAAACAACATTATGGTTTCTTAGGGCTTTAGTGACATTATTCAGGTTTTTGCGGAGTTGCAGAGTAAACTGGGACAAGTCCGCATAGAATTGTAAAGAGGAGTACTCAGTAGTGCGGTGTTCCCCTTTACGTGTGATGGACATTAGTCTCTCTTTGGTATGGTAGAAATTGATTCGAAACAGAACATCTCTAGGAACATTTTCTGGTATGAACGAAGGTTTTGGCAACCTATGTATTCTGTCTATGGAGAGTTCTATGGCGGAGAGATCAGGCATAAGTGTGGAGAGCATTGTAGTAGCATAAGAGCGCAGGTCAGAAGGATTTACAGTTTCTGGTATTCCTCTTATTTTGACATTATTCCTCCTAGACCTGTCCTCTAAATCCGCTAATTTGGCTTTCATCCATGTCTGCTCTTCCTCTGCTGCGTCATTAGCATCTACCAAATCATTAATGGTCGTGGCGTATTCCCCCATCTTTGTCTCAATGTGATCAACTCTATCACCCACCGCTGTCAGCTCAGTATTGAATTTCCTCATACATGCCATCATGTCACTGTGTATGGTGCTCCTGAGTGAGATAAGCATATCCTTAAGCGTTGTATCTAACACTGGTTGGTGCAGCGTGGGGAATGAGACTATGGAGTCAGGGAGTTCTCTAGTGTCCTCCTGCGAGTCTGTGTTAGATCTTACCTCGCAGTGTTGCAGATCTGGGTCTTCTGCTCTGAATCGAGACTTAGCTGGGCTACCGCTGAGTGGAGAAGGGGTCTGTGATGTCTGGAATTCACCGCTGTTAAAGGGCTGCCTATTTGTTGCACCCTTACCGCTCTGTGTGTGTCCGCGGGCCGCTCTGGAAGAGGAAGAAGCGCCGGCGCCATCTTGTCCTCGAGGCTGCGGTGGCAGCGTGTAGTAGTCTGTCAGTTTTTTCGGGCGGTGTTCCGCCTGCCGTTTTCTGGTCATGTCGCCCGAGTGGTGGGGTGTCAGACCGCTAAGTGTGGAGCCTTTGTGACTGCCTCAGGTTGCTATTAGCCGCTGTTCTATCCCGCTGTATGCCGGAGCTCAGGGATCACACCGCCATCTCGGTGGAGTCCAAGCCCTCTAATGAGCCTGTTTTGACCCCCCTGAGAAGGGTGGTCGCAGGCTGTCTGGTAAGCCTTCATTCTTCACCTTGGTGGCGGGATCTTTACTAAGTGTTGGAGCATTTTGCCTATGATTTTCATCGGATACCTGCACTCTGTAGAACTCTTATCATCTTTAAATAGAGGAGAAGATTTCATATATTTTTCACTGACACACATGAACTTTAACCACTTGTCCCCCGCCCACTGTCAATTGACGGCGGGCGGAGGATGCTCTCGTTCTGGGAGGACGTCATATGACGTCCTCCCTTTAAAACGAGCTAGGAGGCGCGCGCTTGAAGCCAGCGGCGCGCGCCACGTTCACGAGGCCCCGGTGCGCATGCCCGGCGGCCGCGATTGCCGCCGGGCACCCGCGATTGCCCGGGAAACGAGCAGGAAAGTGGGTCTCTGTGTGTAAACACAGAGATCCACGTCCTGTGAGGGAGAGGGGACCGATGGTGTGTCCCTTGTACATAGGGACAACCATCGGTCACCTCCCCCAGTCAGTCCCCTCCCCCCACAGTAAGAACACATTGAGGGAACATATTTAACCCCTTCCCGCCCCCTAGTGGTTAACCCCTTCCCTGCCAATCACATTTATACAGTAATCAATGCATTTTTATAGCAGGGATCGCTGTATAAACGTGAATGGTCCCAAAAATGTGTCAAAAGTGTCCGATGTGTCCGCCGCAATATCGCAGTCACAATAAAAAATCGCAGATCGCCGCCATTACTAATAAAAAAATAAAAATGCTATAAATCTATCCCCTATTTTGTACACGCTATAACTTTTGCGCAAACCAATCAATACGCGCTTATTGCGATTATTTTTTATACCAAAAATATGTAGAAGAATACGTATCGGCCTAAACTGAGGAAAATTTTATTAAAAAAAAAAAAATGGGTATTTATTATAGCAAAAATTAAAAAATAGTGTTTTTTTTCCAAACTGGACGCTCTTCTTTTGTTTATAGCGCAAAAAAAAAAAACGCAGAGGTGATCAAATACCACCAAAAGAAAGCTCTATTTGTGGGAAAAAAAGGACGCAAATTTCGTTTGGGAGCCACGTCGCACGACCGCGCAATTGTCATTCAAAGTGTGACAGCGCTGAAAGCTGAAAAATGGCTTGGGCAGGAAGGGGGTTTTCGTGCACAGTAGAGAAGTGGTTAAATTGTTTATTTTTAGTATTCACTCATGTTTTTGATACTTTTTCTTATATTTTTTTCACTGTATAGCCATACACAGTTTTGCTCATCCAGCGCTACAGCTTTTTGTATATTTATACCTATAGGCATCTGTCAAGCTCTGAAAGACCAGATGAAACAGGTTTTGAAGGATATTCCTGCTCAGCAAGCTCGAGATTTGGCCGACTTGCCTAGAGCGTTATGTTTCGCGGTGGATGCCATTAAGGATTCAATTCGTCAGGCCTCCCGCCTTACGCTCCTTTTGGTACACATGCGGAGACTTCTATGGCTAAAGAACTGGACAGCCGAGACACCTTGTAATAAGCTCCTGGCTGGTTTTCCGTTCCATGGGGAGCGGTTGTTTGGGGAAGACTTGGATAAGTATATCCAGAAGATCTCCAGTGGGAAGAGTACCCTTTTACCAGTCAAGAGAAAATTCAGGGGTCCGTCTCTTAAACGGCCCACCTCTCCAGTCCCAGGGACTTCAGCCTCTAAACAGTTCCGATGGCCTCCCCGGTCAGGCCGAGGAGGAAGGGCTCAGCGGCAGGCACAGGGTCATAAGAAACCCTGGAACCGAAAGGCTACTAAAGCAGCCCCCAAGTCGGCACTATGAAGGGTCGCCCCCACTCAGTCGGGTGGGGGGAAGGCTTCAGCTGTTCTCAAGGACTTGGCGGGAGAGGATTCGGGACAGTTGGGCTCTCTCCACAGTGTCCCTGGGATACAAGTTGGAGTTACGGGAGTTTCCTCCCCCTCGTTTTCTAACATCAAGCGTGCCAAAGGATCCAGTAAAAAGAAAGAGTCTCTTTCTATCGTTAGACCGACTGTTGTCTCAAGGGGTGATTGTGGAGGTACCGGTAGAAGAGCACGGTTTGGGTTTCTACTCAAACATCTTTACAGTCCCAAAGCCCAACGGGGATGTAAGACCTATACTAGATCTCAAAGGTCTAAACAAATTCCTAAACATCCGATCGTTCCGTGTGGAGTCGATTCGGTCAGTAGCTTCCACCCTGCAGGGGGGAGAGTTGTTGGCATCTATCGACATCAAGGACGCTTATCTACATGTACCCATTTTCCCCGGATATCAAAAGCTTCTACGCTGGAGAAGCGCCATTATCAGTTCGTGGCTCTACCCTTCGGGCTGGCCACTGCGCCACGGGTGTTCACAAAGATCTTGGCTCCTCTGTTGGCCGACTTAAGAACTCAAGGTGTATCGATAATGGCCTACTTGGACGATCTTCTGATAATAGATCACTCAGTTGCCAGCCTAAAGATAGCTGTGCACAACACGGTCAAATACCTGGAGTCTATGGGTTGGATCCTCAACCTAGACAAATCAGCTATACTGATTCTATACTTTAGGCATGTTTTTTCCCCTTCCGGATCCGTCTTATGGTGCGTCCAGCTCGTCAGGATGTTTTCTCCTGATGAGCGGGGTGGTGCTTCCGGCGGACGTCTCCGGTTTTTCAGTGGTGGAATTGTCACTTCCGGGTCGGATCTGACGATGGGCGGATGTCGGAACTGACGTGCCTGCTCCGCCCATTGATTTGGCGCCATTGTGCGTCCAATGGGAAGGGGGAGGGGGGGTATATAGTCCGGATCGCAGCCTTGTAAATCAGTAGCATGACCAACACTCTGGGGAGAAGACGTTCTTAGATATCAGTCAAAGGTAAATTACTTAGGCACTAGATCTCTTTATGGGCAACATTGGTTTTTATCCTGTTGTCTGGTTTACTTTGGTCTTTAATCCCAATTGGTTTTTATATTTTATATTTTTTCAGTAAACTGATTGATCGGTTTTGTAAAACAAGTTTTTCGGCAGAGATGCCCTAATGTGGACACACTTTATCCAATTGGATTAACCAGGTATATATCAGCTAGCAAGTATATGGCTAAAAATTAAAATTCTGATTACCAACTAGAGGGGATTATTATATATATTTATAGTAATTTCCACTATTTCTGTTTCCTTTAGAGTGGACACTGATTGGGGTACTTTGGAGATACTGCCCCCTTTTTTGCCTATTCTAATTTATATTTTTTACTATCAACAGCCATAAACAGGTAAATACTGATGGGGTATGTGCCGTATAACTAGATTAGACGCCTTTACTTTTATACATAGATTGTTATTTGACTTCATTCGAATTTTCTTTGTAATTTCCCCCAGATGGCCCTCTGTTCCTGTGCTAGTAATATCCGGGTGGTTATTTGTGCCAGTATTTCTCCCCCTCTATGATACACCATATGATCCCCTCCTTACGGGCGCCCCCGTGTGGGATAGCTCATTGGCTATCTGGTCATTCTTCATTTTAGATTGTACCATCAAAATTTACAGGTAATGTACTTACAACTGATACTAATAAGGTCATATACCTTGAATAAATAGATCTAATTTTGAGATGAACTTTTGAGCAACCATTGGGCTGGTTATGGTTTTCAGTTATCCTTTTTTTCTTAATAATATTCTGTTTTGTAATTTTGAGTTTGAAATTTGAGTAAATAATACTATGTATTTATTATTTTTCCTTTTTTTGTTTCCAGTATTTGCATGACAAACTCCTGAGGAAGCCTACAAAATGGCGAAACATGTAGAGAATTTTGTCTGTATGCACTTTGGAAACTCTATTATGTTTATTTTGATGGTTCATGTATATTTGTACATATGAATTTTCATATATTTTTTTGTAATAAAATTATATTTTTTATATTGAATATTGTGTAGTTGTTGCACCTTAAAAGTCCCAATACCTTCATATTCCTATATAGCTAGACAAATCAGCCTTACAACCGGTAAAAAGACTGGAATATTTGGGGCTGCTCATAGACACAGACCAAAGAGATTTTTTTGCCTCAGGCAAAAATCTCTTCCATAAGGGAGCTAATCCAGATGATCGGTGCAAAAAGGCAACCGTCCATTCGTCTTTGCATGCGGTTGTTGGGGAAGATGGTGGCCTCATTTGAAGCCGTTCCATACGCCCAATTCCATACAAGGAAGTTGCAGAATGCCATCCTGTCTGCCTGGAACAAGAAGGTCCCAGCCTTAGACTTTCCAATGTCCCTGACCCCGGCAGTACGTCAGAGTCTCTGTTGGTGGTTGGTACCCCAAAATCTGCAGAGAGGGAATTCTTTCATTCCAATCTCTTGGAGAGTGGTAACAACAGACACCAGTCTTCTGGGCTGGGGGGCAGTCCTAGGGAAATTGTCGCTCCAGGGAAGGTGGTCGGCTACCGAAAGATCCCTGCCCATCAACCTCCTGGAGATTCGGGCGGCACACTTGGCCCTGGAGACATGAAAATCCGAGTTACATAGTTCTCCTGTCGGGATACAATCAGACAATGCCACAGCAGTGGCTTACATCAATCACCAGGGGGGCACCAAAAGTCGTGCGGCCCAGAGGGAGGTGGATCATATCCTAATGTGGGCAGAAAGTCATGTTCCATGCATATCCGCAATCTTTATTTTCCGGGAATAGAGAACTGGCAGGCGGACTTCCTAAGTCGCCAGCAGTTATTCCCAGGAGAATGGTCTCTTCACCCCGACATATTCTTGACCATATGTCAGAGATGGGGGACGCCAGACGTAGATCTGTTGGCATCCAGGTTCAACGCAAGGGTAGACAGCTTTGTGTCCTGGACAAGGGACCCGCTTGCTTTCGGGACGAATGCGCTAGTATTTCCGTGGGATCAGTTCTCACTGATTTATGCGTCCCCCCCCCCCCCGTTGCAGTTATTGCCTCAACTCCTCTGCAGAGTCGGGTTAGAAATGAAGCCAGTGATTCTGGTAGCTCCGGCATGGCCTCGAAGGTCCTGGTACGCAGAAATTGTAAGAATGTCTGTGGGGGATCCATGGATCCTTCCGCTTCATCCAGACCTGCTCTCACAAGGTCCGATATCCCACCCTTCCTTACAAACTCTAAATTTAACGGTCTGGCTATTGAGTCCCACATCCTAAAGAAGAGAGAACTTTCTAACTCTGTGGTGTCTACGATGATTAATGCAAGAAAGCCAGCATCCAGACTTCTATATTATAGGGTTTGGAAGGCGTATGTGTCCTGGTGTAAGACCAGGAACTGGCATCCTCGTAAGTATGTCATAGGCAGGATTCTTGACTTTTTACAGTTGGCTGTAGGCATGAACTTAGCCTTAAGTACCATCAAGGGTCAGGTCTCGGCCTTATCGATATTCTTTCAAAGGCCGCTAGCCACACATTCGCTGGTTAGATCTTTTTTGCAGGGTGTGACTCGGATCAACCCACCGGTTAAGTCCACCTTGTGTCCATGGGACTTAAACTTGGTTCTATCAGCGCTGCAAAGACAGCCTTTTGAACCGTTGCTCCACATTCCCTTAGTCCTTCTCACCAGAAAGTTGTTTTTCTTGGTAGCCATATCCTCAGCCAGGAGGGTATCGGAATTGGCGGCTCTGTCTTGTAAGGGGCCATATTTGATTATCCATAAGGATAGAGTCGTTTTACGACCTCATCCGGCTTTTCTTCCCAAAGTCGTGTCAAGTTTTCATTTGAACCAAGATGTGGTTCTCCCTTATTTTTTTCCCAAGCCTAGTTCTGCGGAGAAAAAATCATTAGATTCTTTGGATGTAGTGAGAGCAGTTAAAGTCTATCTTAAGGCCACTGCTCAGATTCGAAAAACTGATGTTTTATTTATTCTGCCGGAAGGTCCCAGAAGGGGTCAGGCAACGTTGAAATCTACTATTTCTAAGTGGATTCGACAGGTTATTATTCCTGTCTATGGTTTGAAAAGGAAGATGCCTCCGTTTAAAGTTAAAGCGCACTCTACTAGAGCAGTTGGTGCTTCTTGGGCAGTGCATCACCAGGCCTCCATGGCTCAAATCTGTATGGCCGCGACTTGGTCTTCAGTCCACACATTCACTAAATTTTATCAGTTGTATGTGAGAGGACATGAGGTTATCGCCTTTGGGCGCAGTGTGCTGCAGGCTGCAGTATAGATCCTCATGTCTGATGGTGCCCAGCTTATTTATGGTGTCTCCCTCCCCTCATTGGGCATTGCTTTAGGACGTCCCACATAGTAATTACTATGCCGCTCTGTGTCCTGTGATGTACGAGAAAGAAAATAGGATTTACCTGTAAAATCCTTTTCTTGGAGTACATCACAGGACACAGAGCTCCCGCCTCTCTTTTGGGGACACTTATTGCTTTGCTACAAAACTGAGGTACTCCCGGTATCGGAGGGGTTATATAGGGCAGGGGACTTTCTGTCTTGGGTGTGCCAGTGTCCATCACCTGAAGGTAGGCTCTATAACCCACATGTCGCTCTGTGTCCCGTGATGTACTCCAAGAAAAGGATTTAACAGGTAAGCTGTTATAAAAATCCTATTTTTTGATTGCTATCTCTTCTGCTAGGAGAGTATCAGAATTAGCAGCTCTTTCTTGTAAAGAGCCTTATTTAATTTGTCACAAAGACAATATTGTTCTACGAACCCATCCTACCTTTTTATCAAAGGTGGTGGTCGGCGTTTCATTTGAATCAAGATATTGTTCTGCCTTCTTTTTTTTTCCTGATCCACGGACAGCGGAGGAAAGGTTATTGCACTCTTTAGATGTAGTGAGTGCAGTAAAAGTGTATCTGCAGGCAACCGCTCAGATACGTAAAACATGTTTTTTTTATTTTGCCAGATGGTCCCAAGAAAGGACAAGCAGCATCAAAATCCACCCTTTCTAGGTGGATTCAACAAGTAATTATTCAAGCTTATGGTTTAAAGTACAGGATTCCTCCTTTTTCTGTTAAGGCGCACTCTACCAGGGCGATAAGTGCTTCATGGGCAGTGCATCACCAGGCTTCGATGACTCAGAAATGTAAAGCTGCAACTTGGTCTTCAGTCCATACATTTTCCAAATTCTATCAAGTAGATGTGAAAGGACATGAGGATGCCACCTTTGGGCATAGTGTGCTGCAGGCAGATGTATAGGGCTTCTTGTCCGTAAGCGGACTGCTTGATCTGTGTCTCCCACCCTTCATTGAGCATTGCTTTGGGATGTCCCATTATGTAATGACTGGCTCTGTGTCCCATGGTGTACGATAAAGAAAATAGGATTTTTATAACAGCTTACCTGTAAAATCCTTTTCTTGGAGTACACCACGGGACACAAAGGTCCCCCCCTTCTTATGGGAAACCGTATTGCTTGCTATAAAACTACTTCCCTGAGGTACTTCCCTGATGGGAGGGGTTATATGGAGGGGAACTGTCTTCAATTGGTTGTGCCAGTGTCCAACCACCGCTGGTGACCCTTAACCCATTATGTAATGACTGTGTTCCGTGGTGTACTCCAAGAAAAGGATTTTACAGGTAAGCTGTTTTAAAAATCCTGTTATCTCCAGTCAAATCATTTAGCTCCACTCAAAACAATATTAGTGTGTCTAACTCCAGCAGAATACAGAACATGTGGTGCATGGAGGCTAAAGCTTAAAATGGATGTAAACCCTTCACTCACCCAGTATAAACGAATGGCACAGTATTAATGTATATATACATGCAGGTCTCCTGCATGTATCCCTACCTTGCAAATGTCATCCCTTTCAGCAGTAGGAGCCCTGCAAAACTCTGGAATCGATGGGTGGGTCTATTTGCCAGAGCTCGATGGGCCGAGTCGTGATGTCACAAGATGTCCCCACCCACCTCCTACACTCTTCTACTCTCCTATTCCTGAGTTTTGCGTAACATCCAGTCAAAACTCAGGAAAGGCACCACGTGACTTCAGCATGCCCAATCATGCTGAGGTGTGGAGCAGCCAATACTGGGAGAGCTGGAGAAGAAAGGAGGAGGGATATGAAGCTGGAATTGTAACACACTCTCTGTTCTCTGCTCCTTCATGAGATAAATAATTCAGATGTCAGTCAAGCAGTGGGGAAAGTGGTGACACAAACTTATCTGTATGTCCTTTTTTTTATCAAAAAGACAAGAGGATTGCTCAGAGCTGGATTATCTCTTTGTGGCAAGACTGGGCACAGATGACTTGACATCCTCATCTGTACCAGGTAGAAGTCTTCATTAAAATAAAAATGTCAGGTTTACATCCACTGTCTGCAGGAGACCTGCATGGCATCAGAGATCTGCTGATCGCTGGTACAATGCTTTCCAGATTTCTAAAACAAAAAAAATTATTTTTTTTTTACCCTAAATGGGTTGTAAACCCTTGTGTTTTTTCCCCTTAATGCATCCTATGCTTTAGGCTACTTTCACACTTTGCAGGCGCTATAGAGCTAAAAATAGCGCCTGCAAAGCACCCTGAAAGAGCCGCTCCTTTCACTCCAGTGTGAAAGCCCAAGGGCTTTCACACTAAAGCGGTGCGCTGGCAGGACGTTCAAAAAAGTCCTGCCAGCTCCATCTTTGAGGAGCTATTGGAGCGGTGTATACACGCTCCTACAGCACCCCTGCCCATTGAAATCAATGGGCTGAACCGCCGGCAAAGCCTTGCTGCAGCGGCACTTTGCCGGCGGTTTTAACCCTTTTTCGGGCGCTAGCGGGGGTTAAAAGCGCTGCAGAAACTGCAGTAAAGCGGCACTAAAAATTGCGGCGCTTTACCGCCGACGGCCCAACGCCTCAGTGTGAAAGTAGCCTACAGGTGAAAAAACTTCTGTCGCTCGGCAGCCCCCGAACTCCCCCCCCTCCCCCCCCCGTTTTTCTCACCTGAGCCCATTCGTTCCCACGCCGGGAAAATACATTTCATAAAAATAAAACAGATAAAAAAATAAATAAATCATTGATTTATATCTATCCACCCTGGCTAATAAGGATATTAGTGTTATTTTAGTGAAAATATTGTTATGATAAACATTTGCGCAAATATTACAAGGCCTAAAAAAAAATCGTAACACCTTCCTTTTATTCTACTGGTCATGTGCTTTCAGGAAATGTATGTATGTGTATATATATATATATATATATATATATATATTGTGAGGGGGTTAGCTCGGCAGCGGGTGTGTGTGACCCCCGGGATGGGCTCCCCAGACAAAAACAGGCCCAGCAAACGGAGGTTGTGGTTTTCAAAATCAAAAAGGTGCGGTTTATTTTCTATTTACAGTGACAAAACACAGCAAAGCAAAAGAAACATAAATAAAATAAATCCTGGTCAACTTGACCTCTGACTAAACATACAGGTTTCCTAACTAACAACTGGGATCAGCCTAGTGCTGTCCTAGTCCCTAAGTCCCTGGTTTTAAATGTCCAAGCAAATAGCCACACAGGCTTTGTCTCACCGCACAGGGGTTCACTCTCCCTAGACAGTCCACACAGGTCTGGTTCCAGGCATGAGCTAACATCTAATGAAGCTGGGAGTTCTTATAGAGGCCTAAATGAGCTGACAAGGTTCAGCTGGTCTCCTCATCTCTGTCTGCACGACGCCCCACACTCTCCCTAGAGGTATGAGTCATCCATGAGCCCACTAGCCTTATACAACTCTCCACCTAGTTGTATAAGTCGGCGTAAAGCCTGAATCTGGGCGAAATATATCTACCCCCCTGGATGCAACCAGGTGACTTTACCTTCCTGCTGTCACATACCCCCCCCTCTTGTTTTAACCTCGGGGTTGGAACACCAGCAATCAGGCATTCATGTACTCGAGACAAAGCATCCACATTCCCCATTTGAACGCCAGGGCGATGCTTTACTGTGAAGTTGAATTCCTGGAGGGCCAGGAACCACCTATTCACTCTTCTATTTGTTTCCTTGTTTTGAGCCATCCACTTTAACGGAGCGTGATCCGTAACCATGTCAAAGTGCCTACCTAGCAGGTAGTACCGAAGGGAATCTAGAGCCCACTTCACCGCTAAACACTCCTTTTCAACGGTGGCGTAATTTACCTCATGGGACTTCAACTTCCTGCTGAGGTAAATGACTGGGTGCTCTTCCCCGTTCCAGACCTGGGACAATACTGCTCCTAACCCCACATCTGACGCATCACTTTGTACGACAAAGTCTTTAGAGAAGTCGGGTGAGTACAACACTGGCTGGCTACATAAGGCTTGTTTCAAGAATTGGAATGCTGCCTCAGCCTCGGGGGTCCATTTAATCATGACCGACCCTTTCCCCTTCGTCAGGTTGGTTAGGGGCACAGCCTTAGAAGCAAAGTGGGGAATGAATCGCCGATAATACCCAGCGATTCCCAGAAAGGCTCGTACCTGCTTCTTGCTGTTGGGACGTGGCCAACTCTGGATGGCCTCGACTTTGTTGAGTTGGGGTTTTATTACTCCCCTCCCAATGGTGTACCCAAGATATTTGGCCTCCTCCTGCCCAATGGTACACTTCTTGGGGTTAGCCGTAAACCCCGCTTCCCGAACAGAGTCCAGGACTGCTTGCACTTTTGGCAGATGTGAGGCCCAATCTGTGCTATGGACAATTACGTCATCCAGGTAAGCCGCAGCATACTCCCGATGGGGCCTCAGCATCTGGTCCATTTTCCGCTGGAATGTGGCCGGCGCATTCTGTAACCCGAACGGCATTCTTTTATATTGGAACGCCCCGTCTGGGGTTACAAATGCTGTTTTCTCTTTGGCCGACTTGGCCAGGGGGATTTGCCAATACCCTTTTGTGAGGTCAAGAGTCGTCATGTATCGGGCTGTTCCCAGCCGGTCGATCAACTCATCTATACGTGGCATGGGGTAGGTGTCAAATTTTGTAACTTTGTTCAACTGACGAAAATCGTTACAAAATCGCCAGCTCCCATCCGGTTTAGGCACCAACACAATGGGACTAGACCAATCACTTTGGGACTCCTCTATCACCCCTAAGTTCAGCATTTTCTGTACTTCCTCCCGTATTGCCTCCCGTCGGGCCTCTGTGATCCGATAGGGTTTTAACTTCACCCTTTCACCGGGCGGGGTAATGATGTCATGCTCTACCCCAGATGTTTGTCCCGGCAGCTCAGAGAATACCTCCTTGTTGCGAAGCACAAACTCCTTAACCTCCTGTTGTTGGGGTTGTGACAAGGTGGCTGCTATTCCAACCTCAGGAATCACGCAACTAGTTTGAGCTGGTGACCAAGTGTCTGCGACTAGGGACTCTCTATCCCTCCAGGCTTTCAACAGATTAACGTGATAGATCTGTTCGGGCTTTCGCCTTCCTGGTTGTCTGACCTTGTAATTCACTTCGCTCACTTTTTCCATTATCTCATAGGGGCCTTGCCATTTGGCAAGGAATTTACTTTCAACCGTAGGGACAAGTACCAGTATCCTATCCCCCGGGGAAAAGGTACGGGTCTTGGCTCCACGGTTGTACACTCTCTGCTGTGCTAACTGCGCTTGGGCCAAATGTTCCTTCACGATGGGCATTACCTGTGCAATTCGGTCTTGCATCAGGGCGACATGCTCAATCACACTCCTGTGGGGAGAACTCTCACTTTCCCAAGTTTCCTTGGCAATATCCAACAGCCCTCTTGGGTGTCTCCCATACAGTAACTCAAAGGGGGAGAATCCCGTAGAGGATTGGGGCACCTCCCTAATAGCAAACATCAGATAAGGAAGTAGACAGTCCCAATCCTTTCCATCTCTATCCACCACTTTCTTCAACATTTGTTTTAGGGTTTTGTTGAATCTTTCAACCAGCCCATCGGTTTGGGGGTGATACACAGATGTACGTAATTGCGTCACTTTGAACAATTTACACAGCTCCTTCATAACCCGGGACATAAAGGGTGTACCTTGGTCCGTAAGCAGTTCTTTACAAATACCCACCCGGCTAAACACAAGAGATAGCTCTTTGGCTATGGTTTTGGCCGAGGTATTTCGGAGAGGGATCGCTTCTGGATAACGGGTGGCATAGTCCATTATAACTAATATGTACTGGTGCCCCCTAGCGGACTTGATTATAGGCCCTACCAAATCCATGGCGATCCTCTCAAACGGGACCTCAATGATGGGTAGAGGGACCAGCGGGCTACGGAAATGTGGCATCGGGGCCGACCTCTGACACACAGGGCAGGAGGAACAATAATTTTCTATGTCCTTCATCACCCCCGGCCAATAGAATCTCTGTAATACCCTCTCTCGGGTTTTCTCTGTCCCCAGATGACCTCCAAGAATGTGCCCATGGGCCAACTCCAACACCAACTTCCTGTAAGGTTTGGGCACCACAAGCTGCTCAACGGTTTCTTCTGCCCTTTTTGCCACCCGATACAGTAGGTCCTTCTCTACGCTGAAGTATGGGTAAGTGCAGGTATTATCTGGGTTCACTAACTCGCCATCTATTTTCACTACGTTTTCCCGTGCCTTTATTAGGGCGGGGTCTTTCAACTGTTCTGTGGCAAAGTTTTCCCTGTGAACCTCAAGATCAGAAAACTCCACAGACGGTAGGTTTTCGTCTGAGGAGGTGGGCTCCTCTCCAGTTTCTTGAGTCTCCCCTGCCAATACTGATAAGGGAAATTCCGGAGAGTCCTCACCACTCTCAGGGGAGTTCTGGCTATCACATTCCTGGTACATAGGGGCACCAGTGGGGGGCTCAGGATCATCCCACAGTTCCCAGAACTTCGGAAAATCCCTTCCCACAATGGCGTCATGCGGTAACTGAGATACTAAGCCCACTGGATGAGAGAGGGTACCTTTGGGGGTCTCGAAACACACTGTAGTCACTGGATACTCTCGGGTGTCCCCATGCACACAAATAACAGCTACCTTGCTATTCCCAAAGACCTCTGTTTTAACTAACTCAGCCTTTATCAGGGTCACAAGGCTACCTGAATCCAGCAATACCACAACATTTCTACCATTAACACACATTTTGCATAAATGTTTCTCAGTTCCTCGAATGGCAGTGCATGCGACTGTCGCACACAGCGACTGACGTCTGCCCGTCAGAAAGTCACACTGCATGGGTTCCTCCACAACCGGGCAATTGGCTGCAATATGTCCCGCTTGCCGGCAGCGGTAGCAAACGATCCTTCTTGCCGCCTCTTGAGCCGCTGATTTCCCAGGCTGTTCTCGCCAAACTTGGGGTAGAGCTCCCACCCTCTCACTCTCTCCACCCTCACCCCTTGGAATCCTCTTATCCGCCCCTGGGGATGGTCTGGTCTTAGGGTGGAAAGTCTGAGTGTCTCTGGAAGAGGCCGTCAGGTTCTCTGCAGCCAAGTATCTCTCTACCCGATCCACAAGTTTACCGGCCGTTTCTGGGTCTCCATGGCTTACCCACTTTTGGATGGCAGTAGGAAGAGCTCTCAAAAACCGATCCATTACAACACGTTCCACAATCTTTGGTGCGGACAAAGTCTCTGGCTGTAGCCACTTTCTGCTCAGGTGAATGAGATCATACATTTGAGACCTGGGGGGTTTTCCAAGCTGGAAAGTCCAGTTATGCACACGCTGAGCCCGGACAGCCTGGGTGACACCCAGCCTTGCCAAAATTTCAGCTTTTAGCATCACATAGTCTTTTGCTTGGTTAGGCTCTAGGTCATAGTAAGCTTTCTGCGATTCACCAGTTAACAGAGGAGCCACCAGTCCAGCCCACTGCTCCTCAGGCCACTTTTCTCTTTCAGCGGTCCTTTCAAATGTGGTCAAAAATACCTCTGGATCATCCTCTCCAGTCATTTTTGTCAATAAACGACTCACCCCAAAGGACGCGGTATTAGTGGGACGGCTTTCCTCACTGGTCTGCGGACGTTGCTGCATTACTGCTTCCATTTGTTGTAGTCTCTGCTCTTGCTTCTGTAACAGGTCTATGAAGCGGGCCTCAGATTGCTGCTGGGCTTGTTGCTGAGCTTCCAGACTCTGTTGGTGAGCTTGCTGCTGGGCTGCAAGGCTCTGTTGATGAGCTTGCTGCTGGGCTGCAAGGCTCCTTTGCAAACCTGCATTTGTCTGCTGTTGATTGGCATTTGCTAGAGCCAGCTGTTTCAGTATCTCCTCCATGCTGGCTTAAAAAAAAACTGCCACTGGTTCTCCACCAACTGTGAGGGGGTTAGCTCGGCAGCGGGTGTGTGTGACCCCCGGGATGGGCTCCCCAGACAAAAACAGGCCCAGCAAACGGAGGTTGTGGTTTTCAAAATCAAAAAGGTGCGGTTTATTTTCTATTTACAGTGACAAAACACAGCAAAGCAAAAGAAACATAAATAAAATAAATCCTGGTCAACTTGACCTCTGACTAAACATACAGGTTTCCTAACTAACAACTGGGATCAGCCTAGTGCTGTCCTAGTCCCTAAGTCCCTGGTTTTAAATGTCCAAGCAAATAGCCACACAGGCTTTGTCTCACCGCACAGGGGTTCACTCTCCCTAGACAGTCCACACAGGTCTGGTTCCAGGAATGAGCTAACATCTAATGAAGCTGGGAGTTCTTATAGAGGCCTAAATGAGCTGACAAGGTTCAGCTGGTCTCCTCATCTCTGTCTGCACGACGCCCCACACTCTCCCTAGAGGTATGAGTCATCCATGAGCCCACTAGCCTTATACAACTCTCCACCTAGTTGTATAAGTCGGCGTAAAGCCTGAATCTGGGCGAAATATATCTACCCCCCTGGATGCAACCAGGTGACTTTACCTTCCTGCTGTCACAATATATATATATATATATATCTCTTTTACAAACTCTGAAAGCTGTAAGTGAAAAAAAATCTAGATTTTTTGAGAAATTTTGTTATTTACAGTTTTGTGTACGTTCAAATTTCACAAAAAGGCGCAATTTCAAATTTACATATATTTGTTATTAACTCAATACAGGTTAATCTTTTATATTTTGTAGGAATTTAGCATGAATTTTGTAAAATTAGCTGTGTTTGTATCTGCTAATTATGATTTTATATGTATTTTTAGCAAAAATATTGTTTTGATAAACATTTGTGCAAATATCACGGGACCTTAAGGCCCCTTTCACATGGACGGCAAAATTGCCGCAGTAAAAAGCATGTTTTTTGTTCTGTGAAATTCAAGGCTTCAGGCAATGCGATTAGCTGCATTTGTACATTGCGATTACCTGCGTTTACGTGCGTTTATTTGCGGTTGCGTTTAGCTGCGGTTAGTTATTCCCATAGCAACCTGTTTATTTATTTTTTTTGTCCCTTGGATCTAACCATGATGCATTTCGGTCCTCTGCCATCTATTTCCTGTTTCTTTGTTCACTTGCTGAGTGTGTGTTGGAGTTTAGAGGTGAGAGGAGTGATCGGTGTTTTGTGCCTGAGATTTGCAAAAATGAATGCAAATATGATGAGTTTGCTGGCGATGCTCATGTTGCTGATGATGAAGAGGAGAAGACAGATCCAGTCTAGGCGACGTCCCCGCCGTTACTGGGTCCATCCCCTAACCTCACAGCGTCTATCAATTGGCTACTTTGCCCTCATGTTCGGTGAGCTGCGGACCCATGGGGACAAGTTCTACAATTATACTCGGATGTCCGTGGCAAGCTTCGATGAGCTGTTGGAACTCTGTAGAACACGCCTGAGCAGAACCAGGACCAACATGAGAAGAAGCATTAGTGCAGAAGAGCGGCTGCTACTTACTTTAAGGTAGGTTTTCCATATCTTGAACAGATGCTTAAAATTCATGTACATGCAGGTGTACCAATATTATTGACAATAGTGTGTATGTATGTTCTTGCATAATATATATATATATATATATATATATGTGTCTTTTTTGTATTGCAGATACCTTGCCACTGGTGCCAGCTTCACCTCCCTTCATCATCAGTTCCTAATGGGAATTTCTACTGTATCGACAATAGTCCATGATACATGTCAAGTTATATGGGAAGAGCTGAAAAGCAGTGTCATGCCGGAACCGACATCCAGTCTGTGGGAGGAAATATCTGAGGAGTTTTGGGAGAAGACCAACTTCCCAAATTGCATTGGGGCTTTAGACGGGAAACATATCCGTCTCATCAAGCCACCAAACTCTGGTTCCCGTTATTTCAACTATAAAAAATATTTCTCCATTGTCCTCCTGGGGCTCAGTGATGCCAACATGCGGTTCATTGCTGTGGATGTGGGAGCTTACGGGAGTTCTGGAGATTCCAGAATTTTCCGTAATTCTATGATGGGCCAGCGATTGGAAAATAGTGAATTCAATGTGCCACAGTCAAGGCCTCTTCCTGGTACTGCTGTGCCGGACCTTCCTTTTGTTGTGCTGGGAGATGAGGCATTTGCCTTATCCACCCACCTTCTCAGGCCCTATACGAGGCATGGTCTCACTGACAGGAGGCGCATTTTTAATTACCGTTTCAGTAGAGCCTGGAGAATGGTGGAGTGCGCATTTGGCATTTGCACTGCCAAATGGCGTGTTTTGATGACAGCCATGCACCTAGAAGTGGATCATGCGGTCAATGTTGTTTTGGCATGTTGTGTTCTCCACAACTATTTGAGGGGTAAGGAGATCGTGCCCACCGAATCCCCGTTAGCGTTACCTGTTTCCGCAGAACACAGAGGTCGTGTTACTGCCACTCGTCCCACGAATCAAGCTCTACAAGTGCGTGAGGATTTCACCGATTTTTTTTTGACAGAGGATGGACAGCTCCCATGGCAATATGACCATTTGTAAAGAGATCTTTGTTACCCATGTTATATCAACCTTATATTACAGTTTAAATTTGTTCTTGAAATAAAGTAGTTGACAATTTTTTACAATTAAATTGTTTTTATTTTTATATCTTTGCCATGGTAAATAACAAAAAGGTAGAAAAAATTGACAAACCTTACAAAACATTGAATGCTTGCATGTATAGAAAACTATGTTTTCAATTCCTTAGGATATAGAGAATTTTCTTCTATTTTCAAGTATAAATTGACTCTGTACCCCCCCGAAAATATTGAGTATTTCTAAAGTGCTGTTAACCATATGTTTGACTATATGTGGACACTGTGAGTGCAGTAAACAGCTTTGAAACATTTTTTCACAACTTTACGAACTGTTGTGTAGCGGCTGTTTGATAACAATGTCCAAATGTAAGCAAAGAATTTAAAAAGGTTTTTTAGTGCTTAAAGCTGACCATACACCTATAGATTATCTGCATAATGTCTATGATTAGATGGAATAATATTTGTCCATGTACACTGCACTGTGTAGATGGGGGGGAGGGGATCTCCCACTGGGCCAAGCTTCAGTATCTTTCTAGTCGGCCGAGTAGCAAGATATGGAAGCTTGGAACAGTGGGAGATTCTTACATCCGCACAGTTTAGCGGAGATGGAGGAATCTGTTCCACTTTTTCCATCTGAACATAGAAAAACAGAAGATAACCTATAGGTGTATGGCCAGTCTGCTGAGGCATGGCCCCATAGAGAAAGTGTCAAAACCCTAACCTTCGTCTCCTTAATTTTGATTTCGCCATGTATGCTGCACTGTGTAGATTGGGGGATCTCCCACTGGGCCAAGCTTCAGTATCTTTCTAGTCGGCCCTGGCTCTCAACCTAAACAATGCTTTGGTACTGTGAGAGCCAGCGTGGCGGAGTAGCAAGATATGGAAGCTTGGAACAGTACAGTACATTTTTTTACATCCGTACAGTTCAGCGGATATTGAGGTAGGTATCAATAAAATTCAAGTAACAAAACATAAAAAAATTAAACAGTAATATAACAAATTAAAAGGTCAAAACTACAAGTTTTCATACACCGGATAAGGGGGACGCAGGGAAGAGTGGCTTGGTTCAGTGCCAACATCTATGGGTGATCCTGATCCTGATTGGGAAGATGAGGGTGAAGTAACTGGGTGTGGCTGCACGTGCATCCTTTGATAACCAGGATTAGGTGGGTAAGGTGTATACATCGGTGGGGGTCCTGCATAAGGATTAATGGCAGGTGTTGTGTCATGGAACTGCTGATTGGCCATTGGTCGACTCAAAGAGCCACTGGGTGAATTAAAACCCATAGCCCATGGCTGAAATTTTGGATATGGACGTTGCTCTTTGCAAGCGGATACAATATACGTTAAATAGGCATGTATATCACCCCTGACCTCAGTGCGCTTATCAGGCGGAATCTCCCTGACTACACAAAGCAACATTCTCAAAAACATAACATCTGGGTCTGAGATATTGAGAAATTCATCATTTTTGGCCTGGTTTTGCGATTGGTTTCTCATTTCTGCTATAATACGGTTAAAATATTCCTCAAAAGGTGTCTCTTGTTGAGTACGTTTTTGACGGCTGGTGGAAGTAGACTGTCCTCTCCTACCTACATTTGCCAGCAAATAGATCAAATATATAGATTATGCTTCTGATGTTGAGATCACACTTACATAATAATAAACATGATGCTTTCACAATTATTAAAGTAGTGTCCGAGCTTGCAACACCTGTTTTCAATAGATCAGACACAGGCACTTGTTTTAGCCCCGAAAACCTGTTGTCACTGTATTGGCAGCCAGACCTCCAAAACTGTTTTTACAATGTTTCAGTTCATGAATGAAGAGAAGCTGCTGTCTTCTCTCCATTCATTTTCAGCGCAGCGGAGGCTGCTGAGAAAGGGTCTGGGGAATCTGTGTCCCTAGTCCCATTCCCTGTCTCAAAGGGGAGATGTCAGAGGTCTGTTAAGACCCCTGATATCTCACCAAAGAGAGGGCTGATAAAAAAAAATAATAAAATAAAAATTAATTGTAAAAAAATACAAAAACTAAAAGAAAACACACACTGACACTGTCCCCCCCCCCCCCCCCCATTAAAAAATGAAAGCATTGTAAAAAAAAAAATAGTAAAAACCATCATTGTGACATTTTGAAAGTACATACCACAGGTTCTTCAGTGGATGGTTGATATTCTTGGGATGAAAGTGACTCTGAATTGGTTTCTTGACTGGTGTTTGCGTCATCTGGTGACGAACTTTCACGTCTTGCGCTTGCTCTCTCAGGAACACTTGACACAGTTCTAATAATAACAAAATTACAAGTTTAAAAATAACATGAATACTGTCATGTGTACACTACAGAATAGCCCTCTATATAGAGCAGGGTGGGTTTAGACACCTTTCACACTGGAGCGGTGACGCAACCAAAAATCCTGATAGCAGCATCCTTGGAGTGGTGAAGGAGCGGTGTGTATACCGCTCCTACACCTCTCCAGCCCACTCAAATCATTAGGACAGTGCGGCTATACTGCCCACAAATTTGTTAAAAGTAAAATATATAATATATATACTTACGAGCGCATCTCGGTGGTGCGCCTCAAAAAAGACAAAGCCTCTGCATGGGGGTTAGCCCTGCGACAAGTTGAGGGTGCTCCGCTTCTCTCCGCAGACTTCTCTTCATTAACTTCTTTCTTGTACCGGTCACGTAGGGACCTCCAACGTGTATAAACCTCTTTTCCTACAATATATATATCAAACATAACGCATGTTAGGAAAAGTCGAGAGAGATCTGCTCACCCCCCCCCCACCCTAGAAAAAACTTAAGGGAAGACACCAACCATTTAATTTCCCATTTTCAAATTAGGTTTGTTTGCAGCATTGCACAATTGTCAGTGACGCAGTGCTGGATCGCTAAAAAATGGCCTGGTCATTTAGGGGGTAAATCTTCTGTTTGTGGTTATTATGGGAAACAGCTATGATGCATGTGTACCCTGCTTCATAGACACAACAAACATTGCACTCACCTCGGTTATCCTGCTCAGTGGCAGACATATTGTCCCAGTTCGGTGTGACAAATTTGTATACTTCCTCCCACTTGGATCTCTTCAACACTCGATCGGCATATCCTGGGCATTCTGAGTCCCATAACTCTGGTCGGGAATGCACAAGGGATATTATGGCCTCATGTGATATATGTCGCGCCGCCATGCTGCCTTCTCCTCTTTCCAATATCCCTCTGAACTTCCTGTGTCATTTCCCAGGTACACCTACTGGTTATGATGCGCTTCCGGGTGATTTTTTTTTTCTCACGCTGCTATCCGCAGCTGACTCAAAAGACTGCGATTACATGCGGTTGTTTGCAGATAGCTGCGCTACATCGCACCTGGACGCATTCAATTCTATTTTTTCTATTCGCACGGAACCGCATGTAACGAAATCGCAGCTAAACGCTGTGTGTGAATGGGGCCATAGGAAAGCGTTGTGTGCTTTTAGCTGCTGCGGTAGAAAAATAGAAAATCCGCAGCTAAAAGCACCATTCTATCCGTCCGTGTGAAAGGGGCCTAAATCAGTAGCACCTTCCTTGTATTCAATTACTGTTCATGTGCTTTAAAAAAAAAAAAGCAATGTAAAAATTGCAAAAATGGTCTGGCCACATAAGTTTAAGGCCTCATGCCCACAGACATTATTACAGCCGCGTTTTTTGAGCGTTTTTTACAACTTAAAAACGCCTGGCCATGTTAGTCTATAGCTTCATGCCCACCTAGGCGTTTTTGAGCTGCAAATAGCATAGACGTTTTTAAGCTGTAAAAAAAACCCAGGACCAGTGCGTTCCACGGCGTCGGTGTTGGGCATAAAAAAACGCGAAGCGTTAAAAAATGCGCAAAAACGCCAAAATTGCGTTTTTGAGCTCCGCCGTTTTTTTTTTTTAGAAGAAAATACGGTCGAAAAATGTATACGATAACATGGACAGGAGTTTTTAAAAAACGCTCAAAAACGCGTCTGTAAAAACGTCCGTGGGCATGAGGCCTTAAAGTGGAGTGCAGGGCCTGGCAGCAAAAGGGTTAAAGTATTTATAATTATCTATTAATGGGGTTTGGATCTACTTTAACCCCCTCCCACCCGCCATATAGAGAAATTACATCATATGACGTCGTCCCACTCTAGCGCGCCCTAGGGGGTGCATGATGATCGGTGGCGTGCTGTGTTCCTGGGACATGGCGCATCTCCGATCTCGGTAAAGAGCCGATAACGAGGCTCTTTACGCATTTGATCAGCTGTGTCCAATCTGACCGCGTGACGAGAGCCGATTAGCGGCATTTTCTCACAGGGGAGACCTGCACAGATAATCAGGGCACTGATTATCAGTGCAGCCCCATCAGTGATGTCAGTATCAGTGCTGCCTTTCAGTGCTCATCAGTGCTGCCTATCCGTGCCAGCTCATCAGTGCCCATCAATGCAGCCTCATCAGCGCACATCAGTGAAGGAGAACAATTACTTCTTTACAAAAATTTCTAACAGAAACTAAGAAAAACTTTTTTTGTTTTTCAAAATTTTTGGTCTTATTTTGTTTTTTTCTCCCCCCTGTAATATCCACATCTCCCCCCCTGTAATATCCACATCCCCCCCCCTGTAATATCCTCATCTCCCTTCACTGTAATATCCACATCTCCCCCCCTGTAATATCCACATCTCCCCCCCTTTAACATCCACATCTCCCCCCTGTAATATCCACATCTCCCCTACTGTAATATCCACATCTCCCCCACTGTAATATCCACATCTCCCCCACTGTAATATATTACAGTGGGGTAGATGTGGAGATTACAGTGGGGGAGATGTGGAGATTACAGTGGGGGAGATGTGGACGTTACAGTGGGGGGAGATGTGGACGTTACAGTGGGGGGAGATGTGGACGTTACAGTGGGGGGAGATGTGGACGTTACAGTGGGGGGAGATGTGGACGTTACAGTGGGGGGAGATGTGGATGTTACAGTGGGGGGAGATGTGGACGTTACAGTGGGGGGAGATGTGGACGTTACAGTGGGGGGAGATGTGGACGTTACAGTGGGGGGAGATGTGGACGATACAGTGGGGGGAGATGTGGACGTTACAGTGGGGGAGATGTGGACATTACAGGGGGGGGAGATGTGGACATTACAGGGGGGGGGAGATGTGGACATTACAGGGGGGGAGATGTGGACATTACAGGGGGGGGGAGATGTGGACATTACAGGGGGGGGGGAGATGTGGACATTAAAATGTGGACATTACAGTGGGGAGATGTGAATATTACAGTGGGGAGATGTGGACATTACAGGAGGGGGGGGACATCACAGGGGGAGAGATGTGAATATTACAGTGGGGGAGATGTGGACATTACAGTGGGGGAGATGTGGACATTACAGTGGGGGAGATGTGGACATTACAGTGGGGGAGATGTGGACATTACAGGGGGGAGATGTGGACATTACAGGGGGGGGAGATGTGGACATTACAGGGGGTGGGGATGTGAACATTACAGGGGGTGGGGATGTGGACATTACAGGGGGGGGGGGAGATGTTGACATTACAGTGGGGGAGATGTGAATATTACAGTGTGGGAGATGTGGACATTACAATGGGGAGATGTGGACATTACAGGGGCGGGAGATGTGATTATAACAGTGGGGAGATGTGGACATTACAGTCGGGAGATGTGGATATTACAGGGGGGGAGATGTGAATATTTCAGTGGGGAGATGTGGATATTACAGTGGGGAGATGTGGACATTACAGGGGGGGGGGAAATGTGAATATTTCAGTGGGGAGATGTGGACATTACAGTGGGGAGATGTGGATATTACAGGGGGGGAGATGTGGATATTACAGGGGGGGAGATGTGGACATTACAGGGGGGAGATGTGGACATTACAGGGGGGGATGTGGACATTACAGGGGGGGGATGTGGACATTACAGGGGGGGGATGTGGACATCACAGGGGGAGAGATGTGAAATGAATATTACAGTGGGGAGATGTGGATATTACAGGGGGGAGATGAGTATATTACAGGGGGGAGATGTGGACATTACAGGGGGGGGGAGATGTGGACATTACAGGGGGGGGGGGGAAGATGTGAATATTACAGGGGGGGAGATGTGAATATTACAGTGGGGAGATGTGGACATTACAGTGGGGAGATGTGGATATTACAGGGGGGGAGATGTGGACATTACAGGGGGGGAGATGTGGACATTACAGGGGGGGAGATGTGGATATTACAGGGGGAGAGATGTGGACATTACAGGGAGGGGGGGAGATGTGAATATTACAGGGGGGGATGTGAATATTACAGTGGGGGGATGTGGATATTACAGGGGGGGAGATGTGGACATTACAGGGGGGGAGATGTGGACATTACAGGGGGGGAGATGTGGATATTACAGGGGGGGAGATGTGGACATTACAGGGAGGGATATGTGGATATTACAGTGGGGGGAGATGTGGACATTACAGTGGGGAGATGTGGACATTACAGTGAGGAGATGTGGATATTACAGGGGGGGGGAGATGTGGACATTACAGGGGGGGGGGAGATGTGAATATTACAGTGGGGGGAGATGTGAATATTACAGTGGGGGGAGATGTGAATATTACAGTGGGGGAGATGTGGACATTAGGGGGGAGATGTGGACATTACAGGGGGGAGATGTGGACATTACAGGGGGGGAGTTGTGGACATTACAGGGGGGGAGATGTGGACATTACAGGGGGGGAGATGTGGATATTATAGGGGGGGAGATGTGGACATTACAGGGGGGGAGATGTGGACTTTACAGGGGGGGAGATGTGGACTTTACAGGGGGGGAGATGTGAATATATTTTAGTGGGGAGATGTGGACATTACAGTGGGGAGATTGTGGATATTACAGGGGGGGAGGTGTGGACATTACAGGGGGTAGAGGTGTGAATATTACAGGGGGGAGATGTGGACATTACAGTGGGGGAGATGTGGATATTACAGGGGGAGAGATGTGGACATTACAGGGGGGGTGTGAATATTACAGGGGGGAGATGTGGACATTACAGGGGGGGGGAGATGTGGACATTACAGGGGGGGGAGATGTGGACATTACAGGGGGGGGGGAGATGTGGACATTACAGGGGGGGGAGATGTGGACATTACAGGGGGGGGAGATGTGGACATTACAGGGGGGGGGAGATGTGGACATAACAGGGGGGGGGGAGATGTGGACATAACAGGGGGGCAGATGTGGACATAACAAGGGGGGGGGAGATGTGGATATTACAGGGGGGGGGAGATGTGGACATTACAGGGGGGGGAGATGTGGACATTACAGGGGGGGGAGATGTGGATATTACAGGGGGGGGGATGTGAATATTACAGGGGGGGAGATGTAGATATTACAGAGGGGACTATATATGGTGGTGATCCAAAAAATGATCCGATCCGTGACTCTGATCCGAGGAACGATCCGAACCATTACTTTTTTGATCCATTGTAACCCTAGTGTTGCATGACCGTGCACTTGTCATTCAAAGTGCGACAGCGCTGAAAGCTGAAAATTGGACTGGGCAGGAAGGGGGTTAAAATGCCCTGTATTGAATAGGGAAGGGAAAAGTTTTTAGATTTTTTGGGATAAAGTGGGACTAGAACTCCTGGCAGCTTTTTTTATTGCTGTCTGTGCCCCTGTTGGGGTTACTCATCTTCACGGTTTGTCCTGTTTACCATTATCACCAGGATTGAAAGTGAACGCAAATGTAAGCATTTTGGGTAATCCCCAGAACAGGAATAGAGGGGAAATCTTTCAATGAGGATACTACTTCCAGTGATCATGGTGAGGACCAAGGATTCCCTCACACTGGAGTGACTTCCTCTCACTTCCTGTTTTGGTTATGGGACAGGAAGTTTAGCGAAATCTCCACAGCGGGACACATATAGTAAAAAAAAAAATTACAGAGAATATAACTCTCCCTTACTCTATCCAATATGAGAAAAAAAAAAAAGTTATGCCTTTAGTTCAACTTTAAATTTACCAGCAAGGAAAGGGCTACACAAGCAAACTAAACAGTAAAGGTACAGATGCTTGTATACATACAGTACACATTTTACAATAACACTGATGAATCAATTGTCTGTCAAATGCAATCTAAGAAGGGGTCAATGAACGTTATTTTTGGTACACTGGCACAAATGGGAAGCAGATGGTGTTGACTAATTATATCATGAGCAGTGTGTGGCTGGCACTTGACTTTTGCTGTCCTCGAATATTCTAAAACCTTAAACTCCCATGTCTATAAGCAGGCCTAGTTATTTAGACCTGTTGTGTCAGTGCAGTTTAATTTTTTTTCCTGTATACCAAAAAACGTGTCATGAACTATTTATGAATATATAATATAAACTCAATTTGAGGGCATAGAATAGCGTCTGGAAAAAAACAGTGATGTATGAGTCACTGCAGTTTCATCTGCACAAGTAATCCTCATACTTTATAACTGCGACTCTTGTCTTTTAATCAATAAGTAATCCGGTGAGGTGGTGATGCCCTACATGGTTTCAATATTCCAGTCATACCTTAGAGATAAGTATTGCACGTGGCTAGTCTACTACTTTTTGTTCCTAAGGTCAGATAAAAGAGGCAACGCCTGATTGGAAAATTTTCCGTCTTTTGTGCTTATGGCTGTAAATAAAATAATTTAAAAAAAAAAACAGTAAAAACAACCAAATGATTATTTTTTATGAACATTTTCATAATTTTAATAGTAATTAGGATTGTATCCAAATAGCCAATGTTTCTGACATGTCGAATCAAATAATTGACTGTACATTTGATTCAAATAAAAAAAGAAAAATTGATGTGTGGCTGGCAATTAGGGGAATGTGCTGTAGTGACATTCACAAACTTTTGCGCTTGACTGGCAAAAAATGTTGTTTCTTCCTTGCATTAAGACATGGTTCACACTAGAGCAATTTCAGATGCGTCTCAAATCTCACAGAATCACATGACATTGGTAATCACATTATTCTCTATTATGCCCATTCATATCAATGCAGCCTAGTTTTTGGAAAAGGGTAAAACAGAATTTAATGCCTGAACACAGTTTTGCAACTTTGGCATGTGTTAGTAAAACTGGACATATCGCAACTACTTTATATTCTCAATGGAAAACTGGCACAAAATAGTAAAAAAAATATATTTTTTCATTTGCTTCTATATTTCTTGCTAATTTCAATAACCTACTACCAAAAACAACCCCCCAAAAATTTCCCCTGCTCCCAACGTTCGCAACAGTACCACGTTATGTGTGTGTTATTTGTTGTTTGTACCTGTACTGGAGCTCAGAAAAAAACAAAAACGTTTTTTTTATCCTACTTAAAATACACTGACCCTTGAACCTGACATTTGGCCCTGACCTAGATAAAACCCTGATCTGCCTGTTTTTTCTTTATTTTTATTTTATTATTGTTTTCGTTACACATATTTGTTCTTGTTTACATGTTTCTCCTCTAGCAGGATAAAAACTATACAATGTATCCATTTAAGAGGAGGAAAAAAAAACTGTGATGGCCAATCAAAAGCTATCACAGTGATCAGGTGATCAAGAACTGCCTTCCCTGTTCCCATTTGTTAGTACGGGACTCAGGGCTAAAAAGTTCTTAGAATTCCAGCTATTGGTTACCAGTGTTAATGCCTGATTGTAAAATGTTCTGACCAAGATGTTACTGTTCTCTTTGGGAAAACTTAAGTTTTCTCATTATCATGCTTACTTTTAGGGGTGCACCGAATGGGTTTTTTGGTGCCGAAAACGATACTGAAAATGAAAAATACACTAGGCCGAAAACCGAAACCGATACCGAAAATTTCTGTTTTTAATAAATATTTATATTTTTATATACAACTGTATTATATTCGACTTTTTAATTAATATCATCAATTTAAATGAATATGAATTTATTGTTGGCCATTATTGGCACATTTAGTGCAAGAAAGAAAAATGCAGTCTGCAGTCTCTAACCATCTCTTGTATCATGTCCACAGTCTCTAACCATCTCTTGTATCATATCCTCAGTCTCTAACCATCTCTTGTATCATGTCCCCAGTCTCTATCCATCTCCTATATCATGTCCCCAGTCTCTAACCATCTCTTGTATCATGTCCCCGGTCTCTAACCATTTCTTGTATCATGTCCTCAGTCTCTAACCATCTCCTGTATCATGAATATAGAAGAAGCTAGATGGAGGGACTTGGACTTTTTAGGCACCATACACAAATTATATAAAAAAATAATTTTATTGTATAATAAACTAACATATCAATATTTCTGTATAAAAATAGTTCACAAGTTCTAAAAGAGATGATACAACAATACCGATATAGTACAACACCATAGCTCTAATGCAGATCATATAGGGCCAGTATTCATCCATAGGCCAGTTAGATGCATTCCCAAAAGTTGAGGTATGGTTGAAACGGCATAAGTCGTAGGAAAAGATGTAATAATTTCACTCTCGCTCGACAAGTTCCGCGTCCAATGACGCTTCTTCAGGAGCGTGTCATGTGAACTAAACAGGAAATATATTTAAACATATAACATATATCATGAGTTTGTAATTTGTCATCATGCATTCAATAATGCTATAATACATTTAGAAACCCTTATAGAAAAAGGGAAGATATGTTTACACTTTTGTAAAGGAACTCGGAGAAGACCTAAATTATATATACTGACCTTGGAGACAGGGAAAAAGGTATAGAACAAACCCGACGGTCACTGTGGAGGCGTGCACCTATTATTCAATTGATAACATTGGATTAGTGAAAAATGCTTACTGTTAAGAACATCTGGTTACTAGAAACCAGGATGTCTAGTGTTGTATAAATAATTTGGCTTCATATGAAAAAGACAATTTCCAAATTCCTATCGAGCAGAAATAGAATCCCTTAGAGATGGCAGGAGAGGAGGGGGAAAAAACAAAAAACGAAACGGAAGCCCCATAAAGTAATATGTTGGAAGTATGCTGGAAAATAGTTGTAGAAAAACTCTCCAACAGTCTGGGAATCAAACAAATGGATCCCAGAGTGTATATGCAGGTAGAGTGCATAGTGACCACAGCCATATTTATATAAAGGAGAAAGTAGAAACAGAGGTAAATAAGACAATAGTTCTAATTGATTGATGTCCATAACCTTAGCTTATTGCTAAGGGGTATAGCTTACCCGCTAATGCAGTTTAAGATCTAGGGAATTAATCAGCTATATTATAGAGGATTCGCCAGGGGATCAAGTCGAAGTTGCCCATGTGTAGAAAGACAGTGAAGGCAAAAAGCGTCAAGTACATCCACTTGTTGCCATTATCCTCACGACAGTCAGGATACAATGTAACAGTTAATCTAGACAATGGGTCTAGAATGAAAGAAGAATCACAATTGGTAATTACTTCATATGATCCAATAGTTTGACTAATTGAGGGTAACACTCACAAGAATAGTATTACCTGGCAATAGATTCCCATCTGGTAAATTTGTAGCCAGGACGCCGTCCTGGGCGTCCTTAACAAGAACAGCTGAATTAAATAATATAATAATTGCTATTAGGACATCTAATTAGTCAAAACAGGTAATGTCTATAATTATATTGGATGAACATGACTATAAAAAACATATATGCTCCAACTTACTTTAAAACATAGATAATTCCCTTAGAAACGACAGGAGGAAGGCCCCCAGGGGAGTATATAAATTGTATCACAGTAGAGAAGAGGGAAGGATCGAATCTCCAAGGCTCTATACAGAAATGGTGAACCCTAAGATATGTATATAGAAAATATATTGTGAGGGGGTTAACTCGGTAGCGGGTGTGTGTGACCCCCTGGTTGGGCTCCCCACACAAAAACAGGGCCAGCAGACGGAGGTTGTGGTTTTCAAAATCAAAAGGTGCGGTTTATTTCTCTATGTACAGTGACAAAAACACAGCAAAGCCAAAAAGAAACATAAACAAAATAAATCCTGGTCAGTTTGACCTCTGACTAAACATGCAGGTTTCCTAAACTAACAACTGGGATCAGCCTGGTGCTGTCCTAGTCCCTAAGTCCCTGGTTTAGTAAAAGTCCAAACAAATAGCCACACAGGCTTTGCCTCACCGCACAGGGGTTCACTCTCCCTAGACAGTCCACACAGGTCTGGTTCCAGGCATGAGCTAACACCTAATGAATCTGGGAGTTTTTATAGAGGCCTTAAACGAACTGACAGGCTTCAGCTGGTCTCATCAACTCCCTGCCTCACGACGCCCAGCACTCTCCCTAGAGGTATGAGTCATTCATGAGCCCACTAGCCTCAGCTGGGCTTCATCAACTCCCTAGTTGTATAAGTCGGCATAAAGCCTGAATCTGGGAGAAATATATCTACCCCCCTGGATGCAACCAGGTGACTTTACCTTCCTGCTGTCACATACCCCCCCCTCTTGTTTTAACCTTGGGGTTGGAACACCAGCAATCAGGCATTCATGTACTCGAGACAAAGCATCCACATTCCCCATTTGAACGCCAGGGCGATGCTTTACTGTGAAGTTGAATTCCTGTAGGGCCAGGAACCACCTATTCACTCTTCTATTTGTCTCCTTGTTTTGAGCCATCCACTTTAACGGAGCGTGATCCGTAACCATGTCAAAGTGCCTACCTAGCAGATAGTACCGAAGGGAATCTAGAGCCCACTTCACCGCTAAACACTCCTTTTCAACCGTGGCGTAATTTACCTCATGGGACTTCAACTTCCTGCTGAGGTAAATGACTGGGTGCTCTTCCCCGTTCCAGACCTGGGACAATACTGCTCCTAACCCCACATCTGACGCATCACTTTGTACGACAAAGTCTTTAGAGAAGTCGGGTGAGTACAACACTGGCTGGCTACATAAGGCTTGTTTCAAGAATTGGAATGCTGCCTCAGCCTCGGGGGTCCATTTAATCATGACCGACCCTTTCCCTTTCGTCAGGTTGGTTAGGGGCACAGCCTTAGAAGCAAAGTGGGGAATGAAGCGCCGATAATAACCCGCGATTCCCAGAAAGGCTCGTACCTGCTTCTTGCTGTTGGGACGTGGCCAACTCTGGATGGCCTCGACTTTGTTGAGTTGGGGTTTTATTACTCCCCTGCCAATGGTGTACCCAAGATATTTGGCCTCCTCCTGCCCAATGGTACACTTCTTGGGGTTAGCCGTAAACCCCGCTTCCCGGATAGAGTCTAGGACTGCTTGCACTTTTGGCAGATGTGAGGCCCAATCTGTGCTATGGACAATTACGTCATCCAGGTAAGCCGCAGCATACTTCCGATGGGGCCTCAGTATCTGGTCCATTTTCCGCTGGAATGTGGCCGGCGCATTCTGTAACCCGAACGGCATTCTCTTATATTGGAACGCCCCGTCTGGGGTTACAAATGCGGTTTTCTCTTTGGCCGACTTGGCCAGGGGAATTTGCCAATACCCTTTTGTGAGGTCAAGAGTCGTCATGTATCGGGCTGTTCCCAGCCGGTCGATCAACTCATCTATACGTGGCATGGGGTAGGTGTCAAATTTTGTAACTTTGTTCAACTGACGAAAATCGTTACAAAATCGCCAGCTCCCATCCGGTTTAGGCACCAACACAATGGGACTAGACCAATCACTTTGGGACTCCTCTATCACCCCTAAGTTCAGCATTTTCTGTACTTCCTCCCGTATTGCCTCCCGTCGGGCCTCTGGGATCCGATAGGGTTTTAACTTCACCCTTTCACCGGGCGGGGTAATAATATCATGCTCTACCCCAGATGTTTGTCCCGGCAGCTCAGAGAACACCTCCTTGTTGCGAAGCACAAACTCCTTAACCTCCTGTTGTTGGGGTTGTGACAAGGTGGCTGCTATTCCAACCTCCGGAATCACGCAACCAGTTTGAGCTGGTGACCAAGTTTCTGCGACTAGGGACTCTCTATCCCTCCAGGCTTTCAACAGATTAACGTGATATATCTGTTCGGGCTTTCGCCTTCCTGGTTGTCTGACCTTGTAATTCACTTCGCTCACTTTTTCCATTATCTCGTAGGGGCCTTGCCATTTGGCAAGGAATTTACTTTCAACCGTAGGGACAAGTACCAATATCCTATCCCCCGGGGAAAAGGTACGGGTCTTTGCTCCACGGTTGTACACTCTCTGCTGTGCCAACTGCGCTTGGGCCAAATGTTCCTTCACGATGGGCATTACCTGTGCAATTCGATCTTGCATCAGGGCGACATGCTCAATCACACTCCTGTGGGGAGAACTCTCACTTTCCCAAGTTTCCTTGGCAATATCCAACAGCCCTCTTGGGTGTCTCCCATACAGTAACTCAAAGGGGGAGAATCCCGTAGAGGATTGGGGCACCTCCCTAATAGCAAACATCAAATAAGGAAGTAGACAGTCCCAATCCTTTCCATCTCTATCCACCACTTTCTTCAACATTTGTTTTAGGGTTTTGTTGAATCTTTCAACCAGCCCATCGGTTTGGGGGTGATACACAGATGTACGCAATTGCGTCACTTTGAGCAATTTACACAGCTCTTTCATAACCCGGGACATAAAGGGTGTAGCTTGGTCCGTAAGCAGTTCTTTACAAATACCCACCCGGCTAAAAACAAGAGATAGCTCTTTGGCTATGGTTTTGGCCGAGGTATTTCTGAGAGGGATCGCTTCTGGATAACGGGTGGCATAGTCCATTATAACCAATATGTACTGGTGCCCCCTAGCGGACTTGATTATAGGACCTACCAAATCCATTGCGATTCTCTCAAACGGGACCTCAATGATGGGTAGAGGGACCAGCGGGCTACGGAAATGTGGCATCGGGGCCGACCTCTGACACACAGGGCAGGAGGAACAATAATTTTCTATGTCCTTCATCACCCCAGGCCAATAGAATCTCTGTAATACCCTCTCTCGGGTTTTCTCTGTCCCCAGATGACCTCCAAGAATGTGCCCATGGGCCAACTCCAACACCAACTTCCTGTAAGGTTTGGGCACCACAAGCTGCTCAACGGTTTCTTCTGCCCTTTTTGCCACCCGATACAGTAGGTCCTTCTCTACGCTGAAGTATGGGTAAGTGCAGGTATTATCTGGGTTCACTAACTCGCCATCTATTTCCACTACGTTTTCCCGTGCCTTTATTAGGGCGGGGTCTTTTAACTGTTCTGTGGCAAAATTTTCCCTGTGAACCTCCAGATCAGAAAACTCCACAGACGGTAGGTTTTCGTCTGAGGAGGTGGGCTCCTCTCCAGTTTCTTGAGTCTCCCCTGCAAATACTGACAAGGGAAATTCTGGAGAGTCCTCACCACTCTCAGAGGAGTTCTGGCTATCACATTCCTGGTACATAGGGGCACCAGTGGGGGGCTCAGGATCATCCCACAGTTCCCAGAACTTCGGAAAATCCCTTCCCACAATGGCATCATGCGGTAATTGAGATACTAACCCCACTGGATGAGAGAGGGTACCTTTGGGGGTCTCGAAACACACTGTAGTCACTGGATACTCTCGGGTGTCCCCATGCACACAAATAACAGCTACCTTGCTATTCCCAGAGACCTCTGTTTTAACTAATTCAGCCTTTATCAGGGTCACAAGGCTACCTGAATCCAGTAATACCACAACATTTCTACCATTAATACACATTTTGCATAAATGTTTCTCAGTTCCCCGAATGGCAGTGCATGCGACTGTCGCACACAGCGACTGACGTCTGTCCATCAGAAAGTCACATTGCATGGGTTCCTCCACAACCGGGCAATTTGCTGCAATATGTCCCGCTTGCCGGCAGCGGTAGCAAACAATCCATTTGGCTGCCTCTTGAGCCCCTGACTTCCCAGGCTGTTCTCGCCAAACTTTGGGTAGAGCTCCCACCCTCTCACTCTCTCCACCCTCACCCCTTGGAATCCTCTTATCCGCCCCTGGGGATGGTCTGGTCTTAGGGTGGAAAGTCCGAGAGTCTCTGGAAGAGGCCGTCAGGTTCTCTGTAGCCAAGTATTTCTCTACACGATCCACAAGACCACCGGCCGTCTCTGGGTCTCCATGGCTTACCCACTTTTGGATGGCAGTAGGAAGAGCTCTCAAAAACCGATCCATTACAACACGTTCCACAATCTCTGGTGTGGACAAAGTCTCTGGCTGTAGCCACTTCCTGCTCAGGTGAATGAGATCATACATTTGAGACCTGGGGGGTTTTCCAAGCTGGAAAGTCCAGTTATGCACACGCTGAGCCCGGACAGCCAGGGTGACACCCAGCCTTGCCAATATTTCAGCTTTTAGCATCACATAGTCTTTTGCTTGGTCAGGCTCTAGGTCATAGTAAGCCTTCTGCGATTCACCAGTTAACAGAGGAGCCACCAGTCCAGCCCACTGCTCCTCAGGCCACTTTTCTCTTTCAGCAGTCCTTTCAAATGTGGTCAAAAATACCTCTGGATCATCCTCTCCAGTCATTTTTGTCAATAAACGACTCACCCCAAAGGACGCGGTATTAGTGGGACGGCTTTCCTCACTGGTCTGCGGACGTTGCTGCATTACTGCTTCCATTTGTTGTAGTCTCTGCTCTTGCTTCTGTAACAGGTCTATGAAGCGGGCCTCAGATTGCTGCTGGGCTTGTTGATGAGCTTGCTGCTGGGCTGCAAGGCTCCTTTGCAAACCTGCATTTGTCTGCTGTTGATTGGCATTTGCTAGAGCCAGCTGTTTCAGTATCTCCTCCATGCTGGCTTAAAAAAAACTGCCACTGGTTCTCCACCAACTGTGAGGGGGTTAACTCGGTAGCGGGTGTGTGTGACCCCCTGGTTGGGCTCCCCACACAAAAACAGGGCCAGCAGACGGAGGTTGTGGTTTTCAAAATCAAAAGGTGCGGTTTATTTCTCTATGTACAGTGACAAAAACACAGCAAAGCCAAAAAGAAACATAAACAAAATAAATCCTGGTCAGTTTGACCTCTGACTAAACATGCAGGTTTCCTAAACTAACAACTGGGATCAGCCTGGTGCTGTCCTAGTCCCTAAGTCCCTGGTTTAGTAAAAGTCCAAACAAATAGCCACACAGGCTTTGCCTCACCGCACAGGGGTTCACTCTCCCTAGACAGTCCACACAGGTCTGGTTCCAGGCATGAGCTAACACCTAATGAATCTGGGAGTTTTTATAGAGGCCTTAAACGAACTGACAGGCTTCAGCTGGTCTCATCAACTCCCTGCCTCACGACGCCCAGCACTCTCCCTAGAGGTATGAGTCATTCATGAGCCCACTAGCCTCAGCTGGGCTTCATCAACTCCCTAGTTGTATAAGTCGGCATAAAGCCTGAATCTGGGAGAAATATATCTACCCCCCTGGATGCAACCAGGTGACTTTACCTTCCTGCTGTCACAATATATATAAAAATATATATATAAAATAGCCAAAACATTCATATAAGTCATAGTGTTTAAATAAGTAATACTGGTGCTAAAGTGCCTCAGTCATTTATCTTAATACAGAGGGGTAAAAAACTTACCCACTACTAAACTTTGAATGTAAATAGATGGTCAACTGAATCATGCAGGATTCACCAGACAGCAAAGCACGCTGTTTGTGTAGCAGAGTGGAAACAATAACCCACAGGTGCATCCACTTGTTCACATCAACCCTGGGGTGTTACGATATATTTCCAGTGAGCCAAGCCTGGATAATAGAAACCACAAGTAGAATTTACTAAATGCGGTTCAAGAGGGTCAACTAATTAAATTGGACTCAGAGGATATGTGTCCATACCTGGCATACTGTTCCCATTTGATCGCCTCCCAGCAGCAGCGCCGTATCAGAGATGTCAGCTCGATATAAAACACGCTATAATAGCGTGATTTTAAAGGTGCGCGCCTCTTCCGTAGTCTCCGCCTGAGCCAATGAGAAGGCTCGGCGTGACGTCATTCGGAACGGCCAGAGGATCAGCGTAGCCGCGTGTAACACTAAGGTACGCCCACGTATCGGAAAGAATTTCCGAACGTGATGCGTGATTGGTTGCAGCGGCGTGAAGCTGAGCCAAGCCATCTCAAAGGGAGACAGGAATTTCGTCACCCGGAGACGGCTAATGCGCTGCCTGGCGATTGCCTGACAGCGCTCGGGTGGCCACACAGTGGCCATACATGGTCCTGTCCATTAACCCAAACCCTGCCAGATGTGAGGCCGGCATACAAAGGTCCTGGATTCTCCGAATTGCAAAACAAAAGTAGAAAACCATAAAAGTATACATTGAGTTTGTATGTCAAAAAACAATAATAGAAGAACAAGTTATTAGTATTCAATTTTACAATGTAAAACCAAAAGTAATTCCCATTTGATCTAATATAGGGATATAAATCACTTTCAATCTTAGCTCAAAGTGTATTTTTAAAAATATATAAGACATGAATAAATGGTTCTATGAATAGCCTATGTTTACATAGCTCTTGATTCATTAACTGGGAAGGGGGAAAATAAAGATGAAGGGAGCCCCCCTATGGACATTTTATTCAATTAAATAGTACAGTATTCTATTGTTATTTATGCTTAATAAGCACTAAGTTTCTACACAACGATTTACCCTACGAATTGTTTTATCTAAAGAAATGCTTTATAGGAGTGAGCTTCATTGATGCCAGGTGCAAGGGTGGCATCAAGACGCTCAATCCAGTAGGTTTCTTGACGAAGTATTTGCTTGTCCCAGTCGCCGCCTCGTGGGTCTCGTGGTACCACAGCGAGGGCTATAAATGTTACCAGCGAGGTGTTAAATTTATGATATAGATCCAAGTGTCTACTTACTGCAGTAATAATTTTTCCACTTCCTGAGTAGTATACATGGTCTTTAATGCGGGATCGGAAATGTCTTATAGTTTTTCCCACGTAAAACGCGCCGCATCGACAGGTCATTAAGTAGATTACTCCCTGTGTGTTACAGTCAGCATGGAAATTCAAGTTGTAAATGGTGCCATTGGGAAGTGTGAATCTGGTGCCTATGGAAATCCACGGGCAAAAAGCACATTTACCACATTGTGTCATCCCATTAGAGGTAGATCTGGCCGGTATATCATCGTGGAAATGACTAGACGTGAGTTGGTCGCGTAATGATTTTGATCTTCTAAAGGTTATGTCTGGTTTGGATTTAATGTATTTGTTGAGTATGGGGTCATCATATAGGAGGGACCAATGATTGGAAAGTATATTCCTAAGTTCCACATGATGAGTCGAGTATCTTGTAATAAATCTCACAGGCTGCTCCTGTTTAGCTGTCTTTGTTTTATATAGTAGTGAATTCCTGGATTGTCGCAGCGCTTTATTAAATGCGCTGCACAACAAGGATTTAGTATACCCCCTGGCTCTAAGTCTATCGCGAAGTAGATTCGCCTGTATTTTGAAGTCAGCAGTAGATGTGCAGTTACGGCGAAGTCTGAGGTATTGTGCATAGGGTATGCTACGTATTAGGGTGTTTGGATGGGCACTATCTGCATGTAATAAAGTGTTGCCCGCTGTCTCTTTACAAAAGAGGGTTGAGGCCAGTTGTCCATCAGGGTCCTTGGTTATGGTTAAATCCAGGAACGTAACTTTGTCCTTACTGTTCGACATGGTAAATTTCAAGTTGAAAGTGTTCTCATTTAACATGGCAGTAAATTGCTCCAGTGAGTTGAGGGTCCCGGTCCATATGATGAATATATCATCAATATAGCGTAGCCAACAGGCTACATGATTGACATATTCAGCCAGGGAATCATCAGAGAACACATATCGTTCCCACCCCCCCAGGTACAGGTTGGCGTAGGCCGGGGCACAGCAAGTGTCCATGGCCACCCCCTGCACCTGGAGGAAGTGGGACTCTTGAAAAGTGAAGACATTGTGGGTCAGCACAAACCGGAGCAGCCTGAGGATGAACTCGCAATATTCCCATCGGTGATGGTCCTGCTCTCTGAGGAATGTCCGTACTGTCCCGATGCCCTGCTCGTGAGGTATGCTGGAGTAGAGAGCCTCCACATCCAGCGTCACGAGCAGGGCATCGGGAGGCACGGACACTCCTTCAATGTGTTTCAATAAATCCAGAGTATCTTTAGTATATGATGGCAATGCCATGACATGTGGCATTAAAATCGAATCAATCAGCCGACTAGCATTCTCAGTGAGAGAACCAATGCCAGACACTATGGGTCTACCAGGTGGTGATATCGGGTTTTTGTGTATCTTAGGCAGTGCGTAAAATGTGGCAAGTCTGGGGTAGCGAACATTTAAGTAGTTGTATAGGTCTTGATCTATTAGGCCTTTTTGATGGGCGGAACCAATAATTATCAGGTAGTCATCTTTAAATTTCTGAATATTGGTAACATTGATAACTGTATACCAATCTTTATTGGATAAAATGTCCTTGACCATTTTAATGTAGACCTCTTTTGTCATTAAGACAATATTACCCCCTTTATCCGCAGATTTTATTTCCAAATCAGGGTGGTTCTGTAGTCGTATAATCGCTTGTTTTTCTGCAGGAGAGAGGTTACTTGGTTTGTTGGTCAAGGGCATTTTCTTGATATCACTGACCGCTCCAGTCAAGAAGGCCCAAACATTGGGGTTTGTCATCAAGTCGGGAAATCGCTGCGATTTGGGTTTAAATTTTTTTGGGGGGATTTGCTGGGAAGGGCAGGTGTATTGAGATTGTGTGGATTGGACATCAATTTCTATTGATTCATTTTCATTCAACAACAACATAAGGTCCCGAAGAGCTCTAAAGTCTTTCATTGTGTAATTTTTGACTTGTTCAGAAATCTGTTTATCTTTAAGCGATCGAAGACGATCCCCATCGAAAATAAATTTATATGTCAAGTTCCGTGCAAATAGGTATAAATCTTTAATTGCCTCATATTTATCGATTTTCATTGAGGGACAAAAATTGAGTCCCAACTTTAGAACCTCAATGCACAATTCATTACCAATGACACAACGCTTATCTACTTCAAGACAAAGCACTCTTGATGCGCACATATCTTCACTTCCCATTTCCCTTCCAAATTTTCAATTACCCCTGAACACCACTCTCCCGACTTAAATCCTAAACTGGATGTAATTAATCTAACCCCATATACTTTTTCCTCTTTGGAATTGGAGGTTCTAAAGTTGGGACTCAATTTTTGTCCCTCAATGAAAATCGATAAATATGAGGCAATTAAAGATTTATACCTATTTGCACGGAACTTGACATATAAATTTCTTTTCGATGGGGATCGTCTTCGATCGCTTAAAGATAAACAGATTTCTGAACAAGTCAAAAATTACACAATGAAAGACTTTAGAGCTCTTCGGGACCTTATGTTGTTGTTGAATGAAAATGAATCAATAGAAATTGATGTCCAATCCACACAATCTCAATACACCTGCCCTTCCCAGCAAATCCCCCCAAAAAAATTTAAACCCAAATCGCAGCGATTTCCCGACTTGATGACAAACCCCAATGTTTGGGCCTTCTTGACTGGAGCGGTCAGTGATATCAAGAAAATGCCCTTGACCAACAAACCAAGTAACCTCTCTCCTGCAGAAAAACAAGCGATTATACGACTACAGAACCACCCTGATTTGGAAATAAAATCTGCGGATAAAGGGGGTAATATTGTCTTAATGACAAAAGAGGTCTACATTAAAATGGTCAAGGACATTTTATCCAATAAAGATTGGTATACAGTTATCAATGTTACCAATATTCAGAAATTTAAAGATGACTACCTGATAATTATTGGTTCCGCCCATCAAAAAGGCCTAATAGATCAAGACCTATACAACTACTTAAATGTTCGCTACCCCAGACTTGCCACATTTTACGCACTGCCTAAGATACACAAAAACCCGATATCACCACCTGGTAGACCCATAGTGTCTGGCATTGGTTCTCTCACTGAGAATGCTAGTCGGCTGATTGATTCGATTTTAATGCCACATGTCATGGCATTGCCATCATATACTAAAGATACTCTGGATTTATTGAAACACATTGAAGGAGTGTCCGTGCCTCCCGATGCCCTGCTCGTGACGCTGGATGTGGAGGCTCTCTACTCCAGCATACCTCACGAGCAGGGCATCGGGACAGTACGGACATTCCTCAGAGAGCAGGACCATCACCGATGGGAATATTGCGAGTTCATCCTCAGGCTGCTCCGGTTTGTGCTGACCCACAATGTCTTCACTTTTCAAGAGTCCCACTTCCTCCAGGTGCAGGGGGTGGCCATGGGCACTTGCTGTGCCCCGGCCTACGCCAACCTGTACCTGGGGGGGTGGGAACGATATGTGTTCTCTGATGATTCCCTGGCTGAATATGTCAATCATGTAGCCTGTTGGCTACGCTATATTGATGATATATTCATCATATGGACCGGGACCCTCAACTCACTGGAGCAATTTACTGCCATGTTAAATGAGAACACTTTCAACTTGAAATTTACCATGTCGAACAGTAAGGACAAAGTTACGTTCCTGGATTTAACCATAACCAAGGACCCTGATGGACAACTGGCCTCAACCCTCTTTCGTAAAGAGACAGCGGGCAACACTTTATTACATGCAGATAGTGCCCATCCAAACACCCTAATACGTAGCATACCCTATGCACAATACCTCAGACTTCACCGTAACTGCACATCTACTGCTGACTTCAAAATACAGGCGAATCTACTTCGCGATAGACTTAGAGCCAGGGGGTATACTAAATCCTTGTTGCGCAGCGCATTTAATAAAGCGCTGCGACAATCCAGGAATTCACTACTATATAAAACAAAGACAGCTAAACAGGAGCAGCCTGTGAGATTTATTACAAGATACTCGACTCATCATGTGGAACTTAGGAATATACTTTCCAATCATTGGTCCCTCCTATATGATGACCCCATACTCAACAAATACATTAAATCCAAACCAGACATAACCTTTAGAAGATCAAAATCATTACGCGACCAACTCACGTCTAGTCATTTCCACGATGATATACCGGCCAGATCTACCTCTAATGGGATGACACAATGTGGTAAATGTCCTTTTTGCCCGTGGATTTCCATAGGCACCAGATTCACACTTCCCAATGGCACCATTTACAACTTGAATTTCCATGCTGACTGTAACACACAGGGAGTAATCTACTTAATGACCTGTCGATGCGGCGCGTTTTACGTGGGAAAAACTATAAGACATTTCCGATCCCGCATTAAAGACCATGTATACTACTCAGGAAGTGGAAAAATGATTACTGCAGTAAGTAGACACTTGGATCTATATCATAAATTTAACACCTCGCTGGTAACATTTATAGCCCTCGCTGTGGTACCACGAGACCCACGAGGCGGCGACTGGGACAAGCAAATACTTCGTCAAGAAACCTACTGGATTGAGCGTCTTGATGCCACCCTTGCACCTGGCATCAATGAAGCTCACTCCTATAAAGCATTTCTTTAGATAAAACAATTCGTAGGGTAAATCGTTGTGTAGAAACTTAGTGCTTATTAAGCATAAATAACAATAGAATACTGTACTATTTAATTTAATAAAATGTCCATAGGGGGGCTCCCTTCATCTTTATTTTCCCCCTTCCCAGTTAATGAATCAAGAGCTATGTAAACATAGGCTATTCATAGAACCATTTATTCATGTCTTATATATTTTTAAAAATACACTTTGAGCTAAAATTGAAAGTGATTTATATCCCTATATTAGATCAAATGGGAATTACTTTTGGTTTTACATTGTAAAATTGAATACTAATAACTTGTTCTTCTATTATTGTTTTTTGACATACAAACTCAATGTATACTTTTATGGTTTTCTACTTTTGTTTTGCAATTCGGAGAATCCAGGACCTTTGTATGCCGGCCTCACATCTGGCAGGGTTTGGGTTAATGGACAGGACCATGTATGGCCACTGTGTGGCCACCCGAGCGCTGTCAGGCAATCGCCAGGCAGCGCATTAGCCGTCTCCGGGTGACGAAATTCCTGTCTCCCTTTGAGATGGCTTGGCTCAGCTTCACGCCGCTGCAACCAATCACGCATCACGTTCGGAAATTCTTTCCGATACGTGGGCGTACCTTAGTGTTACACGCGGCTACGCTGATCCTCTGGCCGTTCCGAATGACGTCACGCCGAGCCTTCTCATTGGCTCAGGCGGAGACTACGGAAGAGGCGCGCACCTTTAAAATCACGCTATTATAGCGTGTTTTATATCGAGCTGACATCTCTGATACGGCGCTGCTGCTGGGAGGCGATCAAATGGGAACAGTATGCCAGGTATGGACACATATCCTCTGAGTCCAATTTAATTAGTTGACCCTCTTGAACCGCATTTAGTAAATTCTACTTGTGGTTTCTATTATCCAGGCTTGGCTCACTGGAAATATATCGTAACACCCCAGGGTTGATGTGAACAAGTGGATGCACCTGTGGGTTATTGTTTCCACTCTGCTACACAAACAGCGTGCTTTGCTGTCTGGTGAATCCTGCATGATTCAGTTGACCATCTATTTACATTCAAAGTTTAGTAGTGGGTAAGTTTTTTACCCCTCTGTATTAAGATAAATGACTGAGGCACTTTAGCACCAGTATTACTTATTTAAACACTATGACTTATATGAATGTTTTGGCTATTTTATATATATATTTTTATATATATATTTTTATATACATATCTTAGGGTTCACCATTTCTGTATAGAGCCTTGGAGATTCGATCCTTCCCTCTTCTCTACTGTGATACAATTTATATACTCCCCTGGGGGCCTTCCTCCTGTCGTTTCTAAGGGAATTATATATGTTTTAAAGTAAGTTGGAGCATATATGTTTTTTATAGTCATGTTCATCCAATATAATTATAGACATTACCTGTTTTGACTAATTAGATGTCCTAATAGCAATTATTATATTATTTAATTCAGCTGTTCTTGTTAAGGACGCCCAGGACGGCGTCCTGGCTACAAATTTACCAGATGGGAATCTATTGCCAGGTAATACTATTCTTGTGAGTGTTACCCTCAATTAGTCAAACTATTGGATCATATGAAGTAATTACCAATTGTGATTCTTCTTTCATTCTAGACCCATTGTCTAGATTAACTGTTACATTGTATCCTGACTGTCGTGAGGATAATGGCAACAAGTGGATGTACTTGACGCTTTTTGCCTTCACTGTCTTTCTACACATGGGCAACTTCGACTTGATCCCCTGGCGAATCCTCTATAATATAGCTGATTAATTCCCTAGATCTTAAACTGCATTAGCGGGTAAGCTATACCCCTTAGCAATAAGCTAAGGTTATGGACATCAATCAATTAGAACTATTGTCTTATTTACCTCTGTTTCTACTTTCTCCTTTATATAAATATGGCTGTGGTCACTATGCACTCTACCTGCATATACACTCTGGGATCCATTTGTTTGATTCCCAGACTGTTGGAGAGTTTTTCTACAACTATTTTCCAGCATACTTCCAACATATTACTTTATGGGGCTTCCGTTTCGTTTTTTGTTTTTTCCCCCTCCTCTCCTGCCATCTCTAAGGGATTCTATTTCTGCTCGATAGGAATTTGGAAATTGTCTTTTTCATATGAAGCCAAATTATTTATACAACACTAGACATCCTGGTTTCTAGTAACCAGATGTTCTTAACAGTAAGCATTTTTCACTAATCCAATGTTATCAATTGAATAATAGGTGCACGCCTCCACAGTGACCGTCGGGTTTGTTCTATACCTTTTTCCCTGTCTCCAAGGTCAGTATATATAATTTAGGTCTTCTCCGAGTTCCTTTACAAAAGTGTAAACATATCTTCCCTTTTTCTATAAGGGTTTCTAAATGTATTATAGCATTATTGAATGCATGATGACAAATTACAAACTCATGATATATGTTATATGTTTAAATATATTTCCTGTTTAGTTCACATGACACGCTCCTGAAGAAGCGTCATTGGACGCGGAACTTGTCGAGCGAGAGTGAAATTATTACATCTTTTCCTACGACTTATGCCGTTTCAACCATACCTCAACTTTTGGGAATGCATCTAACTGGCCTATGGATGAATACTGGCCCTATATGATCTGCATTAGAGCTATGGTGTTGTACTATATCGGTATTGTTGTATCGTCTCTTTTAGAACTTGTGAACTATTTTTATACAGAAATATTGATATGTTAGTTTATTATACAATACAATTATTTTTTTATATAATTTGTGTATGGTGCCTAAAAAGTCCAAGTCCCTCCATCTAGCTTCTTCTATATTCAAATGTTAGGACGTGGCACGCCAGGTACTTTTTGTTGATATCCACAGTTACCACTCTGTGGCTGATACAACATATTTTCTCTCTCCGAAATCTCCTGTATCATGTCCCCAGTCTCTAACCATCTCCCGTATCATGTCCCCAGTCTCTAACCATCTCTTGTATCATGTCCCCAGTCTCTAACCATCTCTTGTATCATGTCCCCGGTCTCTAACCATCTCTTGTATCATGTACTCAGTCTCTAACCACCTCCTGTATCATGTCCCCAGTCTCTAACCATCTCCCGTATCATGTCCCCAGTCTCTAACCATCTCTTGTATCATGTCCCCAGTCTCTAACCATCTCTTGTATCATGTCCCCAGTCTCTAACCATCTCCCGTATCATGTCCCCAGTCTCTAACCATCTCTTGTATCATGTCCCCAGTCTCTAACCATCTCTTGTATCATGTCCCCAGTCTCTAACCATCTCTTGTATCATGTCCCCAGTCTCTAACCATCTCTTGTATCATGTCCCCAGTCTCTAACCATCTCTTGTGTCATGTCCCCAGTCTCTAACCATCTCTTGTATCATGTCCCCGGTCTCTAACCATCTCTTGTATCATGTCCCCAGTCTCTAACCATCTCTTGTATCATGTCTGCAATCTCTTACTTAAACTCAAACACACTGCTAATAGTATTAGCAAAATTGCCATTCGGTGCACCTCTAGCAGACATGATACAGGAGACTGACAGAGACTGCAGACATGATACCAGAGATCAATGCAGCCTCACCAGTGTCCATCAATGCAGCTTCACCAGTGCCTGTCAGATGCAGCCTACCAGTCAGATGCAGCAGCCTGCCTGTGCCATTCATGCAGCCCCACCAGTGTCTGTGTCCATCAGTTGCAGCAGCCTGCCTGTGCGTGTAATTCTAGGCAGAAACCCACAATAACGTGTAGAAGAATCTGAAAGTCTCATTCATATGCTTTACAAGCTGGCACTCCTAAGTGAACTTTACTCCTATGACTGTCTCTTTATAGTGCTTGCTGAGTAACACAAGTGCATGTTGTACAGAGGGATGGGAGGGTGAGAGGTGCCTCACACTACAGTCTAACTAAACATGTCTTATTTATAGGATTGTTTTCCATTTGCATTTTTTAACCTGCACAGTTTCATCTGATGTTTTTTTTCTTAAGGGAGCTAAAAGTCACAGTGTGCTTTAGCTGACTCTCTAATATATGAAGTACTTGCCTATGTATCTTCATATATTGATACATAGTTAAGCCATAAATACAGTCAATCTATGCTGGCTTAAATGAATCACACTTAAAGTGGAAGTTCAGTCAAAATCTAACTAAAGCTAAACCTAAGGCCGGCCATACATGGTTAGAATCCTGCTGAACCGGCTAAGATTCAAATCGTTAATGTGCAGGCTGAATGTTCCAAGTTGATTGATTGATCAATGTACTTGGGTACGCCAAGAGAATACAATGGCCCGGATGGGGGTTTTCCTGCAGTAGCACCATCAGTGTTGATGGGGGAATCCAGCACATTTCTTTCCTGCAACTCGTGGTTGCAGGAAAGAAATTTGCTTCATGTATCGCCGCCTAAGACTATTCTATCTACCCTGTGAAAGGAAAAATATCTATACTTACCGTAACTATTCTGAAGCTGCTCCGGTCCGGTCACTTGCATAGTTACATAGTTAGTCAAGTTGAAAAAAAGACACAAGTCCATCCAGTTCAACCATAAACCACTTGATCTCTCTGACGGCTTCAATGTGGAAAAAAGATTTCTGACAACGGCTGCAAATGCCGCTGGGACCTGATCATGTGAGCGGCCTTCGGAATTGGTAAGTATATAAGCATTTTATTTTTCACAGGGTAGATAGAATAGTCTTAAGCCTGGTATACACAATCAGATTGTTGGCCAACCAAGCATCTGATTTTTCTCTTCAGGGCGTGTGCCTGGATCTTGCCTTGCATACTAACAGTACACAATTGTCAGCCAACAAACACGAAGGTAGTGATGTACTATGAGGAATTTCAGCTCTTGAGCCCCTTTGGGCCCCTTCTGCTAATTTTTTGGGTGGGCATTGATTCCGAGCATGCGTGTTTGTACTTTCAACTCTTGTGTGATGGACTTGTGTACTGACCATCAGAAAATCTGACAACAGACCGTTGTCAGCGTAAAATTTACTAGCATGTCATCCAACATTTGTTGTCAGAAAGTTGGACAACAATTGTCTGAAGGAGCGTATGAACGGTCAGATTTTAGGCCAACAGTCTGTCAACAGACAATCCCCTGCCAACAATCTGATTGTGTGTACGAGGCTTTAGAATGGGGGTGGAAGTGAGTTTAGCTATAGACTTTGACTGACGTTCCACTTTAAATTTTGAGTCCTTTACATTATTTTACAAGTAAAAAGCAAACAGTTTATGTGACAGGATGTCATTGATACCTAGATGCCCAGATCAAATTTGGCAGGGTCAGCATGATTCTGTTAACATTACAATAATTATATGGCTAATTTGAATACCTAAATAGTGTTTATATTTTTTAAGAACATGCAAAGGTTTTTTTTTGGACACTGTTTTTTTTTTATTATCTACTCCAATTGCTCTTGGCAACTGCTGTCAAGTTGTTACTTCATGAGGAGAGTTCAATACAGATTCTAATATACAGTGAAACCTCGGATTGCAAGTAACGTGGGTAACGACCGTTTCGCAATACGAGCACTGTTTTAAAAAAAAACCCCTGACTCGGTTTGCAAGTGTTGTCTCGCAAAACGAGCAGGATTTAAGCCACAGCGGTGTGCAGTACCGCATTTGGCCAGAGGTGGGGGGGGGGCGCCGGAGCTGTGCAGAGCCGTTTGGAAGTACTCGTAAAATCTCAGAAACACTCAGTTTCCGAGGTTTTCCAAGTTCAGCCGAGCTGTCCCCGAGCCTTTCTGAGTATTTATGAGGCTCTCTGGCGCCCCCCCCACACCTCTGGCCACATGTGGTATTGCATGCCATAGAAATCAATGCGTAACAAATTAATTTCGCTTCCATTGACTTCTATGGGGAAACTCGCTTTGATATGCGAGTGCTTTGGATTACGAGCATTCTCCTGGAACGGATTATGCTCATAATCCAAGGTTCCACTGTAGATCTCTGAAGTCCCTTCTAAAAAGGTTTTGACCTGGGTTGAACCCTGATAAAGGGGAATGGTTTTGCTCCCAAAATGTGTTGGCTTATGCAACTTTTTTTTCTTTAACCAAAGACTAATATTATCTTTAACTCTTTCATCCGGTTTTGATCTGGCACTCCTTTTTTCTCTCTCTCTTTTATTATAGATTGACAGATGTACAAATATGTAAAATAAAAAATTATTTAACTACTTGCGGACCACCCGCTGTTGTTGTACGTCAGCATTTTGACGTAGAATACCGGGGTTAGCAGATAGCTGCCATAACCTTGGTATATTCTTAAACGGCAGACGGTCCTCCTGATAAAAATGGTCTCCGCAGCAGATTTGCCACAAGATCACTTTTATCAGGAGCTGGAGAGGGCCCCCCGCCGCGTTCTGGTCGACTCCGCCACTTACCGTCGGCAGTGGCGGAGCCGATCGGGTCCTCTCCACTCTGAGACGTAGAGCCGAGTGAGGGAAAGATGGTCCCTGCTCGACTCCATAACATTGGATGACGGAAGCAACGTCAAATGTCACTTCCGCCCAATGGTCTTAAAGGGGAAATTAAAAAAAAGACGTTTATTTATTGCATTTAAGTGTAAATGTGAGATCTGAGGTCTTTTTGACCTCAGAGCTCACATTTTTAAACGTCGCCTATGGAGATTTTTAAGGGTCAAAGTTTGTCGCCATTCCACGACCGGGTGCAATTTTAAAGCATGACATGTTGGGTATCAATTTACTCGGCATAACATTATCTTTCACAGTATAAAAAAATATTGGGCTAACTCTACTATTGTCTTGTGTATTTTTTCCCAGAAAAATTGCGCTTGTAAGACCGCTGCGCAAATACGGTGTGACATAAAGTATAACGACTGCCGTTTTATTCTCTAGAGTGTCTGGAAAAAAAAAATATATATATAGATATATATATGAACTGCAAGAACAAGAACAATTGAGCTCCACTATATTCTGTTTAAATTCAAAGTAGAACTACCAGCCCCCTGCCATTCCAGTCAGACATTCATTTGTAGGCAAGTTTAGCCAAATAATTATTTTAAGCATTCTTGGAACTCCTTCATCTATGCCTAGAAACCAACAATAACTATTGGAATTGTTACAGATTTTTAAATCATGTTACAGTAGTTTTGAAAAAATTTGGGCACTTATGTTATATGCATTTTACAGCATTTTTTCATTTTTGGCCAACTATCAGTTAGACCCCTTTCACACTGGAGCGTATTGCAGGCGCTATAGCGTTAAAAATAGCGCCTGTAATCCGCCCTTAAAAAGCTGCTCCATTGTCTCCGGTGTGAAAGCCTGAGGGCTTTCACACTGGAGCGTTGCGCCAGCAGGATGGTAAGGCCCCTTTCACACTGGGGCGGGGAGGTGCGCTGGCGGTATAGCGGCGCTATTTTTAGCGCCGCTATACCGTAGTTTTTGCCACGATATTTGGCCGCTAGCGGTGTGTTTTTAACCCCTGCTAGCGGCCGAGAAAGGGTTAAACCCGCCTGCAATTAGCTGCTGAAGCACTAGTTCTCCACTTCTCGTTGAGCCTAACCTTGGGTTCTACAGTACCCTTTGCAATAGTTGAGTAAGGTATTCCTCCTGTAAATTCTTACGCATTTAAAGCTGTACGCTCCAGGATGCAAACTATCTCTGTCCAGGGTTATATGCTCATACACATGTACACTGCAGCATAAACCCATGTATAGCCATTCAATATTATGCTCAGCTGTATGCGTTGGCTGTGTATCCTCGGTGTGAAAATATGCCTACAGTTTACAGTGTGCACAGGAAATATGTGCACAAATCCTTATGGAGTGGGAAGGCTGAGCAGTAGAGCCGTGTGGGGGCCATCTTGCCTATCTAGCAATCGGATAGTTTCTGGGTTTACAGACGGCTCCGGTAAAAACAGAAACAACCGGAAAACGGCTGGGGGGGAAGGACCCCTCTCCTGCCGCCCCTAAAAGTGATCCCGTAGCAAATCTGCTTCTGGGATCACTTTTAGCAGATGCTGAATTGCCCACAGAAAAAAATTATACCGGGTTATTGCAGCTAGCTGCTGCCATAACCTCAGTATTAAAAGTCAAAGTAATGATGTATATGTACTGTGGGGAGTCTGTAAATTGATAAGAAACAGAAAAAATTATTAAAAGCCAGAGGACCATCACTTAGCCATAGTAGTTCTATTGAGACATGTACTGTATATATAAATATAATGTTACATAAGAAAAAATGCTTTTCTTTTTGCGTTTTTCTGTGAAGCAGAGACTGTGGCAAGACCATGAAAGGTGTCATCATTCAGCTGCTGGTTGTAAACACTCCTAATTAATATAATTATCTCCTCATCTATTACTGCCTACTTTTCATTTACTTTATAAACAAGGCTTGCATACACTATATTACCCAAAAGTATTGGGACACCTGCCTTTACACGCACATGAACTTTAATGGAATCCCAGTCTTGGTCCGTAGGGTTCAATATTGCGTTAGCCCACCCTCTGCAGCTATAATAGCTTCAACTCTTCTGGGAAGGCTGTCCAAAAAAAGTGCACCTCCCCATTGAAATGCATTGAAAATGCAGCAAGAACACAACACACCTGTGTTCAATATTTAGATTCAGTTTTTGAGTCACATGACCTATGAAAAACACCATAAGCACTGTAAAATTGCATGCTTTTCATTGCACCTTTTTATTAGCACCTTTTTTCTTTATCGGCCAAGTGCCGAAAACACAATTTTTGGCCACCAAAGTTTTTGGAGCATCTCTAGCACTTGTACTCCCCTGTCCCACTGAAGCGTGCCTGCCGGACCATTGATTCCCCTCTTTTTAGAAAATGTGTTGATTTCTTCACTAATACACCTGGTAGAACAAATTGTGACATTGAGGTATTTAAATTTTTCAGTGGTATGTTATTCAAAAATGGTAGGTAGGTAGAAGTCTTTTCTTTATTTCAAGAAGCTTTTTTTAGTGTTTTGGGAATTTAAATTGTTAAAGTGGAACACATTGTGGCAAAAGTGCCAAATTTTGCACCTTTCGAGGGGGAGCAGGTACTTGGTTTTAACATGTACCCGCTCCCACTTCCTGGTGACTTCGCTGCGGCTAAGCCTCCTGGAAGTTCGGCCCCCCTCCTCCTTACCCTGCCACTGGGCCATTCACAAAGCGCAGTGCGCCTAACGCATGTGCAGTAGGAAACTGTCTGTAATGCCGCAAGGCTTCACTACCAGTTTCCCTTACAACAAATGGCGGTGGCAGCACCTGAGAGCCATTTGAAAAATCGGCTGGGGTGAAGACACTGCGGGATCCCTGGACAGGTAAGTGTCCTAATATTAAAAGTCAGCAGCTACAGTATTTATAGCTGCTGACTTTAAATTTTTTATGAAGGAGCCTGGAGCTTCACTTTAAGTTAAAAAATGATCCAAAAGTCTCAAAGAAACTTATGCAGAGCCCATTTGGAGATTTAATATATTGCCAAATTTTATTGTAGATTTTATTAATGCACAATCTTGGGTTGTTGGGATGTTTATATAAAAACGAATTCTTGTGCAGATTTGTGCTTTCCATATGCAATTTTAGAGATGAATTTCATAATTCTAATCTATCCAGCTTGAGGGAAACCAGGAGCTGGTATATAAAGCGGAACTTTACCTATAACAACTTGATAAAAAATATTGTTCTTTAGCAAGGATTTCACTTTAAAACATTTCACTTTAAAAATTATGCTACCGAAATTAATGTGTGCTTTAAATTGCCTCCAGCTTTGCTCCTGTTTCTTCTTACCAGAGGCTGCCATTTTGCTGAAGCCCAGAGCATCTGAACAGCAGTAAATCATAAAGCAGAACTAAACCCATCAATTTTGCAGTTCTTAAAAACAGTTACATTCCTGGAATGCTAACTGTCACATTTGCTTTTGTCCTCAACCAAACTGTCAATCTATCAAATTGCTGGTGTCATGACTGATCACATGTGCAGCACCTTGGCAGTTGTATAGCAAACAGAAGCAGCTTAGATTGCAATAAAGGATAGGAGGGTTTAATTCCACTTTAACCACTTCAATACAGGGCATTTTCACCCCCTTCCTGCCCAGACCAATTTTTAGTTTTCAGCGCTGTCGCACTTTGAATGACAATTGCACGGTCATGCAACACTCTACCCAAATAAAATCTTTGTTTTTTTTTCCCCACAAATAGAGCTTTCGTTTGGTGGTATTTGATCACCTCTTGCGGGGGTTTTTTTTTTTGCGCTATAAACAAAAGAAGAGTGTCAGTTTTGAAAAAAAACACAATATTTTCTACTTTTTGATTTAATAAATATCATTTATTTATTTTTTTATTATTTTTTCCTCATTTTTGGCCGATACGTATTCTTCTACATATTTTTGGTAAAAAAACACGCAATAAGCGTATATTGATTGGTTTGTGCAAAAGTTATAGAGTCTACAAAATAGGGGATAGTTTTATTGCATTTTTTTTTTTTTACTAGTAATCGCGGCGATCTGCAATTTTTATTGTGACCGTGACATTGCGACGGACATATTGGACACTTTTGACACATTTTTGGGACCATTCACATTTATACAGGATTAGTGCTATAAAACTGCACTGATTACTGTGTAAATGTGACTGGCGCTGAAGGGGTTAAATATGTTCCCTGGGAGTGATTCTTACTGTAGGGGGAGGTGACTCACAAGGGGAGGAGACCGATGTGTGTTCCTCTGTACTGGGAACACACATCGGTCTCCTCACCTATGACAGGAGGTGGATCTGTGTGTTTACACACACAGATCCACACTCCTGCCGTGATCACGGGCAATCGCGGGTGCCCAGGGGCCATCGCGGCCGACGGGCACGCGCACTGGGTCCCGAGGTCCGAGTCTGAGGGCTTTCACACTGGAGCGGTGCGCTAGCAGGACCACTTCAAAAGTGGACCACTCCAAGAGGCGCATTGCGGGTGGTATTAACCCTTTTCAGCCACTAGCGGGGGGCCAGGTGACGTGGCAGGTGGACAATCCACAAATTGTGGCAGGTGACGTGGCAAGTGGACAATCCACAACTTGTGGCAGGTGACGTGGCAGGTGGACAATCCACAAATTGTGGCATGTGACGTGGCAAGTGGACAATCCACAACTTGTGGCAGGTGATGTGGCCAGGTGACGTGGCAGGTGGACAATCCACAAATTGTGGCAGGTGACGTGGCAAGTGGACAATCCACAACTTGTGGCAGGTGATGTGGCCAGGTGACGTGGCAGGTGGACAATCCACAAATTGTGGCAGGTGACGTGGTAAGTGGACACTCCACAACTTGTGGCAGGTGACGTGGCCAGGTGACGTGGCAAGTGGACAATCCACAACTTGTGGCAGGTGACGTGGCCAAGTGATGTGGCAGGTGACGTGGCAGGTGGAAAATCCACAAATTATGGCAGGTGACGTGGCCAGGTGACGTGGCAGGTGACATGGCAGGTAAACAATCCACAAATTGTGGCAGGTGACGTGGCAGGTGACGTGGTAAGTGGACACTCCACAACTTGTGGCCAGGTGACGTGGCAGGTGGACAATCCACAAATTGTGGCAGGTGACGTGGCAAGTGGACAATCCACAACTTGTGCCAGGTGACGTGGCCAGGTGACGTAGCAGGTGGACAATCCACAAATTATGGCAGGTGATGTGGCCAGGTGACGTGGCAGGTGACGTGGCAGGTGGACAATCCACAAATTGTGGCAGGTGAAGTGGCCAGGTGACGTGGCAGGTGATGTGGCAAGTGGACAATACACAACTTGTGGCAGGTGACGTGGCCAGGTGACGTGGCAGGTTGTCGTGGCAAGTGGACAATCCACAACTTGTGGCAGGTGACGTGGCCAGGTGGCGTGGCAGGTGGACAATCCACAAATTGTGGCATGTGACGTGGCAGGTGGCTGGTGACGTGGCAAGTGGACAGGTAACGTGGCCAGGTGATGTGGCCAGATGACGTGGCAGGTGACGTGGCAGGTGGACAATCCACAAATTGTGGCAGGTGTCGTGGCCAGGTGACGTGGCAGGTGACGTGGCAAGTGGACAATCCACAACTTGTGGCAGGTGACGTGGCCAGGTGACGTGGCAGGTGGACAATCCACAAATTGTGGCCTGTGACGTGGCAGGTGGCAGGTGACGTGGCAAGTGGACAATCCACAACTTGTGGCAGGTGACGTGGCCAGGTGACGTGGCAGGTGGACAATCCACAAATTGTGGCATGTGACGTGGCAGGTGGCAGGTGACGTGGCAAGTGGGCAATCCACAACTTGTGGCAGGTGACGTGGCAAGCAGCTTGCTCTGGAGGCACTCGGCAAGGGGGAAGGGCCAAAAGTGCCAGCAGGGGACCTGAGAAGAGGAGGATTGGGGCTGCTCTGTGCAAAACCATTACACAGAGCAGGTAAGTATCCCATGTTTATTTTCAAATAGTAAAAATGGTAACCTTTAGTATTACTTTAATTTTAAAAAGGTTTGTGAAGCGAGTATATGTGTGTGTACGAGTCACCCTAAACCTCCAGGATTATTTTAGTTTTGGGTTGCTGCTCTTTTGTTGAAACACTGTGTTTCTAAGGCTAGCTTTCTGTTTTGATTTGAAATTTAGTTAACATTATAAACAGATTAGCAGATGGATGGTACTCTACCTGCCACAGCACTATGCAAGGGTCTAAAACAAGGGTCTCAAACTGGCGGCCCTCCAGCTGTTGCAAAACTACAAGTCCCATGAGGCCTTGCAAGGCTGACAGTTACAAGCATGACTCCCACAGGCAGAGGCATGATGGGACTTGTAGTATCGCAACAGCTGGAGGGCCGCCAGTTTGAGACCCCTGGTCTAAAAAAACATGGTTCTGTTTTTATTTTGACAGTGAACAGTGGAAGGCTGCATTTCCATTACTTTGAAGAAACCAACACTAGATTTTAGAGCTCTTCTGCTACAATAGTACTCAGAAAGAAATGGACATTTAAAATAGTATTATCAAAACCTTTAAGTGGTATAAAAAATGAAAAAACTAAATTTTATTTTGCAGTTTGCCAACCCTCAAATGTGGTGCATGAATTTGTTTTATTTTTTAGGCTTTTTACCCTTTATTTTCACCTGGTGGTAACACACAGCTATGAGGAAAGATTAGAGGAACTGAATTCATTCTCTCTTGAGAAGAGGAGATTAAGGGGGTATATAATCAACATGTACAAATATATAAGGGGTCCATATAGTGAACTTTGTGTTGTTTTTCACTTTTGGGCACTCTTTACGTCTGGAGGAAAAGAGATTTAATTTACAAATATGGAAAGGTTTCTTCACAATAACCACTTAAGCCCCGGACCATTTGGTAGCTAAAGGACCAAAGGTGATTTCAGAATTTTGCACTGCGCTGCTTTAACTGTAAATTGTGCGGACATGCAATGTTGTACCAAAACGAAATTTGCGTCCTTTTCTTCCCACAAATAGAGCTTTCTTTTAATGGTATTTGATTGCCTCTGCGATTTTTATTTTTTGCGATATAAACGGAAAAAGACCGAAAATTGTGAAAAAAAATGATATTTTCTACTTTTTGTTATAAGAAAAATCGAATAAACTCAATTTTAGTCATACATTTAGGCCAAAATGTATTCAGCCACATGTCTTTAGTAAAAAAAATGTCAATAAGCGTATATTTATTGGTGTGCGCAAAAGTTATAGCGTTTACAAACTAGGGTACATTTTCTGGAATTTACACAGCTTTAAATTTATGACTGCCTATCTCATTTCTTGAGGTGCTAAAATGGCAGGGCAGTACAAAACCCCCCCAAATGACCCCATTTTGGAAAGTAGACACCCCAAGGAAATTGCTGAGAGGCATGTTGAGCCCATTGAATATTTTTTTTTTGTCCCAAGTGATTGAATAATGACAAAAAAAAAAAAATTACAAAAAGTTGTCACTAAATGATATATTGCTCACACATGCCATGGTTATATGTGGAATTGCACCCCAAAATACATTCTGCTGCTTCTCCTGAGTACGGGGATACCACATGTGTGGGACTTTTTAGGAGCCTAGCCACGTACGGGACCCCGGAAACCAAGCACCGCCTTCAGGATTTCTAAGGGCGCAAATTTTTGATTTCACTCCTCACTACCTATCACAGTTTCGAAGGCCATAAAATGCCAAAATAGCACAAAACCCCCCCAAATGACCCCATTTTGGAAAGTAGACACCCCAAGCTGTTTGCTGAGAGGCATGGTGAGTATTTTACAGCTCTCATTTGTTTTTGAAAATGAAGAAATAAATATTTTTTTTTTCTTTTTTTTTTTAAATTTCAAAACTTTGTGACAAAAAGCGAGATCTGCAAAATACTCACAATACCTCTCAGCAAATAGCTTGGGGTGTCTACTTTCCAAAATGGGGTCATTTGGGGGGGTTTTGTGCCATCTGGGCATTCCATGGCCTCCGAAACTGGGATAGGCAGTGAGAAGTGAAATCAAAAATTTACACCCTTAGAAAGCCTGAAGGCGGTGATTGGTTTTTGGGGTCCCGTACGTGGCTAGGCTCCCAAAAAGTCTCACACATGTGGTATCCCCGTACTCAGGAGAAGCAACAGAATGTATTTTGGGGTGTAATTCCACATATGCCCATGGCATGTTTGAGCAATATATCATTTAGTGGCAACTTTGTGCAAAAAAAAAAAAATTGTCTTTTTTCCGCAACTTGTGTCAACATATAAAATATTCCATGGACTCGACATGCCTCTCAGTATATAGCTTGGGGTGTCTACTTTCCAAAATGGGGTCATTTGGGGGGGTTTTGAACTGTTCTGGCATTTTATACACAACATTAGGAAGCTTACATCCACTCTTCTAACCACTTGAAGACAGCCCTTTTTGACACTTTTTGTTTACATGAAAACATATTTTTTTTTTGCAAGAAAATTATGTTGAACCCCCAAACATTATATATATTTTTAAAGCAAAGGCCCTACAGAATAAAATGGTGGGTGTTGCATTTTTTTTTCTACACAGTATTTGCGTAGCGATTTTTCAAACGCATTATTTGGGGAAAAAATACACTTTTTTTAATTTTAATGCACTAAAACACACTATATTGCCCAAATGTTTGATGAAATAAAAAAGATGATCTTAGGCCGAGTACATAGATACCAAACACGACATGCTTTAAAATTTCGCACAAACGCGCATTGGCGACAAACTACATACTTTTTTAAAAGCCTTTACAGGTTACCCCGTTAGATTTACAGAGGAGGTCTACTGCTAAAATTACTGCCCTCGATCTGACCTTCGCGGTGATACCTCACATGCATGGTGCAATTGCTGTTTACATATGACGCCAGACCGACGCTTGCGTTCGCCATTGGGCAAGAGCAGGGCAGGACAGGGGTGCTTTTTTTTTTTTTTTTTTTATTATTAATTTTACTTTTTTATTTTATTTTTAAATTGTTCCTTCCATATTTTTTTTTATTTATCATTTTTATTGTTGTCTCAGGGAATGTAAATATCCCCTATGATAGCAATAGGTAGTGTACTCTTTTTTTGAAAAAACTGGGGTCTAGACCCTAGATCTTTCCTCTGCCCTCAAAGCATCTGACCACACCAAGATCGGTGTGATAAAATGCTTTCCCAATTTCCCAATGGCGCTTTTTATATCCGGGGGGGGGGACATTCCCTCCCACTGCTTGTAAAAGCAGTCCAGTGGCTAATTAGCCACTAGGATTGCTTTTACATGAAAGCCGGCCGCTGGCTGAAAAGAATGATACCAAGATGATACCTAAACCCGCAGGCATCAATCTGGTATAACCATTCAAAGTCCAGCAACATAACAGTACGTTGCTGGTCCTTGTTGGACATGTATTGTAATCTTTTTTTTTCATGCAGCCAGTTGGCTGAATGAAAAAAGAGATTGATCGGTGGGTATGCCCACTAGGGTTGTCCCGATACCGATACTAGTATCGGTATCGGGACCGATACCAAGCATTTGCGCGAGTACTTGTACTCGCGCAAATGCTCCCGATGCCCAGTCCGAAACTTTTTTTTTTTTTACAGAGCGGACGCAGAGAGGGGGTGGAGAGCGGGGGGCGGAGAGCAGGGCGGAGAGCGTGGCGGGGGGCGGAGACCAGGGCAGAGAGCGGGGCGGAGAGTGGGGCGGGGGGTGGAGACCAAGGCGGAGAGCGGGACGGAGAGTGCGGCGGGGGGCGGAGACCAGGGCGGAGAGCGAGTCCCTCACCTGCAGTTGAAACTGGTAAGCTGGCAGGGGTGCAGGGCGCAGCCGCATCAGGATTGGTGACCGGTGATGTCGCATTCGGTCGCCGTCAGCGGCTGAACGTCCCCACACCCATCTTGGTACACCCTGCACTTGGCTGCAGTAAGCAGCAGACATCTTGTTACACCCAGCCCGAGCTATATGGGCTGGGTGTAACAAGATGTCTGCTGCTGCTTACTTCAGCCGAGTGCAGGGTGTACCAAGATGGGCGTTGCAGCAGTTTTTTTTATTTTAAATCCTGTGTCATTTTTTTTTCCCGCAGCATTTCAGTGCCAGACACCTATCAGTACCCACAAGTGCTACCTATCAGTGCAATCAGTGCCATCTACCAGTGCCACCTATCAGGTGGCACTGGTAGATGGCACTGATTGCACTGATAGGTGGCACTTGGTGGCACTGATATGTGGCACTTGTGGGCACTGATATGTGGCACTTGTGGGCACTGATAGCACTGAAAGGTGGCACTTGTGGGCACTGATAGATGGCACTGAAAGGTGGCACTTGTGGGCACTGATATGTGGCACTTGTGGGCACTGATAGCACTGAAAGGTGGCACTTGTGGGCACTGATAGGTGGCACTGATAGATGGCACTTGTGGGCACTGACAGCACTGATAGGTGGCACTTGGTGGCACTGATTGCACTATCAGTGCTGTCAGTGCCCACAAGTGCCATCTATCAGTGCCACCTATCAGTGCCCACAAGTGCCACCTTTCAGTGCTATCAGTGCCCTCAAGTGCCACCTTTCAGTGCTATCAGTGCCCACAAGTGCCACATATCAGTGCCCACAAGTGCCACATATCAGTGCCCACAAGTGCCACCTTTCAGTGCAATCAGTGCCACCTATCAGTGCCACCTATCAGTGCCCATAAGTGCCACCTATCAGTGCCCATAAGTGCCACCTATCAGTGCCAGCCACCTATTAGTGCCCATCAGAGCCAGTCACCAGTCAGTGCTCATAAGTGCCACCTGTCAGTGCCACCTATTAGTCCCCATCTTTCAAACATGACATCACATGACATTGAAAAAAAAGTATCGGTATCGGCGAGTACTTGGAAAAAAGTATCGGTACTTGTACTCGGTCCTAAAAAAGTGGTATCGGGACAACCCTAATGCCCACCATTAGAATACCGCCCTTCATCCACCCACTTCTAATGATGGGCATACATGCACCATTTATATATGCCGAAGCATGGGGGCATCCTCCCTCCAAAAAGTTATGCCGCACACACATGGTCGGACTTTTCCACGGGCAAGCCTCCGTCGGAATTTCGACCGTATGTACGCGGCATTAGGAGCAAAATCACTCCTCCGCCCCTGCTGCCCCAATGCTTCGGCATATTTGCTTTTTTTTTTTAACTGTGGTGGTGAAATCACCTCCTACAGCACTGGAGTTGCAGGGATCAGGCCTGTCTCTGCGAATGCTGCAGTTATGTGTGTTGTGTTTTGTAAGTGACAGTGATCGATCGATACTGCACTTGGGTGGCCTGGGCTGGACGGAGGGGCAAAACGCAGGTGCTAGCAGGTATCTGGGCTGATCCCGCTAACACTGCGTTTTTGGGAACCCTAAACTGCTGGGGACGCTAGTATAGATCTGATCAGATCAGATATTGATCTGTTCAGATACTATACCACTAAGGGAGGTGTATGCTTCACGCGTGGGTGTTAGCGTTACTGGCACTAACCTGACGCTGCCTGGGGTGTGACGCAGACCCTCTCTGACGCTAAAACCTAATTGATATCACCCGTCGGGCGATCAGGGGGTTAAACCTTTATTGGGTTATATACGGCGGGTGCCCTGACACTATAAAAAGCAAACTAACTAACCAGCGTCACCCGTAACACTTATATGATGATCACTGGTGAAAGGGTTAACTAGGGGCAATTAGGGGGTTAAAACCTTTATTAGGTAATATATGGGGGTGCCTGGCGCTATAAAAACCTGCGGCGAACCTAAAAAAAATTACTGGCTACCGATCTGCATCACCGACGCTAAGACAGCGATCAGAAAAATGATCGCTTAGCGACAGTGGTGATAGGGGGTGAAAGGGTTACCTGGGGGGCGATCAAGGGGGTTAAACCTTTATTAGATCATTTATGGGGGTACCTGACGCTATAAAAACCTGCGGCGAACCTAAAAAAAATTACTGGCTACCGATCTGCATCACCGACGCTAAGACAGCGATCAGAAAAATGATCGCTTAGCGACAGTGGTGATAGGGGGTGAAAGGGTTACCTGGGGGGCGATCAAGGGGGGTAAACCTTTATTAGATAATTTATGGGGGTACCTGACGCTATAAAAACCTGCGGCGAACCTAAAAAAAAAAATACTGGCTACCGACCTGCATCACCGACGCTAAGACAGCGATCAGAAAAATGATCGCTTAGCGACAGTGGTGATAGGGGGTGAAAGGGTTACCTGGGAGGCGATCAAGGGGGTTAAACCTTTATTAGATAATTTATGGGGGTACCTGACGCTATAAAAACCTGCGGCGAACCTAAAAAAAATTACTGGCTACCGATCTGCATCACCGACGCTAAGACAGCGATCAGAAAAATTATCTCTTAGCGACGGCGGTGCTAGGGGGTGAAAGGGTTATCTGGGGAGTGATCAAGGGGTTAAACCTTTATTAGGGGGGGTTAGGGGGCTACACTGGACCTAAAACTAAACTGTAGTGACACTTTTACAGTCACAAATGTCACTGATTGCAGTGATCAGTAAATAAATGGTCACTGCAATCAGTGACACTGTGACTGGGGGCTGGGGGTGATCTGGGGGGGCGATTTATGTGCCTATGTGTGCTGGTGTTAGTGTAGTGTTTGTGCACTAAGCTTGATGTCTTCTCTTGTACGGCGCTCGGTATATGTGAGCGCCGCACAAGAGATGACATCACTTCCTCCTGCTTTCTCTGCCTGTGTGTACATTACACAGACAGAGGGGACATTTCCATTCGCCGGGAGCGATCGCGGGGGGGTGGCCGGAATCGAACGGCCGTCCCCTCATGTCGGATCGCTCCCCAACGAATTCCTACTGCTCACTGTACAGAAGGGGGGTCCGATTGGACCCCCCAACTGTACAAAGGCAATCACGTACACTGTACGTGATTGTGCCTGTCGGTGCCATTGTGCCGACGTATATATACAGTGAGCGGTCGTTAAGTGGTTAAGAGCTGTGAAAATGTGGAATTAAAGGGGAGTTCCAGTCCCCCAAAAAAAATAATTTAAACACTGCTCTGTAACTGTCAAAACCTGTAAATGAACATTTCTAACATGTCATACTTTTTGCGCTTTTACTTTCTTTAAAAATAGTTATTTGCTTACTGATCTCGGAAGCAGGCAGTTTCCATTTTAGTTGTGGGCATCTGAAACCCTCTCGTGTTAATTTCCTGGATTTCTGTGCAGCTATCTACCCATCATGCACCTCCAAATCTCGTACATGCTCAGTAATGCCCTGTCACTTTATATAGCAATGTTTAGCCCTTGCTGGCTGAGATAATATAGCATTGAGCAGATATTGGTGCTGGAAGCTCTGGTTTGACACTGTTTTATAATCTAACTGTGTGCAGGGAGAGAGGAGCTTTCAGAATATTCATCGGCGATGTCGGGGTGGGCGGGGCAGAGCAGCTATCGATTGCCAGCCAATAGGATGGGGTCAGGGTGGGCCACTACGTGTATGCGGCTCCACCCCCTTTCTTAAGAAGCCAAATGATTGGCTGGTGTTCCAAACCTGCTCTGTCCCACCCACCCCGACATCGACGATTCATTCTTAAAGCTCCTCTCTCTCTCCCTGCACACAGTTAATTACAAGACAGTGTCACACACCTGTCACTTTATACAGCAATGTCTAGCCCACGCTGGAGGTAGAGAGAGAGAGGAGCTTTCAGAATTCATTGGCGATGTCAGGGTGGGCAGGACAGAGCAGCTATCGAATGCCAGCCAATAGGATGGGGTCAGGGCGGAGCAAATAATTGGCTGGTGTTCGATAGCTGCTCTGTCCCGCCCACCCGACATCACCGATGAATATTATGAAAGCTCCTCTCTCTCTCCCTGCACACAGTTAGATTATAAGACAGTGTCACACACAACAGAGCTTCCAGCACCAATATCTGCTCAATGTGCCCCCTCTCCTCTGTCAGTGCTTCAAAACAATGGCGCCAAACTCTTCCCATTTGCGTAATTTCCAAGGTACGAAAAACGCGAGATTTCGGTAGTAGGCGATTCGCAAGGAGTCATGGGATACATGATGCCGATATCCCAGGAACCCTTGGGAATTGCCTAGTGACATAATCGCCTAGGCTATTAAGACCAGGAAGTTATGTAGAAAAATGGAAAAAAGGGTATTTACCAGCCAAAAAACAAAAAAATATTGCCCATTGTGAAAACTATGCGCTAAGGGCATGCAGCACAGCCAAAGATAAAAAAATGGGTGCAACTCCGCTTTAACTCCCACAAGAGGTGGTTCTGGCCAGCTCAGTAGATTGCTTTAAAAAAGGCCTGGATTATTTTCTAAATGTATATAATATAACTGGATACTGACATTTATAGGTAAAGTTGATCCAGGGTAAATCCAATTGCCTCTCGGGGGATCAGAAAGGATTTTTTCCCCCTGCTGGAGCAAATTGGATTATGCTTTGGTGGGGTTTTTTGCCTTCTTCTGGATCAACTGTGGGTAAAGGATTGTGTATATGGGATTGTATAATTTCTCTCCCCTCCCCCTTATTATTGATTGAACTAGATGGACTTGTGTCTTTTTTCAACCTGACTAACTATGTAACACTTCCTGTCTTAGACACACTAGGACAGGAAGTGTTACATAGTTAGCCAGGTTGATAAAGGTTGATAAAAGTCCATCTGCTCAACTTTAGGAGCAATAGAGACACCTTTTGGACAGCAGCATTGTCAACTTGTGGAGGAGGGTAGTGTTAGATGCACTAGCCGATTTAGAATGAATTAGAATGAATTGACTTAGGGCCCTTTCACACAGGCGGACCGGACCGTTCAGGTCTGCCTGTCAGTTTTTTAGGCGGACCTGAACGGGCACTCCATGCATGTCTATGGAGCCACGGATGTCAGCGGTTACATGCCCGCTGACATCCGACCCGCTCCGATCCGCCAAAGTGTGACGGAGGAAAACCCTATTTTCCATCCGTCTATCGGATCGGATGACGATGGACTCTACGGTCTGTCGTCATCCGATCCCCCATAGGGGGAAAGCGGCGCTCTGACAGATCGGTCCCTGCACAGTGTGCAGAGACGGATCTGTCATCTGCCTGCTCAGCGGGGATCGACGGAGCGATCCCCGCTGAGCTAAAATGGAGCCCGTACACGGACACGTCCGTGTGAAAGGGCCCTTACAAATTGAAGCTTAACTACTGGTTAAACATTTCAGCAAAAACAGCAAAGTGTTTTTTTCCTTTTGGGGAGAAAAATAAATACAAGCACCCATGGTTTGTCACAACCCTCTAAATGACACTTTTGTTGTACAGGTTGGTCTGTTAAAGAAATTTGAAAGATAACAATCTTACTGATCAACAGGTGTAAAAAAAAGGGTAAAGTGGTTTTGGAACTAGAGAAGGATTAGAAATCCAGTATTTTGAATCTCTGAATATCGATCGTCAATATAAGCATGGAATTCCAAATGAACATCTCAAGCAACCAAGGAAGGTAAAAAAAAAAACATATTTTCCTTCACTTCAACGTCCAGTGTAGTTTTGCTTAGTTGAGTAATTGTAAGTATCAATGCATGAAGAGCAGTGTGGACCCGGCAAACATCTAAATAGCCTATATGTGTACTAATGCATGATTGTAAGTATCATTGGTTGTGACAAGTATCTTTTTCATGTGTATATAAAGTAACTAAAAGTGAACATATCTATCATATATTTCTTTAGGAAGTAAAGTGTTTACTGTAATTCAGCCACAAGCAATAAATTTACCATGGTCTCGTTGAAATATATTGAGCAATACAAAAATCTTTTCATCTGCTGGCAATGTGTTTCTAGTTTTAGCAATGCAATGAAATAGGCTGAATGGCATCCAAGACATCCCCCAATACTTTATTAGCTCTAAGTTTATTGCTGTACTTAGAAAGCATTATCCTTATTCCACCCTTCATGTTCATTGGTAGGGCATGGCTCCCTTTATTAAGCAATTCTTGAAGCTAAAAGTCGCATTACATCTGCTAATTACTTTAATAGCCTGTTCTGTTTTTAGTTTGTGTACATATGATCTGGATACAGGACAGCATTTAGTGCCCCTGTGAAAAGGTGTTGCTTTCTGCATTCAGAAATCTTCCTGACAAGAAGAGCAGTACTTCTGAACAGAGTCCGCAATTCTTACTCCTACAGATTTAATAAGGCTCTATTCCAATTTTGGGGATCCAAATCGCGTGCTGAAACGCCGCAATTCTGCCTGTGATTCAAAATAGCGGCAAATCGTGTGACGCCCCTGCAATCCGTCACTTGCAATGGCACCCCGATCACAGTACAAGAGCTTCTTTTGGATGACAGGCATCCTGCGATTCTGTTTGTGCGTTTTTTACCATGATTGTCGCCCGACAAATCGTGCCGTGATCGGGGTGCCATGGGAAGTAACAGGGATCGCACGGGATTCCCACGATTTGTCGCTATTTTGAGTCACGGGCAGAATCGGAACGCCAAGATGTGAACGGAGCCCAATGCCGTGTACACACGATCAGGTTTACCGATGAAAACAGTCCGATGGACTTTTCTCATCGGACAAACCAATCGTGTATGGGCCCCATCGGTCTTTTTTCCATCGGTGAGAAAAAATAGAACATATTTTAAATTTATCCGATGGGAATAAAACCGATAGCATATTCCGATTGTCTGTGTGGAACTCCATCGGACAAAAAACCCACGCATGCTCAGAATCAAGTCGACACATGCTCAGAAGCATTGAACTTAATTTTTCTCGGCTTGTCAGAGTGTTTTACATCACAGCGTTTGGGACGGTTGGATTTTTGACTGATAGTGTGTAGGCAAGACTGATGGAAGTCAGCTTCATTGGATTTCCGATGGAAAAATCCATCGGATTAGAATCCATAGGAAATACGATCGTGTGTACAGGGCTTTAGACTAAATGACGATCACTGTATCTTTAGCTACCACATTCTTCAGCAAACAAATTTTAAGAGAAATATCACTTTAACTCCTTCGCGCCCAGCATACGAGTATAAGCGGCCACAATGTGGCTCTACAATGCCATTATACGGCCTCCCCTTTCCTCGTTCCCCGCACGTGCTCCCGAGCGCGCATCGGGGAACTTCTGTGCTGGCCGTGTCCCTTGGACACAGCCATTCACAGATTGCGGTAAATAGCCAATCACAGCGGCTATTTACAGCGCGATCGAGGAGCCCAATGAGAGATGATCTCAAATGTAAACATATGAGATCATCTCTCATTGCCGGCTCTCCCTCCTCACACAGACACCGCGTGTGAGGAGGGAGAGCGATCTTTCAGTGTGAGTGTGAGTTACACACACAGCTTCTTTCAGTGCCCAATCAGTGCTCAGTAAAAAAAACTGTGAAAACACAGTGCCCACCTGTGCCACCTGTGATCAGTGCACATCTGTGCAATACGTGCTCATCAGTGCCCACCTGTGCCACCTCATCAGTGCCCACCTGTGCCACCTCATCCGTGCCCACCTGTGCAATCAGTGCACATCTGTTCCACCTCATCAATACGCATCTGCCACCTCATCTGTGCCGCCTCATTAGTGCCATCTGTGCCGCCTCATTAGTGTCATCTGTGCCGCCTCAGTGCCATCTTTGCCATCAATAAGTGCACATCTGTGCTGCCTCATCAGTGTACATCTGTGCCACCATCTCAGTACCCATCTGTGCCACCATAGTACCCATCTGTGCCACCTCAGTACCCATCTGTGCCGCCTTATTAGTGCACATCTGTGCAATCAATCAGGGCCCATCTGCGCCACACACCTGTGAAGTCGCATCACCACCGCCAGCAACCAAAAGATGTCAAAAAGGTGTTTTACCGCCGAGGAGGCATACCAAATTCTTTCCACGCCTGAGAGCGACGGGGAGCTCTCTTGTTCAGATTCCGATTCAGGTTCTGAGTCGGACGTAAACTATGAGCCAGTCTTCAGTAGTGGAACAGAGACAGCCTCAGAGGAGGAAGATAGTCGGCCCGCCAAAAGAAGGCGCTCTGGTGAGGCAGCAGTAGCATTCACCAGCACCGCAGTGCCATCCACCAGCACCGCAGTGCCTCAGCAAGAAAGGCCAAGGACCCATGCCGGCCTTCCCTATGCCCTCCAGAACCCCTTGTGGCTTCCTCCTAATTCAGGAGAAGCCAACATTCCCCCTTTCACTGCCCAGCCAGGAGTCCAGATGAATACGGACAATTTTTCCCCAATCAATTTTTTCAATCTAATTTTTACCGAGGACATGCTAGCCAACATTGTCACCCAGTGCAACCTATATGCCCAGCAATTTATTGCAAGTAATCCTACATCATATTATGCCCGTCCCTTCGAGTGGAGAGACCCAACGGTGGAGGAGTTGAAGGTTTTTTTAGGCCTTGCATGGGACTCAACCCAAAAAACACTTTTCGTTCCTTTTGGTCCAAACGCCCCATCTATCACATGCCAATATTCTCCAACGTAATGCCCAGAACCAGGTACCTCATGATCATGAGGTTTCTCCACTTCAACGATAACACCCAGTGCCTTCCCCAAAATCACCCAAATTATGACAGGCTTTTCAAAATTCGGCCCTTACTAAATTATTTTTCAGAAGTATTCCCCCCGTTATATACCCCGGACCAACACATATGTGTGGATGAGTCCCTTGTTAAATTCAGTGGCAGGCTTAAAATAAAGCAATTTATCCTCAGCAAAAGGGCCCGCTATGGGGTCAAGGTGTACAAACTATGTGACCGAGTCACAGGGTACCTGTATGACTTCCTAGTGTACGAAGGGAAGGACACCCAGCTGCATCCCCCCCAATTGCCCAGACTACTTGGGAACAAGCGGGAAAGTTGTTTGGCAATTCATCAGCCCCCTACTGGAAAAAGGCTACCATTTATATGTAGATAACTTTTTTACATCTCTTCCCCTGTTTCGCAACCTTCACCTGAAGAAGACGCCAGCATGTGGCACGGTCAGAAGGAACCGGAAGGGCTTTCCTCAAAGTCTTGTAAATAAGAAGTTGAGAAGAGGAGAGTCGGCAAGTCTGCGAAACCAGGAGGTTCTGGCAGTGAAGTGGAAGGACAGAAGGGATATATACATGTTATCTTCCATCCACAACGATACCTTCGTGGAAAACCCCAGAAGGAATGGCACCACCATCCAAAAGCCCACATGCATCCAGGACTACAATTTGTTCATGGGGGGAGTCAACTTTAACGACCAAATGCTGGAACCCTATCTTTCCACAAGACGGACATACCATTGGTATAAAAAAGTAGCAATTTATTTTTTTCATTTGGCCATATATAACTCTTATATTATTTACCGCAAGTCCACCCAAAACCCCCTACCCTTCCTTGGCTACCAGGAGGAAATCACCACTGCCCTGATATTCCAGAATGGCCCACCCCAAAACATCCGATCTGATGTTATGAGTCGACTCTCCGAACGTCACTTTCCTGATAAAGTCCCTCCCACAGCAACAGGCCGACGAGGTTAAAAAAAATGTAAGGTGTGTGCCAGTGGAGGAGTCAGACGAGACACAGTTTATTATTGTGCCGAGTGTCCTTCCCAACTAGGCCTCTGTGTAATTGGCTGCTTTCGCCGTTACCATACTTCACTAAATTATTAGTGAAGTATGGTAAACGTAATCCTCATTGCCTGCCTTCACAACTCTTATGCTACTGCCTGCTCTGTAACTGACCCTGGCTTGTTATTCGACCACGCTTCTGCCTAACGATTCTGTTATACCTCTGCCTCATATGGAACTGACCCTGGACTGTTATTCGACCACGCTTCTGCCTAACGATTCTGTACATACCTCTGCCTGATCTGGAACTGACCTTGGACTGTTTGACCATGCTTTTTGCCTGCCTCTTGGATTGATCTTGTACCCTGCTACTGGACTAGTGGGATTCAACACAGGGGTCTCACATATGTGAGGGGCTCCAGAAAAGTTTTTCTGGATGAAGAAAACTATTTTTTTTGTTTTCTCATCCTAGATTAGGGTCTGGAGACTAGGAGGCTTCAAAGAGATTTGGGTGGAAGAAGCCTCTACCCCTGTCCCCATTCTGTCCTGAACAAGGCCCTACTTCTGCCTGCTGCCTGTAGGACCTATGCCATCATGCCTCTGCCTGTCGCATGAACTGACCACACCAAATGGACCTGCCTACTACCAGGACTAATATTTTTGGCACTGCTGACAATATTTCTGCCTGCACTGACCCAGGACTGTTTATGGACAGTATCCCTGCCTGCTGCCTGGACAATTGTGTATGCCATTGCTGACAAAGTCCCTGCCTGCTGCCTGGACCAGTGCTATCCTGCTGTGTAGAACTGCGCTACTAAAACCACAGGTAATCTTTTGTTTACGCTTTGCTCAGCATAATGTATTTTGGGGTGTAATTCTTGGTATGTGCATGCTATGTGTCCCTGGAACATCTGATGGTGTTCCTTGCATGTTGGGCCCCTGTATGTGGACAGGCTGTGTAAAAGTCCCACACATTTGGTATCGCCATACTCAGGAGGAGTAGTAGAATGTATTTTGGGGTGTCATTTTTGCTTTGTAAATGCTATGTGTTGGAGATATCTTATGAACTGACAACTTTGTGTAAGAAAAATGCGTTTTCATTTTTTTCCACATTTTCCAAATACTTCTGGAAAAAAATGAACCGTTCAAAAGACTCATTATGCCTCATAGATTATACGTTGGGGTGTTAGCTTTCCAAAATGGGGTCATTTTGTGGGTGTTTCCATTGTCCTGGTGCTCCAGGGCCTTCAAAACTATAATAGGTGGTTGAGAAATGAGATGTGTAATTTATGCGCCTAGAATGCCTGAAGGTGCTACTTCAATGTAGGTCCTCTGTATGTGGACAGGCTGTGTAAAAGTCCCACACATGTGGTATCGCCATACTCAGAAGGAGTAGTAGAATGTATTTTGGGGTGTCATTTTTGCTATGTAAATGCTATGTGTTGGAGATGTCTTATAAACTGACGACTTAGTGTAAAAAAAATGCGTTTTCATTTTTTTTCCACATATTCCAAAAACTTCTGGAAAAAAATGAACCGTTCAAAAGACTCATTATGCCTCATAGATTATACGTTGGGGTGTTTGCTTTCCAAAATGGGGTCGTTTTGTGGGTGTTTCCATTGTCCTGGTGCTCCAGGGCCTTCAAAAGTGTAATAGGTAGTCAACTAGTTAGGTGTTCTAGGAGCATAAATTACACATCTGATGGCATGTTGGGCCTCTGTATGTGGCCAGGCAGTAAAAAAAGTCCCACACATGTGGTATCGTAATACTCAGGAGGAGTAGCAGAATGTATTTTGGGGTGTCATTTGTGGTATGCACATGCCATGTGAGAGGAATAAGCTATTACAATGACAATTTTGAGGGAAAAAAAAACGTAATTTTGCAAAGAATCGTGGGAAAAAATTACAACTTCAAATAACTCACCATGCCTCTTACTAAATACCTTGGAATGTCTACTTTCCAAAAAGGGGTTATTTGGGGGGCATTTGTACTTTCCTGGCTTGTTAGGGTCTCAAGAAATTAGATAGGCCGCCAGTACATCAGATGTGATAATTTTTTTATGATTTGCACTAAAGCTTGTAGACTCTAAAACTTTCACACAGACCATATAATTTCCAAAAAATTGGGGTTATTTTTATCAAAGATATGTAGCAGTATAAATTGTGGCCAAAATTTATGAAGAAAAATTAATAATTTGCAAAATTTTATCACAGAAACTAAGAAAAATGCGTATTTTTTTCGGTCTTTTTTCATTTATAGCGCAAAAAATAAAAAACCCAGAGGTGATCAAATACCACCAAAAGAAAGCTCTATTTGTATGAAAAAAAGGACAAAAAATCATTTGGGTAAAGTGTTGCATGACTGAGTAATTGTCATTCAAAGTGTGACAGCACTGAAAGATGAAAATTGGTCTGGGCAGGAGGGGTGTTTAAGTGCCCAGTAAGCAAGTGGTTAAGGTTCACGCCGAAACCCGTTAGCTGTTTGCTTTTTATTGCTCTTATGTAGCCAATACGTTTTTGCATCAAGGACTTTGGAGTTTCCCACTCTTCTCTCTTGTTTATTGTACTTAGTGTGGGAAGACACACTGAGCCCTGGCACCTGCATTGCAGACTGCACACCCGGATTGGATTGCCTCTGTTGAGAACACTACACCCCTCAGCTTCCAGGTTCGCGTCCTCCGGCCGTCTGATTGTCTGCGCTGCAATGGCGTCACACAACATCACAACATACAAAGCCATCCACAACACTGCCCCCAGCTACATCACCAACTTTATCTGCTGATATCACCCAAATAGTCCTCTCCGCTCCTACCAAGACTTCTTGCTCTCTAGGTTCATTGTTACCTCCTCCTATGCCCGCCTCCAGGACTTCTCTAGAACCTCTCTCTCCCTTCTTCTGGAACTCTCTTCCCCAGTCAGTATGTCTGGTTAACTCCTACCCTGTCTGCCTTTAGGTGTTCCTTGAAAACTAATTTATTCAAGAAAGCCTAGCCTACTAATTCCTAAAAAAATTATTTTGCCCACCTCCATCAGATCATTTCCTGACACTATTATTGTAAGCTCCATGAGCAGAGCCCTCCTATTCCTTCTGTATTGAATTGTATTGTATTCATACTATCTCCCTCTTTATTGTAAAGTGCTGTGCAAACTGTTGGTGTTATATAAATCCTGTATAATAATAATCTGTATGTAGATGCGAGGAGGAAGAACACAAATGGTGCTGGCTGATGATTCTTGGGCTGCTTATCTCATGATGGAATAATATTGATTGGGACAGGTTTCTTAACCACTTGACCACTGGGCACTTAAACCCCCTTAATAACCAGACCAATTTTCAGCTTTCGGTGCTCTCACATTTTGAATGACAATTACTCAGTCATACAACACTGTACCCATATGAAATTTTTGTCCTTTTTTTCACACAAATAGAGCTTTCTTTTGGTGGTATTTAATCACTGTTGGGTTTTTTATTTTTTGCGCTATAAGAGAAAAAAGACTGAAAATTTTGTAAAAAAATGATTTTTTTTTCGTTTCTGTTATAAAATTTTGCAAATTACTATTTTTTCTTCATAAATTTTGGCCAAAATTTATACTGCTACATATCTTTGGTAAAAATAAGTACAAATTGGTGTATATTATTTGGTCTTTGTGAAAGTTATAGAGTCCACAAGCTATGGTGCCAATATCTGAAAATTGATCACACCTGAAGTACTGACGGCCTATCTCAATTCTTGAGACCCTAACATGCCAGAAAAGTACAAATACCCCCCAAATGACCCCTTTTTGGAAAGAAGACATTCCAAGGTATTCAGAAAGAGGCATTGTGAGTTTTTTGAAGTTGTCATTTTTTCCCACAATTCTTTGCAAAATCAAGATTTTTTTTTTTCTCTTTTTTTTTTTTTTCACAAAATTGTCATATTAGCAGGTTATTTCTCACACACAGCATATGCATTCCACAAATTACACCCCAAAACACATTCTGCTATTCCTCCCGAGTATGGCGATACCACATGTGTGAGACTTTTACACAGCGTGGCCACATACAGAGGCCCGACATGCAGGGAGCACCTTCAGGCATTCTGGAGCACCCAGGCCAATTCTGACATTTCTCTCCTACATGTAAAAATCATCATTTGTTTGCTAGAAAATTACATAGAACCCCAAAAAATTATATATTTTTTTTTAGCAAAGACCTTAGAGAATATAATGGTGGTTGTTGCAACTTTTTATCTCGCACGATATTTGCGCAGCAATTTTTTTAACGCGTTTTTTACGGAAAAAAAATGTTTTGTGCTTAAAAAAAAAAAAAACAGTAAAGTTAGCCCAATGTTTTTGCATAATGTGAAAGATGAAGTTACGCCGAGTAAATAGATACCTAACATGTCGCCCTTAAAAATTGCACACACACGTGGAATGGCGCCAAACTTCGCTACTTAAAAAATCCCCATAGGCGACGCTTTAAATATTTTTACTGGTTACATGTTTTGAGTTACAGAGGAGGTCTAGGGCCAAAATGATTGCTCTCGCTCTAACGTTCGCAGAGATACCTCACATGTGTGGTTTGAAAACCGTTTTCATATGTGGGCGGGACTTACGTATGCGTTCGCTTCTGTATGCGAGCTCACGGGGACAGGGGCGCTTTAAAAAAAAATTAAAATTTTATTCTTCATTTTACTTTATTTATTTTAGTTTGACATGTTTTTCCGCCCTAAACATTTTTTTGATCACTTTTATACCTATTACAAGGAACGTAAACATCCCTTGTAATAGGAATATGGCATGACAGGTCCTCTTTACAGTGAGATATGGGGGGGGGGTGTCAATAAGACCCCACATCTCACCTCTAGGCTGGGAAGCCTGAAAAAAATACAAAAAAAAAACAACAATCCTGGCTTTGATCGTAGCGGTGAGTCGGTAGAAGCACCGGAGGGCGGCGCGGGGGGGGGGACATCCCCTCTCACCTCCCGTAAGAATGATCAAGCGGCGGAACAGCCGCTATGATTGTTCTTATGGTGTAGGGAATCGCCGGCTGAAAAAGCTAATATCTGAATGATGCCTGTAGCTGCTCCCATCATTCAGATATCCCCGCACAAAGTCAAGGACGTCATATGACGGCCGGAGGGCGGGAAGTGGGCATTGCGGAGTATTGCCGGGCATTGCGGAGTATTGCCGGGCATTGCGGAGTATTGCTGGGCATTGCGGAGTATTGCAGGGCATTGCGGAGTATTGCGGACTATGGCAGGGTATTGTGGAGGGTATTGCACAGGGTATTGTGGAGGGTATTGCACAGGGTATTGTGGAGGGTATTGCAGAGTATTGTGGAGGGTATTGCAGAGTATTGTGGAGGGTATTGCAGAGTATTGTGGAGGGTATTGCAGAGTATTGTGCAGGGTATTGCAGAGTATTGTGCAGAGTATTGTGCAGGGTATTGCAGAGTATTGTGCAGGGTATTGCAGAGTATTGTGCAGGGTATTGCAGAGTATTTTGCAGAATATTGCGCAGGGTATTGCAGAGTATTGCGCAGGGTATTGCAGAGTATTGCGCAGGGTATTGCAGAGTATTGCGCAGGGTATTGCAGAGTATTGCGCAGGGTATTGCAGAGTATTGCGCAGGGTATTGCAGAGTATTGCGCAGGGTATTGCAGAGTATTGCACCAGAGTATTGCAGAGTATTGCACCAGAGTATTGCAGAGTATTGCACCAGAGTATTGCACCAGGGTATTGCAGAGTATTGCACCAGGGTATTGCAGAGTATTTTGCAGGGTATTGCGCAGGGTATTGCAGAGTATTGCGCAGGGTATTGCAGAGTATTGCGCAGGGTATTGCAGAGTATTGCGCAGGGTATTGCAGAGTATTTTGCAGGGTATTGCAGAGTATTTTGCAGGGTATTGCAGAGTATTGCACCAGGGTATTGCAGAGTATTGCACCAGGGTATTGCAGAGTATTGCACCAGGGTATTGCAGAGTATTGCACCAGGGTATTGGCAGGGTATTTTGCAGAGTATTGGCAGGGTATTTTGCAGAGTATTGGCAGGGTGTATTGCAGAGTATTGGCAGGGTATAGCACAGGGATGGCTGAGCAGGGATGGATGGATGGCTGGATCTGTGACTGCAATTGTCACAGATCCAGCCCACAGTGCTGCTGCTGCCATCCGCTCCCTCCCCCTCCCCTCTCACACTGTACCGATCGGTACAGAGAGGGGAGGGAGGAACCGGCGTCATCAAATGACGCCGGTCTGTTTACAAGTGATTGCTCCGTCATTTGACGGAGCGATCACGTGGTAAACGGCCGCTATCAGCGGCGATTTACCGCGATTCGTGATCCGCCGGGTCCTCTGGACCCGGCGGTCACGGAGTTTCCCGTGTGCGCGCCCCAGGGAGCGCGATTCTGGGAGGACGTTATATAACGTCCTCCCAGAGTTAAGCAACCACCTTGTCGACGTTATTTGTCGGCAGGTGGTTGTTAAGTGGTTAACCTGACAAATTGATAGCCCATCATCCCCCGGAAGAGCAATTGAGTGTGGGAGCCAAAGCTGTGCCCAAATAAAGCAATCAAACAGCAAAGCATTTGTCACCTGTATTACCTGTGGGACCCTAGCAGATAATGTTTCTCCATGACTAATTTACGATCTATTGTTCTGCACTGCTTCTCTGTGTGGAGGCCGCCATCTTAGAGGAAGAATTTGGGTTCCTCATCTCAGAGCCCCCAGTGAGGAGGGCGGTAACTGTAAGTGACATTACTAAATATCATTCCAAATTTTCTGGCACTAGCTATCAGAGAGAGCAGCACCTTACATATCCCTCTGCAGATATACAGCTATGATGTTGTAAGCATATGAGTGCCTAGGCATAACTACATACCACTGAGTTTACTTTTCTCTTAATGTTCGGGCCTCCCGGTGGGACGGGAGACCCGGGGGAGCGGCAGGAGGGGGGGGGGATGTCCCCTCCCTGTCCCCTCCCGCTGCTTGTAATAACAGCCATGCGGTTGTTGTTACAATAAAGCAAACCCCTTGAAGCAATATCAGTCAGTTATTTGACGATATATCTGAAAAAGTGAATATCGGTTGCCGATAATCGGCCGCACCGATAATCGGTCGATCCCTACTTAATAGCATCCCTGGGATGACGTTCAGATCCTGCATAGTGGCTCTTTAAACATTATCCACACTACCATAATGGTGTCCTTTTCTTTATCGTACATCACGGGACACAGAGAGGCATAGTAATTACTATGTGGGTTATAGAGTTTACCTTCAGGTGATGGACACTGGCACACCCAAGACAGGAAGTCCCCTCCCTATATAACCCCTCCCATATCGGGAGTACCTCAGTTTTGTTGCCAGTGTCTAAAGGTGTTGGTCACGGTTAAGCATGTATTCAAGTTAGCTCTGCGTATGGTCTTTGAGGCCTAAAGGCGAGCTATTCCGGATCCATCCAAAGTGCTTCAATGCCAAAATGGACGGTACCCGGGCCTCGGGGAAGAAGATGTGGACCATCTACGAGGTTTGGCCTGTAATGCCTCTCTTAGGAGGGCTGGACTCTGGGATCCAGTACTCTGGTCAGACCCAATACCAAGAGGTTTTCTGGCAGGGTGCTGTACAGGTCCAGGGGAGTGGTGTTCCTTTCAGTAGGCCCCCGGTCCCTGAAGGTCAAATGACGTTGCCCGCCAAAGGGGCAAAGTTTGGGCTGTCTGTTCCGAACAGGGTCCTGCGGCGGGGACAGCTAAGTGAGGGTCCCTGATGAACTTGGTCCAGCAGGGACCCTTCAAGACTAATGTGTTTGCCTGTATTTTACCTACATGGTATATTTCCCACTGTACCTGATGCCTAAAATATCTTTGATAAACCTGAAATGTATTTTCTTATGGTTCTATTGGACATTACGTAGTACCCCTGTTTGGCCACAGGAGGGAGATACTTGAGAATGTCTATATAGCTGGGCATACCTTCTATAAGTGTAATGCCTAGACAGATGGAGGAGCATTCTTCTATGTACAAGCTCTGCAGTACCCATCTGTAAAAATGTTACCATACCTGCTAGGGGGACCTGGAAACAGCGTTCTTAGACATGGCGCTGTGGTCTCCCTCTATAGTGTCAGCTAGGCTCCAATGTAAAACAGGAAAAGTTCCTCCTGCTCCTCTCCCCATTCCTTCCAGGGAGCGTTTCTGGCGCGCGCGCATTGGCGCATGCGGCATGCACGTGCGCATTGACGTGCACGCGCGCTTCTGCGCATGTGCGGGCGTCCTCTGCTTTAAAAAGACAGCCTCTGCGAGACATGCTGTAAGAGGATGGACACATCAGCAGAGCTCCTTGGTGACATTTATTTTTGATATTATATTGGGCACGCTACAGGTGGTGATACAGGCATCCCCAAGGCACATTAGTTTAGTCACCTGACTAGCTCTGATAGCAAGCGTGTACGCTAGACTATAGCTAGTAGTGGGTGCATTTTTGTCTGTAAGTCCTTAGCTTGAGCTAGGACTATGCCTTCCAAGGGCTCTGGGAATAAAAATCCCAAGAAGCTAAAGGGTTCACCATCGGGCTCTGAGGATCTGGGGCTTGCTCCTACTAATATATCCTCCCCTGATAAATCAGAGGTAGTTACCCGAGGGGAGCCATCAGGAATGCTAGGTGCTGCGGCTGCCCTCAGTTCACTTTCTCCGGTATATGTGACAGAGGAGGCTTTTACCTCTGCTCTGGGAGGATTAGAACAAAGATTGGCGGCATTAATCGCTTCCTCCCTGCCGGGAAAAAAGCGTGCCAGATCTCCATCTCCACCGTTAGATTATCTAACAGCAGAGCAATTGTCTCAGGATGAAATTGATTTTCCTGCAGGGGATCAGGAGGATGATGCAGCCTCGGAGGAATCTACTTTAGAGGAACCGTTTTCAGCCTCTCAGGCTGAAAGATTGTTAGTTCAGTCTTTAACAGACATGGTTCGGTCAGCTTTCAAGCTGCCCCTTTCTGAACCAGCAACTACATCGGTTTCTTCATTGGGCTCTTTGAAAGCCCCGCAGGCTAATGGTTCCTTTCCAATGCATCCATTGCTAGAAAATCTCATCTATAAGGATTGGGAACATCCTGATAAACTGTTCCTTCCTCCCAAAAAGTTTTCTGTGGTATATCCTATGCAGGAAAAGTTCACCAAAAAATGGAGCCTTCCTACTGTGGACGCTGCCATCTCCTCTGTGAACAAATCCCTGACATGTCGAGTGGATAATGTACAGATGTTTAAAGATCCAACAGATAAAAAGTTGGAAACCCTATTAAAGACTGCTTTTTCTACAGCTGGTGCTGTAACTCAGCCTGCAGTGGCAGCCATTGGCATCTGTCAGGCCTTGAAAGACCAGATGAAGCTGGCTTTAAAAGACATGCCAGTTCAGCAGGCGCAGGATTTAGCAGATCTACCTAGGGCTTTATGTTTTGCGGTTGACGCCATTAAAGATTCAATTCATCAGGCCTCCCGCCTTACGCTGGTGTTGGTACACATGCGTAGACTCCTATGGCTGAAAAACTGGTCAGCCGAGACGCCCTGTAAAAAGCTCCTGGCTGGATTTCCATTCCATGGGGAGCGGTTATTTGGCGAGGACTTGGATAAATACATCCAGAAAATCTCCAGTGGGAAGAGTACCCTTTTACCTGTTAAAAGGAAATTCAGGGGTCCTGCCTTCAAGCGGCCCACCTCGCCAGTCCCAGAAACTTCAGCCTCTAAGCAGTTCCGACGGCCTCCCCGATCCAATCCTGGAGGGAGAGCTCAGGGACAGCCTGTCAGGGTCACCTGTGGCCAGGTGACAGATGCACACCGTAGGGGCACAGGAGTGCACCGCGAGGTAGTGAACCCTATGGCTGGCTTCTGTGGATAGGAAACTGGGTGGTTGTGGAAAGCGGGACCAGAGGAGCACAACCGGGATCCCAACGGAAGCGAGAGCCAAGATTCCCCAGGGCGCGGAGTCTAAGACCCAGCTGGTCTTCTCCAGGGCCTCTAGTGGTGAGGATGTTACGCTGCAGGCTGGGACCAGGTCGCGGCCCCTGGAGTTTCCTAGCTCACGCCCCGTAGGATAAGGGGAAGCAGCAGCACACGATAGAGAGAACCGAATAACAAGCCGAAGGTCAGGGGCCACAAGCAGACAAGGATAACGAAGAACGAGCCGAAGGTCAAGGGTCACGAGCAGACAGGGATGGTCGGGGACAAGCCAATAACGTAACAGAGAGACAGACGTAGCACACGGCAGGCAGGAACCCAAACACACAATGCCTAACAAACACGTTGATCAGCAAAGCAGGCTTGCAGTGCACAGGTTAATATAGTGTTCAGTGATAGGGCCTGGGGTGGAGTCAGGCTGGGAGGAGATTATAAAGGAAGCCAGGTGAAGGAGGTCTGGTCTCTAGATGAACACATGAGGAGGAAGGTAAGATGGCAGACAGACATTAATGCATATCCATGACAGTACCCTCCCTCTTACGAGGCCTCCCCCTTCCCCGCCTGGGCCCAGGTTTAGAGGGAAACTTCAGATGAAACTCCTTTAACAGACGAGGTGCAAAGACCTCAGATGCAGTGATCCAAGACCTCTCCTCAGGACCAAACCCTTTCCAATGAACGAGGTACTGAAGAACGCCTTTACAGAGTCGGGAGTCCAGAATTTGACTGATCTCGTACTCCTGATTATCCTCAGAGACAGGCGCCACGGTAGGAAGAGGACGAGAGAATTTATTGAGGACTAAAGGCTTTAGAAGAGCAACATGAAAGGAGTTAGTGATTTTAAGGCTCTTAGGAATCTGGAGTTTGAAACAAACCGGATTCAGTTTAGCAGTTACCGTGTATGGACCGATGAATCGTGGAGCAAACTTCAGAGAAGGAACTCGGAGCTTGATGTTCCTGGTAGAGAGCCAGACTTTGTCCCCTGGCTGAAGAGAAGGCGGTTTACGCCTGCGGCGGTCGGCAAAGTCTTTGAATTTTTCAGCAGCTGCCCGGAGGGAATCATGAACGTGACCCCAAACGGAATTGAGAGACTCCTGAACCGAAGCCAAAGCTGGAATGTCTGGAGAACAGATCATAGGAAGAGGAAGTTGAGGGTGTTTTCCATAAACTGTGAAAAAGGGTGTCTTCTGCGAACTGGTATTCACATGATTGTTATGGGAGAATTCTGCCCACGGGAGTAGAGAGGACCAATCGTCATGGTGAGAAGACACAAAGGTGCGAAGAAAGACCTCTAACTCCTGATTAACCCTCTCAGTCTGTCCATTGGATTGGGGATGGTAAGAAGAAGAAAAATCCAAGACAATATTGAGGGATTTGCAAAAGGCTCTCCAAAAACGAGACGTGAATTGGACTCCCCTGTCGGAAACAATATGAGAAGGGACCCCATGTAGGCGGAGAATTTCTCGAATGAAAATGGGAACCAAGGCAGGGGCAGAAGGAAGACCAGGAAGAGGAACAAAATGAGCCATCTTGGAGAATTGATCGATTACCACCCAAATGACTGTATTATTCTCAGACAGTGGGAGATCGGTGATAAAATCCATGGCAATATGGGCCCAGGGTTCCTTAGGAATAGGCAAGGGCATGAGGAGACCAGCAGGAGCTTGTGTGGAGGATTTGGACTGAGCACAGACATGACAAGCTTTAACGTAGTCTTTGACGTCTGAGCGGAGATTAGGCCACCAGTAGTGACGACTGATGAGTAGGAAGGATCGGAGGAATCCAGAATGCCCTGCCACCTTGGAATCATGTCCCCAACGAAGGATCTTAGCTCTTAGCTCAGTGGGGACAAAGGTCTTACCAGGCGGAATTTTAGACTTCAGGGTGGTAGAGTGGGCAACAATGCATGAGGTGGGAATGATCGGCTCAGGTTCAGGGGCGGACTCCTCGTCCAAAGTGTCAAATGACCTAGAGAGCGCATCAGCCCGACCGTTGCAGGAACCAGGTTTGTAGGTAATCGTGAAATTAAAACGGGCAAAGAAGAGACTCCACCTGGCCTGTCTAGGATTCAGACGTTTAGCATTCTGTAGATACTGTAAATTCTTGTGATCGGTAAAGATCGTTATGGAGTGAGGGGAACCCTCCAAGAGATGACGCCACTCCTCTAACGCCAATTTAATTGCGAGAAGTTCCCGATCACCGATGGCATAATTCCTCTCTGCCTGAGAATTTTTTTTGGAGAAGAACGCACATGGTTGGCGTCTCTTCTCAAAGATTTGAAGAAGCACAGCTCCCACCCCCATTGAGGAAGCGTCCACTTCAATAAAAAATGCATTCCCAGGATTTGGTCTCCTCAAGAGGGGGCCAGAAACAAAGGCCTGTTTCAGGTTGTGAAATGCAGAGACAGCTTCGGGAGGCCAGTCTCTGGCATTCACACCCTTCTTGGTCAAAGCGATAATAGGCGCGGCAATGGAAGAGTAATTCCTTATGAACTGCCTATAATAATTAGTGAAGCCAAGAAAGCGCTGTGTGGCCTTGAGGCTAGCAGGAAGAGGCCAGTTGGTGATAGCCAAGACCTTCCCAGGGTCCATACGAAGCCCCGAACATGAGACAAAGCACCCCAAAAACAGGACCTCAGAACATTCAAAGGAACATTTCTCCAGCTTGGCATAGAGATTGTTCTCTCTAAGACGTTGAAGTACAGTGCGGACATGGTTTCTGTGGACGAGCAGATTTTCAGAAAAGATCAGAATGTCATCCAGATAGATGACAACAAACTGGTACAGCAGATCTCTGAAGATTTCATTGACAAAGTTTTGAAACACGGCTGGAGCATTACACAGACCAAAAGGCATCACCAGATATTCGTAATGCCCGTCTCTAGTGTTAAATGCAGTCTTCCATTCGTCACCCTCCCGTATTCGAATGAGATTGTACGCGCCTCTGAGATCCAACTTGGTGAAAATGGAGGCACCCTTCAACCTATCGAATAGCTCAGATATTAAGGGTAAGGGGTATCGATTTTTAATAGTAACCGCATTTAAACCCCGATAATCGATGCAGGGTCTTAAGGTACCATCCTTTTTGGCAACAAAAAAGAACCCTGCCCCTGCAGGCGATGAGGATTTCCGGATGAACCCTCTCTCCAGATTCTCTGCTACATACTCCGACATGGCCTGGGTCTCTGGGATGGACAGAGGGTAGGTACGACCCCTGGGTAGAGTTGCTCCGGGGACAAGATCAATAGCACAGTCAAAAGACCTGTGGGGAGGAAGCACCTCAGCTGATTTTTTACAGAACACATCCCGGTAATCGCTGTATGCGGCGGGAAGGTCAGAAGAAACAGAAGTGGCAGCAACCGGAAGACTCTCCTTGGGGGTCACCTTGAGAAGACACGACGAGAAACATGAGGAACCCCAGGCCAGGATCTGCCCAGAGACCCAGTCCACATGTGGAGAGTGGAGCTGTAGCCAAGGGAGGCCCAATACAACTGGGGTAGAGGCCTTGGGTAGAATAAGAAAGGATATCCACTCCTGGTGGAGAATCCCTACCGACATCCTAATGGGTAGCGTCTGGAAGCGAATAGGGCCCCCTGGGAGAACAGTGCCATCAATTGCCGAGACTACCAATGGGGTAGTGAGAGGTGAAAGGGTAAGCTTCATAGAAGAAGCAGTTCTCCAATCCATGAAATTGCCGGCAGCCCCGGAATCCAGGTATGCAAGGGTTGACTGAGGAGAAGTGCCTACATGAAGGGACACCGGCAAGAGCAGGCGAGAAGGTGATGTTTCTGGGTCCAATACTCCACCTTCCAAATGTATTAGACCCGAGCGTTTCCCGGACGAAGCGAGCAGGAGTCACGAAAATGACCCTTGCCCCCACAATAGAGGCACAAGCCCAGAGTTCTGCGCCTAGCACGTTCTTCGGGGGTTAGTCTGGTCCGGCCCAGCTGCATAGGTTCTTCAGCAGGTAGAGGATGCTCCACGGAATGAAGGGAGGGGAGCTCAGACTGGCTAGGACCCAGAGAGTGCTGGCGTCTTTTTTCTAAGGACCTCTCTTGAAAACGAATGTCGATCTGGTTGCATAATGAAATTACATCGTCCAGACCGACGGGAATGGCTCTTCCCGCTAATTCGTCTTTCACTCGGTCAGAGAGGCCATGTAAAAAGGTAGCGACCAGGGCCTCATTATTCCAGCTCAATTCAGCTGTGTGGATACGGAACTGAAGAGCATATTGCCCCACTGAACTAGATTCTTGGCGAAGACGTAAGACAGCACTAGCCGCTGAAGAAGCCCGAGCCGGCTCTTCGAAGATATTACGAAAGAGCTTCAAGAATTCGGACAGACTGGAAACCACCGGATCGTTCCTCTCCCACAGGGGGGCAGCCCAGGCCAAAGCTTCACCGGAGAGGAGGGAAATGATATAGGCTACCTTAGCCCGGTCAGATAGGAAGCTTTGAGGCTGAAGCTCAAAATGAATAGTGCATTGGCTGAGAAACCCCCTGCAGGCCTTGGAGTCCCCAGAGAAACGGAACGGAGCTGGCAATCTTAGTGAGTGTGAGGCTGCGACTGGTGCGATAGGTACAGCCGCTGGTTGTACTTGGGGTTGCGGATTCGGGGTTCCCAAGGAGACCTGAAGCTGCTCGAATCGAGAAGCCAGATCCTGGAGGAATCGCATCACCTTGGTCTGATTTGATTCCTGGGTCTCAAGTCTGCGAACTATGCCCTGCAATGGATCATCCGCGGGAAGCGGGATGTCAGCCGGGTTCATGGCTGATCAAACTGTCAGGGTCACCTGTGGCCAGGTGACAGATGCACACCGTAGGGGGACAGGAGTGCACCGCGAGGTAGTGAACCCTATGGCTGGCTTCTGTGGATAGGAAACTGGGTGGTTGTGGAAAGCGGGACCAGAGGAGCACAACCGGGATCCCAACGGAAGCGAGAGCCAAGATTCCCCAGGGCGCGGAGTCTAAGACCCAGCTGGTCTTCTCCAGGGCCTCTAGTGGTGAGGATGTTACGCTGCAGGCTGGGACCAGGTCGCGGCCCCTGGAGTTTCCTAGCTCACGCCCCGTAGGATAAGGGGAAGCAGCAGCACACGATAGAGAGAACCGAATAACAAGCCGAAGGTCAGGGGCCACAAGCAGACAAGGATAACGAAGAACGAGCCGAAGGTCAAGGGTCACGAGCAGACAGGGATGGTCGGGGACAAGCCAATAACGTAACAGAGAGACAGACGTAGCACACGGCAGGCAGGAACCCAAACACACAATGCCTAACAAACACGTTGATCAGCAAAGCAGGCTTGCAGTGCACAGGTTAATATAGTGTTCAGTGATAGGGCCTGGGGTGGAGTCAGGCTGGGAGGAGATTATAAAGGAAGCCAGGTGAAGGAGGTCTGGTCTCTAGATGAACACATGAGGAGGAAGGTAAGATGGCAGACAGACATTAATGCATATCCATGACACAGCCACAGGGTAATAAAAAACCCTGGAACCGAAGGAATACTAAACCAGCCCCCAAGTCGGCCTTATGAAGGGTCGCCCCCACTCAGACGAGTGGGGGGAAGACTTCTGTTGTTTTCAGGGGCTTGGCGAGAGACGATCCGGGACAGATGGGCTCTCTCCACGGTATCCCTGGGATACAAATTGGAGTTACAGGAATTTCCTCCTCCTCGGTTTATAACATCGAATGTCTCAAAAGATCCAGTAAGGAGAAGATCTTTCCTTTCGGCGTTAGACCGACTATTATCCCAAGGGGTAATTGTGGAGGTTCCGGTAAAGGAACAGAGGTTGGGTTTTTACTCAAACCTCTTTACCGTTCCAAAGCCCAACGGAGATGTAAGACCCATGCTAGATCTCAAAGGTCTAAACAAATTCCTAATCGTCAAATCGTTCCGTATGGAATCAATTCGGTCAATAGCCGCCTCCCTACAAGGGGGAGAATGGTTGGCGTCCATCGATATCAGGGACGCTTATTTGCATGTTCCTATATTCCCCAGTCATCAAAAGCTTCTACGCTTTGCGGTGGAACAGCGCCATTATCAGTTTGTGGCGCTACCCTTCGGGTTGGCCACGGCTCCGCAAATGTTCACAAAGATCTTGGCCCCTCTGTTGGCCGACTTAAGAACTCGGGGAATATCTATAAGGGCCTACCTGGACGATCTATTGATAATAGATCAGTCGGCTTCCAACCTAAGGGTTGCTGTACACAACACGGTACAATACCTGGAATCCTGGGGCTGTGTCCTAAATCTGGACAAGTCGGCCTTGCAGCCAGCAAGAAGACTCAAATATTTAGGCTTACTCATAGACACAGACCAAAGAAAGGTTTTTCTGCCTCAGGCAAAAATCTCTTCCTTAAGAGAACTAATTCAAGCGATCTGTGCAAAGAGACAGCCATCCATTCATCTTTGCATGCGGTTGCTGATGGTGGCCTCATTCGAAGCAGTTCTGTATGCTCAATTCCATTCAAGGAAATTGCAGAACGCCATCCTATCCGCCTGGAACAAAAAGGTTCAAGCCCTAGACTTCCCAATGTCCCTGGCGTCGTCAGTACGCAGGAGTCTATGTTGGTGGTTGGTACCCCAAAATTTACAAACGGGAAAGTCGTTCATTCCAATCTTTTGGAGGGTAGTAACTACGGATGCCAGCCTTCTAGGCTGGGGGGCAGTACTGGAGCAATGTTCACTCCAGGGAAAGTGGTCGAATATCGAGAAGACTTTGCCCATCAACCTGCTGGAAATTCGGGCGGTACGGTTGGCCCTGGAAGCATGGACTTCCAAGCTACATGGGTCTCCTGTCAGGATCCAATCAGACAATGCCACAGCTGTGGCATACATCAATCACCAAGGGGGCACCAGGAGCGGTGCGGCCCAGAAGGAGGTGAATCATATCCTGATATGGGCAGAAAACATGTCCCATGCATATCCGCTATCTTTATTCCAGGAATAGAGAATTGGAAAGCAGACTTCCTGAGTCGGTAGCAGTTATCCCCAGGGGAATGGTCTCTTCACCCCGACATCTTTCAGACAATATGTCAGAGATGGGGGACACCAGATGTAGATCTATTCGCATCCAGGTTCAACAAGAAATTGAACAGCTTTGTGTCCAGGACGAGAGACCCGCTTGCTTGCGGATCGGATGCGCTGGTGTTCCCATGGGATCAGTTCGCACTATTATATGCGTTCCCTCCGCTGCAGCTTCTACCTCGACTCCTCCGCAGAGTCAGGATGGAAAGGAGGCCGGGGATTCTGGTAGCCCCAGCATGGCCTCGGAGATCCTGGTACGCGGAAATTGTAAGAATGTCTGTAGGCAAGCCTTGGACCCTTCGGCTTCGGCCAGACCTGCTCACGCAGGGTCCGATATACCACCCTTCTTTACAAACTCTAAATTTAACGGTCTGGCTATTGAATCCCACATTCTAAGAGAGAGAGGTCTCTCTAACACAGTGGTGTCTACGATAATCAATGCTAGAAAGCCAGTATCTAGACATATATATTATAGAGTTTGGAAGGCGTATGTGGCATGGTGTGAAGCCAAGAAATGGCATCCTCGGAAGTACGTCACAGGCAGAATACTTGACTTCCTACAGTGGGCTGTTGTCAAAAACCTAGCCTTAAGTACTATTAAGGGACAGGTTTCGGCCTTATCGATATTTTTTCAAAGGCCACTAGCTACAGATTCGCTAGTAAAAACCTTCTTGCAGGGTGTGACTCGTATCAACCCACCAGTGGGGTCTCCCATATGTCCATGGGACTTAAACTTGGTTCTATCAGTTCTTCAAAGACAACCTTTTGAACCATTACTCCACATTCCTTTAGTGCTCCTCACCAGGAAGTTAGTGTTCTTGGTAGCTATATCCTCAGCCAGGAGGGTATCGGAATTAGCAGCTTTATCTTGCAAGGAGCCATATTTGATTATCCATAAGGATAGAGTGGTTTTACGTACACATCCAGCCTTTCTTCCGAAGGTCGTGTCAAGTTTTCATTTGAACCAAGATATGGTTCTTCCTTCCTTTTTTCCCAAACCTAGTTCGGTGGAAGAGAAATTATTACATTCTTTGGATGTAGTAAGAGCAGTTAAAGCCTATCTTGAAGCTACGGCTATGATTCGAAAAACTGATGTTTTATTTATTCTGCCAGAAGGCCCCAGAAGGGGCCAGGCAGCGTCAAAATCTACTATTTCTAAGTGGATTCGGCAGGTTATTATTCAAGCCTATGGTCTGAGAAAGAAGGTGCCTCCATTTAAAATTACAGCACACTCTACTAGAGCGGTTGGTGCTTCTTGGGCAGTGCATCACCAGGCCTCCTTGGCTCAAATCTGTAAGGCCGCAACTTGGTCTTCAGTCCACACATTCACTAAATTTTATAAGGTGGATGTAAGAGGTCATGAGGATATCGCCTTTGGGCGTAGTGTGTTGCAGGCTGCAGTATAGATCCTCATGCCTGATGGCGCCCAGCTTATTATGGTGTCTCCCTCCCCTCATTTTGGCATTGCTTTGGGACATCCCACATAGTAATTACTATGCCGCTCTGTGTCCCGTGATGTACGATAAAGAAAATAGGATTTTTATAACAGTTTACCTGTAAAATCCTTTTCTTGGAGTACATCATGGGACACAGAGCTCCCACCCCTCTTTTGGGGGCACTTATTGCTTTGCTACAAAACTGAGGTACTCCAGATATGGGAGGGGTTATATAGGGGGGGACTACCTGTCTTGGGTGTGCCAGTGTCCATCACCTGAAGGTAAGCTCTATAACCCACATAGTAATTACTATGCCGCTCTGTGTCCCGTGATGTACTCCGAAGAAAAGGATTTTACAGGTATGCTGTTATAAAAATCCTATTTTTCATGTTCAAATCCAGAGTCATGATTTCATGAAAAATTTACTTGGTAATTTCCAATTCTTTTGTAATCATTCTGATAGTGAGCCGTCAGGCACGATTGAAAACAGACCTTTCTGGCCATTTCCGAGGCTCTCCGGCGCCCCCCGCATGCGGTATTGCATTTTATTGAAGTCAATGCGGAACAAAAATTTTTTTGTTTCCATTGACTTCAATGGGGAAACTCACTTTGATATGCGAGTACATTGGAACGGATTATGCTCGTAATCCGAGGTTCCACTCTAATACTAATATAACCAACAAAAAAAAACAATTTTAACACACAGTTCTAAAAGTTGTAAAGTGAAAGGGTTTGAAATCAGATTTGTTGCTGTATATCTGTGTGTTGGTGTAAGTCCTGTTGTATGTGCCTAGAAACTGCAGACATACTGTATGCATACATGCATGTGTCTTTATCTGCTTGCTGTGAATAATACGTTTTATTTTCCTGTCTCTGTGGTTTTCTCGATCACTGTGAAACTCTAATATATTTTCTGTCGGTGGTAATGTGTTTCAAGGATTATGTATCTGACCATAAACAACTAAAATGTTTAAATGGATGAGGTCGCTCCTTTGCAGAGCCTTTTCTAACATAATTTTGACATGGGCAGTACAGATGATAGGAACACAATTATAATAAATCGGATAGTTTGTATTCATGCAGAATCATCTCTCAAGGACATATTTGTAGACACTGATAAGTGCATTTGAGAGAATTATTTATATTAGCAGAGTTCTTATAATTACGATATGCTGAATTATTTTGCAGAGGTTAGGTTATTGAGTAAAAAATTACAAAATGGTAAATTTTTACAAATAAAATAATAGTAAAATAGTACCGTAAGTATTTCCATATTTATTTAAAACGAATTCCAGCTGCTACACTGGAGATATCAAGGGTGTGTTGTAATTATGTTACTTAAAGCGGAGGTGCAGGAAAAAAAAAAAAGTCAGCAGCTACTAACAGTGTAGCTGCTGACTTTTAATAAGGACACTTACCTGTCCTACTCGCCCGCGATGTCGGTCCTGCCGCGGCGATCGATCGCTGCTGGCAGGTCCCGGCTCCTCCATTCTGAGTAGGGGAAACAGGCAGTGAAGCCGTAAGGCTTCACTGCCCATTTCCTACTGCGCATGCGCCACTCGCACGGCGCTTTGTGAATGGGCGGCTTGCCTCCTGGGATACACACAGTTCACAGAAGGCAGCGCGGCCCATTCACAAGAAGAGGAAGCGGAAGGACACCCACCGCGGATGGAGAAGAGGAACATTACAGGCAGATTAGGGGACTTCCGCATAGCAACAGGCATTTAGGGTGAGTATAATGTTTTATTTTTTTTCTATTAATTTTTAATTTTTTTTTTGAATTTTTAGTGTAAAGATTTTTTCAGGGTGGACCTCCACTTTAAAGCTTTATTTGAATAAAAGCCATCATGTTTTATTGAATTCTGATGAAGCTTTTTATAGGCTTATAGGTATGTGTTATAAATTGTTTTTAGAATTTTATATTTTGTAGTATTATGTACTTTTAAACAGACGAACTGGAAAATAACCAAAGATATATAGGCTTTTTGCTGGCGCTAAGAAAAATAAACACATACCTATTTAAATGCATCTAAAAAAAGTATCATACGTACATAAATAATTACTGTATAAGAAATACATAAAACAAACATGTTTTCAAGATGCATAAGTCTAAGAGCCGATTCACACAGGGGCGACTCGGGCTCCGACTTCAAGTCGCCCCAAGTTGCGCTGTTTTTAAAACTAATGGAAGTGACTTCAAAAAAGGTTCCTGTACAACTTCAAGCCGACTTGTACCCATTGATTTCAATGGAAGTCGCCTCCAAGTCGGATCCCCGTTCATAGAGAGGCAACTTTACAGGAAGTCGCCCCTCTGTGAACCGGCTCTAAGGCAAACCCCTCCCACGGAGCTGGTATTTGGTATGAATCATGAGGGGGAACTCCACGCCAAATTTTAAATAAAAACCGGCATGGGTTCCCCTCCAAGAGCATACCAGGCCCTTAGGTCTGGTATGGATTTTAAGGGGAACCCCTACGCCGGAAAAAACGGCGTAGGGGTCCCCCAAAATCCATACCAGACCCTTATCCGAGCACGCAGCCCGGCCGGTCAGGAAAGGGGGTGGGGACGAGCGAGCGCCCCCCCCTCCTGAACCGTACCAGGCCGCATGCCCTCAACATGGGGGGTGGGTGCTTTGAGGCAGGGGGGCGCCATGCAGCCCCCCCACCCCAAAGCACCCTGCCTCCATGTTGATGAGGACAGGGCCTCTTCCCGACAACCCTGGCCGTTGGTTGTCGGGGTCTACGGGCGGGGGGCTTATCGGAATCCGGGAGCCCCCTTTAATAAGGGGGCCCCTAGATCCCAGCCCCCTCACTTTATGTGAATGAGTATGGGGTACATCGTACCCCTACCCATTCACCTGGGGGAAAAGTGTCAATAAAAAAAACACACTAGACAGCTTTTTAAGTCATTTATTAGGCAGCTCCGGGGGTCTTCTTCCGACTTCGGGGGTCTTCTTCCGACTCTCAGATGCCTTCTCCGCGCTCTCCGGTTCTTCTCCGCGCTCTCCGGTTCTTCTCCTGCTCTCCAGTGCTTTCTGCCTTCTGCCGGCCCCTCCTGGAGATGTTGACACGACGAGGTCTCCCGGTGTAATGCAGTGTGAGCGGCACGTAATAATTTATATAGGCATGGTGCGTGGTCACCGGGTGATGTCACCCGGTGACCCCGCCCCCTATGACGTCGCAGCCCGGGGCATTATGGGACTGTGACGTCATAAGGGGGTGGGGTCACATCACCCAGGGACCACACCTCATGCCTATATAAATTATTGCGTGCCGCTCACACTGCATTACAGCGGGAGACCTAGTCGTGTCAACATCTCCAGGCGAGAAGAGGGAAGAAGACGACGATGAAGACCGGGCCCCCGATAGCAAAAGAGCTGGAAGAAGATAGCGGAGGGGCCGGCAGAAGGCAGAAAGCACCGGAGAGCAGGAGAAGAACCGGAGAAGTCAGAAGAAGACCCCCGGAGCTGCCTAATAAATTACTTTAAAAAGCTGTCTAGTGTGTTTTTTTATTGACACTTTTCTCCCAGGTGAATGGGTAGGGGTACGATGTACCCCATACTCATTCACATAGGGTGGGGGTCCTGGGATCTGGGGGCCCCCTTATTAAAGGGGGCTCCCGGATTCCGATAAGCCCCCCGCCCGCAAACCCAGACAACAAACGGCCAGGGTTGTCGGGAAGAGGCCCTGTCCTCATCAACATGGGGGCAGGGTGCTTTGGGGAGGGGGGGCCGCATGGCGCCCCCCTGCCCCAAAGCACCCACCCCCCCATGTTGAGGGCATGTGGCCTGGTACGGTTCAGGAGGGGGGGCGCTCGCTCGTCCCCACCCCCTTTTCTGACCGGCCAGGCTGCGTGCTTGGATAAGGGTCTGGTATGGATTTTGGGGGGACCCCCACGCCGTTTTATTCAGCGTAGGGGGCTCCCCTTAAAATCCATACCAGACCTAAGGGCCTGGTATGCTCTTGGAGGGGAACCCATGCCGGTTTTTTATTTAAAGTTTGGCGTGGAGTTCCCCCTCGTGATTTATACCAAACACAGGGGGCAGCCTGTGCTGGAGGCGACTTTAAGTCGCTACAGGTCACGCTGTGGTTCAGTCCTGTCCAAGTTGCCTCGCAGAGTCGCGCTCAAAGTCGTGTTGCCCCTGTGTGAACTGGCTCTGAGGCTTAAACATAAGGCATGCCGTTAAAAATGGAGCAATAAAAATATTATAAGATTTACTTTATAAGTTACAGCTTATATCTTATGTGTATATATGTACAGTTGTGCTCATAAGTTTACATACCCTGGCAGAATTTATGATTTCTTGGCCATTTTTCAGAGAATATGAATGATAACACAAAAACATTTCTTTCACTCATGGTTAGTGTTTGGCTGAAGCCATTTATTATCAATCAACTGTGTTTACTCTTTTAAAATCATAATGGCAACAGAAACTACCCAAATTACCCTGATCAAAAGTTTACATACCCTGGTGATTTGGGCCTGATAACATGCACACAAGTTGACACAAAGTTTAAATGGCTATTAAGTGCCGGTTTACACTACCGCGACTTGGGATCCGACTTGTGTCGCCCCAAGTCGCGCGACATGAGAAATTCAATTGAAGTGAATGAGAGCCGTCTTAATGTACACTATGACTTCAGAAAAGGTTAGTGTACTACTTCAAGGCAACTTCTAGGCAACTTGTGCCCATTGATTTCAATGGAAGTTGCCTCCAAAGTCGGATCACTGTCTTAACTGAAGCAACTTTACAGGAAGAGAAAATAGTTTTCTCAGGCCAACCCCTCCCTCCCACAGAGCTGATTATTCTTTGATTGGCCACTGTCAAAGTCGCCTGTCCTGGAGGCGACTTGAAGTCGCGTTGTAAGTCACGCTGAAGTCGCCTCGCAAAGTCGCGCTTGAAGTCGTGTTGCCCCTGTGTGAACCGGCACTAAAGGTAACCATCCTCACCTGTGATCTGTTTGCTTGTAATTAGTGTGTGTGTATAAAAGGTCAATGAGTTTCTGGACTCCTGACAGACCCTTGCATCTTTCATCCAGTACTGCACTGACGTTTCTGGATTCAAAAGAATTGTCAAAGGATCTGCGGGAAAAGGTAGTTGAACTGTATAAAACAGTAAAGGAATATAAAAATATATCCAAGGAATTGAGAATGCCAATCAGCAGTGTTTAAACTCTAATCAAGAAGTGGAAAATTAGGGGTTCTGTTGAAACCAAACCATGGTCAGGTAGACCAGCTAAAATTTCAGCCACAACTGCCAGGAAAATTGTTTGGGATGCAAAGAAAAACCCACAAATATCTTCAGGTGAAATACAGGACTCTCTGAAAACATGTGGTGTGGCTGTTCCAAGATGCACAAGCCTCAAACCTTCTGGCACAAAGTAATTTGGAGTGATGAGACCAAAATTTTGCTTTTTGGCCACAACCATAAATGCTACATTTGGAGAGGCGTTGTCAAGGCCTATGATGAAAGGTACGGAGGTGGATCGCTGATGTTTTTGGGGATGTGCGAGCTACAAAAGGCACAGGAAATTTGGTCAAAATTGATGGCAAGATGAATGTAGTATGTTATCAAAAATACTGGAGGAATATTTGCATTCATCAGCCAGGAAGCTGTGCATGGGACATACTTGGACATTCCAACATGACAATGATCCAAAACACAAGGCCAAGTCGACCTGTCATTGGCTACAGCAGAATAAAGTGAAGGTTCTGGAGTGGCCATCTCAGTCTCCTGACCTCAATATCATTGAGCCACTCTGGGGAGATTTGAAACGTGCAGTTCATGCAAGACAGCCCAAGAATTTACAGGAATCTGAGGCTTTTTGCCAAGAGGAATGGGCAGCTTTACCATCTGAGAAGATAAAGAGCCTCATCCACAAAAGACTTCAAGCTGTCATTGATGTTAAAGGGGGCAATACAAGGTATTAAGACCTGGGGTATGTAAACTTTTTATCAGGGTCATTTGGGTAGTTTCTGTTGCCATTATGATTTAAAAAGAGTAAACACAGTTGATTGATAATAAATGGCTTCAGCTAAACACTAACCATGAGTGAGAGAAAAGTTTTTGTGTTATCATTAATATTCTCTAAAAAATGGCCAAGAAATTATAAATTCTGCCAACGTATAAGCACAACTGTATATATAATTATTTTTTTAGGACACATAGGGGGTTATTTACAAAAATTGGTGAGTGCAAACTGGTGCAACTCTGCAAAGAAACGGATCAACTTCCAGTTTTTTTTGCCAACGCTTATTTGAACAAGCTTAAGTTAAAAGCTTATTGGTTACTATGCACAGCTGGACCAGATTCTGAGTGCTCCAGTTTTAGTAAATCTCCCCCTTAGTGCTTTAAGGTAACAAGGTTTCTTCTCACATTTTGCTGTAAGACTTGTACTTGTGTTTTGAATTTAAACTCTAGGCAGACATAATAGGTACAACTGAATGCTGCCCTACAATCATTACTACGTTATTAACCACTTCCAGACTGCCGCTGTCGTTTTACTTTGGAACTTTAAAGAGGAATACCGTTGTTATGGCAGCAGCTAGCTGCCATAACCCTGGTATCTATTCTCTTCAGCGGGCAGTCTGCTTCAAGATAAGTGGTCTCTGCGGCAGATTCGCTGCAAAATCACTTTTATCGATGGTGGGAGAGGGCCCCCCCTCCTGCCGCTCTCCGGTGCCCTCCGCCGCTTACCGGAGACGCCGGCAGTGGCGGAGGCGATTGGGTCCTGTCCCTGGCTTGACATGGAGACGAGTGAGGGTAAGATGGTCCCCACCTGTCTCCATATCATTGCAGTGCGGAAGCGACCTCAAAACGTCACTTCCCCCCATAGCTCTTAAAGAGACATTTTTTTTTTCAAAATCATATAAAAAATATATTTTTATTGCATTTTAGTGTAAATTTAAGATCTGAGGTCTTTTTAGCCCCAGATCTCATATTTAAGAGGTCCTGTCATGCTTTTTGTTCTCTCACAAGGGATTTTTACATTCTTTGTAATAGGAATAAAAGTTTTTTTTAAAAGAACAGTGTAAAAATAAAAGGCCCGCTTATGAAAACGGTGTTCAAACCACACATGTGAGATATCGCTGCGATCGTTAATGCGAGAGCAATAATTTTAGCCCTAGACCTCCTCTGTAACTCAAAAACATGCAACCTGTAGAATTGTTTAAACGTCGCCTATGGAGATTTTTAAGGGTAAATGTTTGTCGCTATTCCACGAGCGGGCGAAACTTTGAAGCGCGACATGTTGGGTATCAATTTACTCGGCGTAACATCATCTTTCACAATATAAAAAACAATTGGGCTAACTTTACTGTTGTCTTTTTTTTTATTAAAAAAAGTGTTGTTTTTTTTAAAAAAGTTGCGCTTGTAAGACTGCTTCGCAAATACGGTGTGACAAAAAGTATTGCAATGACCGCCATTTTATTCTCTAGGGTGTTAGAAAAAAAGATATAATGTTTGGGGGTTCTGAGTAATTTTCTAGCAAAAAAAAATTATTTGTAACTTGTAAACACCAAATCTCAGAAAGAGGCTTGGTTCTTAAGTGGTAACATGTATTTTTAAATGTAAGCATTATAAGTACCTGAATTTGTAGTCACCCCTGTAGTACCTTTTTAGAAGCTTGAGTGTGAAAGGAAGAAGCATTGCAAGGAAATGATCAGGTAATGTGCTGACAAGAAGTATAGTGGCAGAGAAATTAGCTTATCACTATTCTGCTGCTGGAGTTCTGCTTTAAACTGTGAGGTACCTGTGATAGGTAGTGTCCGAAGTGGAACTTGTGTGCTGAGGATTCAGGCGAAAACGTAGTCAGGCAGATTAGGTTGGCAACAGATCAGGCAAAATGGTACACGATCGAAATCCAGAGAGTGGTCAGGCAGGCAAAGGTCATACACGAGCTGGCAGTGAAGTACAAAATCAGCAGGCTGGAGAGTAGTCAGGAATTCAGGCAGAAGTTCAACACGAAAATCAGCTTTGGGACCAGGAAGATCCCGGTTCAAATACACCCAGGTACATGACAGGGCCCCCTCCCCAGTGGACCCCTCCGGGGGCCTAGCGGGGCTTAGTGGGAAAGGAGGCATGGAAGTCTCGAATAAGAGAAGGGGCATGCAGATCTTTGGCTGGAACCCAGGAACGGTCTGTGACAGGATATCCCTTCCAATGAACCAGATACCGAAGGCCACGACCCTGTCTTCTAGAATCAAGAATCTTGGAGACTTCAAACTCATTTTGTCCATCAACAAGAACAGGAGGAGGTAGCTGTTGCGTTCTGGAGTAGCGATTGAAAATTGCTTTTTTGAGGAGGGAAACGTGGAACACAGGATGAATCCGGAGAGAGGAGGGTAATTTCAACCGATAGGAGACTGGCCCGACTCGAGCAATAATTCTGTAAGGACCAATGAATCGAGGGCCCAATTTGGTAGAAGGTTGTTTCAGTCTCACATATTTGGTTGATAGCCAAACTCTGTCCCCCACCACATATGGAGGTATATGGCGTCTTCGTTTGTTGGAAAAAAGTGCATACTTGCCTGCTGACTTCCGTAGTAATAAGCGAATCTTTTTCCAATGTAGCAGAATATTTTTAACCCGCTGATCTGCTGCTGGTACACCAAAAGAAGGCTGAAGTAGGGGAAAAGTCTGAGGGTGATAGCCTAGGGCTGCGTAGAATGGTGTGGTATGAAGAGCACTGTGCCAACGGGAATTAATGGCGAACTCAGCTAAAGGCAAATACTCAGACCAGTTGAAGTGTAAGGCATTGACATAATGTCGAAGATAGGTTTCTAGGGTCTGGTTCGTGCGTTCGGTTTGACCATCTGTTTGAGGGTGATGTGAGGTAGAGAGTGAAAGCGTTACTCCCAGTTTCTTGCAGAACGCTCTCCAGAATCGGGAAACAAACTGGGATCCGCGGTCTGAGACGACATTGGTAGGTATGCCATGATATCTCACAATATGGGAAAGGAAGAGAGTAGACAGTGCTTCCGCTGTAGGTAATCCCGGGAGCGGCACAAAATGAGACATTTTTGAAAAGCGATCCACTATGACCCATATAGCAGTCATGCCCTCGGACTTGGGTAAGTCTGTAATGAAGTCCATAGTCAAATGGGTCCAAGGCTGACGAGGTGCTGAAAGTGGTTGTAACAGTCCAGTAGGCAATGTACGGGGTACTTTATTAGCAGCACAAGTTGGACAGGCAGCCACATAGTCAGTAACATCCCTTTTCATATGAGGCCACCAGACATGACGCTGCAAGGTCTTAAGAGTGATGGTGACACCAGGATGACCAGATAAAACACCATCATGTGCCCAGAGGAGTACAGGTTTTTTGAGGCTAGGGGCTACGAACAGGCGACCTGGTGGTATCTTCAAGCCTTGGGGAACACAATTCTGGGTTTCTTGTAACTGTTGGGAAAGAGCCGTAGAGATCTGTGCGACAATTTTGTGAGGTGGGATTATATACTGCTCGGTAGGTTGGTCTTCTTCAGAGGTAGCAAACTGTCTGGAAAGAGCATCGGCTTTCTTGTTTTTATGCCCAGGAACATAAGAAAGAACAAAATTAAAACGGGAGAAAAACAGAGCCCATCGAGCCTGACGTGAGTTCAAACGTCTTGCAGTCTGAAGGTACAGTAGGTTTTTATGGTCAGTGAGGATAGAAAAAGGTTTGGGAGCCCCTTCCAGAAGATGTCGCCATTCAGACAATGCCAATTTGATGGCCAGTAGTTCTCGATTCCCAACATCGTAATTCATCTCCGCTGGAGAAAACTTTCTAGAAAAAAATGCTACTGGATGGATTCTACCAGACTTAGGCTGTCTCTGGGAGAGCACGGCACCTGCTCCTACCTCAGAGGCATCAACCTCAACTATGTACTGGAGATCAGGATTTGGATGCTGAAGAATTGAAGCTTTGCTGAACATGTCTTTTAATTGCTGGAAAGCCGATTCTGCTTCTGAGGACCATACCTTGCAATTTGTACCTTTCTTAGTCATAGCAGTAAGGGGGGCCGCAATGGAGGCAAAACCTTTGATGAAGCGTCTGTAGTAATTTGCGAACCCTAGAAAGCTTTGGAGCCCTCTTAAAGTGGTCGGTTGGGGCCATTGGAAGACAGCGGAAAGTTTTTGAGGGTCCATTTGGAAACCGGCAACACTTATAATGTATCCAAGGAAAGGAATACGGCTTTGATGGAAACTGCATTTCTCAATCTTCGCGTAAAGATGGTTTTCTCTCAGTCGTTGCAATACCTGCTTTACATGCGAGATGTGCTCTAGATGAGTCTTGGAAAAGATTAAAATGTCGTCCAAGTAGATGATCACAAAACTGTTGCTGAAATCATGAAAAATTTCATTCATGAAACGTTGGAAGACAGCAGGGGCGTTACACAACCCAAATGGCATAACCAGATATTCAAAATGTCCATTACGAGTGTTGAATGCTGTCTTCCACTCGTCCCCGTCTTTAATTCGAATTAGATTATAAGCCCCTCGTAGGTCTAGCTTGGAGAAGATAACAGCCCCCTTAAGTACATCAAACAGTTCAAGAATGAGAGGCAAAGGGTAGGAGTCTTTTACAGTGATTTGATTTAACCCTCGATAGTCTATGCATGGTCGAAGACCCCCATCTTTTTTTTCAACAAAGAAAAAACCTGCCCCTACTGGAGAAGAAGAGGGTCGGATAAAACCTCTTTCCAAGTTGTCTTTTATGTATTCCTCCATGGATTTTTGTTCAGGCAAAGACAGGGGATAGGTCCTTCCTTTGGGAAGAGGTGCTCCAGGAATCAATTTAATTGCACAGTCAAAAGAACGATGTGGAGGTAAAACCTCTGCCTTTTGCTTGCAAAATACGTCTGCAAACGCATGGTATTCATGAGGCAAGGTAGGTGGGACGGCCACGGAAGCCAACATACAAGCAGGAAGTCTTTTGGGTTGAGACAAACAGTTTGAATGACAGAACGACCCCCAAGAGGTTAGTTCTCCATTTTCACAATCAAAAGAAGGGTTATGTTGTTGTAACCATGGGTAACCAAGGATAACAGGCAGAAGTGGAGAATCAATAAGAGACAAGACAACTTCCTCTTTGTGGAGTACGCCTACCTGAAGGGTGATTGTTATAGTCTCAAATTTTACAATGCCATCTCCCAAGGGTTGTCCATTCACGGTGGTAATGTTCAGGGGTCTAGATTTTGGAACAAATGGGATATTATTTTTTTTAGCAAAAGTGTAGTCCAAGAATATGCCAGCAGCTCCAGAATCCACAAAAGCCTCACAGGAGACAAGTTTAGAGGGTAAATGGATAATTGCAGGAATGGTAATCTTGGTCTTGGAGGATATACCTGTAAGGTCTAAGCCAGCTCCTCCAACACTGGTTAGACCTTGCTTTTTACTGGACGGGAAGGGCAGACAGATAATAAATGTCCTTTAAGTCCACAGTATAGGCATAGGCCCAATGCACGCCTCCTTTGTTTCTCAGACTCAGTTAGGTGGAGAAGGCTTACATCCATGGGTTCCACAGGTGTCTGGGGTTCAACTGAGATTTCAGGTTCTGGCTGAGGTGGTGCTTGGAAGTTAGGGGCCAAACGGTAGACTGGCCGAGGAAACTTGCGAGTTCTAAGTCTCTCTTGGCATCTTTCATGATACCGGACATCCAGACGAACACAGAGCTCTATGAATTTCTCTAGGTCTTCTGGGGAATCCTTATAGACTAATTTGTCTTTGATGCGATCTGCAAGACCTTTTCGGAAGGCTGCACGTAATGCCCTTGAGTCCCAAGTAGTCTCAGCAGCAAGGGTACGAAACTCAATAGCATATTGTGCCACAGACCTGATGCCTTGTTGCATGTCCAAGAGTGAGTACTCAGCTGCAGAAGCTCTATCTGGCTTGTCAAATACAGTCTGGAGAGAAGCCAGAAATTTGTCAGCGTCTTGCAGCACAGGATCATTGCGTTCCAGGTAAGGAGAGACCCAGGCCAGGGCCTTCCCCTTTAACAAGGAAATTACAAAAGTCACTTTGGCAGAAGAAGTGCTAAAGGTCCCAGGGTTGTTGCGGAAATGCAAACGGCAAACATTTAAAAAGCCTCTGCAGTCCTCAGTATCACCACCAAATTTGTCAGGCATAGGAAGTTTGGGTGGTACAGAAGAGGTGGGTTGGATCGTAGCAGGAGTAGGCTCCAGAGTCTGGACCGTTGCAGAGGAAGCAGGCAAACAAGATTTAAGCATAGTACAAAGTTCATCTAACTTGGCGTCCAGGGAAGAAAGATGCTGTTCATGAGCTCCAATCAATTGTCCCTGACGTGAAATCGCCTTAACAATCTCAGCAGGGTCCACTGTCATTGTGGCCCGTTTGTAATGTGAGGTACCTGTGATAGGTAGTGTCCGAAGTGGAACTTGTGTGCTGAGGATTCAGGCGAAAACGTAGTCAGGCAGATTAGGTTGGCAACAGATCAGGCAAAATGGTACACAATCGAAATCCAGAGAGTGGTCAGGCAGGCAAAGGTCATACACGAGCTGGCAGTGAAGTACAAAATCAGCAGGCTGGAGAGTAGTCAGGAATTCGGGCAGAAGTTCAACACGAAAATCAGGATCAAAAAGCAGTCACAACACCCAGGGAGCTATTCCACACAAACGGGCGCTGAGAGATAGCATCACTTCCTTTTTAAGGGCTGCTTTGATTGAAAATTGTCCACAGCTGGCAGTAGGTGGGGCTGGTGAGTCCAAGGTAATGTTTAATACTGAGAGGACATTTTCAAAAGTCTAGATCTGCTCAGTAGCGCAACAGGTAAGGCTGCAGCTTTGGGACCAGGAAGATCCCGGTTCAAATACACCCAGGTACATGACATAAACATAACTGTTTGGTAATCCCTGTCAATTGGGGCTCATTTATGAAATCCAGAACAAATAAAACAATCTGCTGTCCACAGATAAAATCAAACACTAATGCTTTTTGTTAACTTTCTTCTAGAAAAAATAATAAATAACTGGTTGCTATCTGCAATGCTTCTAAAAGCATGACTGTCTTCAGTATTCTTACATCCACTATACCTATTCAATGCTTTTATCAAGCCTGGGACCACCACAATTTGTGCATTCTGACACAGCTTAAAGGATAAGTTCACTTTTGAGAATTTTTTTTTTTCTGTTTTAGATGTTTCTGAAGAAGGTGTTTTGGCTGACTGAAAGCATTTTTCAATTAGCTCAGTGGGATCTCTCCATTTAGCTGGGCTGGGGACTGACTGAGTCCAAGTATCATTAAAATAAAATAGAGAAGCCAACTCTTAAACTCTAGACCTTAAGCCGGCCATAGATGATACGATTTTCTTTCCTGCAACCATGGGTTACAGGAAAGAAAATTGCTTGATTTCCCCAATAGCACAGTTAGTGTTTGAAGTGATTTCTACAATAAATAACTATTCCGAAGGTAGTTACGGATTCCCTCTATTTATTGCATATATGTATTAAAGTGGTTGTAAACCCACTTACACAACATGCACTTACAGGTAAGCCTAGATTAAGGCTTACCTGTAGGTGCATGAAATATCTCCCTAACCTACACGGCTATGAAGATATTTGCTTTTAAAACCGGCGCCGCTGACGTCACGCGCATGCGCACTAGCGGGCCGGCATAGTAGCCGGATTTCTGAATGGATTTAGCCGGCCCGAGCGCGCATGCGTGTGACGTCATTGCCGCTCCGGGGCCAATCACAGCGCCGGAGCGGCGATACACGGAAGGGACATCGAGGCAAGATGGCGGCGGAGGTGTCCGATCACCGCTGCGGGGGCTTTGATCTAAGGTAAGTAATTCATAATGAGCTAGTATGCTAGTCCTACTAGCTCATTATGCCTTTGTCTTGCTGGTAGTTTTTTTTTATTTTGGGGTTTACAACCACTTTAATTTGTCTATACCTATAATTAGCTAGTCTGTTAAGACTCTGATGAGCACAATGACATAAGGATAGCTAAGAAAATAAACACCCTGCTTGGTAAAACAATATCTTATTTATTTCCCAAGAAAATAGGGAACTCCTAACATGAAACACTAACGTAAAGTATACAGCATATAACAACTGAACATCAAAGATACTTATCAAAATGCTTTCCTCAAGATATTGTTTTGTCAGCTGGGCTCAGGATGGCAAAAGAGCCATAAGGCTCACCAAAGCCGGCCAAAAGGGACGATTTCTCTTCTGTGTGTACTTTTTACACATTCATTCACACCCTCTCGTAACCACCCTCACTTGCCTCCTGTCCAATAAGATATTGCCAAGAGGTAGTCCTTTTAATATATTATATTTCTGTCCGTCCTGCCGTATTGGCCTCTAGGGGCAGCATTGTCCATGTATCCTCTCTAGGTGCCTGTTGATCCTTTGGTCTTTGTCACCCCCCCCGGTCATCAATCATCCTGGCAACCATGACTCTCTTGGAAGATTTCTTGCAGAGTGCTAATCAATGATTTCCATCTTATCGCACTAGCCGGACAGGAGCCAGGCTTTTGTTATGCAGATTCTGATATGCTACAAAGCTTTGAATGTAACTTGTTACATTACAACTTGGGGCCATCTGCCTGTATCAACCGGAAAGTGAAATTCCAGAAATATTATATTAAACCATGTTGCCTTCCAACAGTGTTGATGGGTGAATACCAACCATAGAGCTATTGTGTTCTCCCGGCCTGAGAGGGTGGCGGCCTGGGGAGCTGTCCCTGTTGGGAGAACACAGTGATTATTGCTAGCGGCTATAATCACATCCTAAAAATCCCAAATGCTGGTTGTATCGATCAACAAGTTGATCAACTAGGGTACAGTCAGCCTGTGCATACATGGTTTGAATCTTGGCTGGTCCCTGTTGAACTGGCCGAGATTTGAACTGTCAATGACTGGCTTTAGTTTAGACAGAGAGTGTTTAAATCTAGTACAAATGATGGGATAATATCTGTCTACACAGTACAGACAGGGATAATTATGGCAAACAGCTTCTGAGCCCCAGGGTGCCCATACATGGATCAAAATTCGGCTGGTTCCTGCTCAACCAGACAAATTTTGATCTACTCTTTACTTATTGTGCTTTATTTTCACATCAGTCCTGTTGCCTATTTGAATCTGTGCTTTCATGTAACTTCAGTCTAATTTCTTTAGACCGAAGTTAGAAAAATATTCAGAATACAACAACACAGTATTTATCAGCTGTGAAGAGATGTGCTCTTTTGTTCTTTCAGTGTAAACATAAATTACACACCAACTTTATCTTTGTTTACTGCTGTTTCTTTGTAATTATTGCACTGGCCACAGATCAAATACAGCAGCCTTGATTCATTTCTCAGGAAAGCAGAAAAAAAGAGTGTGTTCATACCATTTATGTGGTCTTTATGTTCTCCACACTTTGAATTTGTTTTGTGGTTTGGCAATCTTTTTAAATCCGTAAAACAATGCTTCAGATCAATTCATCTGAAACCGTCAATAAAATAATACTCCTTCTAAGGCCTAATGCACAATAGGCTCTTCTGAATGCCTTTTCCCTGACAGTAGAAAAGCAGCAGTAAAAACACATCAAGTACGTTTAGGCGCAGCTAGACGTTTATTTCATTGGCCACAATTTTTATTTATTCTGGCCATTGAAATTAGTAAATGCTCAAGCACTGAATGCGCCTAGCATTTAGGCACATTTAGATATGTTTACACACATTTTGGCATGTTGGGCATTTTAATATTACATACATTGACAGACACAGCTCTTTGAATCTTGATTGTAGGGTTATATCGCCACCTACAGGAGTAGAACACTAGGCAGAAAAGATGTACGGCATGACCTATGTGCAGTCCTAGCTCGTATAAACCCCCCTCTCTGCTATAGGCAATCCAGTTCTTTCTGCCTAGAGTCAGGACCTAGTTCACTGGGGGACACTCGGCTCCCAGAACACACGGGGACCAGTCAGAACGGCGCAGCGCAACTCGCGCATGCGCCGTAGGGAACCGGGCAGTGAAGCCGCAAGGCTTCACTTCCTGGTTCCCTCACCGAGGATGGCGGTGGGGGCAGCAGAGTGACGAGCGATTGCTCGTCCTCTGGTGCGGACATCGCTGGACTCAAGGACAGGTAAGTGTCCTAATATTAAAAGTCAGCAGCTGCAGTATTTGTAGCTGCTGGCTTTTAATATATTTTTTTTTCGGCGGAGCTCCGCTTTAAATCCACCATTCCTGCGGATTAGTCAATTTCAGAATGCAGGTTTATCCCACCTGTTTCTGGGGTGGGGGTTGTCTTTGCTGGTTTTTGGGCCGTGGACCTTCCTTGTTCCAACTGGTAGGTCTGTGAACTGTTTGTGTCCGGTTAGGACATAAGTTTCATCCTTCTCCATCAGGGACATTCTTCCCTTCAATTATCTTTCGTCCTTGCACCCTTGGGTGCAGTGCTGTGCTGGACCCACCTTGCTGGGCAATAATTATCTGTGTACCCGACACCTTAAAAGACGGGGTTTGCCTGATCCTGGACCTATAGGCCTGACTTGTCTATGTGGGTTCTGTGGCCTCTCTTTCTCAAGGTTTTTTTTCGGGGCATACTTGAACATCGCAAATGCATACCTGCACGTTCCCATGTGTGAGAGACATTAGCAGTTCCTGTGCTTTGGGGATACCCATTATCAAATTGTGGCGCTCTCCTTCGGGCTGGTCGACTCTGGGTGTTAACCAAGGGTTGGCTCTGGTCCTCACGTCACTGAGACAACAGAAGAATGCCATGACTTGTTGTTTTTATGACCTGCTCCTCAGGAAGGTTTACCAGGTTGCACTGACGGGCTACGTCAAGATTGCGATATTCACCCTGCAGGACTTTGAACCTCGAGAAGCCCACTCCTAACCTGGGCCTGATCCTTGACTTGGAGCTGGGCTGTGTGTTTCCTCTGGTGGATTATCTCCAAAGGCTTTTGGACTGTGGTCCAACTGCTCTTGTCCTGCATTGGTCCTGCTGCAGTCTTGCATGCAGACTCTGAATCTTATGGTGTCCACCTTTGCGGCGGTCCCATAGTGGCAATGTTGTGCAGTGCAATACGTGAGTTCTGCAGAAGGAAATCCTGCCCAACAGGGATGTATCTATGGCTTCCCTAGACATCCAGAGTTGTCGAGGGCCCCTCCTAGGGTGTTTTTGACTGGGGAGTAGTCCTGAGTTCAGGTTGGCTTAGGCTACTGGTTTCTGAGGAAGTTTGCTTACCTGACTCCCCCCTGTTATAATACAACAACACAACAGGAAAGATTTGTGTTGATGCAGAGATCTGTCAGTTTTTTTCATTCAACCTGCTGGTTGAATGGACAAATACTGTGTGTGTGTGCACCCGACTTAAAAATCAGTTTTCAGAAATAAAAGTGTTATTAGTTTATTTTTATCAATGTAAATGAACATAGCAGTACAATAATTAGTGTCTGCAGGCAACAATGAAGCATAGTGGAAGTTCATTGTAAGTTTTGGGGCTGCATTTCTGCAACTAGATTTGGATATTTGGTCAGTATCAATGGTGACCTCAATGCTGAGAAATACCTATGCATTATGCCATACCATCAGGGAGGCGTGTGATTGGCCCCAAATGTATTCTGCAGCAGGCCTATGCCGCTAAGACTGCCGGCGGGTTCCCCCACAGGACACACGATTGGTAGTCCTCTCCTCCAATTTTGTGAGGAGGTGGGTTTGATAGATGTGTGGAGGAGGAGACACCCGGGGGAAAAACAATTTTCCTGCCACTCAAAGGCGCACGCGAACCTGTCCAGGATAGATCTGGTACTCTGTAATGAGGAGGCACTGGGTGAGGTGGGGGAGATAGTATATGAACCAAGAAGTATTTCAGATCATTCCTCAGTAATTTTTGAAATAAAGATGAATAGTGGGTATAGCAAAGGGGATTGGAAAATAAATCCATTTTGGTTGGAAGTAATCGAAGATCCAGGGGGAATATGTACTAGTTAAAAGGAATTTATAACAGCAAATAGGAGGATCAGCCTCAATGGGAGTGATTTGGGATACCCTGAAGGCGTTCTTACAAGGAATTTTAATTCAAAATATATATTTTATTAAAAAACAAACACGTGCTAAGGAAACCGCAGTGAGAGAAAAGGTGAAGAGGTCAGAGATTAACTATATAGGGAACCCAACCATAGAGAAATATAAGGAATGGTCAGAGACACAGGAAGAGTATAAAAAAACAGTAATAAGAAAGGCGGAAAATAAAAAATTATTTCAGAAACAGAATTTTTATGGGGAGGGTGAGAGAGTGGGGAGAATTCTGGCCCTATCTGTCATCCCGGTGGTCTGTGATGAGGAGGGGGAAATCAGGAGAGGTACATCAGAAATAAAAGAGGTCTTCAAAAAATATTATCAGAACCTGTATAGTAGTACACAATATGGTAACATAGAGGGAGAGATGGAAGCCTTTTTCACAGGTTTACAGATCCCCCGGCTATCAGGGGAAGACAGGGAGGACTTGGAGGCACCGCTCACATTGGAAAAGATACAACTGGCAACAAGGGCTATGGCAAGCCAAAAGGCCAAAGGGCCCAATGGCTTGCCAATAGAAATATACAAAATCTACGGTGAGGTGCTGCTTCCAAAACTCCTGGAGGTATTTAATTGGGCAGCCGAGGAAGGGAAGTTACCTACGTCTATGACGAAAGCAACAATTATAGTACTATTAAAAGAGGGGAAAGATCAATTGGAGACGGCCTCATACAGACCGATATCTCTCCTGTGTGCAGATGTAAAAATATTGGCAAAAATATTGGCAACGAGGTTAAATAAGATAGTCTCAAAGCTGGTACACCCGGACCAGATGGGATTTATTCCAGGTAGGTCTACAAGCTCTAACATAAGAAGAGCGTTTCTAAATACCCAGTTGTCAACAGAAGTAGAGGGGTCAAGAGCAATTTTATCTTTGGACGCAACCAAGGCGTTTGATAGCCTTGAGTGGCACTACCTTTGGAAAGTCTTGGCAGAGTTTCAGTTTGATCCTAATTTTACTTGATGGTTTAGAATCCTGTATGAAGGTCCCAGGGCGAAAGTAAGAATAAATGGCGAATGCTCAGATGGGTTCCAATTGGCTAGGGGGACAAGGCAGGGATGTCAATTGTCGCCCCTGCTTTTCGCCCTTGCCATGGAGCCACTGGCCATTGCTATAAGAGCATCCCCTGGAATAAAGGGTTTCAAGAGGAGGCTGAGGGAGGAGAAGGTTGCTGCGGATGACGTATTGCTTTTTTTAGGGGATACGCAAGCCTCATTGCAGACAGCAATAGATATAATAGGGGAATTCTCGGGGCTGAAAATTAACTGGGACAAATCGGCTCCTTTGCCGATAGACCCATTGATAGGGCAGATAGACCAAGTGAAGGTAGTGGCCCAAATGAGATATTTAGGAATAAATATAACAAGGGACCCAGGGCAGTACATAGCCGGAAATTTAGTACCATTGTTGACAAAGCTTAGACAAAAATGCCGGGTATAGAATAGGCTCCCACTTTCAGTAGCTGGTAGGAGTAATTTGGTAAAAATTGTATGGATCCTGCAAATTTTATATATTCTTCACAATTCCCCAGTATGGATCCCAAAACAGTGGTTTAAGAAAATAGACAGTGTGTTTAGGGAACTGATCTGGAAGAACGGAGCAGCAAGTATCCGCCTTCGAGTCCTGCAACAACCCAGAGAGAAGGGGGGACTGGCACTTCCGAATCCCAGATATTACTTCTTAGCGGCTCAAGTGCAGCATATATGGGGCAGTAACCGAACGGTAGGAAGAGAGACTGTAAAAGGGTTAACTCTGAATGACACAAGCCACAACACAGAAGTAGAGGCAGTGGAGGCTGATTCTTTTTGTTCTAAATGTCCTACAGCTCAATTAATGGTAAAATGCTGGAAAGAGGTCAGGAAGATCCTGGGATATAAGTGGTTCTCTGAATTCTCTCCCATATGGGACAATGGCAACCTGCAAGAACTTAAAGCTATGGGAAAGGTTGAGGAGTAGGACAGATTGGATATACATTTACTTGTACAACTCTTTAAGGCCGGAAGAATAAAAACATTTCAGGAAATAAGAGAGGAGTATGCAGTTCTAAATAGCTCCTTTTACAGATATTTGCAAACTAGGCATGCGTTGAATGCACAGTTTGGACAGAGCCCACCAGAATTGAATGATATGCCCCTTCTCCGTAAATTAGTAAATGCAGAGGCCTCTAGAGGGGCAATCTCAGACATGTATGATTCCCTAGAAAGGGCGGACCAGGGGGAGGCATTAGCTAGTAAAAACAAGGTTAAATGGGAGAGAGACGTGGGTCCACTTTCGAAAGGAACAATGGGAACGAATATTAGCAACAGGACCTAGGGTGTCATTGTCATCTTCTCAAATAATGTCCCATCTTTATTTGATACATAGAGTGTATTATACGCCTCAAAAGATGTTTCAGTTTGGCAGGAGGCCGGATCCGAGCTGTCAGAGATGTGAGGACACTAGGGGAGACCTAATACACATGGTGTGGAGATGCCCCAAGCTATACCAATACTGGAAGCAAATAGTTGAAAGGATAAACACTGTTTGAGACATCCTTGCAGCCAGAAGCCAGGTTATGTGTATTGGGTCTCCTGGAAGAAAGGAGACTCCTAGAAGACGAAAGAACAGCAATAACAAGATGTCTGTTTCAAGGAAGGAAAATAATAGCGCAGAAGTGGCAAGCGGAAAGGAGGAGGGTGATAAACGACACTGTTACAAAAGAAGAATTTATATATAAGAAGAGAGGAAATAAATGTAAGAATATGTGGAAAAAATGGAAAGAAGTGGAAGCACGTTTAGGGGTGGGTGACGAATAAGTAAGTACTGAGGGAGTGAGGTTGTGTGGTTGTGAAGAAGGGATATTGTGGGTTTTATACATGTTGTATTTATATGTGTATTGTTGCATATGGAGATGTATGTATGTTTTAATATGTGAAAAAGGAAATAAAGAATATCTGATAAAAAAAAAAACTGTCTTCAGCGTAAAGAAGGACAAAGAGTCATGGAAGTGATGGTTTGGCCCCCACAGAGCCCTAATCTCAACATCTGTCTGGGATAATATGAAGAGACAGAAGAACTTGAGGCAGCCTACATCCATAGGAGATCTGTAGTTAGTTCTCCAAGATGTTTGGATAACCTCAAGTGCAATTATACCTTGAAGATATGATGCTGTTGTGCAGGCAAAGGGTGGTCACACCAAATATAAATTTCTCTTATCATCCATGGACTGACACGGTGTCTCTTTACACTTTACACGTGGGTTATGTCCCTGCTCGCAGGAGAAGACCTAGGCAGAATGTGAGATGTTATACATACATTCTAAAAGCCAGAGCTGAACAGCCCCACCCAGGGGGCGGTCCCTCCGGACATAACCCTCCCACTACAGTCAGCAGACTTCAGTTTTTTTCTGCCTAGCAGAAGGAGAAGACGTGGCTCTCTCAGGAGCCAGTCTCCTGACCTATTTTAATTCCTTTTCTGGAATTCTTTTTTATTTTATTTTTGAGAATCTTCTATCAACTGTCGGCTGGGCAACAGGTTGGGTACAAGATATCCTCGTAGTCTTCCCTGTCCGACCATCGAGCGTGCTGATCCTCGCCTTGTGTGCGTGAGACTCAGTTCACGACAGGCCCCATGACTCCAGGGGTGGCCGGGTTTGCTTTCATGCTCCCACGGTCCTCTCAAGACTGAACAGTTCCTGACTGACTGTATCTTTCGCGGTGGACCGGGCCGACAGCTACTCCAGTACTGCACTGTGATAGTCCTGTCAGAAACACACCAGTGGGTCCCTCAGGGGATGGGTAAGTAGTCTCTCCTGCCTGCAGGTGAGTACAAAAAGCTGTGTGTTTCTCTGTGGGGGATTTTCCCTGTCTCCCCCTGTATTTCATTGTCACTCTCTGTCACCATTGCTGGCGCTGTGCTGTGTGGGGTGCCTGGGGGTCACACTGTTCTTGGAGGGGCTCATGCTGGTCTGCAGCTATGCTTGGGGCCTTTTTTTTGTGTGTTTTGGGGCCTGAGCGCCGAGTAGCGCTGTGTGTGTGCTGTTTTATTCACTTTAGCTGCGTCATGGCGGCCATCTTGCCGCGGATCGCCTCAGTGAAGTGCGGCGGCCATTTTCTTGTAGCCCGCGCGCTCTTCAGCACTAGTTTTGGCCTCTAGCGCTGCTGTAACAGCGCGAATCTCCTCACAATCTCCTCACAGCTCACCAGCGCTGACACAGCGCGGTACAGACAGCGGAACTGAGCGGTCCCTGGTCCGGTTTGGTGAGTCCCCTGGGCGCTCCCTCCTCAGTCAGCACAGCCTGTGGGTGGACTTTTTATCTGAGGAGTCTCAGAGGGGGGCAATATGGAGTCTCTGTCACCAGCTTCCCCTAAATGTCAGTGGACAACAGGCAGTGCTTCAGCACCTGCGGTCCCTAGGGACCAGTTGTGGGCAGTCCTGGAATCATTTCTGACCAGGATGGGAGCTGTGTGCAAGCGCAAGCGAGCAAAAGAGCGCCCTCTCCCCACTTTACTACATGAGGGCAGTGCGCTGATTCAGATATGGGCCTAGCCACTACCGCTCAGGACCCTAGTTCTGAATGTATTGGATGGTTTTGAACAGGACATTCCTTATGAGGAAAACTCCAGTTCTGAGTCAGTAAATGACAGGGCGCTTGTTAGTGTACTCATGACTGCGGTGAGGGACACCCTCAAGCTAAAATGCTGCGGATGCAGAACCTCAGGCGGATACAGTCTCCTTTGGTTCTTTTAAGGCCAGGCCTTCTAAAGAGGTTTTTCCATATGACTTTCTTTGACCAGCTCATTGATGAGGTCTGGGAAAAGCCGCAGAAGAATTTTTTTATGGTCCCGCGGCGTTTGTCTATCAGATACCCCTTGAAGATGCCCTATTTAAAAAGTGGGCTTCTCCCCCAGTGGTCGACCCTCCAGTCGCCCGGTTGAACAAGGCCATCACTCTCCCGATGGAGGGGACTCCTGCATTTGAGGACCCCACTGACAGGAGGTCAGAAGTGGTGAGCAGAGCCATGTTTGCCTTGTTGGGATCCGCCCTATGGCCTGTGGTAGCGGCGACCCTTGTGTCTTAAACACTTACAGGTTGGGCAAAAATGTTGCCCCTAGCTGTACAGGAGCATAATCTTCCTCCAGACACAGTTGCTCTGGCCCACCAACTGGTTCAGGGCCTGGTTTATGTGTGCGACGCTACGTTGGACGCGGCCCCTTTAATATCCAGGGCCTCTGTCTCGGCGGTGGTATTGCGTCGTCTTATCTGGTTGAAATGCTGGTCTGCTGACCTAGCCTTAGGAAGCTCCTGACGGATCTACCATTTTAAAAGGGGTAGACCTTTCGGTGCTGCTCTGGATAACATCGTCATGGATGTCACGGGAGGTAAAAGCACTCTTCTTCCTTAGACTAGCAAGGGTGAGGAGGCCATCCGCAAACAGGGGCCTTCCTTTCCAGCAAAACTGGGTTTTTTCGTCAGTCAGAATCCACGGGTAGGCCCTCTCAGACTGACGGCAGTGCGGCTGGTGGGCACAAGTGCCCCTGGGTGCGTAAGCCAAACAAGCGACTCCCAAGCCCGCCTCCGCGTGAAGTCTTGCCTCCGCCCGACTCTGGGGTGGGGGGACGACTTCGCAGGTCACGAATCGGTGGTCCTCCCGAATCTCCGACTGGTGGGTGTGCGAGGTGGTCGCCTCAGGATACAGGATAGTATTCCGATCCTGGCCCCCAGACAGATTCTTTCCCTCAAATCTTCCTCTCCTTCCTACCTGTCGGGCAGCCCTCTTGGGGGCTGTACAGGATTTGATCAGGTCCGGAGTGATTGTGCCGGTTCCGTCACAGGAGAGTTTTCAGGGATCCTGCTCGAATCTGTTTGTCGTCCCAAAAATAGGACGTGGTTCGACCTATCCTAGACCTCAAGGCCCTGAATGCCTTCGAGAAGGTGCAGAAATTCCGCATGGAATCCATTCGCACGGTGATCGCTACACTCCACCAAAGGGATTTTCTTCTGGCGTCCTTGGACTTCAAGGACGCCTACTTGCATGTTCTGATCTGCGCAAGTCACCAGAAGTTTCTGCGCTTTGCGATTGGCGAAGTCCACTATCGATTGTGGCTCTTCCTTTCGGCCTAGCCTCGGCACCAAGGGTGTTCACCAAGGTGCTTGCGCAGGTTCTAGCCTTCTGTTACAGCGAGGTATTGCTGTCGTGGGCTATCTGGACGATCTTCTTCTAAGAGCAGAAAGTGGCTCAGAATTAGAGGAAAGGTGACTATCGTCAATTAGACCCTCAGGGACTTCGGGTGGTTCCTGAACATTCAGGAGTCAGTCCTGGTCCCGACTCAGTGTCTGGAGTATCTAGTTCTGATTCTGGACTCCTTGGAGGCAAAGGTATCCTACCTCTGGAGAAGTTGCTGACACTTCAGTCTGCGGTGCGGGTGCTGACATCCCGAAAATGGTCGTCGATCCGTTTTTTGCATGAGAGTCCTGGGACTCATGGTGGCCTCCTTCGCGGCTGTTCCGTATGCCCAATCACACACCAGGGCATTGCAGAAGGTGATCTTGTCCACCTGGGACAAATCCCCGTTGTCCTTGGATCTTCAGATCCAGGTGATTCACCTGGTCAGGGCGCCCCTGACATGGTGGTTGAGATCCTCGGCTCTTCGGTCCGGAAAGTCATTCCCCTCCCATCCAATGGACGGTACTCACGACGGACACCAGCCTGACGGGCTGGGGTGGAGGCTGGGGAGTCCTGTCGGCTCAAGACCTTGGACTCCGGACGGGCCCGTTTACCAATCACTGTTCTGGAAATACGGGCCATCAGACTGTGTCTCTCCTCAGGTTGGAGAGAGTACGGGGTCGCTCCATCAGGAGCCAGTCGGACAACGCCACGGCGGTGGCGTATGTAAACCATCAAGGGGGGACTCGGAGCTCAGCTGCGGCTTCCGAGGTAGTCCGTATCCTGAAGTGGGCCGGAAGAAACGTGCCGGCTCTGTAGGCCATTTACATTCTGGGCATAGACAATGGGCAGGCGGACTATCTGAGTCGCCAGACGCCGGACCAAGAAGAGTGGTCCTTGCATATTTCAACTCCTTTGCCGACAGTGGGGCACGCAGGATGTGGACCTGATGGCCTCTCGACTCAATCGCAAGGGTCGAGGTTGTGGCCAGATCCAGGGATCCTTGGGCGATGCCTCGGATGCGTTGGTGGCCCCATAGGGTCCTTATCGCCTGATATAAACTCCGGTGATCCTAATTGTTCCGGATTGGTCTCAGCGTCACTGGTACGCTGATCTGGTACGTCTCGTCATGGACGTTCCCTGGCGGTTGCCGATGAGGGAGGACCTTCAGTCTCAAGGTCCTAGGTTTCATCCGGCTTACAGTCTCTGGCTTTAACGGCAGGGCTGTTGAAAGCCAGGTGTTGAGGGACCGAGGTCTCTCGGACTCGGTCATTTTGACCATGTTAAGGACACGGAAGTCTTCCTCCAGGCAGATCTATCACCGTGCCTGGAAAGCTTATATCGCCATATGCGAAGCGCTGGACTGGCGTCCTCGGACGTATTCCGTCCCCAGAATCCTGCATCCTCTGCAGTGTGGAGTGCCCAAAAGCTTCCTTTGAGTACCATCAAGGATCAGATTTCGGCCTTGGCCGTCTTCTTTCAGCGACCTCTAGCGGGTCATTTCTTGGTTAGCACCTTGTGTTGGGGGTTCGCCATGTGCTCCCTCCTGTCCAGCCTCCTCTCCCACCGTGGGATCTGAATTTGGTGCTCTCGGTCCTCCAGGAACCTCCTTTTGGGAATATCCGGGATATTCCCCTCTTGTCATGTCTCAGAAGGTGGCCTTTTAGTGGCAATCACTTCTGTTTGACGGGTGTCTGAGTTGGCGGCTTTGTCCTGCAAGTCGCCATATTTAGTCATCCATAAGGATAAGGCGGTGTTGCATCCGCGACCTTCCTTTTTGCCAAAGGTGGTGTCGACCTTTCACCTACATGAGGACATTGTCCTCCCGTCCTTGTGTCCTCACCCATCGCATCCCAGAGAGTTTGCGCTGCACATATTGGATGTGGTACGAGCCTTGCGGGTGTACCTGTCTGCTACTGCTTCTATTCGGAAGTCCGACTCACTGTTTGTGACTGTCTCTGGTCCATAACAGGGCCAAGCGGTTTCGTCTGCCATAATTTCTGGGGGAATCAGACAAACCGTCATTCAAGCCTATGCTCTCAAAGGGCGGGCGCCTCCCTTTCTGGTTACGGCGCATTCCACCAGGGCAATTGGTGCTTCCTGGGTTTTCCGACATCAAGCGTCGGTTGCACAAGTGTGCAAGGCGGCGACCTGGTCGTCTGTTCATGTCTTTTAAGTTCTATAAGGTTAATGTGGCTGCATCTTCGTATGCTTCCTTCGGCCGCAGGGTGCTGCAGGCCGCTGTTTAAAGTTGCGACTCCTCCGTTGAGGAGCTCTGCCTTCTTGGAGTGAAGTTTTTGGTTTTTCCATGTATACTGCTCCCATCCCTCTTGACACTGCTTTGGGACATCCCACGTGTAAAGTGTAAAGAGACACTGTGTCAGTCCATGGATGATAAGAGAAAATAGGATTTTTTGTACTCACCGTAAAATCCTTTTCTCTGACATCCACGGACTGACACGGCACCCACCCTTCCTTTTTAAGTTTGTACTGCTTTGTTACGAACTGAAGTCTGCTGACTGTAGTGGGAGGGTTATGTCCGGAGGGACCGCCCCCTGGGTGGGGCTGTTCAGCTCTGGCTTTTAGAATGTATGTATAACATCTCACATTCTGCCTAGGTCTTCTCCTGCGAGCAGGGACATAACCCACGTGTAAAGTGTAAAGAGACACCGTGTCAGTCCATGGATGTCAGAGAAAAGGATTTTACGGTGAGTACAAAAAATCCTATTTTTAGATTTCTCTTCTGACCATTTACTTTCCATTTTGTTAATTGATAACAATATACTATTAACACTTCTATTTCTGAAAAAAATCTTTACAGCATTTTTTCACACCTGCCTAAGAATTTTGCACATTACTGTACAAATTCTTTGGTTAGTAAAACGGCTCCCTTATGTGAAGGTCGCCTGTATATTTGGCTGTTTGCCTGGAATGCATGTCTGCAGCATTTTCTGTAAGGGTCACAATTTTGCTAAAGTCAGAAATTAAAATTGGGTGCTGCCCTACCTTGTTGTTCCATACATAATACAAATTACAAGTTGGAGCCCTACTATATTTCCTTTTTTGGGGCTGCGTCTGGGTTCACCTAAGAACTGCTTCTCTGACACTTTCACTTCTTGGCCAAGAGCCAGTTCCGTGTAAAACAAGAACACAAAGTAAATGATAGAGGTGGGCATGGAAGGGACTGGGGCTTATTGTGGGCTTTCTAGAAACGTAACCTCTTCCCGCCTGGCGTATAGTCAAATGACGGCCGTAGGAGCCCTTCATCCCTCCGGGCGGCCATCATATGACGTCCTGGGTTTTCCTGCAGTGAGGAGAGTGTGCGCACGCACTCGCCGAATCACTGGGCACCCGATGCGCGCGGCTGACGGCCGCGATTTCCCGCAGGGCACCCGCGATTGCTCGTTACCAGAGCAGGGACGTGGATCTCTGTGTGTAAACACAGAGATCCATGTCCTGTCAGGGAGAGGAGACCGATGGTGTGTCCCTTGTACATAGGGACATCGATCGGTCACCTCCCCCAGTCAGTCTCCTCCCCCCCACAGTTAGAATCACTCCCTAGGGAACACATTTAACCCCTTGATCGCCCCTAGTGTTAACCCCTTCCCTGCCAGTCACATTTATACAGTAATCAGTGCATATTTATAGCACTGTTCGCTGTATAAATGTGAATGGTCCCAAAATAGTGTCAAAAGTGTCCGATCTGTCCGCCGCAATATCACAGTCCTGACAAAAATCGCAGATCGCCGCCATTACTAGTAAAAAAAAGTTTTTTTTATAAAAATTCCATAATTCTATCCCCTATTTTGTAGATGCTATAACTTTTGCACAATCCAATCAATATACGCTTATTGCGATTTTTTTTTTTTTTACCAAAAATATGTAGAAGAATACACATCGGCCTAAACTGAGGAAAAAAATATTTATATTTTTTTAAATTGGGATATTTAATATAGCAAAAAGTGGTTGCTCTTTTTTTGTTTATAGCGCAAAAAATAAAAACGGCAGAGGTGATCAGATACCACCAAAAGAAAGCTCTATTTGTGGTGAAAAAAAATTATCAAAATTAATTTGGGTACAACGTCGCATGACCGCACAATTCTCATTCAAATTGTGACAGCGCTGAAAGCTGGAAATTGGCCTGGGCAGGAAGGGGGTGAAAATGCCCTGTATGGAAAGTGGTTAAGGTGCTGCATACAGCTTGGCCCATACAGCAGTGACTACAATGGCACTTATCTGAAGACTAACATAGGTACTTGCTTGAAGATACAAGTCACCTGCACTTTAGAGCATTGTTAGCTTAGGTACATTTTATGCTTTGCCAAGTAGACTTAGAGGCTGTAAGTACAGTATTTGTGTCTAGTTTCTACTTGGGTGTGAGCTGAGCTTAAGTTGTTCATAGCTTACCTGTATTTGTGTACATGGCTTCTGTGGGCAAAATGACAGTGCAAGTTGGCTGGATATGTTACTTTTATTTTGTGTACAATAGTAAACGCCATTTAATGTTTTCAGAGCCTAGAAAGCATCTTTACTAACAATGTTTATATCTGGGGAATTCTTTTTACAGCATGCTAGTTCAGGTCAGTATAGAAACTAGACACAGCCAGGTAACTAGCATTTTTGGAAGTAGAGTAGCAGTAGCAACCCCCCCACATTTTTCTCATTACAGATTTTTTTTTAAAGCATATCTATCACATGTTCAATCAAAGGAAAAAATAACACATCAGCTGCATAACCACCCTCTAAAAGGAAGTCGGATCACAGCAAAAAATAAATAAATAAATAATTTAAAAATTTGAGGGAGGCTGAGAGCAACAGAAAGTACTTTCCTGAATTAAGAATATCCATAGATACTTAAATAAGAATATATTTTTTAAACCACAGTTTAATGTCACTGTCAACTCTCATTTCAGTTTGGTAAATCTAAATGACCTTTTTTGGTCTGCATTGGCAGAATTTTCTTTTGCATTCTGGTGGTTAAAAAAGAAAATATTCTCAGCTGTAAGTTTTTTTCCCCTATAAGTTATTAAGGTCTACAGCGCAAAGTTGTACAAAACATTTAGGCCTGGTTCACACTGATGCAATTTGAATCGCATGAAAAGGGAAATAACAGTGTTTCCTATGGTGCCAGTTCACATCAATGAAGTGCAGCTGGGATACAACTTTGGGGAAGGGCCCTGTGCTACTTTGGTGCCATGCAGCACGATTTTGTGGTCCCTAGACGTCTATGAAAATGCGTCAAAATCGCATCTACATGTCTTCTTTGATGCGTTTTTTCTTGCATCTTCCAACGTCCTAACAACCAGTGACTCATCTCTGATGTCAGCAGTAGGGTGAGTCATTGATTGATAAGGAACTGGCGTCCTAACAATGATGAGTCATCCCTGCTGTCAGCAGAGAATCTATACAAAGAGCCCTTTGGCTCTGTTATAAATTTTAAGGGAAACCCCATGGCAAAAAAAAAAGGCGTGGGGTCCCCCCAAAATCCACACCGGACCCTTATGCAAAAATGCAGGCCAGGAAATGGGGGACAAACAAGTGCCCCCCCGAATTACACTAAGCCACATGCCCTCAACATGGAGGGGGGGCTTCCCCTGCCCCCAAATAACCTTGTTCCCATGTTAATGGGGACAAGAGTTTCTTCCCCACAGCCCTGGCCATTGGTTGTAGCGGTGCAGGAGGTTGACTTATCAGAATCTGGCCTTCTTTCCTGAGAATGAGTATGGGGTACATTCATTCATCAAAAAAATATCAAAGTATAAAAAAACACAAGACTGTTTTTGACAAGTCCTTAATTAAAAAAAAATATCCCCAGATGTAAATCCATCATCCATCATCCATCACGATGAACGTTTTGCCGCCAAACTGCACAAAAACAAAACATTTCCTGCTGACAGGTGACAACTACTTAATGCAAAAACGTGCACTGCAGCTCCACTACAAAATTACATTCAAAATCAGATCAAACTTGCACTGCATCAATGTAAACCTAGCTTTTAGAGTAGAATATATAACACCAACATGAATGCGACATAAAAAAAAAAACAGGAGCAGAAAACCGCGTGCATTTTAACCGCTTGCCGCCCGCGTAACGTCATATGATGTCGCAGACTTTGAGCGGTGATATCTGAATGATGCCTGCAGCTACAGGCATCATTTAGATATCTTCTTTTAGAGCCGACAATTCCCTTTACCATAAGAATGATAATAGCGGCTGTTCAGCTGCTTGATCGTTCTTACAGGCAGCCGAAGGGGACATCCCCCCCCTCCCGCCGCCCTCCAGTGCTTCTCCCGGCTCGCCCCTGTAATCGGCCAGATGGTCCCTGGAGTTTCTATGATTGTTCGGAGGCCGGGCACGATGTTATGACGGTCTCTGCATTTGAAAAAATGCCACCGCCTTGCCTAGGAAGCTAGGCTTCCCACCTTAGAGGTGGGGTCTGGGGACTTATTGACCCCAGATCTCATTGTAAAGAGGACCTTTCAAGCACTATTCCTATTACAAGGGATGTTTAAATTCCTTGTAATAGGAATAAAAGTGATAAAAAAAAATAGTTTTTTAAATAAAGTGTCAAACTAGAAAAATAAAAGTAAAATTAACAATAAAAAAAGAATAATTTTAAGCGCCCTTGTCCCCCGCCTGCTCATTCGCAGAAGCAAGGGCATACTCTAAGTCGCACCTAAGTGCGTTTAAACCACACATGTGAGGTATCGATTGGAACGTTGGAGCGAGAGCAATAATTCTAGCACCAAATCTCCTCTGTAACTTGAAACGTAAAAAAAAATGAAAGCGTCGCCTATAGGGATTTTTAAGTACCAATGTTTGGTGCCATTCCACAAGCGTGTGTAATTTTGAAGCGTGACATGTTGGGTATCTCTTTACTCGGCGTAACATCATCTTTCACATTATACAAAAAAATTGGGCTTACTTTACTGCTTTTGTTTCTTTAAACGTGTTTGCTGTGTAAATACTGTGCGAGATTCTTATTCTCAAGGGTCTCTGCTAAAAAAAAACATATATAATGTTTGGGGGTTCTGTGTAATTTTCTAGCAAAAAATATATGATTTTTACATGTAGGAGAGAAATGTCAGAATTGGCTTGGGTAGGAAGTGTTTAAACAAGATGGCAAAAAAAAAAAAAAATGTATAAAAGAGGTGCGTTTGGCTTAAAGCGGTGTTCCAGCCATGAATTTTTTTTTTTTTAAAGTCAGCATCTACAAACACTGTAGCTGCTGGCTTTTAATAAGGACACTTACCTGTCCACGGAGCCAGTGATGTCGGCCCCCCGAGGCTGGTCCGTCCATCGGATCGGGTACCGGTGCCGCCATCCTAACTAAGGGAAACAGGCAGTGGAGCCTTACGGCTTCACTGCCCGTTTTCTACTGCGCACACCCAGGTCCCAGAAGAGAGCGCGCCCCATTTCCCAGGAGGCAACGCGAGGGAGGAAGAAAACGAGGAGCTCCGTGGAGAAGGACGTGACAGATTAGGAAGACTGCCTAGCAACAGGCTTTTCTGGTAAGTAAAAAAAATTTTTTTTTTACATTTTGTTTTTTTTACATATTTTAAGAAGAATGTTAATGTCATTTATTTTTATTTTTTTTAGGGTGGACCTCCGCTTAAACCCATAAGCAGTTGAAATCCTGATCTGTCTGTGGTCCTATAGGTTTGCAATCCACATACCGTATATACTCGAGTATAAGCCAAGTTTTTCAGGCCTTTTTTTAGGGTGAAAATGCCCCCCTCGGCTTATACTCGTCAGTGTACCTAAGCGATGCGACGCTCCTCCGCACGGCCGCAGCCACTACTTTAGGCCGCGGCTTCGGCCTAGTCTTTGGATCCGGTGGCCATCTTGCTCCTCCACCAGCACTGTATCCTGGCCTCCCTGGTTTCTGGCTCCCTCACAGATCCTGCTCCACGGGCTTCCGACCGGGCGGGAGTCTGAACGTAACGGTGCCCTCCCGCACGGCGGCAGCCCCAAATCCAGACCGCGGCTTCGGCCTAGTCCCGGGCTCCGGCGGCCATCTTGGTACTCCTGGCCTCTCCACCCACGCTGCATCCCTCCTTTCCTGGCTTCTGCACTCAGGCCTATGGACGCTTCCTGCATCCTCCAGGTGAGTGGCACAGTGAGGTTGCAATGGGCACAGTAATGTTGCAATGGGCACAGTAATGTTGCAATGGGCACAGTAATGTTGGGCACAGTAATGATGCAATGGGCACAGTAATGTTGGGCACAGTGATGTTGCAATGGGCACAGTGATGTTGGGCACAGTGAGGTTGCAATGGACACAGTGATGTTGGGCACAGTGAGGCGTGCAAATGAGCACAATGAGGCGTGCAAATGGGCACAGTGAAGCTGCAAATGGGCATTGTTGACCCTCTTTTCCGCTTACAGTACTTGCTGCATTCTCACCCTAGGCTTATACTCGAGTCAATAAGTTTCCCCATTTTTTGTGGTAAAATTAGGTACCTCGGCTTATACTCGGGTCGGCTTATACTCGAGTATATACGATAATTGTTTATGGGAGGCAAGTTTGCTCTGTTTCTTAGCAGCTTCCAGCTATAATCTAATATTGTTTGTGCAGAGGTGTATTTGTTTGTAAAGAACATCCAAGTGGGTACTAATTATGGTTGGCAAGACAACCACTTTAAAAGAGAAGAAAATATAAAATCAGAGCAGATTGTAATATTCTGGTTACACTCTGATGTATTGCAGAGGCTGAACACGTTACGTGGGTCATAAGGACATGCAGAGAAGAAAAAATCCATATAGAAATGATTTTCTTTCTCAAAAAGCAAGGTGTTCAGTGTCCCGACTGTGCTTCTGTCTAGCCAAGGACAAAACGGGCCTTAACGTCAATAAGGATTCCAGTGTCAAAGATGACGTCTGATGGTTACGTAGCAGTTACATTCAGAAGTTTTTTGTAAAGTGAGACTCCACTTTTGTAAAGTGAGAATCAGCCTCCCACAGCTAAAGCTTGCTATTTACTACTGCCTGTAGGCATATGTATGTTGCTCCTGTGTGCTGGCCCCTAAGACGGGGATCTGCTGTGCCATATTTTAAAGCAGTTTTAAACAGCAGTATACTATACAAAGTAGTACAGCCAGCCTTTTGATTTCACTGAAGCTATTCTGCCTTTTGCTGGTTTCTCCTTCTCCCCCTCATAAATATGCAAATAACATTGGTAATGTTTGTGTTACCCACCTTATTTTAGAACTTTCATTATTGGGTCCTTGTGCTTCTCTGTGCAATGCAGGATTAAGAAATAAAATAGCTAGGAATGTGCCAGATCCCCCCAAAAAACCTTCCACTTTCTTGGATGGCTTTGGCTTCCATTTCTGCACGAGATGTAAAGCGTGCAGGACCACCAGGAAGCCAGGTGCCCCCAAGAAAAATTCTAATTTCCAATCCAGGGTCACCAAGGAGAATTTTAAAATAAAACCGTTCATTACATGTAATTCAGACCATGTGACCTATGTGCTGGAGTGTCCTTCAGTACGTAGGCCGGACAACAAGGAAACTGAAAAATAGGATTTTTATAACAGCTTACCTGTAAAATCCTTTTCTTGGAGTACATCACGGGACACAGAGCGACATAGTCATTACTAATGGGTTATATAGACACCGTCAGGTGCTGGCACTGGCAACTTCCAAAACCGGAAGTACCCTCCCCTATATAAGCCCCTCCCATCCGGGAGCACCTCAGTTTTGTAGCAAAGCAATAAGTGTCCCCAAAGAGGGGTGGGAGCTCTGTGTCCCGTGATGTACTCCAAGAAAAGGATTTTACAGGTAAGCTGTTATAAAAATCCTATTTTCTTTTTCGTACATCACGGGACACAGAGCGACATAGTCATTACTAATGGGATGTCCTAAAGCAATGCCAAATGAGGGGGGGATACACCATATATAAGCTGAGCGCTATCAGACATGAGGATCTTTTGCGGCCTGCAACACACTGCGCCCAAAGGCGACATCCTCCTGACTTCTAACGTCCACCTGGTAGAACCTAGTAAACGTGTGTACTGAAGACCATGTTGCGGCCTTACAGATTTGAGCCAGGGAGGCCTGGTGATGCACTGCCCATGAAGTTCCAACTGCTCTCGTGGAGTGCGCCCTAACTTTGAACGGAGGCGGTCTATTTCTCAAGCCATAGGCTTGTATTATGACCTGTCGAATCCACTTGGCTAAAGTAGATTTTGACGCTGCCTGACCCCTTCTGGGGCCTTCCGGCAGAATAAACAAAGTATCCGTTCTGCGAATCTGAGCAGTGGCTTTTAGATAAGCTTTAACTGCTCTTACTACATCCAAAGAATGCAATAACTTTTCCTCTACCGAAGTAGGTTTGGGGAAAAAAGAAGGAAGAACCACATCTTGGTTCAAATGAAACCTCGATACCACCTTAGGAAGAAAGGCTGGATGAGGACGTAACACTACTCTGTCCTTATGGATAACCAGATATGGCTCCTTACAGGACATAGCTGCTAATTCCGATACTCTTTTAGCCGAACAAATGGCTACTAGAAAAATCAATTTCCTGGTGAGAAGCACCAAGGAAATATGCTGTAATGGTTCAAATGGTTGTTTCTGTAGAACCGACAGAACCAAGTTTAGATCCCATGGACATATGGGAATATTAACCGGAGGACTAATACGCATCACTCCTTGTATAAAGGCTTTGACTAGTGAATGCGAAGCCAAGGGCCTTTGAAAAAATATTGACAAGGCCGAAATCTGACCCTTGATAGTACTCAAGGCAAGCTTCCTATCTACAGCCCATTGTAGGGAGTCCAGACTCCTACCTATTACGTACTTACGTGGATGCCATTTCTTGGCTTCACACCAGGCGACGTACGCCTTCCAGATTCTATAGTAGATCTGCCTGGATACCGGCTTCCTGGCATTGATCATGGTAGATACCACAGAATTAGAGAGCCCTCTCTTTTTTAGAATGTGGGCTTCAATAGCCAGGCCGTCAAACCTAGGGCTGGTAAGGAAGGGTGGTATATCGGTCCTTGCGAAAGCAGGTCCGGACGATGTGGGAGAGTCCAAGGACTCCCCACTGACATTTTACAATCTCCACGTACCACGCTCTTCGGGGCCACGCTGGAGCCACCAGAATCACTGGTTTCTTTTCTACCCTGATTCTGCGGAGTAATCGAGGTAACCATTGTGGCGGTGTGAATGCATATATCAGCTTGAACTGATCCCAAGGGAACACTAGGGCATCCGAGCCGCAAGCTAGGGGATCCCTTGTCCGAGAGACAAACCTGTCCCCCTTTGCGTTGAATCTGGATGCTAGAAGATCTACATCCGATGTTCCCCACCGCTGACATATTGTCCAGAAAACCTCGGGGTGAAGGGACCCTTCCTCTGGGCCTAATTGCTGGCGACTTAGAAAGTCCGCCTTCCAATTCTCCACTCCTGGAATGAATACCGCAGATATGGCTGGGACATATTTTTTCTGCCCATTTCAGGATGTAATTTACTTCCCTCTGGGCTGCACGACTCCTGGTGCCCCCCTGATGATTGATATATGCCACTGCTGTGGCATTGTCTGATTGAATTCTGACAGGGGACCCTTGGAGTTTGGATGTCCATGCTACTAGGGCATACCGGGCTGCTCGTATCTCTAAGAGATTGATGGGCAGGGCCTTTTCTGCATCCGACCATCTGCCCTGGAGAGACTATTGCTCCAGTACTGCTCCCCAGCCTATAAGGCTGGCATCTGTAGTGACCACCTTCCAAGAAATCGGACTGAAGGATTTCCTTTTTTCCAGATTCTGGGAAACCAACCACCAACGGAGGCTCTTGCGAACGGAAGGGGACAAGGACATTGTAAGTCTAGGCCTGAATTTTTTTTTTTTGTTCCAGGCTGACAGTATGGCCCCTTGCAAATTCCTTGAATGGAATTGACCGTAGGGTACTGCTTCGAATGATGCCACCATTTTTCCCAGCAGCCTCATATACAGGCGTATGGACGGCTGTCTTTTTTGTACCCACTAAGTGGATCAAATCTTTCAAAGACAACACCTTTCCTCGAGGCAAGAATATTTTTCTCTGGCCTGAATCCAACCCTAGCCCCAAGTATTCCAGACTTTTGACTGGTTTTTAGGGCTGACTTGTCTCGGTTGATAATCCAACCGTGAGATTCCAGATACTTGATCGTCTTGTGAACGACCACGTCTAGTTTTTTCACTGAGTGGTCTATCAGCAACAAGTCATCCAGATATGCCATTATCATTACACCTTGTGTTCTTAGATTGGCCAATAAAGGGCCAGAATTTTTGTAAACACTCGTGGTGCTGTGGCCAAACCGAAGGGTAAGGCTCTGAACTGAAAATGGCGCCCTTCTACTGCAAAGCGTAGAAATTTTTGGTGGACTGGAAAGATGGGAATGTGCAAATAAGCATCTTTGATGTCGATCGTGGCTAACCAATCCTCCCCTTGTAGGGCAGTGGCCACCGATCGGATCGACTCCATCGGAAAGACCTGATATACAGGAATTTGTATAGCCCTTTTAGAATTAATATGGGCCTCCCGTCCGCGTTTGCTTCGGGACTGTAAAGAGGTTTGAGTAAAACCCGAACCCTCCTTCTTCCAGGGGAACCTCCATAATTACTCCTTGGAGCAATAGTTGTTCTAGTGCCAACAGGAGGGACTCTCTCTTCCGGGGATCCCTTGGCACGTTTGACCTCAAAAATGGGAAGGAGGAGAGTCTTTTAACTCCAAACTGTATCCCAAACCTACTGCGGAGAGCACCTATCTGTCTTGATCGTGTCCCGCCAGGTCTCTTGCGAACAACTGGAGTCCTCCCCCCACCCGACTGAGTGGGGGCTTCAATGAATTTAACTTTGGGGGAGGTTATGTACCTCCCCTGACCCAGGGTTTCTCATTACCCTGCTACTGTCCCTGTTTTTTATCCCCGGGATTTGACCAAGGAGGCAGTCGGAACTGTTACACAGCCGATGCCCCAGGGACTGGAGAAGCAGGCCTCTTAAAGAGGGCCTCTAACTCTGCTTTTAACCGGCAAGAGCGTATTTTTACCGCTGGAAATTTTCTGGATATATTTGTCCAGGTTTTCCCTGAATAAGCGTTCACCATGAAATGGGACGCTAACCAGCCATTCTTTACAGGGAGCTTCAGCAGACCAGTTTCTGAGCCATAGGAGCCTACGCGTATGTACTATAGACAGCGTAAGGCGGGAGGCCTGATGGACTGAATCCTCTATGGCGTCAACCGCAAAGCCTAAGGCTCTAGGTAGATCAGCTAGGGCAAAGCCTGCTGATCTGTCAAGTCCCTCAAGACCTGTTTCAACTGATCCTTCACTGCTTAGCAGACCCCAATAGCTGCTACTGCTGGTTGTATCACCAAGCAGATTTTCATAAGGACTCCAACCTTTTATTTATTGGGTTCTTGAACATTTGGACATTATCCACTGGACATGTCAGTGATTTATACATACAAGAGATGGCTGCGTCCACTGTAGGGACCTTCCATTTTTTTTTTTTGATGAACTTATCCTCCATGGGATAGACCACCGGAAATCTCTTGGGGGAATAAATATTTTCTCAGGACGTTCCCAATCCTGGTAAATGAGCCCTTTCAGTAAAGGGTGAAGTGGAAAAGAACAAACAGTCTGGGGGCTTCTAGCGACCCCAACGAGGATACAGTAGTGGTTGATGGTTCCGCAAGGTGCATTTTTAAATGCTGATCGGACCATGTTAGTCAGAGACTGAACCCATAATCTTTCAGCTTGAGATGCTGAGAAAAGGTTCCCCCACTGTTGATTCCTCTATAACAGAATCAACCTCATCCTGATCCCCTTCAGGCAGGTCGATCCCTGTATGGGACTGTTGCTCTGCTAACAGGCACTCTGAGGGAGGAGACGGAGATCGGGCGTGCTTTCCCTGACAGGGAGGCAGCGATAAATGTTGACAATCTCTCTCTAATCCTCCCAGAGCTGAGGAAAAAACCTCCTCTGTTACATACACAGGAGCAGGTGAACTGAGGACAGCCACAGTACCAAGTACCCCTGCGGGGTCTCTACGGTCACTTACCTCTGAACTTCAGGGGAGACTGGTGCAGCAGAAGTATGCCCAAGATCCTCAGAGCCCGATGAGACCCCCTTCGCTTCCTGGAAGATTCAGTTCCGGAGCTTCTGGACGGCATATTCCTAAGCCTAAAGCTGAGGTATTCCAGCCGTAATACACCACTTTTACTGAGAATAGTCTAGCACAATTGCTGCTATATCACAGTTGGTGTCTACTAATGTGCCTTTCTAGGGGATGCCTGTATCAACCGCTTGCTGTATGCCTTTAAATGTTGCCAGCTCTGTCTCTGTACTTCATAGCCAGCTCACTACAATATTGTGGTTTTTTTAAAACTGCTGGGACGCCCGCACATGCGCAGAAGCGCTGCGGCGCGCACAGAGCGTCATCCCCCAGGCTCCGCCCCCTTTCCCGGCTCACCTCTATATATAGAGGCGCGTGCACGCGCGCGGGCACGTGCGCCTTCGGCGCTAATTTCAAATATGGTAACAAGGGACAGGAGCCAGGGCCCCTCTTTGCCGCAGGCCGGGGGATGGACAAACACTGCAACATGGCAGAGGAAGCAGTTTCCTATAAGAGAACTCACCATCTGCCTGGACTTTGCTCTGCTGAGAAGAAGCTAGTCCACATGACAAGAAAACATTCCACAGCGGCCTCTAGTGGACAAACACAGGTACCGCAGTCTAATATATTAAATATATATAAAAAAATATTTTTTTTTTTTTTTTTTTTTCTTGACCACCATTAAAAATTATTACATTTTTTTAGTAGTTACAGGCATGCACAGAATTTTGCGGGAATACCATTAGGTAACAGACAGAAAGACAAATTAGGCTTGGGGGTCCCCCAATAGAACCAAGTTCCTGGGGGCCCCCACTTACCTGTTCCCCGCCGCAGGACTTTGTTTTGGTCCACAAAAGCCCAAACTTCACCTATCACGGCAGGCATTGTAATCAAACCTTCAGGGACCGGGTTCCCAAGGATTCCACTCCCCTGGACCTGTATAGCACCCTGCACAGAAAACATCTTGGTCGTGGGTATGACCAGAGCTCTGGATCCCAGGGTCCAGCTCTCCTAAGAGAAGCATTACAGGCAAAACCTTGCTCTTCTTTCTGCAAGGCCCGGGTACCGACCGTTTAGCTATGAAGCTTTTTTGGTCGGATCCGGAATAGCTTACTGAGGCCCAAAAGAACCTGTACGCAAGCTCAGTGAAAAACACATGTTTCTTCTTGGCCAACACCTTAGACACTGGCAAAAAACTGAGGTGCTCCTGGATGGGAGGGGCTTATATAGGGGAGGGTACTTCCGGTTTTGGAAGTTGCCAGTGCCAGCACCTGACGGTATCTATATAACCCATTAGTAATGACTATGTCGCTCTGTGTCCCGTGATGTACGAAAAAGAAATCAGAATTAATGAACATCTCAAAAATATAAAGAAAGGTTTCCCTAATCATAGTGTCTCCAGACACTTTAAATTGTATCATAACACTGACCCTTCACTGTGTTCTTTTTATGGAATAGACAGAACTTCCAAACATTGGAGGGGCACACATATGACCATAGAAATTTCCAAGAATGAGACCAAGTGGCTTTATAAACTAAGAACTATGCAGCCGCTTGGGATAAACATTGAGCTAGATCTCAATTGTTTTCTTTCTAATGACTAAAAATAGATGCCATCTGGCATATCGTTCTCTCCTCCCTATCACTATTATACACTCAACTCCATTACAATTTAAATTACAAATCATTTATCTCCACTTTTAGTTATTGATTACTGGTCCCTAATATGGTTCCCTTAATTGGTACCATTTTATGTGGGCTTTGGCCCCATCAAAAATAGATGGCCACTAGTTGTGTATTTGGGTTTATAGTTGGGCCTGGTCTCCAGCCGTTGCTCAATTATCCTATCTTTATTTCCTTAATACATATATATATATATATATATATATATATATATATATATACAGGTCCTTCTCAAAAAATTTGCATATTGTGATAAAGTTCATTATTTTCTGTAATGTACTGATAAACATTAGACTTTCATATATTTTAGATTCATTACACACAACTGAAGTAGTTCAAGCCTTTTCTTGTTTTAATATTGATGATTTTGGCATACAGCTCATGAAAACCCAAAAATCCTATCTCAAAAAATTAGCATATCATGAAAAGGTTCTCTAAACGAGCTATTAACCTAATCATCTGAATCAACTAATTAACTCTAAACACCTGCAAAAGATTCCTGAGGCTTTTAAAAACTCCCAGCCTGGTTCATTACTCAAAACCGCAATAATGGGTAAGACTGCCGACCTGACTGCTGTCCAGAAGGCCATCATTGACACCCTCAAGCAAGAGGGTAAGACACAGAAAGAAATTTCTGAACGAATAGGCTGTTCCCAGAGTGCTGTATCAAGGCACCTCAGTGGGAAGTCTGTGGGAAGGAAAAAGTGTGGCAGAAAACGCTGCACAACGAGAAGAGGTGACCGGACCCTGAAGAAGATTGTGGAGAAGGACCGATTCCAGACCTTGGAGGACCTGTGGAAGCAGTGGACTGAGTCTGGAGTAGAAACATCCAGAGCCACCGTGAACAGGCGTGTGCAGGAAATGGGCTACAGGTGCCGCATTCCCCAGGTCAAGCCACTTTTGAACCAGAAACAGCGGCAGAAGCGCCTGACCTGGGCTACAGAGAAGCAGCACTGGACTGTTGCTCAGTGGTCCAAAGTACTTTTTTCAGATGAAAGCAAATTTTGCATGTCATTCGGAAATCAAGGTGCCAGAGTCTGGAGGAAGACTGGGGAGAGGGAAATGCCAAAATGCCTGAAGTCTAGTGTCAAGTACCCACAGTCAGTGATGGTCTGGGGTGCCATGTCAGCTGCTGGTGTTGGTCCACTGTGTTTTATCAAGGGCAGGGTCAATGCAGCTAGCTATCAGGAGATTTTGGAGCACTTCATGCTTCCATCTGCTGAAAAGCTTTATGGAGATGAAGATTTCATTTTTCAGCACGACCTGGCACCTGCTCACAGTGCCAAAACCACTGGTAAATGGTTTACTGACCATGGTATTACTGTGCTCAATTGGCCTGCCAACTCTCCTGACCTGAACCCCATAGAGAATCTGTGGGATATTGGGAAGAGAAAGTTGAGAGACGCAAGACCCAACACTCTGGATGAGCTTAAGGCCGCTATGGAAGCATCCTGGGCCTCCATAACACCTCAGCAGTGCCACAGGCTGGTTGCCTCCATGCCACGCCGCATTGAAGCAGTCATTTCTGCAAAAGGATTCCCGACCAAGTATTGAGTGCATAGCTGAACATAATTATTTGAAGGTTGACTTTTTTTGTATTAAAAACACTTTTCTTTTATTGGTCGGATGAAATATGCTAATTTTTTGAGATAGGATTTTTGGGTTTTCATGAGCTGTATGCCAAAATCATCAATATTAAAACAAGAAAAGGCTTGAACTACTTCAGTTGTGTGTAATGAATCTAAAATATATGAAAGTCTAATGTTTATCAGTACATTACAGAAAATAATGAACTTTATCACAATATGCTAATTTTTTGAGAAGGACCTGTATGTATATATATATATATATATATATATATATATATATATATATATCCAATCTGTAGGGGGTGCTCTCCCTATATGATTTTGATTTTATTGTTATTCTTGATAGGTATTTTCATGGTTTACCGTGATAGGATACATAGTGGATTAGCTTAAATAGGTATTATTCCTATCCAGTCTCCATGTTACTGCCTATTTCCCCGGGTTTTTAACTATAAATATCGTGACCTTCAGTGTCCAGGTACGCTTCCTGCAGACGTAATCACGAAACATACATCGAGGCGGTACCTGGTCACGTTACCCACGCCGTTTCCGGCCCTGATGGTTGTTGGAGTCAATCGAGTGGAACTCACGCCATCCACGGAGGTGGACGGGAACAGGGCGGCTCCCCATATACAATTTGCCTGATAAGCCAGCAGGCACTTTTAAATGTAAGTAGCCATTTGGCTCAATTTTTATGCTCTGTTTTAATAAACGTTATTATGCTATGGATGTCCTCCATTGTCTTTTTATATCCGGCCGGTACCTATGAGGAGGAAGGTGTACTATATCTCCAGCTACTACTAATGTGAGCAGGCACAATCCTACATAAGCGCAGTTTGACCTTCTTTTTGGGTAAAGAGGTCAATTGTCTCTGGTAAGCAGATTACCTATCCAGTCACTTTGGGTGTTTTATCACAGATTTGGTGAAGGACCATGCTACTAGTCACTTCAAGATTATTTGCAGCAGCACTGAATGGTTTGTTTTTTGAAATATGGACTTTGAATTAGGGTTGTCCCGATACCGATACTAGTATCGGTATCGGGACCGATACAGAACATTTGCGCAAGTACTTGTACTCACACAAATGCTCCCGATGCCTGACCCGATACCTGGTCGGCGGAGTTAGTGAGCGGAGAGGGCGGGCAGAGTTTGCGAGCGGAGACGGCGGGTGGAGTCTGTGAGCGACGAAGGCGGGCGGAGTTTGAGCGATGAAGGCGGGCGGAGTTTGAGCGATGAAGGCGGGCGGAGTTTGAGCGACGAAGGCGGGCGGAGTTTGAGCGACGAAGGCGGGCGGAGTTTGTGAGCGACGAAGGCGGGCGGAGTTTGTGAACGGCGAGGGCGGGCAGAGTTTGCGAACGGAGAGGGAGGGCGGAGTGGGCGGGACACGTCCGTAGGCGGAGTCAGTGGGGCGGAGAGCGAGTCCTCAGCTAGGTAAGCTGGAAGTGTGCAGGGCGCAGCCGTATCAGGATTGGGTGACTGTCAGCTTGGACATCCCGACGCCCATCTTGGTACACCCTGCACTTGGCCACAGTAAGCCAGCAGCGGACATCTTGTTACACCCAGCCCAAATAGTTTGGGCTGGGTGTAACAAGATGTCTGCTGTTACTTACTGATGCTGAGTGCAGGGTGTACCAAGATGGCCGTTGCAGCATAACATTTCAAAATCTTTTCCTCATGTCATTTATTGCAGCATTTCAGTGCCTGCACATAAGTGCCAGCCACATATCAGTGCCCATAAGTGCCGACTATCAGTGCCATCCATCAGTGCCCATTATTGCCGTCAGTGCCAGCCAACTGGCAGTGCCATCAGTGCCCATAAGTGCTGCCCATCAGTGCCAACAGTGCCAGTCATCAGTGCCAGCCACCTGTCAGTGCCATCAGTGTCCATAAGTGCCAACTATCAGTGCAATCCATCATTGCCACCTATCAGTGCAGATAAGTGCCATTAGTGCCGCCCATCAGTGCCAGCCATCAGTGCCAGCCACCTGTCAGTGCCCATCAGTCAAACTGTCACATGACATAAAAAAAGTATCGGTAATCGGTATCGGCGAGTACATGAAAAAAAGTATCGGTACTTGTACTCGGTCCTAAAAAAGTGGTATCGGGACAACCCTACTTTGAATGTCATATTTGGATCCAAGAATAAATATATCAAGACTAATCACGGCAGCATTGAATTAGTTGTTTTTTGATTTACATGGACTTTGTGAATATCATATTTGGATTCATCAATATTGGGACTTATTTGCATTGAATATTTGCACTTTATTTATGAGCACTAATTTTGGTTATTTATTTAATGTCCATGTAAGCTGTTTGTGTTTTTTCACCTAGCGCCCCCTATCCAATTTTCCTTATTAATGCAAGCAGATTATGGCTGGTGGGAGGGGCAGGCAGCATCCTGTACATCGCTTCCTGAAAACATCACAGCACCTTGCCCCAGTAAAAACTCGTACAGACTATAAGAAAATTGGGCGAAGATTTTTGTCCAAGAAACTTTCGTACGATTTTCGTATGTGTACACAACTTTCGACATTCAATTCCAACTTTTCGTATGAAAATCCCAGAAGTGACAAACTGCAAAACTTTTCTCGTACGGGAACAGAACGAACGATTTTCGTTTTAATGTGTACTGTTTTCATACAAGAAAAATCAGAAAAGAAAGATTGCGCATGATCAGAAACAATAAACAACAAAGAAAGCCTTTGTGTACGAGAATTTTTGTACGAATTTTCGGTTCCGATGTGCTTTGAAACAACGAGGAAAATCCGACGACCGTATGTGTACCCCACATAAGGCTCTCCAGAGTCATCAGACCTGATGCAGGCAATGGGCTGGCACTTATGAAGAGTTATGCAAATGCCGTAACTCCTTAAAGTGATAGTAAACTCAATACAACAAATCCACAGAAATGAGAATGCCACATTATAATGCAGTTAAAGTGGTTGTATACCCTTATTTAAATTTTTTACCTACAGGTAAGGCTTACGGTTTAGGAGATATATACTTTGCATGCAGCCGCTGACGTCAGCGGCGCATGTGCTGTGAATGTCCAGCCGCACCTTGCTGGGAAGACGCGCGGGAGTGACCTCACAGTACCGGAGCCGCGAACCCAGAAGAAACGGCAAGGGCAAAATGTCAGCTCCCTCGGCGTAGACCAGGCTGCGATACGGGGACCTCGTTCTAAGGTAAGTATTTCATAATCAGCTAGTATGCGGTGCATACTAGCTCATTATGCCTTTGCCTTTACAGGGTTTTTTTTTTTTCTGACATGTGCGGCTATACAACCGATTTAAAAACACAAGGGATAAGCTAGAGCATCATGCCTGCGATCTTACTATTTTTGTAGTTTATTATTATAGTAGTCCGTTCCAGCTGAAACCGGCGCCATCTTTGCAGGAACCGGCTGGTGCCTCCCCCTTGAGTATTTCCACCCTTTCTCTTACGTCACTGCGGGAATTCCACGCATGCACAGTTAAAGTAAATCAAGCCTTTGGTTTTCAGCAGCCTTCGACTTCCGGAAGTTATAGTTCTCTGAGCACTCTGTGGGACTACATTGCTATACCGAAAAAATATAAATACGTAAACACGACACACTGATCAGTGTGCCGTGAAAAAGATTTACACTGCACATGCGTGAGTGATGTAATATCTTCCAAATGGGGCATTTTGAAAAGCATTGAAAGCCACTGACAAGCAAGTTAGATTATACTGACTGAAATTGTGCTGACCTGTCCTCTAGAGTTTACTAGTACTTTAATAAAAAAGTCTGAAGTAGTGGGAGTTCCTAGGCAGGCTGCCCTAGGTAATGCTCACATGTGACATTGAGCCTCAATAATTGAAAGAACTGAAATCCAATAAATAAAAGGGGTGGGTCATGAACAGTAAGGCTAGGAAAGAAGATCTAGATAATGATGGACATCCTCCATCCAGAAAATGGGTCAGGTTGTATCTGGCTTGAAGCAGCTTCTAATGCACACTGCAAGAAGCTCTCGCTGTTCAGTTTTTTGAAGCACTTTCAGTCAGGGTGGATTTGATTTAAATCAACTCAATTTAAATCATAATTTCTCTTATCGTCCATGGACTGACACATCTGGATACTGTAAACGTGTGGGTATATGTCCCTGCTCGCAGGAGAAGATCTAGGCAGAATGTTAGATTGTTAGAAACATACATTCCAGAACAAACCAGAGCTAAACAGCCCCGCCCAGGGGGCTGGTCCCTACGGACATTACCCTCCCACCTGCAGCTAGCAGCCTCAGTTTTTTTCTGCCTAGCAGAAGGAGAAGACATGGCTCTCTCAGGAGCCAGTCTCCTGGAAGATTTTACTTTTACATTTTATTCCTTTGGGAATTTTATTATTTTATTTTTGAGACCTTCAATCAACTGTTGGCTGGGCAACAGGTTGGGTACACTGGTATCCTCGTAGTCTTCCCTGTCCGACCATCGAGCGTGCTGATCCTCGCCCTGTGTGCGTGAGACTCAGTTCACAACATGCCCCATGACTCCAGGGGTGGCCGGGTTGCTTTTATGCTCCCGCGGTCCTCTCAAGATTGAACAGTACCTGACTGACTGACTGTATCTCTCGCGGTGGACCGGGTTGACAGCTACGCAGTACTGCTCTGTGATAGGTCTGTCTGAAACAAGCCAGTGGATCCCTGAAAGGGACAGGTAAGTAGTCTCTCCTACTGCAGGTGAGTTCATGCCGGCTGTATTTCTTTAAATGGGGGGTTTCTCCCTGTCTCCCCCGTTATGCTGCTCTCTGCACCCTGTACTGGTGCTGTGCTGTGGGGTGCTTGGGGGTCACTCTGGCTTGGCTGGGCGCTCATGTCTGTAGTGGGTTCTGGAGAGAGGTGCAGTTTTTCTGGTGTGTGTGAGGTGATTATTGCGATCGCCATTAGCGCGCACATTGGCGCTGTTTGAGGTTGTTATTGCGTGCGCCATTGGCGCTCATTAGAGCTTTGAATTTCGCACTCGGCGGCCATCTTGGCGTGGTTCAATGGCGCAGTTATAGCTGCGGCCGGCGGCCATTTTCTTGTGGCCACCGCGCATTTCCTTTTGGTTTCGACCTCTAGCGGTGGCGCTGCGGCGCGAATCTCCTCACAATCTCCTCACAGATTCTTCACTCTCCTCAGGCTCACAGCGCGGTTTCTTCAGCAGGACTGAGCAGTTCTTAAGGGTTGGTGAGTCCTCCGGGTATCCCCTCCTCAGCCTCAGCGTAGCCAGTGGGTGGACTGTATATTCACTGTAAAGTGTATAAGGTCTCAGAGGGTGGCGTTATGGAGTCTGATACACCTGCTCTCCACACTTGCCTGGGGCAACTGGCAGTGCTGCACAGTTTAACATGTTCATATGTTTCCTGCACCTGCGGTCCTTATGGACCAGTTGCCGGCAGTCCTGGAATCATTCCTTGTCAGAATGGAAGCGGTGTGCGAGCGAAAGGAGCTATAAGCCCCCCCTCCCCACAAAAATCTTTAGTGAAGGAGTGCTCTGATTCAGATATGGGCCTAGCTACTGTGCTCAGGACCCTAGCTCTGAATATTTAATGCTTATGAACAGGACATTCCCTTGTGAGGAAGACTCCAGTTCTGTGTCAGTGAAAGACAGGGCGCTTGTAAGTGAACTCATTGATGATGTGAGGAACACTCTCAAGCTGGGTGCTTTGGCTGAGGTACCTCAGGTGGATGCTGTTTCCCTTGGTTCCTTCAAGCTTTTCTTTTACACAGCTTCCTCACTGTTTTCCTCACACGCTGCGTCAAGAGCAGCATGGATGATACAGTGGTACACAGTGTTTCCCTCCCCCTGGTCGGTGCAGCATGGTGGGGGGGGGGACTTTATTCATTTATGTCTCTAGTCCCTGTGAGCCTTCTGTGTGATGTCCTGATGCAACAACAGGGTCTCTGCACCTGTGGTTTCCCGCCATTTCCTGGGGAACGCTCTGGGCTCTGACAGACACATGGTCTGAGGATCAGAAGTTACCTGTTACCTGCATGCTGCTTCGGCAGCACAGTCAAGCAGGTTGGAATGATACAGAGAAGATTATGCGCCTCTGCGCCATAATTTAAACTCATCCTATACTTCTACACTGCATACATTCACAGTGTATGTATGTGTTATTGGTCTCTGTGTCTGCGTGGGTGTCCCCCCACGTTCCAATGCTGTGTTTCAGTGCCATACATGATATAAACGTACAAAATATGTTTATGCACGACTCCAGATACATTCACAGTATATGTATGTATTATACTCTCTGGGTCGTCGTGGGTTTCTGCCGGGGGCTCCGGTGTCCTCCCGCGCTCTCATGGTATGTGCGCTTCGGCTCTCTGCACAGTATAGACATGTTCAAATATGTTTATTGCACATACTATACATGTTTACAGTATGGGTATACTGTTTGCGTGGGGTTCCTCCGGGTACTCCGGTTTCCCCCCACGCTCCAATGGAAATGCACAGCATAAACATGTGCAATATGTTTATTCACATGCTATCATGCTACACGGTATCTGTGTGCTGTCTGCGTGGGGTTCTTCCGGGTGTTCCGGTTTCCTCCCACGCGCTGACGATATGTGCGCCTTTGGCCTTCTGCACAGTTAAACATGTTCAATGTTTATCACGCATGCTATAATACCTACACGGTATGTGTATGCAGTCTGTGTGGGTTTCCTCCGGGTACTCCGGTTCCCTCCCACACTCCATTGGTATGGGCGCTATGCACAGTCTAAATTTGTGCGATTGGATATCCACATACTAACATACCTACCCAGTATGTCTGTGCAGTCTGCGTGGGTTTCCTCCGGGTCTCCGCCCACGCTACATGACATGCGTGCCTTTTGGTGCAATACATGGTGTAAACATAACCATTCTGTTTATACACAACACTAAATACATTCACAGTAGTTGTAGGTATTGCATTCTCTGAGTATGCGTGGGGTACTTTGGTTCCTCCCACGCGCCAATGGTGTGCGCACCTTCGGTGCTATGCATACATGGGCTTGTGCAAAATGTTTAGCACACATACTATAATACCTACACGGTATGCATATGCAGTCTGCATGGGTTTCATCCGGGTGCTCAGGTTTCTCCCCTGCGTTCCAATGGTGTGCGCATTTTCAGCGCTATGCACAGTATAAACATGTGCAATTTGTTTATTCGCAGGCTAACATACCTACACGGTTGTGTACGCAATCTGCGTGGCTAGTTTACGTCCAGGCCCCGATGATGTGCGCGCCTTCGTCGCTGGCACAGTATAAACGTGTTTAATGGGTTCATCCACACATACTAAACTACATACGCCGTATGTGGTTGTATTATGCTCTTTGTGGCTGGGTGGGTTTCCTCCCACACTCTATTTGCGCGTTTGACGCAATACATAGTATAAACTATGTGTTTGTGCAATCAGCACTTATCCATGGGTAGCTGCTGGATGGAGCATTGTCACAAGGATCCCTGGTTTCAGGGGTACCACTTTCCACCTGCTTTCAATGGTGATCAGAAGCGCTGGCTTGGACTGTGTTCGCCAGGCTGAGGTTACCGTTACACCCGTTAGTGGCTGCGTCTCTGCGGTTTTTGTAGCTCAATGACTGGGCAAAAGCCTCTGCTTCATCCATCAGTCATCTAGCAGGTGCACTGAAACTGCTTTAACCTTTAGGGTCTCTGTGCCCGGGGTGGGTTTGCGCCACCTGTGGAGGCTGAGGTACTAGTCCTCTGACCGAGTTTCTAGGGAAGTTCCGTCAAGTTGCCTTTATTGGCCAACAGTTGAGGCACCCTGTACACCGGGGCCTCTCTTCTCCGATACATTGCGGAATCTCTTTGGGATTTTCATACATCTCGTTGCAAGACGGTCCTGCCGGCCGTGTGCATTGCAGGGGAAGGGTCCTTGCATACGGAGGTGTTTCCACCTCCTTTACCGGAGGTGGGGCACCGGAAGTGGACCTTATGGCCTCTCGACTCACTCGCAAGGTGGCAAGATCGTGGCCAGGTCCAGGGACCCCTGGGCGGACGCGTCAGACGCGTTGGAAGCCCGTGGGGGCAGTATCGCCTGATATATGCTTACCCTCCGCTACTGTTGTTGCCTCGCCTGCTTCGCAGAGTAGGGGCTGAGGCCATTCCGGTGATCCTCATTGCTCCAGAACGGCGACATTGGTACGCCGATCTACTTCGGCTAGTCGCAGACGTTCCTTGGCGACTGCCTATTGGGGTGGACCTTCTGTCTCATGATCCTATACTTCATCCTGCTTTACAGTCCTTGGCTTTAATGGCATGGCTGTTTAAAGCCAGGTGCTGAAGGACCGAGTTCTCTCGTATTCGGTCATCTCTTCTATGTTGTTGACACAGGAATCTTCCTCCAGAAAGATATCTCACCGTACCTGGAAGGCTTACATCGCTATGTGCGAGGAACTTAAGTGGCGTCCTCGGATGTATTCCTTGTATTCTTGGATGTATTCCGTTCCCAGGATTTTGCTGTTACAGCTTGGTGTGACCCAAAAGCTGGCCTTGCATACCTTTTTGAGGGTCGGATTTTGGCCCGGGCTGTCTTTTTCAACGACCGCTACCGGGCCATTCCTTGATTAGCACCTTTTGTGCAGGGGGTTCGCCATGTGATTCCCCCTGTCAAGCCTCCTCTCCCTACTTGGGATTTGAATTGGATGCATCACGGTTCTCCAAGAACATCCCTTTGAGAATATCAGAGAGATTCCTCTGTTGACCTTGTCCCGAAAGGTGGCCTTTTTAGTGGCCATTGCTTCGGTTAGACGGGTGTCTGAGTTGGCGGCCTTGTCCTGCAAGTAGCCTTACTTGGTCCTCCATAAGGATATGGCGGTGTTGCGCCCACGACCGTCCTTCTTTTCAAAAAGATGGTCTCGGCCTTTCACCTTAAGAAGGACATTGTTCTTCCGTCCTTGTGTCCTCACCCATCGCATCCCTAAGAGTTTGCGCTTCATACATTAAGATGGGTACAAGCCTTACGGGTGTACCTGTCTGCTACTGTTTCCATTCGGAAGTCTGTGTCTGGTCCAAAACAGGGCCGAGCGGTGTCGTCTGCCACTGTCTCTAGGTGGATCAGGCAGACCGTCATACAGGCCTATGCCCTTAAGGGGCGGGCGCCTCCCTTTCCGGTTGCGGCGCATTCCACCAAGGCAATTGGTACTTCCTGGGCCTTCCGACATCAAGCGTCGGTTGCACAAGTGTGCAAGGCGACGACCTGGTCGTCCGTTCATACCTTTTCAAAATTTTATAAGGTTGATGTGTCTGCATCTTCGGATGCTTCCTTCGGCCGCAAAGCATTGCAGGCCGCTGTTTAATGTTGCAACTCCTCCGTTGAGGAGCTCTGCTTGTTTGGAGTGAAGTTTTGGTTGTTCCTTTACTACTGCTCCCACCCTTCTGATACTGCTTTGGGACGTCCCACACATTTACAGTATCCAGCTGTGTCAGTCCATGGACGGTAAGAGAAAATAGGATTTTTGTAATCACCGTGAAATCCATTTCTCTGACGTCCATGGACTTACACAGCACCCACCCTTCCTTTTAAAGTTTGTACTGCTTTGTTACGAACTGAGGCTGCTAGCTGCAGGTGGGAGGGTAATGTCCGAAGGGACCGCCCCCCTGTTCAGCTCTGGTTTGTTTTGAAATGTATGTTTCTAACAATCTAATGCCGCGTACACACGGTCATTTTTCCCGTAGGGAAAAATGAAATTTTTTTTTTTCGCCGAGAAAAACGATCGTCTGTGGGCTTTATGCCGTTTTTCTCGTTGAGAAAAACGGCAGGAAAAACGACGAGAAAAATTAGAACATGTTCTAAATTTTCTCATCGTTTTTTCCATCATTTTTTTCCGCGGCAGTTTTCCCATAGGGAGACACTGCCGCGGAGCCCACAGACGGTCGTTTTTCTCGTCAAAGAAAAAAATGACGGGAAAAACGGTCGTGTGTGGGGGAACATGCCGTTCCCTCGTTTTTCATTTTTTTTCATGCCGTGATTCACGGCGGTGTTTTCACCGCCGTGAATCACGATCGTGTGTACGCGGCATAACATTCTGCCTAGACCTTCTCCTGCGAGCAGGGACATATACCCACACGTTTAAAGTATCCAGCTGTGTCAGTCCATGGACGTCAGAGAAATGGATTTTAGGGTGAGTACAAAAATCCTATTTTTTAAAGAGCAACTGTGATCTCTGTCCCGCAGTGGCTCCTCCTCTGACCTGCTTTTGACTCACCGACAGTCCCATTCACTTTAATGCGACAGCTGTTCATGCGGCAGTGACACAACAAGGTGAGGGACGTGGCGGCCGCAAGTGGGTGGGTGCCCGCTAACAGGCGCTGCCATGAGGGATCTGAAATGACTGGTGCTCTTTAAATGTAAGGACTTATTCTTGCTGTTCGTTAGAATCTTTAATATTTGCAAACAAAATTAAGGTTTCCTATTTAGAATAATAAGCTGTCTGGTTAGTAAAACAGCGATATCAGAACCGACTCAATCTTACTGTTTGTAGTGTATATAGATATGTTAAACAATGGGATTAAATAACATTCCTGAACGTTGTTTTATCTTATTGTTACTATGAAATTATGTGAATGCATCAATGCAGTGCATATTATCTCAACGTGCAGAGCTTGGATTCATTGAATGAGTTTTCTTTTTTTGATTTTTATCTACCCTGATTTCAGTACAGGACTGGAACCTTGTCCATCTGAGCAACACTAAACAAAAAGCAGTAGTTTAGTTTTAAGCAGTTGAGGATACTACACACAATACACAGGTGTGTGTAGCACGTCCAGTCCTTCTGCTCCAATCCTGCAACCCTCCCTACCACTTAGTCCCGGTTCACACTGGTGCGATGCGGCAAACCCTGCAAATTAGTGCCGGTTCCCGCATAGCACTTGAATCGCACACTGGTTCACACTGACATCTGCAAACCGCTGGGGCTATCAATGTGAAGTTAAAGCGATACTAAAGTCTTGGTTTTTTTTTTGCCTAAAAATAACAAACATGTTATCCTTACCTACCCTGTGTAAGGATTTTTCACAGAGCAGCCCCGATTCTTCTCTTCTTAGGTCCCTCTTTGGCTCTCCTGGCCTCTGCACTCCTCTTTGGCTCTCCTGGCCCCTCCCTTTGACAAGTGTCTTTACAGCAAGAAGCTTGCTATGGGGGCACCCGAGCCGAGCCGTGCCGCAGCTCCGTGTGTCTTTTCAGACACAAAGTCCTGGCTTTAAAAAAAGCCTGGATTCTTTCCTAAATGTACATAATATAACTGGGTACTGACATTTAATCTGGGTTCACACTATTGCAAATTAAATGCAGGTACCCCGATCGCACTGGCGAGCCGGTAGAAGCATCGGAGGGGGGCGTCCCCTCACGCCGCCTGTAAGAACGATCAAGTGGCTGAACAGCCACTATGATTGTTTTTACGGTGAAGGGAATCTCCGACTGAAAAAAATTATATCTGAATTATTCCTGCAGCTACAGGCATCATTTAGAGATCCCCACTGAAAGCCCAGGACATCATATAACGTTCTGTGGTATGGAAGTGGTTAATTTGCAGGGATTCCCTATAACTTCCTGTTTGGTTATAAGACAGGAAATTAATGGAAATCTCGGCAATGGGACACAGATGATGAAAAAATCTGAAAGGGGTTATAACCCTCCCTTTATCCAAAATGGAAAAATGTTTGGCTGTACTTCTACTTTAAGGCTGGTACATACGGGCTGAATATCGGCCGGTTCAACAGAAACCGGATGACATTCGACCCGTGTGTACAGCAGCCTGTCTGACGGAAGCTGATCTAACGACTGGCTTTTATTGAACAAGCATGCTGGGAAATCAGGATCCGATTAGCGCTTGCAGCCAATAGTTGCGAGCGCTGATCAGTGTATTCTGGTGGTGGAGGGGGCAGTCCCCTTGTCAGAACAAAATAGCTCAGCAGGGGAGATCGCCGCACTAACATCGCTTGTGTTAGTACAGTGATCTGTCAGTTCTTTTTCCTTCATTCCGCTGGGTTAAACGAAAAAAAAAACTCCCCATGTGTTCAAGGCTTTATGTATGGTTTCATCCTTCAGAAAATGTTTTATTTTTGAAGTTATTAATTACAGTAATTTTGCCATGTGTTTTATAAAACTATTGGTCAGGAGCAAGATTGATTTGTGATGCCTCATTTCCATTGTATGTGTTATCGCAGTATTCATCACAAAGAAAATCCCTTTATTTTTTAATAGCTGTTTAGATATCAGTATTTTTGCAGTAGTTTTTACCTTTCTGCATTTCACATGAAATACAGAGAACATTTAGTGATGTTTAAATTTAGAATATTAGCTATGTTTGGAGTTGCCCTGCCAAGCTTACGAATTTTAGAAGTTAATAGTCTGTTACAGGAACGGAAGAACTTAGTGCCAGTATTAAATCGAGAAAGGAAAAGGAGTTACCATTGTACTAGTACATTCTAAAGGACTGTACTTTATCGTGCAGTGTTATTTCTCAGACTGCATATATTTCACATTTATTTCTTTGAGGCTTCTAAGTAATTAATTTGAAAAAATAGGCAATGTGTTGTTACTTTGTGTTTACTATTTCATTCATATGTTGATAATATGACATGATATTTTTTTAAGTAATAATGTATTCCTGTTAAACCATAATTAGCTAGAATTAACCTTTTCCTTCCCCTTTCTCTGCTGATTTTTTTTTTGTTTTGTTTTTTTTTTTTTTTCTCAATTTGTTTTTTTTTTCATTGTTATTCTTTAGTTTTTCTTTTTTTCCCCCCAATGTCTCGTTAATATTTGTTCAAAAATTAAGTGAAAAAATGCTTTTTCATTTGCTGTAATTAGTACCAAAAACATAATTTTAGGCTAGGTTCACATTATTGCTTGTCGGGAATCACACGTGTTCCCAAAACATGAGAGAAACTCACTGCTGTTTAGCAGATACAGTGGGTACGGAAAGTATTCAGACCCCCTTAAATTTTTCACTCTTTGTTATATTGCAGCCATTTGCTAAAATCATTTAAGTTAATTTTTTTCATATATGTACACACAGCACCCCATATTGACAGAAAAACACAGAATTGTTGACATTTTTGCAGATTTATTAAAAAAGAAAAACTGAAATATCACATGGTCCTAAGTATTCAGACCCTTTGCTGTGACACTCATATATTTAACTCAGGTGCTGTCCATTTCTTCTGATCATCCTTGAGATGGTTCTACACCTTCATTTGAGTCCAGCTGTGTTTGATTATACTGATTGGACTTGATTAGGAAAGCCACACACCTGTCTATATAAGACCTTACAGCTCACAGTGCATGTCAGAGCAAATGAGAATTATGAGGAACTGCCTGAAGAGCTCAGAGACAGAATTGTGGCAAGGCACAGATCTGGCCAAGGTTACAAAAAAATTCTGCTGCACTTAAGGTTCCTAAGAGCACAGTGGCCTCCATAATCCTTAAATGGAAGACGTTTGGGACGACGAGAACCCTTCCTAGAGCTGGCCGTCCGGCCAAACTGAGCTATCGGGGGAGAAGAGCCTTGGTGAGAGAGGTAAAGAAGAACCCAAAGATCACTGTGGCTGAGCTCCAGAGATGCAGTCGGGAGATGGGAGAAAGTTGTGGAAAGTCAACCATCACTGCAGCCCTCCACCAGTCGGGGCTTTATGGCCCGACGGAAGCCTCTCCTCAGTGCAAGACACATGAAAGCCATGACACATGGATTTTGCTAAAAAAAACACCTGAAGGACTCCAAGATGGTGAGAAATAAGATTCTCTGGTCTGATGAGACCAAAATAGAACTTTGTGGCCTTAATTCTAAGCGGTATGTGTGGAGAAAACCAGGCACTGCTCATCACCTGTCAAATACAGTCCCAACAGTGAAGTATGGTGGTGGCAGCATCATGCTGTGGGGGTGTTTTTCAGCTGCAGGGATAGGACGACTGGTTACAACCGAGGGAAAGATGAATGCGGCCAAGTACAGGGATATCCTGGACGAAAACCTTCTCCAGAGTGCTCAGGACCTCAGACTGGGCCGAAGGTTTACCTTCCAACAAGACAATGACCCTAAGCACACAGCTAAAATAACTAAGGAGTGGCTTCACAACTACTCCGTGACTGTTCTTGAATGGCCCAGCCAGAGCCCTGACTTAAACCCAATTGAGCATCTCTGGAGAGACCCAAAAATGGCTGTCCACCAACGTTTACCATCCAACCTGACAGAACTGGAGAGGATCTGCAAGGAGGAATGGCAGAGGATCCCCAAATCCAGGTGTGAAAAACTTGTTGCATCTTTCCCAAAAAGACTCATGGCTGTATTAGAATAAAAGGGTGCAAATACTAAATACTGAGCAAAGGGTCTGAATACTTAGGACCATGTGATATTTCATTTTTTCTTTTTTAATCTGCAAAAATGTCAACAAGTCTGTGTTTTTCTGTCAATATGAGGTGCTGTGTGTACATTAATGAGGAAAAATTAACTTAAATTATTTTAGCAAATGGCTGCAATATAACAAAGAGACAAAAATTTAAGGGGGTCTGAATACTTTCCGTACCCACTGTACATAGGGTGCCATTAATTCTTAATAGCACCCCCACGCATCAGCAAAACTGTGGTTTTGTGTGGTGTCATTTTTAAAAAATGGGTTGGGGAATTCTTTCCCCACGTTTCTGTGGGTAGGGCAGCCCATTGAAAACAACTACTTTTTTAAAATACTGGCCAAGGATCAAGTTTTATAAAAAAATATATATATTTAATAGGTTGTGTGACAGGAGGGTCACGTTGGACACAGGGTGAATGAAAGAAAACCCCAATATGGTCTATGATAGCCATATTCAATGCTGCACATACATTGTATTTAGATCGGATGGACTGCGGGGGGGGGGGGGGGGGGTTGTGTAATCATTGCTGTGAGGAGTTAAGGCGATTACTTCTTTTTGTGTATAGATTACATAGTTAATATTTTATTTTCTATTTCAAGATCATATCACTGAAAGAAAGCCTAGTTTGTCCCCCTAAAAAAAAAAAAAAACTATTGTAAATGTGCCCATAGAGGAAATGTAAAAACTGCTCTAGTTTATAAGGAGTATACAGGTACAAGAACCGAAGAGGTTAAATATGACTGCCCTGGCTTCTGTATTTATAGAATGTCATTTGGAAATAAACACATCTAGAATAATAATTTGTAGCTATTTTAGACCACTGACAAAATGCTGGCACTTATAACAGTAGCTCATTTATAGTCTCTACAGGCCTCTGTTAGTCCATTGATATTTTGAAACTGGTTTTAAAGTCAAAACTTTTTTTTTCTATTTTGACAGGCTAGGGAATGGTTAAAGGCGAACTCCACCTTTTCAACATGTCACTTGTTATACCTATACTTGTGGTGTAACATATTGCTAAGCATACTATCTCCCCCCCCCCAACCCAGAGTGACCTTCATCTGGGTTCTTCTCCCCTGCAGCTGCTGTCACTTTTGAAATTGGCACAGCTATGCAAGACCCCACCCACACAGCCATGCCATTCATTCACAGAGCTCTGGGAACTACAAGTCTCTTCTGCCACTGCTGCAGATGGACTTGTAGTTCTCAATGGAATACAAGTGTAGTGATCATTGTATTCATAGTCCATTGACTCTTCCTCTAGCTCTCCAACTGAAAGCCTGTACCTCAGTACAGAGAGGGAGCTGGAGGAAGAGTGCAGGAGGATTGCATCCACAATCCACACTGATGTTTGTTTGCAATCCTTTTAGGCTCCTGTGCAAAAACAAAAACAAAAAAAAAACCTTTAAAGGAGAAGTCCAGCCTAAGCTTGTTTGGCTGGGCTTCTCCTATGGGTCACAGGAGTGCAATTCGTTTTGCACTCCTGTGACCCATTTTCAGCAGAGAGCGGACTGACGTCACGGATATCAGTCCAGGCACCGCGTCATTCCGACAATGGAAGTCTGGATTCGCCAGGTGCCTGGACTGACACCTGTCTCAGCCTCTCAGCGAGCCGCTGAGAGCCTATGATGGCCACTCCCCACCCCTCCACAGCTCAGCGCTCCAGTGTGTGTGGAGGAGCAAAGTAGGAGAGATGCTGATTAATAGTCAGCAGCTCTCTGCTCGGGGAGCTGTGAGAACCGAGCTATCGGTGATATTCGATAGCTCGGTTGTCAGTATAGAGGCGCAGGGGGGACAGATGCAGCATCGGACCGATGCTTCATCCACCTAGGTAAGTACGATGGGTGAAAAAACCCCAAACCCGTACTTCTCTTTTAAAACCCCAGCTGTTTTTTGACATGTGCATAGATTTCCCTTCACTTTCTGACCTATAGACACTAACAGACAGTGAGAGGAAATCTCTCCAAAGAGTCCCACATTGAAAGATTAACCTCTATTTCAGCTCTGGTAACAACTTTACCAATTCTGGCCAGCTCAGTATATTGCTTTAACCACCTCAATACAGGGCACTTTCACCCTCCTTCCTGCCCAGGCCATTTTTCAGCTTTCAGCGCAGTCGCACTTTGAATGACAATTGGGCAGTTATGCAACACTGTACCCAAATGAATTTTTAATCATTTTCTTCACAAATAGAACTGTCTTTTGGTGGTATTTAACCACTTGCCGCCCGCCTTATAGCAAAATGACGGCGGCAAAGTGGTCTCAATATCCTGACCGGACGTCATATGACGTCGGCAGGATAACAAGCCGTTGCGCGCCCCCCGGCGATGGATGTTGCGGGATGTCAGTCTGACACCCCGCAACACCGATCTAGGTAAAGAGTCTCTGACGGAGACTCTTTACCACGTGATCAGCCGTGTCCAATCACGGCTGATCACGATGTAAACAAGAAGAGCCGGTGATCAGCTTTTCCTCACTCGCGTCTGTCAGACACGAGTAGAGGAGAGCCGATCGGCTGCTCCTCTGACAGGGGGGTTTGTGCTGATCGATTATCAGTGCAGCCCCCCCGAGGATGCCCACACTGGACCACCAGACCACCAGGGATGTCCACCACCAGGTATGTCACCCTAGACCACCAGGGATGCCAATCAGTGCCCCTAATGGATGCCAATCGGTGCCCACAATAGATGCCAATCAGTGCCCACAATGGGCATCACTGATTGGCAGGCATTATTGTTTGGCACTGATTGGCATCCATCATTACAACACATCCATGCCCATCAGTGCCCATCCGTACCACCTATCAGTGCCCATCCATGCCGCCTATCAGTGCCCATCCGTGCCGCCTATCAGTGCCCATCCGTGCCGCCTATCAGTGCCCATCCGTGCCGCCTATCCGTGCCCATCCGTGCCGCCTATCCGTGCCCATCAATGCCACGTCATTGGTGCCACCTCATCGGTCCCCGTAAGTGCAGCCCCATCAGTGCCCATCAGTGAAGGAGAAAACTTACTTATTTACAAAGTTTTGTAACTGAAACAAAAAAAACTAAATTTTTTCTAAATTTTCAGTCTTCTTTATTTATTTTTTAGCAGAAAATAAAAATCCCAGAGGTGATCAAATACCACCAAAAGAAAGCTCAATTTGTGGGAACAAAATGATAAAGATTTCGTTTGGGTACAGTGTAGCATGACCGCGCAATTGTCATTCAAAGTGCAACAGCGCTGAAAGCTGAAAATTGGTCTGGGCAGGAAGGTGTATAAGTGCCCTTTATGGAAGTGGTTAATCACTGCTGTTTTTTTTATTTTTATTTTTTTTTGCTAGAAAAAAAGACCGAAAATTTTGAAAAAAAAAGAAAAAAGTTTTTCTTAGTTTCTGTCAGTGAATTTTGTAAATAAGTACATTTTCTCCTTCACTGATGTGCATTGAAAGGCTGCACTGATGGGCACTGATGAAGTGGCACTTATGGGCACTGATTAGGTGGCACTGATGAGGCACTATTATGCGGCACTGATAGGCAGCATGGATAGGCGGCACTAACGGGCACGAATGGGTAGCACTGATGGGAATTGATGGACAGCACTGATAAGCTGGCACTAAAAAGAGGCACTGACTGGCACTAGTAATGGGCATTGATTTGTGTCACTGATGGGCACTGCTGGCACTTTACTGTAATCAGGTAACTGATGATCAGTGCCCTGATTACCTACCCTGTTCTCCCCTGCGTGGAGATGCCGCTGATCGGCACTTTTCGCCACACACTCTGTCAGTGTGAGGCGAGGAGAGCTGATTATGGGACTTCCGTATTTACATGTGGCCGGCTGTGATTGAACGCGTCATCGGCTCTTTACAGAGATCGGCCACGATCGCCGCGCTGCGCGGTCATGGCTGTTCTGGTGTGCCGTCATATGACGTCCACGCAGAACGAGAGCCGCACCGTCCCTCCATCATTTGACAGTGGGCGGACGGCAAGTGGGTAAAAAAGGACTGGATTCTTTCTTAAGTGTACGTAATATAACTGGGTACTAACATTTATAGGTAAAGTTGATCCAGGAAATGTCCGATTGCCTCTCGGGGGATCAGGAAGGAATTTTGTCCATTGCTGGAGAAAATTGGATCATGCTTTGCTGGAGTTTTTCCTGTTTCAATAGTTTTTATTAAGTTTTCCTTTTCAAGATATAAGAAGAAATACAAAATATAACAACAATAGTAGTTTGCTAATGTTACATACACAGCAACGTTACATAGTTACATTGTAGGTGAGATTGAAAAAAGACATCAAGTCCAACCTATGTGTTTGGTCAGTATTACATTGTATATCCCTGTATGTTGTGGTCGTTCAGGTGCTTATCTAATAGTTTTTATATTTATATATTTTATATATAATATTCTGTTTGCTTTGTTAGCAGCAGCTTGGCATTGCATGCCATTGCTGAGCCTATCATCTACTAGGACCCCCAGGTCCCTTTCAATCCTAGATTCCCCCAGAGGTTCTCCCCCCTAGTGCATAGATTGTATTCATATTTTTGCCACCCAAATGCATTATTTTTAATTGTTCTACATTAAACCTCATTTGCCATGTAGTTGCCCACCCCATTAATTTGTTCAGATCTTCTTGCAAGGTTTCCACATCCTGCAGAGAAGTTATTGCCCTGCTTAGCTTAGTGTCATCCGCAAATACAGAGATTGAAGAGTTTATCCCATCCTCCAGGATGTTTATGAACAAATGAAATAGAAAGGGTCTCAGCACAGAACCCTGAGGGACCCCACTACCCAATTCTTTTAGGGCAATGTTCTCAATCCATATAGTAACTCTTCAAGTAAATTAGACACACAGTGTTCAAAGACATATTGTGAGTCTCTCACCAATATCAACTTGCTGTTAAGGATTGAAGACTTTTTCAATAAGCTCCAATCACTGCTCTACTGAGTTGTTTCAATCACAGGCACATCTTGCCACGGAGTGTGTGATAAGCGAGGGGGGAGGAAGGGAAAATGCTTCTCATAGTGTGAGATCTTCAAACAGGCAATTAATAAAAGCAACAAAGATTTCCACTCACAAATTCCAAGTGCTCGCCTGGCACTAAGGATGACATGCTCAGCTCCGATCAGATGATCGTTACATGCCCCGGTTATATATATCACATAACATGGGCTACGACCATACACCATGCAATGTTTGTCAGCGTTCAATTTGTCTGGTTGACTTCTTTTTTTTTTTCTCAATGCACATACACATTGCACTTTAGATTGGTGATAACAATATATACCACTTATATAATTATTTATCCAGTAAATATTATTGATTTATTCACATATATAATCAATTCCACTGCATGTTTCACAGTGTATAAATTACACATATTAATTTGTATATTTGCACATAATGATGTATAATTATAGACATATTCAACAGATTTAATATTGAGGACTATATTCTATGCCTCATGCCTAGTACACACGATCGGTTTTCCCGCCGGGATTCCCGGCGGTTTTCCTGTTGGGAAAACTGCGATGGAGCATACACACGGCCGGGATTCCCAGCCAAAAGCTCTCATGGCAGTTTTCCTGACGGGAAAACCGGGTGTATGTACGAGGCATCAGAAGATTGCGGACCTGCGCTAATCTTGCTCTAAATTTTGTCCTTCCCATTTTGACTTTTGTCATTACTGAGAAAGCTGCGGTCTATTGTTTGATTATTCCTTGATTGATGTGATTTACCTGTGGCGCTGTTAAAACTGTTTTGCATTGAGTTTTTAATCCATGTACTCACCCTATGGTCCATGCCAACGACCTTATTTTGTACAGTAAACATTTATGGGGAACTGTGTCAAATGCTTTTGCAAAATCCAGATATACCACGTCTTCGGGCCTTCCTTTATCTAGATGACAACTCACCTCATCATAGAAGGTTATTAGATTGGTTTGGCAAGAACGATTCTTCATGAATCCATGCTAATTACTACTAATGATACAGTTTTCATGACTAAAATCTTATATAGTCCCTTATCATCCCCTCCAAGAGCTTGCATACTATTGATGTTAAGCTAACTGGTCTGTTATTCCCAGGGATGTATTTTGGGCCTTTTTTACATATTGGTCCTACATGCTTTTGGTGCTACATTCGCTGGTACCATTCAAGTCAGCAGTGGTATGCATAAGGCAACAAGTAACAAAGTTGGACTGCCCATTATTTCAATTAAGAGTCCAGGTAGTTGGTGTAGGCCGACTCACACCAGTTCTATTATGTGGAGGACCCTATTTGGGAGGGAAACATTGCCTTTCCAAGTAGAAAATATAAAAGCCCTTAAAACCTAGGGCTCCATTGAACATCAGTGAAAAGCTCTATATAACAGCAATTTTTCCATCTTATAAACAGTAACATTGCTTTGCTGTTGTTTTTTTTTTTTGCCTTCCTCTGGATCAACTGTGGGTATAGGATTGTGTATATGGGATTGTGTGTACCGTATATACTCGAGTATAAGCCGAGTTTTTCAGCACATTATTTTGTGCTGAAAATGCCCCCCTCGGCTTATACTTGAGTCTGTGTCCATCTTCACGTTTGTGCGCCTGATCCTGGCCAGCCGTAGGTCCCCATGACCCCAAACTTGGCACACATGTAGCCCAACTCTTTCTCTACAAGTGTGCAAAGTTTGTTGTCCCGGAAACCTACGGCCGGGGAGCACTGATTTTTCAAAGCCGGGCACCCCTTTCAATAGACTCCCATGTTAAACGGTCATTTCTCTGGTGATTTTGGGGACCCGGTACCAGGCGGCCTTAGGTCCCCTGAACCCCAAGCATGGCACACTTGTAGCCCCACTCTTTCTCTACAAGTGTGCAAAGTTTGTTGTCCGGTGGACCTACTGCCGGGGAGCACCGATTTTTCAAACCTGGACACCCCTTCCATAGACTCCCATGTTAAACGTCAGTCTAGTCACACAGCGCCGGAGATCAGGTAGGGAGATTGGGCACAATGAGGCATGGGCACCGTGACAGTGAGGCATTGGCACAATGAGGCATGAACATGGACACATTGAGGCAAAGTGAGGCACAGTGAAGCATGCAGATGCACACCCTAGGCTTATCCTTGAGTCAATACGTTTTCCCAGGTTTTTTTGGTAAAATTAGGTGCCTCAGCTTATATTCGGGTCGGCTTATACTCGAGTATATACGGTGTGTGTGTGTATGTGTATATATGTATATATATATATATGTGTGTGTGTGTGTGTGTATTTTTTTTTCCCCTTGAACTAGTCTTTTTTTTTTTTTTTTTCAACCTGACTATGTAACTCAAAATTTTGGATTTCTACTTACTTTCAGCCCCAATCACAGTGGTCAACATTACAAAAGTTTCTGACCTCTCACCCCACTATCCCCAAAAAAAGCAGAACTCTAGTCTGCAGATATATATATATATATATCTGTCAGAGCAATTTGTCCCCATGTTAATGAGGACAAGAGACTTTTTGGATGTGAATGAGTAGAGGTACATAGTATCCCTTTGCATTCATCAAACAAGGTCAAAAAGTAAATTACACAAAAACGCTGCCTGCCATAAAGATATAGCACTCGTGTACGTAATTAATTGTAATACAAGCTACTTTTTTTTTTTTTTTAAAACCAATCCATTATTGTTTTAGTGTTATAGCCTGTACTGCTTTATAAATACGAAAATGTCATTTTATTTTTTTGCCATTGTGTTTATTAAATTATTTCAATTCAGATCAATGGCATAAAATCTTGTAACATTATTTTTTCTTTCTTTTGAAGGTTTTAACATCTTTCGTAGGAGATAAGCATGTGAGAGACACCAAAAGCGCAGTTCCACATTAAAGTAACAGGTTTGTTTCATTTTGTACTGCTCATTTGGTGCACGTTTGGCATTTCATTCAGATATTTGCTGCTAGTGTTATTTACAATTATGTGCAGGGCCAGATTTCTACATGGCCTTAGTGTGGCACAGTCACCTGGGACAACGCCAAGCCTGATGGACCATTACCACGTGGGAATTATCTAAACACTACATGCATGAGCACATCTACCTGTTGTCTAGCAAAGATTGCATCTAGAAGGCATACAGTATTTCCAGCACATTCAGTGTGGATGTGTAAAGCCTCGTACACACGATCGGATATCCTATGGATTCTAATCCAATGGTTTTGTCCATCGGAAATCCGATGAAGCTGACTTCCATCAGTCTTGCCTACACACCATCAGTCAAAAAACCGACCGTTCCAAACGCAGTGACGTAAAACACTCTGATGAGCCAAGAAAAATGAAGTTCAATGCTTCTGAGCATGCGTCGACTTGATTCTGAGCATGCATGGATTTTTTATCCGATGGACTTGCTCATAGACGATCTGAGTTTTCGATCGGTTTTTTATCCATCGGAAAAATGTAAAATATGTTCTATTTTTTAAAACCGATGGAAAAAAGACCGATGGGTCCCATACACGATCGGTTTGTCTGATGAAAACAATCCATCGGACGGTTTTCATCGGTTTAACCGATCGTGTGTACAGGGTTTGAGTGTTCTCACATGAAGAATAGAAGTGATTTGATTAGAGTATTTGTGTTGGGATCAACAGATATGTTAGGAAAATTGTTAGAAATGTCTCTATGATCCATTTATTCACCTTTTTTAGAGGTGTCAAAAATCAGTTCAGGCCGTTTTATAATATCTTTGTAGAATAAGCAGTAATTTCTCCCTTGACACTTTGTTTGCTATATTCTGATATACTAAAGTCATTAAAGTCATGTGGGTATACAAGAGACATTTGCTTTTAACGTCATCACTTTTAAAGGGAATGAGGCATTGTTTCAGTGAGCTGTAAGAATACCAATAAATTTGTCTATATCCGTAATACAAAGGAGCTTGTGCCTAAATAGTCAGGATTTTTTTTTTCCATATGATCTGTATAATGTTATATGAGACAAACAACACCTCTCCTGGAACGCAGACTCTTCAAAATAAGGTTGAGTTACTATGACAACCAATGAAAACTGCAGAATATGGAATGTTGGATTTATAATTGACAAGGGCACATTTTTGGAAATTGCAGCATTTACTTGTAATTACACATAGGATTAATGTCCATGACCTTAGTTGTGAGACTGAAAAACACTTTTACTTTATGGGTTGATGGAATGTCAGGACTGCTGTTGTTATGCATCATACACACGACCGGTTTTCCCTTCGGGAAAACTGCCATGACAGCTTTTGGCCGGGAAAACCGGCCGTGTGTATGCTCCATCGCAGTTTTCCCGACGAGAAAACTGCGGGGAAAAAAGAGGACCAGCTTTCTTTTTTCCCGTCAGGAAAAAAATCCTGCAGAGAAAACCGGTCGTCTGTATGCTATCCCGAGGGAAAAAAAAACTTGCATGCTATTAAACAATTTGACGCATGTGTGGAAGCATAGAACGTAATTTTGTCGGCTCGTCATAGTCTTTGACGTCACCACGTTCTTGGCATTCAAAAGTTCAGCGGTCTTTTGTGTGACCGTGTGTATGCAAGGTAGGCTTGAGAGGAATGCCGTTGGGAAAAGCGTCGTTTTTTTTCCTGCCGGGAAAACCTGATTGTGTTGGGCAGATATTTGTTGTTCTAGTTATCCATCACTGTAATGGGTGGTCAAAAGCAAATCAAAAGAAGCAGAAAGTAGTGGAGCCAATCCTAGCAACCAAAAAGTTGGTCAGTTATTACATTATAGTGTGACCCAGGTTTTGGGAGTACAGAGGCACTCTACAAATGAGAAACCCTTCCATACACATGCATAAATGGACCTGTAGTTTCAATATATTGTCACAAGAGAAAATCTGTAACACCATCTGCACTTTCTAAATAATATATAAAGCTGACTATAGTAGATATACATGTAAAACTTATTTTGGAGAATTTTTTTTTTATCTCTATGTATCATCTGAGGCTGTTCACTTCACTGGGTGAATGTGAGCATTTACATTCACTTTAAAGGAAAATTTTGGGCTTTGTAAAAAAAAAAAAACACACCCTCTATGCTGCAGCTGTCCCCCCATCGGGTCTAAGTCCAGGAAGTTGGCAGTCACATGACTGCTGATCACTCAATTCTCGGTCTGTTTAGAGCAAAGTGCAGTAACTGTTTGACTGGAAGAGAGGTAAGGATTGGGCTTCATCACTTTATACAGTGCTCTCAGTCTAAAGCTGGCCATACAGCGGGAGAACTTGTTTGGATGTACCTATATATAGCATTCAATAGTACCATTATGGAAACTATAAATTTCATATGAAAACCCTCACAATTTTCACTTGATTGCCATACCAATGTTTTGAATTCTACAGCTGATTTTAACATGCTCGTGTACAATACAATAAGTATATTTCCTAAACGAAAACAACATTTACAGATAAAATTTTGTTCGCTGGTGAAATTTTTCCGCCCTTAGATTCTCCTTCTCACTGGGATTGAAAACTGTTATTGATTTATGTCCCATTAAATATTAGAATATAATTATTTTTTTCAGATAGAATTCTACCTTAACACTGCTGGAGGATAGAACATATAGATTATCCTGATACGGTACTTCTAATGAGGTATTCTGTTTTGTGATTAGGTATCCAATTAGAGCAGGGGTGTCCAAACTTTTTTCAAAGAGGGCCAGATTTGATGAAGTGAACATGCGTGAGGGCCGACCATTTTGCTTGACATTATTTAAAACCCTAAAAATTCGGTCTAAGTGTGTTCGCTCGAGCACTAATACACTGCCCAACAATTCTCTTGCCTTTGTGGCTGTGTGTGAGTAAAGAGGTGAGCTCTGTGTGTTATTTGGATGTACCATATTTTTGGGCGTATAACACGCACCTTCACTTTAAGAGGGAAGTTTCAGGAAAAAAACTAAAATTTTAAATAAAGGTCTGTGAAGATCCCCACTCCATCACAGATCCCCCCCATTACAGACCCCACTCCATCACAGATCCTCCCACTCCATCACAGATCCCCCCCCATTACAGACCCCACTCCATCACAGATCCCCCCCATTGCAGATCCCACTCCATCACAGATCCCCCCCCAATTACAGACCCCACTCCATCACAGATCCCACTCCATCACAGATCCCCCCCCCCATTACAGACCCCACTCCATTACAGAACAGATCCCACTCCATCACAGACCCCACTCCATCACAGATCCCCCCCATTACAGACCCCACTCCATCACAGATCCCACTTCATCACAGACCCCACTTCATCACAGATCCCCCCCCCATCGGACCCCACTTCATCACAGACCCCACTTCATCACAGATCCCCCCCATCAGACCCCACTTCATCACAGATCCCCCCCCCCCATTACAGACCCCACTTCATCACAGACCCCACTTCATCACAGATCCCCCCCCCATCAGACCGCACTTCATCACAGATCCCCCCATCAGACCCCACTTCATCACAGATCCCGACCCCATCAGACCCCACTTCATCACAGATCCCACTCCATCACAGACCCCACTCCATCACAGATCCCCCCCATTACAGACCCCACTCCATCACAGCTCCCCCATTACAGACCCCACTCCATCACAGATCCTCCCCCCCATCAGACCCCGCTTCATCACAGATCCCCCCCCCATCAGACCCCGCTTCATCACAGATCCCCCCCCTCCCCATCAGACCCCACTTCACAGTCCTCCCTTGATATTACAGAGACAGACAGACTGTCCCTTTCATCAACGCAGCATTCCCCCTCCCCACACTGACTGCCCTACCTTAATCACCCACCCGGGAAGCACGCATGGCATGGCAGGTCCAGACAAAGGGCGGGACTTTTCAAGTTAAAGGCGGGTGATTCGTGTCTGGGACCGCCCCACTGTCTAGCAACCAATCACCTGCTTTGTAACTTGAAAGGTCCCGCCCTTTGTCCGTGCCTGCAGCGCTTCCAGGCTTGTGTGAATAAGGTGTGTGGGGAGGGGGAGGAAGGGGGAGTGATGCGATGTAAAGGAGAGAGACCTGGCTGCCGAGCTTCCCATGTAATGAATGATGGTAGCGGCGGGCAGGATTCGGCCCACGCTCCACCATTAAGTGATGCCTGATATATATCTTTTGTGGCCCCGATGCTGGGAGATCACAGATCCCCCCCCATTACAGACCCCACTCCATCACAGATCCCCCCCCCCATTACAGACCCCACTCCATCACAGATCCCCCCCATTACAGATCCCACTCCATCACAGATCTCACTCAGTCACAGATCTCACTCAGTCACAGATCTCACTCAGTCACAGATCTCACCCCATCACAGATCTCACCCCATCACAGATCCCACTCCATCACAGATCCCACTCCATCACAGATCCCACTCCATAACAGATCCCACTCCATCACAGATCTCACTCCATCACAGATCTCACTCCATCACAGATCTCACTCCATCACAGATCCCACTCCATCACAGATCCCACTCCATCACAGACCCCACTCCATCACAGATCCCACTCCATCACAGATCCCACTCCATCACAGATCCCACTCCATCACAGATTCCACTCCATCACAGACCCCACTCCATCACAGATCCCACTCCATCACAGACCCCACTCCATCACAGATCCCCCCCCATCAGACCCCACTTTATCACAGATCCCCCCCCCCATCAGACCCCACTTCATCACAGATCCATCCCCCCCATCAGACCCCACTTCATCACAGATCCATCCCCCCCATCAGACCCCACTTCATCACAGATCCCCCCCATCAGACCCCACTTCATCACAGATCCCCCCCTATCAGACCCCACTTCATCACAGACCCCCCCCTATCAGACCCCACTTCATCACAGATCCCCCCCCATCAGACCCCACTTTATCACAGATCCCCCCCCATCAGACCCCACTTCATCACAGATCCCCCCCAATCAGACCCCACTTCATCACAGATTCCCCCCCACCCCATCAGACCCCACTTCACAGTCCTCCCTTGATATTACAGAGACAGACAGACTGTCCCTTTCATCAAGGCAGCATTCCCCCTCCCCACACTGACTGGCCTACCTTAATCACCCACCTGGGAAGCACGCATGGCAGGTCCAGACAAAGGGCGGGACTTTTCAAGTTAAACGCGGGTGATTGGTTGCTGGGACCACCCCACTGTCTAGCAACCAATCACCTGCTTTATAACTTGAAAGGTCCCGCCCTTTGTCCGTGCCTGCAGCGCTTCCAGGCTTGTGTGAATAAGGTGTGTGGGGAGGGGGAGGAAGGGGGAGTGATGCGATGTAAAGGAGAGAGACCACCTGGCTGCCGAGCTTCCCATGTAATGAATGATGGTAGCGGCGGGCAGGATTCGGCCCACGATCCACCATTAAGTGATGCCTGATATATATCTTTTGTGGCCCCGATGCTGGGAGATCATTGGGGGCCACAAAAGATATGTATGTCCAGATAACAAGATGGGCCGTTCAAAACCGGAACACGGGCCGGACTTTGGACATGCCTGAATTAGAGAGAAGGGGAATGAGAGGTGAGTAAACAGGAACCTTCAGCAATGTTTCCTGTATCCTCCTCTGATTTGTGAGTGCCATTACCATCACTCCGGGAGGACATGGTTATTGAACTATGCACATGTAGAAAGGCCAGAAATACTGTTTATGAGCTTCCATATCATTGATATCCTAAGATTTTTTTTTCTCTGGAGTTCTGCTTTAGATGAGAAACCCTCTCTAAGTGGGAACCCAAATGTTTATAGTTAAGTAAACCATTCATCATATGAAAGTAAAATGTAGTGTAAATATTGTTCTTAACCAAATCCGACTGCCATGTATTTCTTTTTCGTACATCACGGGACACAGAGCGACTTAGTCATTACTAATGGGTTATATAGATTACCTTCAGGTGTTGGCACTGGCCAATTCCAAACCGGAAGTACCCTCCCCTATATAAGCCCCTCCCATCCGGGAGCACCTCAGTTTTTTGCCAGTGTCTAAGGTGTTGGCCAAAGAGTAACATGTGTTTTCACTGGGCTTGCGTACAGGTTCTTTTGGGCCTTAGTAAGCTGTTCCGGATCCCACCAAAAAAGCTTCATAGCTAAACGGTCGGTACCCGGGCCTTGCAGCAGAAGAGCAAGGTTTTGCCTGTAATGCCTCTCTTAGGAGGGCTGGACCCTGGGATCCAGAGCTCTGGTCATACCCACGACCAAGATGTTGTCTGTGCAGGGTGCTATACAGGTCCAGGGGAGTGGAATCCTTGGGAACCCGGTCCCTGAAGGTTTAATTACAATGCCTGCCGTGATAGGTGAAGTTTGGACTTCTGTGGACCAAACAAAGTCCTGCGGCGGGGATCAGGTAAGTGGGGGCCCCCAGGAACTTGGTTCTATTGGGGGACCCCAAGCCTAATTTGTCTTTCTGTCTGTTACCTAACGGTATTCCCGCTAATATCTGTGTATGCCTGTAACTACTGAAAATGTAAAATTTTAATAGTAGTCAAGAAAAAAAAAAAAAAAAAAGGGACCGCGGTACCTGTGTTAAACCACTAGAGGCCGCTGTATTCCATTTTTCTTGTCATGTGGATCTTTGGTTTTCTCAAGTCAAAAGATCCAGGCAGCTGGTAAGTTTCTCTGTGGGAATCCACTTCCTCTGCCCTGTTGCTGCGCTCATCCACCGCACAGGCCCTCCGGCAAAAAGGGCCCTGGCTCCTAGTCCCCTGTTTGATTTCGAAAAGGGCGCCAATGGTGCACGGGCGCGGGCGCGTGCACGCGCCTCCTATGAAAAAAAGGGGCGGGGCGGGTGGATGACGCTTGATGCGCGCCGCGGCGCTTCTGCACATGTGCGGGCGTCCCAGCATGGTTAAAAGCCACAGTACAAGTGTCAGCTGGATGCAAACAGAGCTAGCAACAAACAGTGGCACACAGAGGCGGTTGATGCAGGCATCCCCATAGAAAGGCACTTTAGTGGACACCAGCTGGTATATAGCAGCAACTTTGTTAGACTATTACCAGCAAAATTGGTGTATGACGACGGGAATACCTCAGCTTTGTGCTTAAAGGATATGTCGTCCAGACGCTCCGGAAATAGATCTTCCAGGAAGCCAAAGGGGTCTCCATCGGGCTCTGAGGATATTGGGCATGCTTGTACTGCACCAATCTCCCCTGAGAATTCAGAGGTCAGTAGCCGTAGAAACCCCGCAGGAATGCCTGGTGCTGCGGCTGTCCCCAGTCCACCTGCTCCTGTATATATAACAGAGGAGGTTTTATCCTCAACTCTGGGAGGATTGGAAGAGAGATTAACAGCATTGATCGCTGCTTCCCTGTCACAGGAAAAGCGCGTCCGATCTCCGTCTCCTCCTTCAGAGTGCCTGTTAGTGGAGGAACAGCCCCACACAGAGATCGACCTACCTGAAGGGGATCAGGATGAGGTTGATTCAGTTATTGAGGAATCAACAGTGGAAGAACCTTTCTCAGCATCTCAGGCTGAAAGATTATGGGTTCAGTCTCTGACTAATATGGTCTGATCAGCATTTAAAATGCCTCTGGCGGAACCACCATCCACTACGGTTTCCTCGCTGGGGTCGCTAAAAGCTCCCCAGGCTGTCTGTTCCTTCCCAATCCACCCTTTATTAGAAGGGCTTATTTACCAGGATTGGGAGCATCCTGATAAAATATTTGCTCCCCCCAAGAGATTTCCGGTGATCTATCCCATGGAGGATAAGTTCATTAAAAAATGGAGGGTCCCTACAGTGGACGCAGCCATCTCTTCTGTTAACAAATCACTGACATGTCCAGTAGATAATGTTCCAATGTTCAAAGACCCAATAGATAAAAAATTGGAGTCTTTACTAAAATCTGCTTTCTCTACAGCAAGCATGGTGACACAACCTGCGGTAGCAGCGATTGGAGTCTGCCAGGCAGTGAAAGATCAGTTGAAACAAGTCTTAAGGGACTTACCAGATCAGCAGGCTGTTGCCCTGGCTGACCTGCCTAGAGCCTTGTGTTGCGGTGGACGCCATAAAGGATACAATCCAACAGGCCTCCCGCTTTACGCTGTCTATAGTACATATGCGTAGGCTTCTGTGGCTCAAAAACTGGTCTGCTGAAGCTCCCTGTAAAAAACTGCTGGTTAGCTTCCCATTTCATGGAGAACGCTTATTTGGAGAAGATCTGGACAAATATATCCAGAAAATTTCTGCCGGTAAAAGTTCACTCTTACCGGTTAAGAACAAGGGTAGAAGTCCTTCTTTTAAGAGGCCTACTTCTCCAGTCCCTGGCACATCGGCTGTGAAGCAGTTCCGACGGCCTCCGCGGTCAAATTCAGGGGGCAGAAATCAGAGACAATCACAGGGTAACAAGAAACCCTGGGTCAAGAGAGGTACAAAACCTCCCCCTAAGTCATGAAGGGTTGCCCCCACTCAGTCGGGTGAGGGGAAGACTTCAGTGGTTCACAGAGACCTGGCGGGACACCATCAGAGATGGGTGATCTCCGCAGTAAGTCTGGGATACAGGCTGGAGTTAAAAGACATTCCTCCTGCCCATTTTATAAGGTCAAACGTGCCAAGCGATCCCCAGAAGAGTGGATCCCTCCTTCTGGCACTAGAGCAACTATTGCCCCAAGGGTAATCATGAAGGTTCCCTTGAAAGAAAACGGGTTCGGGTTTTACTCGAACCTTGTCACAGTCCCCAAACCAAATGGGGACATGAGGCCCATATTAAATATAAAAGGGCTAAACAAGTTCCTACATATCAGGACTTTTTCGGATGGAGTCGATCCGATCGGTGGCCACCGCCCTACAAGGGCAGGAATGGTTAGCCTCGATCGACATAAGGGATGCTTATTTGCATATTCCCATCTGTCCGGCCCACCAGAAATTTCTACGCTTTGCAGTAGAAGGGCGCCATTTTCAGTTCAGAGCCTTACCTTTCGGTCTGGCCACGGCACCACGAGTGTTCACAAAAATTCTGGCCCTACGATTGGCCAAACTAGGAACACAGGGTGTAACGATAATGGCATATCTAGACGACTTGTTGCTGATAGACCACTCAGTGAAAAAAACTAGAAGTGGTCGTTCACAAGATAATCAAGTATCTGGAATCTCACGGTTGCATTATCAACCGAGACAAGTCAGCCCTAAAACCAGTCAAAAGCCTGGAATACTTGGGGGCTAAGACTGGATTCAAATCAGAGAAAGATTTTCTTACCTCCAGAGAAGGTGTCGTCTTTGAAAGATTTGACCCACTTAGTGGGTGCAAAAAAGAAAAACCATCCATACGCTTCTGTATAAGGCTGCTGGGAAAAATGGTGGCTTCATTCGAAGCGGTACCCTACGGTCAATTCCATTCAAGGAACTTGCAGAGGGCCATACTGTCAGCCTGGAACAAAAAAGTTCAGGCTTTAGACTTACCAATGTCCCTGTCCCCTTCCTTTCGCACCATTGGTGGTTGGTGCCCCAGAATCTGGGAAGGGAAACCCTTCAGTCCGGTTTCTTGGAAGGTGGTCACTACAGTTGCCAGCCTCATAGGCTGGGGGGCAGTACTGGAGCAATGGTCTCTCCAGGGCAAGTGGTCAGAAGCAGAGAAGGCCCTGCCCACCAATTTCTTAGAGATACGAGCAGCCCGGTATGCCCTAGTAGCATGGACATCCAAACTCCAAGGGTCACCTGTCAGAATTCAATCAGACAATGCCACAGCAGTGGCATATATCAATCTCCAGGGTGGCACCAGGAGTCGTGCAGCCCAGAGGGAAGCGAATTTCATCCTGGAATGGGCAGAAAGGTATGTCACAGCCATATCCGCGGTTTTCATCCCAGGAGTGGAAAATTGGAGAGCGGACTTTTTAAGTCGCCAGCAATTATGCCCGGGGGAATGGTCTCTTCACCCCGAGGTTTTCCAGGCAATATGCCAGCGGTGGGGAACACCGGATGTAGATCTGCTAGCATCCAGATTCAACGCAAAGGTGGACAGATTTGTGTCTCGCACAAAGGATCCCCTAGCTTGCGGTTCGGATGCCCTAGTGTTCCCTTGGGATCAGTTCAAGCTGATATATGCATTCCCACCGCGATTAATCCGCAGAATCAGGGTAGAAAAGAAACCAGTGATTCTGGTGGCTCCAGCGTGGCCCCGAAGGGCATGGTACGCGGAGATTGTAAAAATGTCAGTGGGAAGTCCTTGGACCCTCCCACATCGTCCGGACCTGCTTTCGCAAGGACCGATATACTACCCTTCCTTACCAGCCCTAGGTTTGACGGCCTGGCTATAGAAGCCCACATTCTAAAAAAGAGAGGGCTCTCTAATCCTGTGGTATCTACCATGATCAATGCCAGGAAGCCGGTATCCAGGCAGATCTATTATAGGATCTAGAAGGCGTACATCACGTGGGGTGAGGCCAGGAAATGGCATCCACGTAAGTACGTAATAGGTAGGATTCTGGACTTCCTACAGTGGGCTGTACATAGGAAGCTTGCCTTGAGTACTATCAAGGGTCAGACGGCCTTGTCAATATTTTTTTTTTCAAAGGCCCTTGGCTTTGCATTCATTAGTCAAAGCTTTCATACAAGGAGTGATGCGTATTAGCCCTCCGGTTAGTATTCCCATATGTCCATGGGACTTAAACCTGGTTCTGTCGGTTCTACAGAAACAACCATTTGAACCATTGCGGCACATTTTCTTGGTTCTTCTCACCAGGAAACTGATTTTCTTAATAGCCATTTGTTCGGCTAAAAGAGTATCGGAATTAGCCGCCTTGTCCTGTAAGGAGCCATATCTGGTTATCCATAAGGACAGAGTAGTGTTACGTCCTCATCCAGCCTTCTTCCTAAGGTGGTATCGAGGTTCCATTTGAACCAAGATGTGGTTCTTCCTTCCTTTTTCCCCAAACCTAGTTCGGTAGAGGAAAAGTTAATGCATTCTTTGGATGTAGTAAGAGCAGTTAAAGCTTATCTTAAAGCCACTGCTCAGATTCGTAGAACGGATACTTTGTTTGTTCTGCTGGAAGGCCCCAGAAAGGGTCAGGCAGCATCAAAAATCTACTTTAGCCAAGTGGATTCGACAGGTCATAATACAAGCCTATGGCTTGAAAAGGAGACCGCCTCCGTTCAAAGTTAGGGCGCACTCCACAAGAGCAGTTGGAACTTCATGGGCAGTGCATCACCAAGCCTCCCTGGCTCAAGTCTGTAAGGCCACAACATGGTCCTTAGTACACACGTTTACTAGATTCTACCAGGTAGACGTCAGAAGTCAGGAGGATGTCGCCTTTGGGCGCAGTGTGTTGCAGGCCGCAAAAGAGCCTCATGCCTGATGGCGCCCAGCTTATGTATCCCTCCCCTCATTTGGCATTGCTTTGGGACGTCCCATTAGTAATGACTAAGTCGCTCTGTGTCCCGTGATGTACGAAAAAGAAAAAGGGATTTTTATAACAGCTTACCTGTAAAATCCTTTTCTTGGAGTACATCACGGGACACAGAGCTCCCACCCCTCTTTTTGGGACACTTATTGCTTGGCTACAAAACTGAGGTGCTCCCGGATGGGAGGGGCTTATGTAGGGGAGGGTACTTCCGGTTTGGAATTGGCCAGTGCCAACACCTGAAGGTAATCTATATAACCCATTAGTAATGACTAAGTCGCTCTGTGTCCCGTGATGTACTCCAAGAAAAGGATTTTACAGGTAAGCTGTTATAAAAATCCCTTTATTTCGGTAAACCCTTAAAAAGTCCTTTTAAATAGTGCCAGGGCCAATTGTCCTTATTTTAACGGTTTAGTATATTCTTAAAGTGGTTGTAAACCCACTTTTTAAACAAAGACCTACAGGTAAGCCTAGATTAAGGCTTACCTGTAGGTGCATGAAATATCTCCTTAACCTACACGGTTAAGGAGATATTTGTATGTAAATGCGGCGACGCTGACGTCACCCCATTCACAAATTCGGCTAGGTCGCAACATTCGACGACGTAGCCGAATTTGAAAGCTCATGCGCGCATGCGCGGAGTCACGTCTTCGCCGCTCCGGCCAATCACAGCGCCGGAGCGGCGCTGTGATTGGCTGCAGTGGCGATACCCGGAAGTAACATTCCGGCTATCGCCACAGCGATGGATGCGGCTAGAGGAGGGACACGAACGACTTCGGAGGCCCCGATCGAAGGTAAGTGGTACATAATGAGCTAGTATGCTAGTCATACTAGCTCATTATAGCTTTGTCTTGCAGGTTAGAAAAAAAAAAAAAAAACGACAAAAGGGTTTACAACCACTTTAAGCTTGTTTAAAGTGGTTGTAAACCCACTTTTTCATCTTGCACCTACAGGTAAGCCTAGATTAAGGCTTACCTGTAGGTACAAGAAATATCTCCTAAACCTACACGGTTTAGGAGATATTTACTAAAAATGACAGGCGCCGCTGTCTACGGCGCATGCGCGCCGTAGACAACGGCGCATTCATGGGGTTAATCCCATTCACAAAATCAGCTACTTCCCAGCAATAGCTGGGCGTAGCCGATTGTGACGACTCTCGCGCGCATGCGCAGAGTGACGTCTCCGCCGCTCCGGCCAACCACAGCGCCGGAGCGGCGCTGTGATTGGCTGGTGCGGCGATACCCGGAAGTAACCTTCCGGCTATCGCCGCAGCGATGGATGCGGCTGAAGAGGGAGACGAGGACGGCTTCGAGGGCCCCGACCTAAGGTAAGTGATGCATAATGAGCTATTATGCTAGTCATATTAGCTCATTATGCCTTTCTCTTCCAGGTTGTTATAAAAAAAAAAAAAAATTTTTACCGGGTTTACAACCCCTTTAAGATTATAAAATTACTTTAATATTATAACATGCTTCAGTAATCACATTTTATATGCTTATAGTATTTACTGTAGTAATAGAGTGCATTTTTCTGTAACTTTAGCCTAGCATCCTGTCGGCAATCCCCCGGAGGGAGAGGCTCACAATAAGCAAAATGTGAGATGCCACGGATGGTAAGCTTCTGAACTGTGTTCCTTTTTGCACAAAGCCATCGCTTTGCTGAGTGCTTGTGTATATTAGGGCTTCTTTACTTTTTGGTTTAAATGTTAGAGAGAAAATTACTGGGTGATAGAAAGGTGTGCCAAGTGCTCCAACAATAAGCTGATTATTTTACTGTTGTACACTTGTTTACTATGAAATTCAAATTCCTGTCCCAGGTCATATCTTCACTTCCTTTCGCAGTCCTGTATATTGTTTACAAGATAACTGAAATACATCACAGGGGATATCATTTGCTGCTCAGTGATTGCAGTATTCTAGTCTGCATCTCCCCAAGGTAATACATAAAATCTGTCCCTGTTAGTGGGCCCTGAGGACAGGGTTGGTGACCACTGCTGTATATTGCTGTGCACAATGTCCTAGTGGTGCTCCTTCCCTCCTTCAAGCATTGAGGTGTCTGAACTGCCATGTTGGCAGTCTGGAAATCAGTCCATGTTTATGGTTACATGGACAGACTGCACAAGTTCTATGCTGCCTTTAAGAGACCCTGTCGTCAGATATTTCAACAACAATATTCCCATAAGATTATATGGCAATTTATGCATGCCATTCATCTGTTAATGTCTACCTTGAGTATACATTCAAAACACTTGAGACTGCTGCTATGTGGCTTTATTGTAGGTGTGATGTCAGCAGTCCTTGCACACTTAGTTTTAACTAAAGTGACACTCTATAATTTCACTTTTTGTTCTCCAGCAGCTATATATAAGGTTACGTACTGAAGTGGGGGAGCTGGGCCAGCCCAGATGGTAATTAGACATTCCTAGAGGAGAGGACATGGTGTGGCTGTGCTAGGGAATCCACTGTTCCCGTAGAGACTACATTTTCTAGCAAGTTCAAAGACAATTTGCAAGAGAATATAAAAATTGCTTATAAAAAGAAAAAAAATGTTACACAATTTTGCAAGGTTGGTTAACACTTTGTAGTACCGCTGCTGGTTAGATTGGTTGGTGCACGGTGAGCACAGGAGTTTTCTATTAAAGAATAAGTTCTCCTTATTCAGGACGTAACATGTTACTAACTGAGCAGCCCCATACACCCCCAATTTATCGTTTTGTCAGCAGACAGACATCTTCTCCCTGCACCCGCAATCACAATAAAAGATTTATAAAAAATACAGCCGTGTGGGTCTCCACCCACACAGCTGTGTCATTCATTCACACAGTTCTATGAATGGGAGAACTACAACTACTGTCAGCCATTGCAGCTGATGAGTGCTCTAGGTAGTTCATTAATTCTTCCTGTCATTCAGTAACTGCCTGCTCATAAAATATGTAACTATGGGGTTGATTTACTAAAGCTGGAGAGTGCAAAATCAGGTTCACTTCTGCATAGAAACCAATCAGCTTCTAACCTGAGCTTGTTCAATTAAGCTTTGGCAATACAATCTGCAAGCTGATTGGTTTCTATGCAGAAGTGAGTCTGATTTTGCATTCTCCAGCTTTATTAAATGAACCCCTATGTGTTTACAGACTTGGTTGATTATTTATTGCACACCATTGCTATTGGGACTATTATTACACAAGCCAGGTAGCTGTTCCGTTTCCTGTTTGGTGAATTGTTCCATGTATTTGAAGCACTGCATAAAGTAGGCAGCATATTCCCCCTTATGTCACATTTTACTTATAGTTTTTGTTATAACAACTTTACTACCTATTTGGAAACAAAAGGAGTTGAAACATTTTAAAAGAGCAATATTATTCATAAAGGCTTAGTGCAACATTACAAATTTGCAGAATTTGTAAAAGTGATACTTTTAATAATCAATCTTACTAAACAATCTGTAATACAGAGGGCCTCATATACTGTATAATGTTTGCAAAAGAAACTGAAAAGAAAAGCTGGGGTCCACAGCATTATCTCAGCTGAATTTTTCATATTCTAGTCTGTTCTCGAGAAAATACTGCTGGAATCTAACGTATTCCCTGGCAGTGCAATCACTTCAGTACTGTTGTGTGACCCTTTCTTATAATCAAAGTCAAGCCCATTAGTATAACCTCAAACATCAGGCCACAAAATGGAAAACATTTACAGTTATAAATGGTAAAGGAAAGGATGCATTCCCTCCATATATCATGTTAATTATATGATATAGTCAGTTTCAAGTAGCAAGTCAGACTTCCAACTTGCTAGTAAAGGTTTAATACATCAGCATTATTGGTGTTGTTACTGGAAACTTGGGTGCTCATTTACAAACAGGATGCAGTAATTAGAAATCCACTTAGTATGAGAGTGGATGGCGAGAAGAAGCTTTGTTGGCTATACACATTCAGACTTTGTTTTGAAGTAAAGAAAAACAAAAAAACAAATCTATTAAGAACGTTTACTATGTCATCCATAACTTTTTGTTTTAATGTATACCAATCAGATAAACATGTAAATCATGTAGGCATTCTTACACAAAAAATGTATGCAGCTCAGCAATGCCCTAATCATTGTAACAAATATGCGTGAAGATTCAGTTTCAACCAGCTGACGCGCTGTGCCTCTCAAGCCTTTTGCTGTAGGGATTGTATAATAGTGCCACACATTTTTGTGGAGAGGTTGTTGTACTTTGACTTTCTTATGAAGGTTTTTTTTTTAAAACTACTGAAACACATAACATAAGTAACACACGCTTGACCATTTCACACCATGTATGTTTTAGAATAGATATGTACAGTTGTTTCTTATTCACAGTAGGGCCCAATGCACACTGGCCATATAGCCTGGTACCACCAGATTAAAGTAGGATATTTTTTTTTGTCTTGTATATTTTTAACTAAATTCGCCAGTGTTTCCTTTAAATTCCCTACAGATAGTTTATGCAATAACATGCATGAATCATTTTCCCTCACACTTACTGTAGGTATTGTTATTTGACTCTTTTGTTGTGTAAAATGTTCTCAAAGATTTGTGTAGTTGCAAATGATTGTATTCCTATGCAGCCTTGTATAGGTGACATTGGTAATATTACTGTAAATCCAGTTACCTTTTCCATTGTAATTTGTTGGTTTTAAATGGCACTTAAGAATACATTGTCAGCATTACTTTGGACCATGTTTTATTGGTTTCCATAGAAACTAGGAAAAATTATGGCTTAAATCTATATTAACATCTGAAAGTAATTACACGGCGATTAGTTGGGATGCTTACACTTTATTTAGGGCTTTGATGAACATCTGTAAATAGGTTGTTTTTATTTAGTTTTCTCTCTTCCCATGTCATGATGATCTGAAAATTTCTACATATTTATCATATTATCTTATGTCCTTTTTGTCTTTTAGCACTAGTCAGTGCTATTTTCTGAAAAAATAAATGGGAGTGTTTTATTATCTGTCTGCCTGGAGAAAGGGATCTTTGGTCTTTGTTCTCTTATATTACTTATAATAAATGTCTGTAAAACCCACTGTCACCACAGACAGGAATATCCAGAGCCGCGTTTTTGAGCGTTTTTTACAGCTTAAAAACGCCTGTCCATGTTAGTCTATAGCTTCATGCCCACCTAGGCGTTTTTGAGCTGTAAAGAGCATAGGCGTTTGTAAGCTGTAAAAAAAACCCAGGACCAGTGCGTTCCTCAGCGTCAGAATTAGGCAGGAAAAAACGCGAGCGTCAAAAAACGCGCACTAACACGCAAAAAACGCGCACTAACGCGCGGTCGCGTTTTTAGCTCCGACGTTTTTTTTTTTTGTTTTTAAAAAAAAAAAAAATATTTACAATAACATGGACAGGCGTTTTTAAGCTGCAAAAAACGCAGCTGTAAAAACGCCAGTGGGTATGAGGCCTAAAAATGTTAATAATAGAAAAGGTAAAATGGAGCAAATATTTTCATAAACTAGTATTACAAAGGGAAAAGAGACAATAACGCAACAGAAAGGGAAAATACTTCACAATACCTGGTTTGTTGAGTTCAGCAGAGTCCAGTCAATGAGCATAAGATAGATCAGTGTCTCTTATAGATCCTGGCTGATTGGATGTCAGAGTGTTTACGACCTTGAAGCTGTCCTCCCTCAAATAGTTTTATATGAATATTAATATGAATATTAATGTCTTAGAATACCTACCAGTTGCATTCTGGTATGTTTTTTATATTATTGTCCAGCATGAAATTACCGTTCAAACTAATACAAATATGATGGGTACCAGATGACAATTTCACGTGGTAGTAAGTTTAAAGTGCGCTGTCAAAACTAAGTGTATAAGTTCATAGACTTATATGCAAATACCATATGGGTGTAAACTATTCATACAAAATGACAAAAAAATTAAAACAAACAAGTGAAACGAAGTCTGAAAAACAAGTCCTGAAATTAAATAAAAAAATATATTGGTGCAAAAAAACTCTGAGTGAGTTCAAAATTATGTTTATGTTAAAAACAACCTTAATAACAAAAAAAATGTGTATAAAAAAATAAATAATCTACTGCTAGATCCAATGAAAATGTCCATCCAAAACAATAGAAGAGTAAAGGTTCAGTGCAAACATATCCAAAAATACTTCACCACCATACTGAGGAATAAATAGATGGCAGCTTACCAGATCCAAAGATCCTAAAAGGATCTATATGCATTTGTTTCCACACTGGGAAATCAGCTGTTGATGATCACTTGCTGGAACTCAGGCTGAACATAGGTGTGTGTGTGTGTGTGTCCCCACCAGGGTAATTCAGCTAGTTATGATCAGTTGCTGGGATTCACATTAGAGACCGGCTTGAAGTGCTCAAAAATAAGCACGTTGGAGAGGTAGAAAAAAGTTCATTAACTTTTTAAACAGTAAATATAGAAAAATAGCACTCACATTGCCAACATCCGTAAATAATGTAGTAAAGAAAAGGTAAAAAAATAGGGATATGGGCCCTACTCTGACTTTCCGGCGGCACAGTAAACAATAGAGATGTGTAAAAAATATATAAATGTTTAATAGAAAAAGAGAACCACATAAATGAAATTGAATACAAGGACAATATAAGAATTAAAAATCTTACATATGAGTACATATAAATGATGAGAACCCGAATGCATCAATGCGTTTCGCCTTGGGGCTTCTTCAGGACGCAAATTCAGGAAAACAGTAATTGTAGAAGCAAGAAAGGGATCTCTCTCTATATAAAAACAAAGACATTGATTTGTGAATAAAATACTGACACATTCATTTGGGTATGCATTGAGAGAAGGCCAAAGAACCAAAAATAAGCGTGAAAAAACATGAATAACGGGAAAGAAGAAAAAAAAAAAAGAGAGAGAAGAGGTACCTTATAACTACGATTCTTGGTTAGCATGTAGCCAACACCGACATCCAATAGAGGAAAGAAACGAGCCACGCAAAGAATGTACAATGCTGGCGAAGCAAAAACGGGAAACCAGCTAAAAATAAGACGGGCATAATTAATACCTAATCCAGAGTCAAGTTGGACAGTTAGTAACACTAGGAAAAAAAAAGGCACCCCACACACATAAATATGGCTACCTGTAATTTCCAAATAAACGGTACGTATGACTTCAAAAGTCACATATAGAGAAACTGGATATAAGCAGAAAGTCTTCCTTTTCAGCCGACAAATCCAAATAGAGGAAGTCACAGTGATAATTAAAAGTATCAGTAGGCTGGAATCCTTAACTCAAGAGGGATATATAGTACAGATCCCCCCGAGTAGTAACTCTCTGAAAAAAAGAGAATACAAAGAGGGAATACATAGTAAATAAACATGGAAAAAAAAAAACAGACCACAAAGATAGGATCAAAAAAGACCCGATCAAAAAAGAGCAGTATACAAAATAGGATTTTTATAACAGCTTACCTGTAAAATCCTTTTCTTGGAGTACATCACGGGACACAGAGCGACATAGTCATTACTAATGGGTTATATAGATACCTTCAGGTGCTGGCACTGGCAACTTCCAAAACCGGAAGTACCCTCCCCTATATAAGCCCCTCCCATCCGGGAGCACCTCCGTTTTGTAGCAAAGCAGTAAGTGTCCCCAAAAGAGGGGTGGGAGCTCTGTGTCCCGTGATGTACTCCAAGAAAAGGATTTTACAGGTAAGCTGTTATAAAAATCCTATTTTCTTTCTCGTACATCACGGGACACAGAGCGACATAGTCATTACTAATGGGATGTCCTAAAGCAATGCCCAACGAGGGGGGGGATACACCATACATAAGCTGAGCGCCATCAGACATGAGGATCTTTTGCGGCCTGCAACACACTACGCCCAAAGGCGACATCCTACTGACTTCTAACGTCCACCTGGTAGAACCTAGTAAACGTGTGTACTGAAGACCATGTTGCGGCCTTACAGATTTGAGCCAGGAAGGCCTGGTGATGCGCTGCCCATGAAGTTCCAACTGCTCTCGTGGAGTGCGCTCTAACTTTGAACGGAGGCGGTCTCCTTCTTAAGCCATAGGCTTGCATAATGACCTGTTGAATCCACTTGGCTAAAGTAGATTTTGACGCTGCCTGACCCTTTCTGGGGCCTTCCGGCAGAATAAACAAAGTATCCGTTCTGCGAATCTGAGCAGTGGCTTTTAGATAAGCTTTAACTGCTCTTACTACATCCAAAGAATGCAATAACTTTTCCTCTACCGAACTAGGTTTGGGGAAAAAAGAAGGAAGAACCACATCTTGGTTCAAATGAAAACCTTGATACCACCTTAGGAAGAAAGGCTGGATGAGGACGTAACACTACTCTGTCCTTATGGATAACCAGATATGGCTCTTTACAGGACATAGCTGCTAATTCCGACACTCTTTTAGCCGAACAAATGGCTACTAGAAAAAACAATTTCCTGGTGAGAAGAACCAAGGAACTATGCTGTAATGGTTCAAATGGTTGTTTCTGTAGAACCGACAGAACCAAGTTTAGATCCCATGGACATATGGGAATATTAACCGGAGGACTAATACGCATCACTCCTTATCTAAAGGCTTTGACTAGTGAATGCGAAGCCAAGGGCCTTTGAAAAAATATTGACAAGGCCGAAAACTGACCTTTGATAGTACTCAAGGCAAGATTCCTATCTACAGCCCACTGTAGGAAGTCCAGACTCCTACCTATTACGTACTTATGTGGATGCCATTTCTTGGCCTCACACCACGTGATGTACGCCTTCCAGATTCTATAGTAGATCTGCCTTGATACCGGCTTCCTGGCATTGATCATGGTAGATACCACAGGATTAGAGAGCCCTCTCTTTTTTAGAATGTGGGCTTCAATAGCCAGGCCATCAAACCTAGGGCTGGTAAGGAAGGGTGGTATATCGGTCCTTGCGAAAGCAGGTCCGGACGACGTGGGAGAGACCAAGGACTCCCCACTGACATTTTACAATCTCCGCGTACCACGCTCTTCGGGGCCACGCTGGAGCCACCAGAATCACTGGTTTCTTTTCTACCCTGATTCTGCGGAGTAATCGAGGTAACCATTGTGGCGGTGTGAATGCATATATCAGCTTGAACTGATCCCAAGGGAACACTAGGGCATCCGAGCCGCAAGCTAGGGGATCCCTTGTCCGAGAGACAAACCTGTCCACCTTTGCGTTGAATCTGGATGCTAGAAGATCTACATCCGATGTTCCCCACCGCTGACATATTGTCCAGAAAACCTCGGGGTGAAGGGACCATTCCTCTGGGCATAATTGCTGGCGACTTAGAAAGTCCGCCTTCCAATTCTCCACTCCTGGAATAAATACCGCAGATATGGCTGGGACATATCTTTCTGCCCATTTCAGGATGTAATTTACTTCCCTCTGGGCTGCACGACTCCTGGTGCCCCCCTGATGATTGATATATGCCACTGCTGTGGCATTGTCTGATTGAATTCTGACAGGGGACCCTTGGAGTTTGGATGTCCATGCTACTAGGGCATACCGGGCTGCTCGTATCTCTAAGAGATTGATGGGCAGGGCCTTTTCTGCATCCGACCATCTGCCCTGGAGAGACCATTGCTCCAGTACTGCTCCCCAGCCTATAAGGCTGGCATCTGTAGTGACCACCTTCCAAGAAATCGGACTGAAGGATTTCCCTTTATCCAGATTTTGGGGAACCAACCACCAACGGAGGCTCTTGCGAACGGAAGGGGACAAGGACATTGTAAGTCTAGGGCCTGAACTTTTTTGTTCCAGGCTGACAGTATGGCCCCTTGCAAATTCCTTGAATGGAATTGACCGTAGGGTACTGCTTCGAATGATGCCACCATTTTTCCCAGCAGCCTCATATACAGGCGTATGGACGGCTGTCTTTTTTGTACCCACTAAGTGGATCAAATCTTTCAAAGACAACACCTTTCTTTGAGGCAAGAATATTTTTCTCTGGCCTGAATCCAACCTTAGCCCCAAGTATTCCAGACTTTTGACTGGTTTTTAGGGCTGACTTGTCTCGGTTGATAATCCAACCGTGAGATTCCAGATACTTGATTGTCTTGTGAACGACCACGTCTAGTTTTTTCACTGAGTGGTCTATCAGCAACAAGTCATCTAGATATGCCATTATCATTACACCTTGTGTTCTTAGATTGGCCAATAAAGGGCCAGAATTTTTGTAAACACTCGTGGTGCTGTGGCCAAACCGAAGGGTAAGGCTCTGAACTGAAAATGGCGCCCTTCTACTGCAAAGCGTAGAAATTTTTGGTGGACTGGAAAGATGGGAATGTGCAAATAAGCATCTTTGATGTCGATCGCGGCTAACCAATCCTCCCCTTGTAGGGCAGTGGCCACCGATCGGATCGACTCCATCGGAAAGTCCTGATATACAGGAATTTGTATAGCCCTTTTAGAATTAATATGGGCCTCCCGTCCGCGTTTGCTTCGGGACTGTAAAGAGGTTTGAGTAAAACCCGAACCCTCATTCTTCCAGGGGAACCTCCATAATTACTCCTTGGAGCAATAGTTGTTCTAGTGCCAACAGGAGGGACTCTCTCTTCCGGGGATCCCTTGGCACGTTTGACCTCAAAAAATGGGAAGGAGGAGAGTCTTTTAACTCCAAACTGTATCCCAAACATACTGCGGAGAGCACCTATCTGTTTTGATCGTGTCCCGCCAGGTCTCTTGCGAACAACTGGAGTCCTCCCCCCACCTGACTGAGTGGGCGCAACCCTTCAATGAATTTAACTTTGGGGGAGGTTTTGTACCTCCCCTGACCCAGGGTTTCTCATTACCCTGCTATTGTCCCTGTTTTTTACCCCCGGGAATTGACCGAGGAGGCCATCGGAACTGTTACACAGCCGATGCCCCAGGGACTGGAGAAGCAGGCCTCTTAAAGAGGGACCTCTAACTCTGTTTTTAACCGGCAAGAGCGTATTTTTACCGCTGGAAATTTTCTGGATATATTTGTCCAGGTTTTCCCTGAATAAGCGTTCACCCTGAAATGGGACGCTAACCAGCCATTCTTTACAGGGAGCTTCAGCAGACCAGTTTTTGAGCCATAGAAGCCTACGCATATGTACTATAGACAGCGTAAGGCGGGAGGCCTGATGGACTGAATCCTTTGTGGCGTCAACCGCAAAGCCTAAGGCTCTAGGTAGATCAGCTAGGGCAAGGCCTGCTGATCTGTCAAGTCCCTCAAGACCTGTTTCAACTGATCCTTCACTGCTTAGCAGACCCCAATAGCTGCTACTGCTGGTTGTGTCACCAAGCTTGCTGTAGAAAGAAGCAGACTTTCATAAGGACTCCAATCTTTTATCTATTGGGTTCTTGAACATTTGGACATTATCCACTGGACATGTCAGTGATTTATACATACAAGAGATGGCTGCGTCCACTGAAGGGACCTTCCATTTTTTTGATGAACTTATCCTCCATGGGATAGACCACCGGAAATCTCTTGGGGGAATAAATATTTTCTCAGGACGTTCCCAATCCTGGTAAATAAGCCCTTTCAGTAAAGGGTGAAGTGGAAAAGAACAGACAGTCTGGGGGCTTCTAGCGACCCCAACGAGGATACAGTAGTGGTTGATGGTTCCGCAAGGTGCATTTTTAATGCTGATCGGACCATGTTAGTCAGAGACTGAACCCATAATCTTTCAGCTTGAGATGCTGAGAAAAGGTTCCCCCACTGTTGATTCCTCTATAACAGAATCAACCTCATCCTGATCCCCTTCAGGCAGGTCGATCCCTGTATGGGACTGTTGCTCTGCTAACAGGCACTCTGAAGGAGGAGACGGAGATGGGGCGTGCTTTCCCTGACAGGGAGGCAGCGATCAATGTTGACAATCTCTCTCTAATCCTCCCAGAGCTGAAAAAAACCTCCTCTGTTACATACACAGGAGCAGGTGAACTGAGGACAGCCACAGTACCAAGTACCCCTGCGGGGTCTCTACGGTCACTTACCTCTGAGCTTCAGGGGAGACTGGTGCAGCAGAAGCATGCCCAAGATCCTCAGAGCCCGATGAGACCCCCTTCGCTTCCTGGAAGATTCAGTTCCGGAGCTTCTGGACGGCATATTCCTAAGCCTAAAGCTGAGGTATTCCAGCCGTAATACACCACTTTTACTGAGAATAGTCTAGCACAATTGCTGCTATATCACAGTTGGTGTCTACTAAAGTGCCTTTCTAGGGGATGCCTGCATCAACCGCCTCTGTGTGCCTTTATACTGTTGCTAGCTCTGTCTGTGCACTTCAATAGCCAGCTATAATGTGCTTTAAAACACGCTGGACGCCCGCACATGCGCAGTAGCGCCGCGGCGCACACCTGAGCGTCATCCACCCGCTCCGCCCCTTTTTCCAGATCGCCTCTATGAATAGAGGCGCGTGCACGCGCGCGGGCACGTGCGCCTTCGGCGCCTTTTTTGAAAACAACAAGGAGCTAGATGGGAGCCAGGGTCCCTTTGCCGCAGGGCCCGGGGATGGATGAGCGCAGCAACAGGGCAGAGGAGACAGCTTCCCAGGAGAGAACATACCAACTGCCTGGATTTGATTCTGGACGAAAAAAATCCACATTACAAGAAAAAGAACCATAGCGGCCTCTAGTGTCTAACACAGGTACCGCGATCTTACATTTTTTTTTTTTTCTTGCCTACTATTAAATTTTTTACATTTTCTCAGTAGTAACAGGCATACACAGAATATTAGCGGGAATACCTTAGGTAACAGGCAGAAAGACAAAATAGGCTTGGGGGTCCCTCAATAGAACCAAGTTCCCGAGGGCCCCCACTTACCTTTTCCTCGCCGCAGGACTCTGTTTGGTCCACAGAAGCCCAAACTTCACCTATCACGGCAGGCATTGTAATCAAACTTTCAGGGACCGGGTTCCCAAGGATTCCACTCCCCTGGACCTGTATAGCACCCTGCACAGAAAACATCTTGGTCGTGGGTATGACCAGAGCTCTGGATCCCAGGGTCCAGCTCTCCTAAGAGAAGCATTACAGGCAAAACCTTGCTCTTCTCTGCAAGGCCCGGGTACCGACCGTTTAGCTATGAAGCTTTTTTGGTCGGATCCGGAATAGCTTACTGAGGCCCAAAAGAACCTGTACGCAAGCTCAGTGAAAAACACATGTTTCTTCTTGGCCAACACCTTAGACACTGGCAAAAAACTGAGGTGCTCCCGGATGGGAGGGGCTTATATAGGGGAGGGTACTTCCGGTTTTGGAAGTTGCCAGTGCCAGCACCTGAAGGTATCTATATAACCCATTAGTAATGACTATGTCGCTCTGTGTCCCGTGATGTACGAGAAAGAAAGAGCATATTTCTTACTATTAGACTGGGTAGGTTCAACGTAATCCCCAGGGGAGAGCACAAAGAAAAGGCTCTACACAGAAGCAAGGTGGAGAGATCACTGCCATTTAAAGCCAAATTTGGTGCCAAAACGGCCACAGAAAATCCCGCCCTGGAAAGGTAAGAGGGTAAAGTCTCTTATTGCATCATACAGCCTGGTCCAACAGGAAAAAATTAGAGTGTATTGCAAGCAATGTCCTACCGCCCCCCCCCTTTTAACAATCCCTGCATTGCGGCATAGTTACCACGTAACGGCGTCTAATCACGCATCCAGCATCGTGACATAACGCCCGCATTGCGGCATGTGGTGTAGATACCCAAAATGTCCGCCGGCAGAAACCGTAAGGGGTGATACGCTTCAGGCGCATCGCACACCCACACCCGCAGAGGAAGAAAGAGGGGAAGAGGAGAAAGGGGCAAGTAATATAAAGGCAGAGAAAATGGAGGCCCCATTAGAACAACAAAAGAAAAAATAAATGAGCGTAAACATAATGGCAAAACGCCAGCAGGTCACCATGGTCGGCACACCTGACATACATCCTAATTGGATATATGATGTTGGACCAGAAGGCTTGGCATGCAGTCCCTGCCCGAAATTGTCCCAAAGGAGTAATCCTGGGTGGAGGTCAGGACCCTGTGCAGGCCAGTCAGGCTTCTTCTTCTTCAAAAAAAAGGGGGAGAACTGTCATTCAAACACACGTATCCAGTGGAAAAATTCAATGCCTCATCCAATTGACTGTCCTTGGTATGTGTATCAATATTATTTCATAAAGAAGTCATATAAAGTACATAAATTAATAGTAAATATTGTTTACAAAATACATTAATAATATTCCATGATAATCATTCAATTGTTTATAGATCAGGTATAAATTAACACAATTTTTCGAACTTCTCTGACAGTGTCAGATATTTAGGAAACTCGCAGGGAATCCAGATCAAAATTGAGAAAAGCAAACATATAAGGCACAAATCGAAAACTCATAAACTGGCACGAGTGACCTAGAGCGAAAGAGTCTACAAAAAGGGTTTGGAACTTAGCATATCATTTAGGCCCGGATATACTGTGGCCTGTGAATTATAGACCCATTGTTTCTCCCTCTGCAGCACCTTCTGGTCAAAGTTGCCTCCTCAAGGGTCCTCATAGATACGATCGAGGACGGCAACCTTGAAAGGATAGGACTCATATTGGTATTTATGTTTAAACGCCATATGATGGCCAATTTCCGTATTCAGAAGGCCATTGGTGGCGTAATATACATGGTCCTTGATCCTTTTTCAAAGGGATCTAATCGTTTTGCCGATGTAGAAGGCTCCACACTGGCAAAAGATAATGTAAATCACCCCCTTGGTCAGGCAGGATACATGGTGTCGCAGAGTGTGGTTTAGGCCATTGGGGAGTGTAACAGAAGATCCTTGTAACAGCAAATGACAGTAGTTGCAATTACCGCATGCAAACAGACCTGGTTGGTCCCACTGTTTGTCGTGCGATTTGGAATATTGTCTGTGCACTAACCGATCCTTGATCGATCCCGAGCGTCTATATGTAATTTGAGGTTGGGTTCCTATATATTTACAAAGTATAGGATCTGTTGCCAGGATGTGCCAGTGCTTTTGGATGGCAGAACGCGCAGCAGAATGTTGATCCGAGTACGTTGTGATCAATCTCACTATATTGGAGTCAGTCTTTTTCTCTTTAGAGAATAGAATCGCAGATCTCGAATGTGCCTGGGCTTTTTTGAGGGCTTTTTTGAAGGCCTTTTTGAGGCAGGTACGACTGTGCCCTCTTGCCAATAAGCGTTGATACAGCAGATCAGCCTCTTGTTTGAAACTAATGTCAGTCGAACAATTTTGTTTCAAACGTAGGTACTGACCAAAGGGAATACTCTGGATCAGTGCAATTGGATGTGCGCTAGAGGCATGTAGAATCGTATTCCCTGCAGTGGGTTTACGATATAACGAGGTGCTAACAGCCACATCCTTATCAACGCTAATGGTCACATCAAGATAAGCGATTCTACTCTCATCTGACTCCATAGTGAATTTTAGGTTATAATTGTTTCTGTTTAACATTTGCATGAATAAACGTCGTCAATATAGCGAAACCATCGCAAAATGTTGGAGGAGGTCAAGATGATCTTCACTAGAAAAAAGGTCTCGTTCCCTCCCCCCACGTACAGGTTCGCATATGAGGGTGCGCAGTCACCAGAGCGACTCCCTGTACCTGGAGGAGGTGGTACTCATCAAACGAAAAAATGTTTTTGGTGAGAATATGAGACAAAAGTTGCAAAATAAAATGGTTATTTCGGACCCCAACTGATTTCGGACCCCTTTCATTCAAAAATTTGGAAATTGCGCTCATCTCAAGGTTGTGCAGGATGGACAAGTACAGGGCCTCAATGTCAATAGCGACAAGGAGGCACCCTGGAGGTACAAAGACCATCTAGATTTTTAAGAAGATCCAACGTATCTTTTGATGTATGAGGGCAGGGTTGTTACATGAGGACGAAGATATTCGTCTACAAATTTACTGGCACACTTAGTTTTAGATCCCATACCTGATACGATAGGACTTCCTGGAGGATTGCGCAGATTTTTATGCATTTTGGGGAGCGCATAGAATGTCGGTGTTCTAGGAAAGGGGACCTGAATCCCCTCATATTTCTTTGGTGATCAAGCCCTCGGCGTAAGCGAGCTGTATGGTGTCATTAAATTCTTGATTAAACTTAATAACAATATCTGCCGAGATGAGTTTGTACCAAGACCTATTTTTGAAAATTTCCCAGAACATATTTCTATATTGTAACTCATCCATCACAACTAAATTACCGCCCTTATCCGAGGGCTTGATCACCAAATTGGAGTTATTGCTCAGACTCTTCAAAGCTGTCCTATGCTTAAAGCTTGAATTATGTTTGCGTGACTCTATATGAAATACGTCCTAATTATTAGACCTATTTCTATCTGTTTCAAGTGTGTGTCTCTATATAACACATCACCATTATAAAGAATACTTTTTTATTTTTCCTACTTCATGGCAGACTTCACAGGAAACAATTGGGAAGGTTTCATGTTGAGCATCAAGCAGACATGCTCTGCAACCAAGGGCAAGGATGTGAAATTGGAGATAGTGTATCAGAAACTCATACAAACATTTGAACGCAAAGCCAGTCTTTTTTGGCATATTAGATATTTTGAACAATATATAGCTGAAGGTATAAACCCCAAGGGCCTCAGGGTACAGGTCTTTCCCAACATATGGGCTCTTGACCCTGACCTGAGGTCCCGGTGGGAACTTAACCTTCAAAATTGTTCTAAAACTATGATGGAACTTATGGTTGAATACTACATGAAAGAACTGAAGTTAATGGACTGTGAAATCAAGAGTGTATGATGAAAATGCCTCAGTTTTACACAATCCTGATTTTGGGGTTTATGATGCACGCTAGAGGTCGACCGATATATATTCTGGAGAAATCGGCATCGGCCGATTTATTATCCAAATTAGGCCGATATTTAACACTGCCCGCACCTCTGCCAGCAGAGTGTGGAGAAGGGAGGAGCAGCGCCGCAGTGTGTGAAACGTTTTGGAGAGAGAGAGAAGGGAGCTGTCATTAGTGAGGTTGGATGTTCGGGTGGGCGGGACCCAGCGATCCAACACCAGCCAATGGGATGGGATCTGGGCGGTCCGCTACATGTATGTGGCCCGCCCCTTTAACGGCCCGATCATTGGCTGGATAGCTGCTGGGGCCCGCCCACCTCAGACATCACGCTGAATTGGTGAGCTCCTCTCTATCTCCATACAGTTTCACACGGCACTGCAGAGAGCAGTTTCACACAGTTACATTATCGGCGGCTGTGAAACCTGCCAGTGCCATCTGCTAATGCCAACCAGTGCCTGCTAGTGCCAACCAGTGCCACCTGCTAGTGCCAACTAGTGCCACCTGCCAATGCCATCCAGTGCCACCTGTCAGTGCCACCTGCCAAAAAATAAATAAATATCGGCCTCAAAAATCGGCATCATATATCGGCAATCAGCCGCCCCGATTTCTAAATATCGGCATTGGCATCGGTGAGAGAAAAACCCATATCGGTCGACCTCTAATGCACGCCTTAAAGAACATATTCAGACCTTTACGACAGATCTTCTGACTAAGAAGGAAGAAGAGATGTCCAGGGACAAACTAGCCTTTGCAGGCAAATACGCCTACAATTGGCCACTCAATGGTCAACGAGGGGGGTCGCAAAAATAACGGTCAACCAAGAAATTTTGGAAATAGATCAAAAGATAGAACTGATGACTCAGACTCTTCAACTAAGGCCCCTTTCACACTAGCGGACCGGACCGTATGTCCGCTTTTTCATCCATCCATTTACGGATGAAAAAGGGACATACATTGGTCCCTATGAGATTGCGGGTGTTCATCCCCTGACACCCGATCTCCTCGGTGTCCGCAATCCCCCGATTCTGCAGACGGAGGAAAATCCTATTTTTCTATCTGTCTGTAGAGCGGATCGGATGAACACAGACAGACGGTCCGTGTTCATCCGATCCCCCCATAGGGGAAAGCGGAGACCTGACAGGGCGATCCCTGCACAGTGAGCGGGGACCGCCTTGTCATCCGCCGGCTCAGCAGGGATCAGCGAATCCGTCCCGTGTGAAAGGGGCCTAACTCTTATATTTCACAGAGCTCACAGGCTTTTGAGCGGGGACATAATAGAGGTCGTGGTATAAGGAGAAGGCAACGAACCCGTGGCGGTCACCAGACAGGTACTGATAAACGATCAGTAGATGAATTTACTCGTCTACCGGGTAATTACACCAATCCTAGAGATCAATCATGACGTGACCACACACCCCCGGAAAACAAAGGGATTTCTGTGTTCTCAGGTACCCCTATACCTGGTGCTCTCCCTGAAAATCCCATTAATACCATACCTTTGACTCCCACTATTGAAGTGGATACTAGATCTAGCATTATTGACTGTGCACAGACCGTTGTTTAAACACGATCAGCCAGCTTAGCAGCGGCGGGAGCAATCAGAAAGGACTCTAAGAAATGACATATAGATCACTTTTTTCCTAATATTGAGCCTAGACGAAGTACGACCAATTTGACAACCAATGCTCCTCCCCAATGCCTCCCTGTAGATCCATCTCCACAGATTAACAATGCCATTACTTCTAATCATTTACAATTTGAAGTTATCAACTTACTCTTACTCTTTAAGTCCAGAGGAAACTGAATTGCTACAATTGGGTTTTTGTCCCAACTCTGCGCCTAATTCTTTTGATATTATTAAAGATCTTTATTTGTTTGCTAGGAAATTAACCTACAAATTTATGTTTGACAATGACAGATGAATTAAACAGACAAACGTTGCAGATCAGGAAATCTGGAAAGATTTCACAGTGGCTGATTTTAGGGCATTAAGAGACCTGGACCTCCTGTTGGAGGAAAACGAGAGCCAGGCTCCTCAGGAAGCCATGGTAGAATCTGATGAAATGAGAGGCCTCCGGGTACAGACTGCACAATACCAAAATGAACTAAAAACTCTAGGCTCTGCAGTAAAGAAAAAATCTACACAATTTCCATCTCTACACACGAACTCCAACATTTGGACTTTCTTAACTCAGACTAGGAGGGAAATTGAACTCTCTACCCTCCATAAATCACCCAAACATAATTCAAGCTTTAAGCATAGGACAGCTTTGATTTGAAGAGTCTGAACAATAACTCCAATTTGGTGATCAAGCCTCGGATAATGTAGTTGTGATGGATGAGTTACAATATAGAAATATGTGCTGGGAAATTTTGAAAAATAGGTCTTGGTACAAACCGATCTCGGTAGATATTGTTATTAAGTTTAATCAAGAATTTAATGACACCATACAGCTCGTTTACGCCGAGGGCTTGATCACCAAAGAAATATGAGGGGGATTCAGCTCCCCTTTCCAAGAACACCGACATTCTATGCGCTCCCCAAAACGCATACAAATCTGAGCAATCCTCCTGGACGTCCTATCGTATCAGGTATGGGATCTAACACTGAGCGTGCCAGTAAATTTGTAACTACCCTGCCCTCATACATCAACGATACGTTGGATCTTCTTAAAAATTCTAGATGGTCTTTGTGTACCTCCAGGGTGCCTCATTGTCGCTATTGAAATTGAGGCCCTGTTCTCATCCATCCCGCACAACCTTGGGATGAGCGTAATTTTCAAATTTTTGAATGAAAGGGGTCCGAATTCAGTTGGTCTAAACCATTTTATTTTGCAACTTTTGTCTCATATTCTCACCAAAAATGTTTTTTCATTTGAATCCCACTTCCTCCAGGTACAGGGAGTCGCTATGGGGACGTACTGCGCACCCTCATATGCGAACCTGTACCTGGGGGGGTGGTGATGAAGATCATCTTGACCTCCTCTCCAACATTTTGCGATGGTTTCGCTATATTGACGACGTTTTGATGTTGTGGAAGGGGTCTAGGTATACACTCAATTATACATGCAAATGTTGAACAGAAACAATTCTAACCTAACATTCTCTATGGAGTCAGATGAGAGTAGAATCGCTTATCTTGATGTGACCATTAGCGTTGATAAGGATGGGGCTGTTTGCACCTCGTTATATCGTAAACCCACTGCAGGGAATACGAGTCTACATGCCTCTAGCGCAGATCCAAATGCACTGATCCAGAGTTATTCCCTTTGGTCAGTACCTACGTTTGAAACAAAATTGTTTGACTGACATTAGTTTCAAACAAGAGGCTGATCTGCTGTATCAACGCTTATTGGCAAGAGGGCACAGTCGTACCTGCCTCAAAAAGGCCTTCAAAAAAGCCCAGGGACAGTCAAGATCTGCGATTCTGTTCTCCAAAGAGAAAAAGACTGACTCCAATATAGTGAGATTGATCACAACGTACTCGGATCAACATTCTGCTGCGCGTTCTGCCATCCAAAAGCACTGGCACATCCTGGCAACAGATCCTATACTTTGTAAATATATAGGAACCCAACCTCAAATTACATATAGACGCTCGGGATCGATCAAGGATCGGTTAGTGCACAGACAATATTCCAAATCGCACGACAAACAGCGGGACCAACCAGGTCTGTTTGCATGCGGTAATTGCGACTACTGTCATTTGCTGTTACAAGGATCTTCTGTTACACTCCCCAATGGCCTAAACCACACTCTGCGACACCATGTATCCTGCCTGACCAAGGGGGTCATTTACATTATCTTTTGCCGGTGTGGAGCCTTCTACATCGGCAAAATGATTAGACCCCTTTGGAAAAGGATCAAGGACCATGTATATTAAACCACCAATGGCCTTCTGAATACGGCAATTGGCCATCATATGGCGTTTAAACATAAATACCAATATGAGTCCTATCCTTTCAAGGTTGCCGTCCTCGATCATATCTGTGAGGACCCTTGAGGAGGCAACTTTGGCCAGAAGGTGTTGCAGAGGGAGACGCAATGGGTCTATAATTTACAGGCCACAGTATATCCGGGCCTAAATGATATGCTAAGTTTCAAACCCTTTTTGTAGACTCTTTAGCTCTAGGTCACTCGTGCCCCTGTTTATGAGGTTTGGATTTGTGCCTTATATGTTTTCTTTTCTCAATTTCTGTTTCTGTCTGTTCCTGATCTGGATTCCCTGCGGGTTTCCTAAATATCTGACACTGTCAGAGAAGTTCGAAAAATTGTGTTAATTTATACCTGATCTATAAACAATTGAATGATTATCATGAAATATTGAATATTATAAATGTATTTTGTAAACAATATTAACTATTAATTTATGTACTTTATATGACTTCTTTATTAAATAATATTGATACACATACCAAGGACAGTCATTTGGATGACCTCTCCCCTCTTTCTTACTCTGCGGGTGAGGGTGTGCGACGCGCCTGAGGCGTATCACCACTCACGGTATCTGCCGGCGGACATTTGGGGTATTTATACCACGTGCCGCAATGCGGGCGTTATGTCACGATGCTGGATGCGTGATTTGACGCCGTTACGCGGTAACTATGCCGCAATGCAGGGATTGTTAAAGATGGGGGGCGGTAGGACATTTCTTGCATACACTTTCTTTTTTTTTTTTTCCTGTTGGACGCGGCTGTATGATGCAATAAGAGCGGCACTTGCCCTCTGACCTTTCCAGGGCAGGATTTTCTGCGGCCGTTTTGGCGCCAATTTTGGCTCTAAATGGCAGTGATCTCTCCACCTTGCTTCTGTGTAGAGCCCTTTCTTTGTGCTCTCCCCTGGGGATTACTCTGAACCTACCCAGTCTAATAGTAAGTAATATGCTCTATGCTCTATGCTCTTTGTATACTGCTCTTTTTTGATTGGGTCTTTTTTGATCCGATCTTTGTGTGTGTTTTTTTTTCCATGTTTATTTACTATGGTCTGTCTTTGTATTCCCTTTTTCTTAGAGAGTTACTACTCGGGGGATCTGTACTATATATCCCTCTTGAGTTAAGGATTCCAGCCTACTGATACTTTGAATTATCACTGTGACTTCCTCTATTTGGATTTGTTGGCTGAAAAGGAAGACTTTCTGCTTATATCCAGTTTCTCTATATGTGACTTTTGAAGTCATACGTACCGTTTATTTGGAAATTACAGGTAGCCATATTTATGTGTGTGGGGTGCCTTTTTTTTTCCTAGTGTTACTAACTGTCCAACTTGACTCTGGATTAGGTATTAATTATACCTGTCTTATTTTTAGCTGGTTTCCCCTTTTTTGCTTCCCAGCATTGTACATTCTTTCATTTCTTTCCTCTATTGGATGACGGTGTTGGCTACACGCTAACCAAGAATCGTAGTTATAAGGTACCTCTTCTCTCTCCTTTTTTTTTTCTTCTTTCCTGTTATTCATGTTTTTTCACACCTATTTTTGGTTCTTTGGCCTTCTCTCAATGCTTACCCAAATGAATGTGTCAATATTTTATTTACAAATCAATGTCTTATATAGAGTGAGATCCCTTTCTTTCTTCTACAATTACTGTTTTCCTGAATTTGCGTTCTGAAGAAGCCCCAAGGTGAAACGCATTGATGCATTCGGGTTCTAATCATTTATATGTACTCAAATGTATGATTTTTAATTCTTATATTGTCCTTGTATTCAATTTCATTTATGTGGTTCTCTTTTTCTATTAAACATTTATATATTTTTTACACATCTCTATTGTTTACTGTGCCGCTGAAAGTCAGAGTAGGGCCCATATCCCTATTTTTTTCCTTTTCTTTACAACTTTTTAAACAGATAAAAGTTTAATAAAAGTTGCACTTAAAAATAAAAATAAAAAAATGGCACAATAGTGTGAGCATGACCACCTGCAGTACGGTCTGTGCTCTAAAACCCCACACTGCTAGCCCCTTGTCCTAATGGAATGGACCTAATCTGCTTACAGTACCTCCTTGGATAGTGGTGTTTGGGTTTAAAGTACTGCTAACTAATTGATGAAGTTAAATAGACTATATTATCAAAAGTATTGGGACACCTGCATTTGTGAGGTCAGGCATTGATGTGGACAAGAAGGCCTGGCTCGCAGTCTCCACTCTAAAGCCTCATACACACGGTCATACTTCCATCAGACTTTTCCATGGATTTTTTTCCGAACGGAGTTGGCCGGGCACAACCATAGCATACACACCACAGGACTTTTCTGAAAACTTTCCCAAAACTTTTTCCAACATCATGTGGTTTTTCCTGCTCTTTTCTGCTCTTTACCGCCACCCTTTGGTCAACTTCTGCTATTGATGGTTGATTTTAACATTCTTTGTTTTGTCCGTCGGACAAAAGTCCGATGGTTTTCTGTACACACGGTTGGACTTTGCTCCATCGGAGTTTTGTTGGCCAAAAGTTTGTCCGTTTGCAGACCGAACTTTTGTCCGATGAAAAAAAAAAAAAGTTTGTCCGATGGAGCGTACACACGGTCGGATTGTTGGTCCAACTTGCTCAAAATGAAGTTTGTTGGCCAAAAGTCCGACCGTGTGATTTTATCAGCATTTTGCATTGCCATCAATGCACGTTTAGCGGCGTTAGCTTTCAGCCGCGTTTCTCTGGCTCTATTCAAAATCAATGGTTCCCTATGGGAGCCCATTGATTTGAATAGAAGTCGCACCGCAAGTCGGATCATCATGATCCGACTTGCGTGCTGAGAATGAAGGGGAACTCCTCGGACGATACCAGGCCCTTCGGTCTGGTATGGATTTTAAGGGGAACCCCCTACCCCGAAAAAACGGCGTGGGGGTCCCGGCAAAATCCATACCAGACCCTTATCCGAGCACACAGCCTGGTCGATCAGGAAAGGGGGTGGGAACGAGCGAGCGCCCCCCCCCCCGAACCGTACCAGGCCGAATGCCCTCAACATACGGGGGTAGGTTCTGTACCCCCCCACCCCAAAGCACCTTGTCCCCATGTTGATGAGGACAAGGGCCTCTTCCCGACAACCCTGGCCGTTGGTTGTCCGGGTCTGCGGGCTGGGGACTTATCGGAATCTGGAAGCCCCCTTTAATAAGGGGGCCCCCTGATCCCGGCCCCTCACCCTATGTGAATGAGTATGGGGTACATCGTACCCCTACCCATTCACCTGGAGGAAAAGTGTCAATAAAAAAAACACACTAGACAGGTTTTTAAAGTAATTAATTAGGCAGCTCCGGGGATCTACGTCCGACTTCGGGGGTCTTCGTCCGACTTCGGGGGTCTTCGTCCGACTTTGGGGGTCTTCTTCCGACTTCGGGGATCTCTTCCGACTCTCCGGCCTCTTCTCCCGCTCTCCGATGCCTTCTCCGCGCTGTCCGGTTCTCCTCCCGCTCTCCGGTGCTTTCTGCCGGGCTCCTCTGCTATCTTCTGCCAGCTCTTTTGCTAGCGATGGCCCGATCTTCTTCGTCGTCTTCTACCCTCTTCTCTTCTTGAGATGTTAACAAGACGATCTCTCCCGCTGTAATGCCGTGTGCGCAATGATTTATATAGGAATGAGGCGTGGTCACCGGGTGATGTCACCCGGTGACCCCACCCCCTTATGACGTCAAAGTCCCAGCATGCCGCGGGACAGTGACGTCATACGGGGGCTGGGTCACCGGGTGACATCACCTGGTGACCACGCCCCATTCCTATATAAGTCGTTGCGCACACGGCATTACAGCGGGAGAGAGCATCGTGTCAACATCAGAAGAGAAGAGGGAAGAAGACGACCGGGCAGAAGATAGCGGAGGATTCTGGCAGAAGGCACCGGAGAGCGCGGAGAAGTCGGAAGAGACCCCTGGAGCTGTCTAATAAATTACTTTAAAAACTTTTGTAGTGTGTGTTTTATTTTTGACACATATTTCCCCAGGTGAATGTATAGGGGTATGATGTACCCCATACTCATTCACATAGGGTGGGGGGGGCCGGATCTGGGGGCCCTCTTATTAAAGGGGCGCTCCCAGATTCCGATAAGCCCCCGCCCGCAGACCCCGACAACCAATGGCCAGGGTTGTCGGGAAGAGGCCCTTGTCCTCATCAACATGTGGACAAGGTGCTTTGGGGTGACAAGGTGCTTTGGGGTGGGCTCCCCTGGGCCCCCCTGCCCCAAAGCACCTACCCCCCATGTTGAGGGCATGCAGCCTGGTACGGTTCAGGAGGGGGCGCTCGTCATCCCCACCCCTTTTCCTGACCGACCAGGCTGCGTGCTCGGATAAGGGTCTGGTATGGATTTTGGGGGGACCCCCAAGCCATTTTTTCGGCGTAGGGGGTTCCCCCATAAAATCCATACCAGACCGAAGGGCCTGGTATCGTCCGAGGAGTTCCCCTTCATCCTCAGCACGCAAATCGTAAGTCGGATCATGATGATCCGACTTGCGGTGCGACTTCTATTCAAATCAATGGGCTCCCATAGGGAACCATTGATTTTGAATAGAGACAGAGAAACGCCTAACGCCGTTTATGCGCGTTTGGCTATTTTTGGAGTTTTTTTCCCCGCCGAAAAACGTCACTTTGAACGCAAATTTCTTGCGTTCAGAAAAAAGCCCAGAAACTTCACTGCTCATTAACGCTAAAAAACTTCCATGTGTGCATGGACACATAGGCTAACATAGAGTGCAGTTTATGGGCTTTTAAAAAAAAAAACGCCCAAACGCCAATAAACTGCAGTTTATGAGCTCCAGTGTGCATGGAGCCTAATTCATCCCAAAAAGTGTTCTATCTGGTTGAGGTTAGGACTCTGTGCAGGCCAGTCAAGTTTCTCCACCCCAATCTCCCTCATCCATGTCTTTATGGACCTTGCTTCGTGCACTAGTGCGCAGTCATGTTGGAACAGGAAGGGGCAATCCCCAAACTGTTCCCACAAAGTTGGGAGCTGACGCCTTAAGAGTTCACTTCACTGGAACTAAGGCACCAAGAGAAACGCCTGAAAAACAACCCCACACTATAATCCCCCCTCCACCAAATGATTTGGACCAGTTACAATTTGTTACCCTTTGCTTTTGTCTTGTTGCAGGTCTGTGTCTGCGGTTTTATTAGAGTTAGTCAAAATTGGGGTACCACTGAACATAATTGCTTGTGCCGTCTGGATAGCTATACACTGCCAGTGGCATTTCCTGATTTTAATTGAAGTTAGAAATGGGTAAAGAGGGTTTATAGATTTTTGTACATTTAAAGTCTATAAAGGTCAGGCTGTAAACATTCTAATATTTACATTCTTGACAGCGCAGAAAATAAGCTTTAAAGTGGTACTAAAGGTTTGAATGTTTTAAAAAATAAAATAAAAATAACAAACACTTTATACTTACCCCCGTTGTGCAGCTCGTTTTGCACAGAGTGGCCCCGATCCTCGTCTTCTGGGGTCCCTCGGTGGCTGTCTTGGCTCCTCCCCGCATCAGCTAACCCCCCTGGTAAGCACTTTCCCAAGGGGCTTACCTTGCGGGCGCGCTTCAGCGTCATTGGATTTGATTGACAGCAGCGCGAGCCAATGGCTGCGCTGCTATCAATCTATCCAATGAAGAGCCGAGGCCGAAATCCAGCGCATTCTCGACGCAGGATTTTGTGAGGGCTCAGGTAGGTAAACGGGGGGGCTGGGGGGCCAGTAAGCATCAGATGTTTTTTCGCCTTAATGCATAGGATGCATTAACCACTTAAGACCCGGACCATTATGCAGCTTAAAGACCTGGCCACTTTTTGCGATTCGGCACTGCGTCTCTTTAACTGACAATTGCGCGGTTGTGCGACGTGGCTCCCAAACAAAATTGGCGTCCTTTTTTCCTACAAATAGAGCTTTCTTTTGGTGGTATTTGATCAACTCTGCGATTCTTATTTTTTGCGCTATAAACAAAACATTTTTTACTTTTTGCTATAATAAATATCCCCAAAAAATATATAAAAAAAAACACCATATTTTTTCCTCTGTTTAGGCCACGCCCCCTAACAGTTAGAAGCACTCCCTAGGTCACACTTAACCCATTCAGTGCCCCCTCCTGGTTAACCTCTTCACTGCCAGTGTCATTTTTACAGTAATTAGTGCATTTTTATAGCACTGATCGCTGTAAAAATGACAATGGTCCCAAAATGGTGTCAAAAGTGTCCGATGTGTCCGCCATAATGTCGCAGTCATGATAAAAATCGCTGATCGCCGCCATACTAGTAAAAAAAAAGTTATTAATAAAAATGTCATAAAACTACCCCCTATTTTGTAGACGCTATAACTTTTGCGCAAAACAATCAATAAACGCTTATTGCGATTTTTTTTTTCCCAAAAATATGTAGAAGAATACGTATCGGCCTAAACTGAGGAAAAAATGTGTTTTTTTAATATATTTTTTGGGGATATTTATTATAGCAAAAAGTAAAAAATATTGCATTTTTTTTCAAAATTGTCGCTCTATTTTTGTTTATAACGCAAAAAAAAAAAAAAAAAACGCAGAGGTGATCAAATACCAAATGAAAGCTCTATTTGTGGGAAAAAAAGGATGTCAATTTTGTTTGGGAGCCACGTCGCACGATTGCCAGTTGACGCAGTGCCGAATCGCAAAAAGTGGCCTGTTCTTTGGCCAGCAAAATGGTCCGGGGCTGAAGTGGTTAAAGGTAACCATCCTCACCTGTGATCTGTTTGCTTGTAATTAGGTTGTGTGTATAAAAGGTCAATGAGTTTCTAGACTCCTGACAGACCCTTGCATCTTTCATCCAGTGCTGCATTGATGTTTCTGGATTCTGAGTCATGGGGAAAGCAAAAGAATTGTCAAAGGATCTGTGGGAAAAGGTAGTTGAACTGTATAAAACGGGAAAGGAATATAAAAACATATCCAAGGAATTGAGAATGCCAATCAGCAGTGTTCAAACTCTAATCAAGAAGTGGAAAATTAGGGATTCTGTTGAAACCAAACCACGGTCAGGTAGACCAACTAAAATTACAGCCACAACTGCCAGGAAAAATTTTCGGCATGCAAAAAAAAAAACCACAAATAACTTCAGGTGAAATACAGGACTCTCTGAAAACATGTTGTGTGGCTGTTTCAAGATGGACCATAAGGAGGCACTTGAAGAAAGATGGGCTGCATGGTCGAGTCGCCAGAAGAAAGCCATTACTACACAAATGCGAGAAAGTATCCCGTTTACAATATGCCAAACAGCACAGAGACAAGCCTCAAACCTTCTCGCACAAAGTCATTTAGAGTGATAAGACCAAAATTTAGCTTTTTGGCCACAACCATAAACGCTTCATTTGGAGAGGAGTCAACAAGGCCTATGATAAAAGGTACACCATTCCTACTGTGAAACACGGAGGTGGATCGCTGATGTTTTGGGGATGTGTGAGCTGCAAAGGCACAGGAAATTTGGTCAAAATTTATGGCAAGATGAATGCAGTATGTTATCAAATAAATACTGGAGGAACATTTGCATTTATCAGCCAGGAAGCTGTGCATGGGACGTACTTGAACATTCCAACATGACAATGATCTAAAACACAAGGCCAAGTCAACCTGTCATTGGCTACAGCAGAATAAAGTGAAGGTTCTGGAGTGGCCATCTCAGTCTCATGACCTAAACATCATTGAGCACTCAAACGATAAAAAATAATTTACAGGAACTAGAGGCTTTTAGCCAAGAGGAATGGGCAGCCTTACCATCTGAGAAGATAAAAAGCCGCTAGCTACCATAACCCTGGTATTCTCTTCAAGAGCCGGCGGTTCTCTTTCAGATAAAAGTGGTCTCTGCGGTGGATTCGCCGCGAGATCACTTTCATCAGCGGCGGGAGAGGGCCCACCCCTCCGGCTGCGCTCCGGTGCCCTCCGCCGGCGGAGTTAGGAAATATATATATATATATATATATATCTATATAATATAATATATATATATATCTATATATATATATATATATATATATATACAGTGTGTATATATATATATATATATATATATATATATATATATATATATATATATATATAATGTTTGGGGGTTCTATGTAATTTTCTAGCAAAAAAAAATTCTTTCTCGTACATCACGGGACACAGAGCGGCATAGTCATTACTATGTGGGTTATATAGTTTACCTTCAGGTGCTGGCACTGGCAACTTCCAAACCGGAAGTACCCTCCCCTATATAAGCCCCTCCCATCCGGGAGCACCTCAGTTTTTTGCCAGTGTCTAAGGTGTTGGCCAAGAAGTAACATGTGTTTTTCACTGAGCTTGCGCACAGGTTCTTTTGGGCCTCAGTAAGCTATTCCGGATCCAACCAAAAAAGCTTCATAGCTAAACGGTCGGTACCCGGGCCTTGCAGAGAAGAGCAAGGTTTTGCCTGTAATGCTTCTCTTAGGAGAGCTGGACCCTGGGATCCAGAGCTCTGGTCATACCCACGACTAAGATGCTTTCTGTGCAGGGTGCTATACAGGTCCAGGGGAGTGGAATCCTTGGGAACCCGGTCCCTGAAGGTTTAATTACAATGCCTGCCGTGAGAGGTGAAGTTTGGGCTTCTGTGGACCAAACAGAGTCCTGCGGCGGGGAAAAGGTAAGTGAGGGCCCCCAGGAACTTGGTTCTATTAGGGGACCCCCAAGCCTAATATGTCTTTCTGCCTGTTACCTAACGGTATTCCCGCTAAATATCTGTGCATGCCTGTAACTACTAAAAAATGTAATAATTTTAATAGTGGTAAAGAAAAAAAATAAAAAAAATATACAGACCGCGGTACCTGTGTTAATCCACTAGAGGCCGCTGTGGAACGTTTCTTGTCATGTGGACTTTTTCTTTTCATCAGAGTCAAGTCCAGGCAAATGGTGAGTTCTCTTGTGGGAAACTGCTTCCTCTGCCATGTTGCAATACTCGTCCATCCCCCGGCCTGCGGCAAAAGGGCCCTGTCTCCTGTCCCTAGTTTCCTTTTTCAAAAAAGAGCGCCGAAGGCGCACGTGCCCGCGCGCGTGCGCGCGCCTCTATATATAGAGGTGAGCTGGAAAAGGGGGCGGAGCTTGGGGAATGACGCTCTGTGCGCGCCGCAGCGCTTCTGCGCATGTGCGGGCGTCCCAGCATGTTAAAAGGCACAATTATGTGTTGTGAGCTGGCTATGGAGTGCAGAGACAGAGCTGGCAACATTTAAAAAAGGCATACAGCAAGCGGTTGATGCAGGCATCCCCATAGAAAGGCACATTAGTAGACACCAACTGTTTTTATAGCAGCAATTGTGCTAGACTATTGTCAGTAAGTGGTGTATTTCGGCTGGAATACCTCAGCTTTGGGCTTAGGAATATGCCGTCTAAAAACTCCGGGACTAAAAATCCCAGGAAGCATAGGGGGTCTCCATCGGGCTCTGAGGATCTTGGGCATGCTTCGGCTGCACCAATCTCCCCTGAAAAATCAGAGGTTAGTGACCGTAGAGCACCCTCAGGAGTACCTGGTACTGTGGCTGTCCTCAGTTCACCTGCTCCTGTGTATGTAACAGAGGAGGTTTTTTCCTCAGCTCTGGGAGGGCTGGAAGAGAGATTGTCAACATTGATCGCTGCTTCCCTGTCAGAGGGAAAGCGCGCCCGATCTCCGTCTCCTCCCTCAGAGTACCTGTTAGCAGAGCAACAGTCCCATACAGGGATCGACCTACCTGAAGGGGATCAGGATGAGCTTGATTCTGTTGTAGAGGAATCAACAGTGGAAGAGCCATTCTCAGCATCACATGCTGAAAGATTATGGGTTCAGTCCTTGACTAACATGGTCCGATCAGCATTAAAAATGCCCCTTGCGGAGCCATCATCCACTTCTGTCTCCTCATTGGGGTCGCTAAGAGCTCCCCAGACTGTTTGTTCCTTTCCAATCCATCCTTTACTGGAAGGGCTCATTTACCAGGATTGGGAACATCCTGATAAAATATTTATTCCTCCCAAGAGATTTCAGGTGGTCTATCCCATGGAGGATAAGTTCATCAAAAAATGGAGGGTACCTACAGTGGACGCAGCCATCTCTTGTGTGAATAAATCACTGACATGTCCAGTGGATAATGTCCAAATGTTCAAGGACCCAATAGATAAAAAATTGGAGTCCTTATTAAAATCTGCTTTTGCTACAGCAGGCTTGGTGACACAACCAGCAGTGGCAGCTATTGGGGTCTGCCAAGCAGTGAAGGATCAGTTGAAACAGGTCTTAAGGGACTTGCCAGATCAGCAGGCCCTTGTCCTAGCTGATCTACCTAGGGCCTTATGCTTTGCGGTTGACGCTATAAAGGATTCAATCCATCAGGCCTCCCGCCTTACGCTGTCTGTAGTACATATGCGCAGGCTTCTATGGCTCAAAAACTGGTCTGCTGAAGCCCCCTGTAAAAAATTGCTGGTCAGCTTCCCATTTCATGGTGAACGCTTATTCGGGGAAGACCTGGACAGATATATCCAGAAAATTTCCAGCGGTAAAAGTACACTCTTGCCGGTTAAAAACAGAGTTACAGGTCCCTCTTTTAAGAGGCCTGCTTCTCCAGTCCCTAGGACATCGGCTGTGAAACAGTTCCGACGGCCTCCTCGGTCAAATCCCGGGGGTAAAAATCAGGGACAATCGCAGGGTAACAAGAAGCCCTGGGTCAGGAGAGGTACAAAACCTCCCCCAAAGTCAAATGCATGAAGGGTTGCCCCCACTCAATCGGGTGGGGGGAAGACTTCAGTTGTTCGCAGAGACCTGGCGGGACACGATCAGAGACAGATGGGTGCTCTCCGCAGTAAGTCTGGGATACAAATTGGAGTTAAAAGACTCCCCTCCTTCCCATTTTATAAGGTCGAACGTGCCAAGGGATCCCCGGAAGAGAGGATCCCTCCTGTTGGCACTAGAACAACTATTGCTCCAAGCAGTAATTATGGAGGTCCCCCTAGAAGAATGGGGGTTCGGGTTTTACTCAAACCTCTTTACAGTCCCGAAGCCAAACGGGGACGTGAGGCCCATATTAAATCTAAAAGGGCTAAACAAATTCCTGCATATCAGGACTTTCCGGATGGAGTCGATCCGATCGGTGGCCACTGCCCTACAAGGGGAGGAATGGTTAGCCTTGATGGACATCAAAGATGCTTATTTGCACATTCCCATCTTTCCAGTCCACCAAAAATTTCTACGCTTTGCAGTAGAAGGGCGCCATTTTCAGTTCAGAGCCTTACCTTTCGGTCTGGCCACAGCACCACGCGTGTTCACAAAAATTCTGGCCCCATTATTGGCCAATTTAAGAACACGAGGTGTAACGATAATGGCATATCTAGACGACTTGTTGCTGATAGACCACTCAGTGGAAAAACTAGAAGTGGTTGTTCACGAGACAATCGAGTATCTGGAATCTCACGGTTGGATTATCAACCGAGACAAGTCAGCCCTAAAACCAGTCAAAAGTCTGGAATACTTGGGGCTAAGGCTGGATTCAGACCAGAGAAAAATTTTCTTGCCTCAAGAAAAGGTGTCGTCTTTGAGAGATTTGATCCACCTAGTGGGTACAAAAAGACAGCCATCCATACGCCTGTGCATGAGGCTGCTGGGAAAAATGGTGGCATCATTCGAAGCAGTACCCTACGGTCAATTCCATTCAAGGAATTTGCAAAGGGCTATACTGTCAGCCTGGAACAAAAAAGTTCAGGCCCTAGACTTACCAATGTCCTTGTCCCCTTCCGTTCGCAAGAGCCTCCGTTGGTGGTTGGTTCCCCAGAATCTGGAAAAAGGGAAATCCTTCAGTCCGATTTCTTGGAAGGTGGTCACTACAGATGCCAGCCTTATAGGCTGGGGAGCAGTACTGGAGCAATGGTCTCTCCAGGGCAGATGGTCGGATGCAGAAAAGGCCCTGCCCATCAATCTCTTAGAGATACGAGCAGCCCGGTATGCCCTAGTAGCATGGACATCCAATTTCAAGGGTCCCCTGTCAGAATTCAATCGGACAATGCCACGGCAGTGGCATATATCAATCATCAGGGTGGCACCAGGAGTCGTGCAGCCCAGAGGGAAGTAAATTGCATCCTGAAATGGGCAGAAAGATATGTCCCAGCCATATCCGCGGTATTCATTCCAGGAGTGGAGAATTGGAAGGCGGACTTTCTAAGTCGCCAACAATTATGCCCAGGGGAATGGTCCCTTCACCCCGAGGTTTCCCGGACAATATGTCAGCGGTGGGGAACACCGGATGTAGATCTGCTAGCATCCAGATTCAACGCAAAAGTGGACAGGTTTGTCTCTCGGACAAGGGATCCCCTAGCTTGCGGCTCGGATGCCCTAGTGTTCCCTTGGGATCAGTTCAAGCTGATATATGCATTCCCACCGCCACAATTGTTACCTCGATTACTCCGCAGAATCAGGGTAGAAAAGAAACCAGTGATTCTGGTGGCTCCAGCGTGGCCCCGAAGAGCATGGTACGCGGAGATTGTAAAAATGTCTGTGGGGAGTCCTTGGACCCTCCCACATCGTCCGGACCTGCTTTCGCAAGGACCGATATACCACCCTTCCTTACCAGCCCTAGGTTTGACGGCCTGGCTATTGAAGCCCACATTCTAAAAAAGAGAGGTCTCTCTAATTCTGTGGTAGCTACCATGATCAATGCCAGGAAGCCGGTATCCAGGCAGATCTACTATAGAATCTGGAAGGCGTACATCGCCTGGTGTGAGGCCAAGAAATGGCATCCACGTAAGTACGTAATAGGTAGGATTCTGGACTTCCTACAGTGGGCTGTAGATAGGAAGCTTGCCTTGAGTACTATCAAGGGTCAGATTTCGGCCTTGTCAATATTTTTTCAGAGGCCCTTGGCCTCGCATTCACTAGTCAAAGCCTTTATACAAGGAGTGATGCGTATTAGCCCTCCGGTTAATATTCCCATATGTCCATGGGACTTAAACCTGGTTCTGTCGGTTCTACAGAAACAACCATTTGAACCATTACAGCATATTTCCCTGGTTCTTCTCACCAGGAAATTGATTTTTCTAGTAGCCATTTGTTCGGCTAAAAGAGTGTCGGAATTAGCCGCTATGTCCTGTAGGGAGCCATATCTGGTTATCCATAAGGACAGAGTAGTGTTACGTCCTCATCCAGCCTTTCTTCCTAAGGTGGTATCAAGGTTTCATTTGAACCAAGATGTGGTTCTTCCTTCTTTTTTCCCCAAACCTAGTTCAGTAGAGGAAAAGTTATTGCATTCTTTGGATGTAGTAAGAGCAGTTAAAGCTTATCTAAAAGCCACTGCTCAGATTCGCAGAACGGATACTTTGTTTATTCCGCCGGAAGGCCCCAGAAAGGGTCAGGCAGCGTCAAAATCTACTTTAGCCAAGTGGATTCGACAGGTCATTATGCAAGCCTATGGCTTAAGAAGGAGACCGCCTCCGTTCAAAGTTAGGGCGCACTCCACGAGAGCAGTTGGAACTTCATGGGCAGTGCATCACCAGGCCTCCCTGGCTCAAATCTGTAAGGCCGCAACATGGTCTTCAGTACACACGTTTACTAGGTTCTACCAGGTGGACGTTAGAAGTCAGGAGGATGTCGCCTTTGGGCGCAGTGTGTTGCAGGGCGCAAAAGATCCTCATGTCTGATAGCGCTCAGCTTATGTATGGTGTATCCCCCCCTCATTGGGCATTGCTTTAGGACATCCCACATAGTAATGACTATGCCGCTCTGTGTCCCGTGATGTACGAGAAAGAAAATAGGATTTTTATAACAGCTTACCTGTAAAATCCTTTTCTTGGAGTACATCACGGGACACAGAGCTCCCACCCCTCTTTTGGGGACACTTATTGCTTTGCTACAAAACTGAGGTGCTCCCGGATGGGAGGGGCTTATATAGGGGAGGGTACTTCCGGTTTGGAAGTTGCCAGTGCCAGCACCTGAAGGTAAACTATATAACCCATTAGTAATGACTATGCCGCTCTGGATTTTACAGGTAAGCTGTTATAAAATCCTATTATTTTTAACTTGTAAACACCAAATCTCAGAAATAGGCTTGGGACTGTAGTGGTTAGCCACTTAAGCCCCGGACCATTTGGTAGCTAGAGGACCAGAGGTGATTTCAGAATTTTGCACTGCGCTGCTTTAACTGTAAATTGTGCGGACATGCAATGTTGTACCCAAACGAAATTTGCGTCCTTTTCTTCCCACAAATAGAGCTTTCTTTTAATGGTATTTGATTGCCTCTGCGATTTTAATTTTTTGCGATATAAACGGAAATAGACCGAAAATTTTGAAAATAAATGATATTTTCTACTTTTTGTTATAAGAAAAATCGAATAAACTCAATTTTAGTCATACATTTAGGCCAAAATGTATTCAGCCACATGTCTTTAGTAAAAAAAATGTCAATAAGCGTATATTTATTGGTTTGCGCAAAAGTTATAGCGTCTACAAACTAGGGTACATTTTCTGCAATTTACACAGCTTTTAGTTTATGACTGCCTATCTAATTTCTTGAGGTGCTAAAATGGCAGGGCAGTACAAAACCCCCCAAATGACCCCATTTTGGAAAGTAGACATCCCAAGGAAATTGCTGAGAGGCATGTTGAGCCCATTGAATATTTTTTTTTTTGTCTCAAGTGATTGAATAATGACTAAAAAAAAAAAACAATTACAAAAAGTTGTCACTAAATGATATATTGCTCACACATGCCATGGTTATATGTGGAATTGCACCCCAAAATACATTTTGCTGCTTCTCCTGAGTACGGGGATGCCACATGTGTGGGACTTTTTGGGAGCCTAGCCGCGTACGGGCCCCCGGAAACCAAGCACCGCCTTCAGGATTTCTAAGGGCGCAAATTTTTGATTTCACTCCTCACTACCTATCACAGTTTTGAAGGCCATAAAATGCCAAAATAGCACAAAACCCCCCCAAATGACCCCATTTTAGAAAGTAGACACCCCAAGGAAATTGCTGAGAGGCCTGTTGAGCCCATTGAATATTTTGTTTTTGTCCCAAGTGATTGAATAATGACAAAAAAAAAAAAAATTACAAAAAGTTGTCACTAAATGATATTTTGCTCACACATGCCATGGTTATATGTGGAATTACACCCCAAAATACATTCTGCTGCTTCTCCTGAGTACGGGGATACCACATGTGGGACTTTTTAGGAGCCTAGCCATGTACGGGCCCCCGAAAACCAAGCACCGCCTTCAGGATTTCTAGGCACAAATTTTTGATTTCACTCCTCACTACCTATCACAGTTTCGAAGGCCATAAAATGCCAAAATAGCACAAAACCCCCCCCCCCAAATGACCCCATTTTGGAAAGTAGACACCCCAAGCTATTTGCTGAGAGGCATGGTGAGTATTTTACAGCTCTCATTTGTTTTTGAAAATTAAGAAAGAACTTTTTTGAAAATTGAAAAAAAAAAAAAAAAAAAAAACTTTGTGGCAAAAAGCGAGATCTGCAAAATACTCACAATACCTCTCAGCAAATAGCTTGGGGTGTCTACTTTCCAAAATGGGGTCATTTGGGGGGGTTTTGTGCCATCTGGGCATTCCATGGCCTCCGAAACTGTGATAGGCAGTGAGAAGTGAAATCAAAAATTTACACCCTTAGAAAGCCTGAAGGCGGTGCTTGGTTTTTGGGGTCCCGTACGCGGCTAGGCTCCCAAAAAGTCTCACACATGTGGTATCCCCATACTCAGGAGAAGCAGCAGAATGTATTTTTGGGTGTAATTCCACATATACCCATGGCATGTTTGAGAAATATATCATTTAGTGACAACTTTGTGCAAAAAAAAAAAAAATAAATTTTTTTCCGCAACTTGTGTCAACATATAAAATATTCCATGGACTCGACATGCCTCTCAGTATATAGCTTGGGGTGTCTACTTTCCAAAATGGGGTCATTTGGGGGGGTTTTGAACTGTTCTGGCATTTTATACACAACATTAGGAAGCTTACATCCACTCTTCTAACCACTTGAAGACAAAGCCCTTTTTGACACTTTTTGTTTACATGAAAACATATTTTTTTTTGCAAGAAAATTATGTTGAACCCCCAAACATTATATATATTTGTAAAGCAAAGGCCCTACAGATTAAAATGGTGGGTGTTGCATTTTTTTTTTCTACACAGTATTTGCGCAGCGATTTTTCAAACGCATTTTTTGGGGGAAAAATACACTTTTTTAAATTTTAATGCACTAAAACACACTATATTGCCCAAATGTTTGATGAAATAAAAAAGATGATCTTAGGCCGAGTACATAGATACCAAACACGACATGCTTTAAAATTTTGCACAAACGCGCATTGGCGACAAACTACATACATTTTTAAAAGCCTTTACAGGTTACCCCGTTAGATTTACAGAGGAGGTCTACTGCTAAAATTACTGCCCTCGATCTGACCTTCACGGTGATACCTCACATGCATGGTGTAATTGCTGTTTACATATGACGCCAGACCATCGCTTGCGTTCGCCATTGGGCAAGAGCAGGGCAGGACAGGCTTTTTTTTTTTTTATTATTATTAATTTTGCTTTTTTATTCTATTTTTAAATTGTTCCTTCCATATTTTTTTTTTTTATCATTTTTATTGTTATCTCAGGGAATGTAAATATCCCCTATGATAGCAATAGGTAGTGACAGGTACTCTTTTTTGAAAAAACTGGGGTCTTCTAGACCCTAGATCTTTCCTCTGCCCTCAAAGCATCTGACCACACCAAGATCGGTGTGATAAAATGCTTTCCCAATTTCCCAATGGCGCTTTTTATATCCGGGGGGGGGGGGGGGACATTCCCTCCCACTGCTTGTAAAAGCAGTCCAGAGGCTAATTAGCCACTAGGATTGCTTTTACATGAAAGCCGGCCGCTGGCTGAAAAGAATGATACCAAGATGATACCTAAACCCGCAGGCATCATTCTCGTATAAACATTCAAAATCCAGCAACATACCAGTACGTTGCTGGTCCTTGTTGGACATGTATTGTAATCTTTTTTTTTCATGCAGCCAGTTGGCTGAACGAAAAAAGAGATTGATCGGTGGGTATGCCCACCATTAGAATACCGCCCTTCATCCACCCACTTCTAATGATGGGCATACATGCACCATTTATATATGCCGAAGCATGGGGGCATCCTCCCGCAAAAAAGTTATGCCGCACACACATGGTCGGACTTTTCCACGGGCAAGCCTCCGTCGGAATTTCGACCGTATGTACGCGGCATTAGGAGCAAAATCGCTCCTCCGTCCCTGCTGCCCCAATGCTTCGGCATATATGCTTTTTTTTTTTAACTGTGGTGGTGAAATCACCTCCTACAGCACTGGAGTCGCAGGGATCAGGCCTGTCTCTGCGAACGCTGCAGTTATGTGTGTTGTGTTTTGTAAGTGACAGTGATCGATCGATACTGCACTTGGGTGGCCTGGGCTGGACGGAGGGGCAAAACGCAGGTGCTAGCAGGTATCTGGGCTGATCCCGCTAACACTGCGTTTTTGGGAACCCTAAACTGCTGGGGACGCTAGTATAGATCTGATCAGATCAGATATTGATCTGATCAGATACTATACCACTAAGGGGGGTGTATGCTTCACGTGTGGGTGTTAGCGTTACTGGCACTAACCTGATGCTGCCTGGGGTGTGACGCAGACCCTCTCTGACGCTAAAACCTAATTGATATCACCCGCCGGGCGATCAGGGGGTTAAACCTTTATTGGGTTATATATACGGCGGGTGCCCTGACACTATAAAAAGCAAACTAACTAACCAGCGTCACCCGTAACACTTATATGGTGATCACTGGTGAAAGGGTTAACTAGGGGCAATTGGGGGGTTAAAACCTTTATTAGGTAATATATGGGGGTACCTGACGCTACATAAAAACCTGCGGCGAACCTAAAAAAATTACTGGCTACCGATCTGCATCACCGACGCTAAGACAGCGATCAGAAAAATGATCGCTTAGCGACTGTGGTGATAGGGGGTGAAAGGGTTACCTGGGGGGCGATCAAGGAGGTTAAACCTTTATTAGGTAATATAGGGGGGTACCTGACGCTATAAAAACCTGCGGCAAACCTAAAAAAAATAACTGGCTACCGATCGGCATCACCGACAATAAGACAGTGATCAGAAAAACGATTGCTTAGCGACAGTGGTGATAGGGGGTGAAAGGGTTACCTGGGGGGCGATCAAGGAGGTTAAACCTTTATTAGGTAATATATTGGGGTACCTGACGCTATAAAAACCTGCGGCGAACCTAAAAAAAATAACTGGCTACCGATCGGCATCACCGACAATAAGACAGTGATCAGAAAAACGATCGCTTAGCGACAGTGGTGATAGGGGGTGAAAGGGTTACCTGGGGGGCGATCAAGGAGGTTAAACCTTTATTAGGTAATATATGGGGGTACCTGACGCTATAAAAACCTGCGGTGAACCTAAAAAAAACTGGCTACCGATCGGCATCACCGACAATAAAACAGCGATCAGAAAAACGATCGCTTAGTGACAGCGGTGCTAGGGGGTGAAAGGGTTACCTGGGGGGCGATCAAGGGGGTTAAACCTTTATTAGATAATATATGGGGGTACCCGACGCTATAAAAACCTGCGGCGAACCTAAAAGAAATTACTGGCTACCGATCGGCATCACCGACGCTAAGACGGCGATCAGAAAAATGATTGCTTAGCGACAGTGGTGATAGGGGGTGAAAGGGTTATCTGGGGGGCGATCAGGGGGTTAAACCTTTATTAGGGGGGGTTAGGGGGCTACACTGGACCTAAAACTAAACTTTGGTGACACTTTTACAGTCACAAATGTCACTGATTGCAGTGATCAGTAAATAAATGGTCACTGCAATCAGTGACACTGTGGCTGGGGGCTGGGGGGTGATCTGAGGGGTGATCTGGGGGGGCGATTTATGTACCTATGTGTCCTGGTGTCAGTGTAGTGTTTTGTGCACTAACCTGCATCTTCTCCTGTACGGCGCTCGGTATATGTGAGCGCCGCAGGAGAGATGACATCACTTCCTCTGCCTGTGTTTACATTACACAGGCAGGGGAAGCTCTCTCGTTCGCCGGGAGCGATCGAGAGGGGGTGTCCGGAATCGAACGGCCGTCCCCTCATGCCTGATCACTCCTGATCAGTTAACCACCGCTCACTGTAAAGAAGGGGGGTCCGATCGGACCCCCCAACTATATAAAGGCAGACACGTAGATCTACGTGATTCTGCCTGTCGGTGCCATTCTGCTGACCTATATTTACAGTGGGCGGTCGTTAAGTGGTTAAAAAGAGTAAACACAGTTCATTGATAATAAATAGCTTCAGCCAAACACCAACCATGAGTGAAAGAAAAGTTTTTGTGTTATCGTTTATATTCTCTGAAAAATGGCCAAGAAATCATAAATTCTGCCAGGGTATGTAAACTTATGAGCACAACTGTTTATACAGTCAGGTCCATACATTTTGGGACATCGACACTTTTCTAATCTTTTTGGCTCTATGAACCACTACAATGGATTTGAAAGAAAATGAACAAGATGTGCTTTAACTGCAGACTTTCAGCTTTAATTTGAGGGTATTTACATCCAAATCAGGTGAACGGTGTAGGAATTGCAACAGTTTGTATATGTGACTCCCACTTTTAAGGGACCAAAAGTAATGGGACAGATAAACAATCATAAATCAAAATGTCACTTTTTAATACTTGGTTGCAAATCCTTTGCAGTCAATTACGGTCTGAAGTTTGGAACGCATAGACATCACCAGACGCTGGGTTTCATCCTGGGTGATGCTCTGCCAGGCCTCTACTGCAAATGTCTTCAGTTCCTGCTTGTTCTTGGGGCATTTCCCCTTCAGTTTTGTCTTCAGCAAGTAAAATGCATGCTCAATCGGATTCAGGTCAGGTGATTGACTTGGCCATTGCATAACATTCCACTTCTTACCCTAAAAAAACTCTTTGGTTGCTTTCGCAGTATGCTTTGGGTCATTATCCATCTGCACTGTGAAGCGCCGTCCAATGAGTTCTGAAGCATTTGGCTGAATATGAGCAAATAATATTGCCCGAAACACTTCAGAATTCATCCTGCTGCTTTTGTCAGCAGTCACATCATCAATAAATACAAGAGAACCAGTTCCATTGGCAGCCATACATGCCCACGCAATGACACTACCACCACCATGCTTCACTGATGAGGTGGTATGCTTTGGATCATGAGCAGTTCCTTTCCTTCTCCATACTCTTCTCTTCCCATCACCCTGGTACAAGTTGATCTTGGTCTCATCTGTCCATAGGATGTTGTTCCAGAACTGTGAAGGTTATTTTAGATGTTGTTTGGCAAACTCTAATCTGGCCTTCCTGTTTTTGAGGCTCACCAATGGTTTACATCTTGTGGTGAACCCTCTGTGTTCACTCTGGTGAAGTCTTCTCTTGATTGTTGACTTTGACACACATACACCTACCTCCTGGAGAGTGTTCTTGATCTGGCCAACTGTTGTGAAGGGTGTTTTCTTCATCAGGGAAAGAATTCTTTGGTCATCCACCACAGTTGTTTTCCATGGTCTTCCGGGTCTTTTGGTGTTGCTGAGCTCACCGGTGCGTTCTTTCTTTTTAAGGATGTTCCAGTTGATTTGGCCACACGTAATGTTTTTGTTATCTCTCTGATGGGTTTGTTTTGTTTTTTCAGCCTAATGATGGCTTGCTTCACTGATGGTGACAGCTCATTGGATCTCATATTGAGAGTTGACTGCAACAGATTCCAAATGCAAATAGCACACTTGAAATGAACTTTGGACCTTTTATCTGCTCCTTGTAAATGGGATAATAAGGGAATAACACACACCTGGCCATGGAACAACTGAGCAGCCAATTGTCCCATTACTTTTGGTCCCTTAAAAAGTGGGAGCCACATATACAAACTGTCCCAAGTGATTGAATAATGACAAAAAAAAAAAATTACAAAAAGTTGTCACTAAATGATATTTTGCCCACACATGCCATGGTTATATGTGGAATTACACCCCAAAATACATTCTGCTGCTTCTCCTGAGTACGGGGATACCACATGTGGGACTTTTTAGGAGCCTAGCCGTGTACGGGCCCCCGAAAACCAAGCACCGCCTTCAGGATTTCTAGGCACAAATTTTTGATTTCACTCCTCACTACCTATCACAGTTTCGAAGGCCATAAAATGCCAAAATAGCACAAACCCCCCCCCCCCCAAATGACCCCATTTTGGAAAGTAGACACCCCAAGCTATTTGCTGAGAGGCATGGTGAGTATTTTACAGCTCTCATTTGTTTTTGAAAATGAAGAAAGAACATTTTTTTTTTTTTTTTCAATTTTCAAAACTTTGTGACAAAAAGCGAGATCTGCAAAATACTCACAATACCTCTCAGCAAATAGCTTGGGGTGTCTACTTTCCAAAATGGGGTCATTTGGGGGGGTTTTGTGCCATCTGGGCATTCCATGGCCTCCGAAACTGTGATAGGCAGTGAGAAGTGAAATCAAAAATTTACACCCTTAGAAAGCCTGAAGGCGGTGCTTGGTTTTTGGGGTCCCGTACGCGGCTAGGCTCCCAAAAAGTCTCACACATGTGGTATCCCCATACTCAGGAGAAGCAGCAGAATGTATTTTTGGGTGTAATTCCACATATACCCATGGCATGTTTGAGAAATATATCATTTAGTGACAACTTTTTGCAAAAAAAAATAAAAGAAATTTTTTTCCGCAACTTGTGTCAACATATAAAATATTCCATGGACTCGACATGCCTCTCAGTATATAGCTTGGGGTGTCTACTTTCCAAAATGGGGTCATTTGGGTGGGTTTTGAACTGTTCTGGCATTTTATACACAACATTAAGAAGCTTACATCCACTCTTCTAACCACTTGAAGACTAAGCCAGTACGTTGCTGGTCCTTGTTGGACATGTATTGTAATCTTTTTTTTTCATGCAGCCAGTTGGCTGAACGAAAAAAGAGATTGATCGGTGGGTATGCCCACCATTAGAATACCGCCCTTCATCCACCCACTTCTAATGATGGGCATACATGCACCATTTATATATGCCGAAGCATGGGGGCATCCTCCCGCAAAAAAGTTATGCCGCACACACATGGTCGGACTTTTCCACGGGCAAGCCTCCGTCGGAATTTCGACCGTATGTACGCGGCATTAGGAGCAAAATCGCTGCTCCGCTCCTCCGTCCCTGCTGCCCCAATGCTTCGGCATATATGCTTTTTTTTTTTAACTGTGGTGGTGAAATCACCTCCTACAGCACTGGAGTCGCAGGGATCAGGCCTGTCTCTGCGAACGCTGCAGTTATGTGTGTTGTGTTTTGTAAGTGACAGTGATCGATCGATACTGCACTTGGGTGGCCTGGGCTGGACGGAGGGGCAAAACGCAGGTGCTAGCAGGTATCTGGGCTGATCCCGCTAACACTGCGTTTTTGGGAACCCTAAACTGCTGGGGACGCTAGTATAGATCTGATCAGATCAGATATTGATCTGATCAGATACTATACCACTAAGGGGGGTGTATGCTTCACGTGTGGGTGTTAGCGTTACTGGCACTAACCTGACGCTGCCTGGGGTGTGACGCAGACCCTCTCTGACGCTAAAACCTAATTGATATCACCCGCCGGGCGATCAGGGGGTTAAACCTTTATTGGGTTATATATACGGCGGGTGCCCTGACAATATAAAAAGCAAACTAACTAACCAGCGTCACCCGTAACACTTATATGGTGATCACTGGTGAAAGGGTTAACTAGGGGCAATTAGGGGGTTAAAACCTTTATTAGGTAATATATGGGGGTACCTGACGCTACATAAAAACCTGCGGCGAACCTAAAAAAATTACTGGCTACCGATCTGCATCACCGACGCTAAGACAGCGATCAGAAAAACGATCGCTTAGCGACAGTGGTGATAGGGGGTGAAAGGGTTACCTGGGGGGCGATCAAGGGGGTTAAACCTTTATTAGGTAATATATGGGGGTACCTGACGCTATAAAAACCTGCGGCGAACCTAAAAAGAACTGGCTACCGATCGGCATCACCGACAATAAAACAGCGATCAGAAAAACGATCGCTTAGTGACAGCGGTGCTAGGGGGTGAAAGGGTTACCTGGGGGGCGATCAAGGGGGTTAAACCTTTATTAGATAATATATGGGGGTACCCGACGCTATAAAAACCTGCGGCGAACCTAAAAAAAATTACTGGCTACCGATCGGCATCACCGACGCTAAGACAGCGATCAGAAAAATGATCGCTTAGCGACAGTGGTGATAGGGGGTGAAAGGGTTATCTGGGGGACGATCAGGGGGTTAAACCTTTATTAGGGGGGGTTAGGGGGCTACACTGGACCTAAAACTAAACTTTGGTGACACTTTTACAGTCACAAATGTCACTGATTGCAGTGATCAGTAAATAAATGGTCACTGCAATCAGTGACACTGTGGCTGGGGGCTGGGGGGTGATCTGAGGGGTGATCTGGGGGGGCGATTTATGTACCTATGTGTCCTGGTGTCAGTGTAGTGCTTTGTGCACTAACCTGCATCTTCTCCTGTACGGCGCTCGGTATATGTGAGCGCCGCAGGAGAGATGACATCACTTCCTCTGCCTGTGTTTACATTACACAGGCAGGGGAAGCTCTCTCGTTCGCCGGGAGCGATCGAGAGGGGGTGGCCGGAATCGAACGGCCGTCCCCTCATGCCTGATCGCTCCTGATCAGTTAACCACCGCTCACTGTAAAGAAGGGGGGTCCGATCGGACCCCCCAACTATATAAAGGCAGACTCGTAGATCTATGTGATTCTGCCTGTCGGTGCCATTCTGCTGACCTATATTTACAGTGGGCGGTCGTTAAGTGGTTAAAAAGAGTAAACACAGTTCATTGATAATAAATAGCTTCAGCCAAACACCAACCATGAGTGAAAGAAAAGTTTTTGTGTTATCGTTTATATTCTCTGAAAAATGGCCAAGAAATCATAAATTCTGCTAGGGTATGTAAACTTATGAGCACAACTGTTTATACAGTCAGGTCCATACATTTTGGGACATCGACACTATTCTAATCTTTTTGGTTTTATGAACCACTACAATGGATTTGAAAGAAAATGAACAAGATGTGCTTTAACTGCAGACTTTCAGCTTTAATTTGAGGGTATTTACATCCAAATCAGGTGAACGGTGTAGGAATTGCAACAGTTTGTATATGTGACTCCCACTTTTAAGGGACCAAAAGTAATGGGACAGATAAACAATCATAAATCAAAATGTCACTTTTTAATACTTGGTTGCAAATCCTTTGCAGTCAATTACGGTCTGAAGTTTGGAACGCATAGACATCACCAGACGCTGGGTTTCATCCTGGGTGATGCTCTGCCAGGCCTCTACTGCAAATGTCTTCAGTTCCTGCTTGTTCTTGGGGCATTTCCCCTTCAGTTTTGTCTTCAGCAAGTAAAATGCATGCTCAATCGGATTCAGGTCAGGTGATTGACTTGGCCATTGCATAACATTCCACTTCTTACCCTAAAAAAACTCTTTGGTTGCTTTCGCAGTATGCTTTGGGTCATTATCCATCTGCACTGTGAAGCGCCGTCCAATGAGTTCTGAAGCATTTGGCTGAATATGAGCAAATAATATTGCCCGAAAAAACATCAGAATTCATCCTGCTGCTTTTGTCAGCAGTCACATCATCAATAAATACAAGAGAACCAGTTCCATTGGCAGCCATACATGCCCACGCAATGACACTACCACCACCATGCTTCACTGATGAGGTGGTATGCTTTGGATCATGAGCAGTTCCTTTCCTTCTCAATACTCTTCTCTTCTCATCACTCTGGTACAAGTTGATCTTGGTCTCATCTGTCCATAGGATGTTGTTCCAGAACTGTGAAGGTTATTTTAGATGTTGTTTGGCAAACTCTAATCTGGCCTTCCTGTTTTTGAGGCTCACCAATGGTTTACATCTTGTGGTGAACCTTCTGTATTCACTCTGGTGAAGTCTTCTCTTGATTGTTGACTTTGACACACATACACCTACCTCCTGGAGAGTGTTCTTGATCTGGCCAACTGTTGTGAAGGGTGTTTTCTTCATCAGGGAAAGAATTCTTTGGTCATCCACCACAGTTGTTTTCCATGGTCTTCCGGGTCTTTTGGTGTTGCTGAGCTCACCGGTGCGTTCTTTCTTTTTAAGGATGTTCCAGTTGATTTGGCCACACGTAATGTTTTTGTTATCTCTCTGATGGGTTTGTTTTGTTTTTTCAGCCTAATGATGGCTTGCTTCACTGATGGTGACAGCTCATTGGATCTCATATTGAGAGTTGACTGCAACAGATTCCAAATGCAAATAGCACACTTGAAATGAACTTTGGACCTTTTATCTGCTCCTTGTAAATGGGATAATAAGGGAATAACACACACCTGGCCATGGAACAACTGAGCAGCCAATTGTCCCATTACTTTTGGTCCCTTAAAAAGTGGGAGTCACATATGCAAACTGTTGTAATTCCTACACCATTCACCTGATTTGGATGTAAATACTCTCAAATTAAAGCTGGAAGTCTGCAGTTGAAGCACATCTTGTTTGTTTCATTTCAAATCAACGGTGGGGGTGTATAGAGCCAAAAAGATTAGAATTGTGTCGATGTCCCAATATTTATGGACCTGACTGTATGTCATAAAATCATGTGAAAATTAGTAATAATCAAAATCCTGAATATTCAGTAATAATGAATTGGTGCACAATTGTATCAAAGTTATCAACAGTGTTCAGAAGTCTGGGGGGTGGGGGGTGGGCACACCAAAACTAAAAGCATAGATGTCAACTGTCCAGGGCAGCATAGAGGAGGACCAGCTTTAGTGGAAGAGAGAGAGACCAATTCTAGGACCTGCTAGGGGTGGCTTAATAGTCAGGCTGACAGGCAGTGAATACTCTCTGCTTCCCTTTCAGATCTCTGCCAGAATTGCACCTGCAACTGCAAAACTAGTATCTGATGCTTTGAATATGGAGGTCTGTCACTAGTGCTTTGCAGAAGGTCATGTAAATCAGTAATCAGTACTTCAAAGAAGTCCGGAATGATAGGACTTGGTTATATTTTGTCCTGATGTTTGTGTCTCAATATTTAGTGTAGCATGTTTCTGTCCTCAGTGTACTCCTAGGCCCTGTTTTCTCTGAAATATAGCAAAAAAAAAAAAAAATTAAATGTGCAACACTACAGACCATGATACTTTTGGAAACAAACCTCAGCAGGCATTACATCATATTACTTCTCTTCATGTAGAGCAGTGGTTCTCAACTCCTGTCCTCAGGACCCACTAACAGGCCAGATTTTAAGTATTACCTTTGTGAGATGCAGAGTAGAATACTGCAATCCCTGAGCAGCAAATTATATCACCGGTGATGCATTTCAGTTATCTTGCAAACCTGGCCTGTTGGTGGGCCCTGAGGACTGGAGTTGAGAACCACTGATGTAGAATATTTGCATCGCACACATTCCTGGAAATGGCTTAAAGTAGGTGGGTGCAAACCAGTGTGGACACAGTCAGAACATAGATCGCTAAGGCTGGGTTCACACCGAATGCCAATGTGGCTCACAGCAGGGGTCCTGTGCGTCCTGGTTCACCGTTTCAGGTCCGATTTCAGCCCAAATTGATCACATGCCTGATGAAGGGGCCCTGCGTGGCCTCAAAATGTTATACTTTCACTGCTCTTGCCCCACAAGGTGTTTATTCAATTTTTTTTCAAATGTTGCCACTTTTGCTAAGGGAGGGGAATGTGACAGGTGATGTCTGTAACCTTTCTGTATTTGTCACATGATGGTATAGAGACATCACTGGGAAAAATAACCCTTCTTTCCTGTATTGTCATTTAGGAGTCTGGCTAGCACTGTTGAAGTAACATATTCATTACGATGGAGGACCGAAGCTTGCTTTAAATGTAGGATGCTGGGTATTTTACCCACGAAACAGAGCACATTGAAATATGAAAATGCAGACGTTTTCCCAGCTTCTGCAATGAGATTTTTTTTAAAGTTATTATTCCACCTTTTTCATGTATTACAGGAAGCAGATCTTTAGTTCCTTCCTCACATTTAATTCTAAGCTTTTCCTTGCTTTGTTCTGCTCAAGGACTGAACATTCAGCCCACAACACAGAGTGCAGCACCTGACATTGCAAAACAGAAAAAAAAAAAAGACTAATTATTTTCTGATTTCCCAGTTGAAATTGGTATACGTTTTTTCAGGAAAATTGTATTATATTTTTCAAGTGCTATTTCCAGGCTGCAGTTTTTTTGTTGCTTTAATCTTAGTGGAGTAGTTGTTAAGATCCTAGAACGTTTTGGCAGCTGTTTACATTCCAAATTTCTCCAGTGCTAATGAGGCCATGTATAGGTTAACAAGTGAGCGAATAATCATGCATTTGTGAGACATTTACACTAACCTGGCCTTCGTTTCCAAACTAATTCAGAATAACTTCCAGACTAAACCCATTGTAATACATACTTTTTCTGTTACCATCAAATATCATTACTAACCACTTCAATACCCAGCCATAGTAATATGACGCCCACAGATGGGATCTCCCATCCTGGGAGGGCGTCATGACGTCCTCGGCTTTGTGGAGGGATATCTGAATGATGCCTGCAGCTAGAGGCATCATTCAGATTTCCTTTCGTTGTGCCGGCGATTCTGTGCACCATGAGAACGATCATAGCGGCGGTTCCGCCGCTTGATCGTTCTTATAGGCGGCGAGAGGGGACATCCCCCCCTCCCGCTGTCATCCGGTGCTTCTCCGGGCTCTCCCGTGCCATCGGGGATCCCAGAGAGAATCGTCCAGCACCGGTGGTGGGTCATGTGACGAGCATAGAGATGAACATGAGATCAGTGAAAAAAAAATCACGATCTCATGCTTTCCAGCCTAGAGGAGAGATGTGGGGTCTTATTGACCCCGCATCTCTCAATAAAAAGGACCTGCCACACACATTCCTATTACAAGGAATGTTTACATTCCTTGTAATAGGAATAAAAGTGATCAAAAAAAAAAAGTTAAATAAGTGTAAAAATAAAAAAAAATAAGTAAAAAAAATAAATAAATAATAATAAAAAAAAAATTAAAACGCCCCTGTCCCCGGTAGCTCGCGATCAGAAGCGAACGCACACGTAAGTCCCGCCCACATAAGTAAACGCGGTTAAAACCACATATGTGAGGTATCGCCATGTGCGTTAGAGCGCGTGCAACAATTCTAGCACTAGACCTCCTTAGTAACTCTCAAGCCTCGTACACACGACCGAGTTTCTCGTCGTAAAAAACACGTCATTTTTTTCGACGAGATTCTTGTTAAGCTTGTCGATTTTCTCGTCAAGCTTTCCATGCGTACACACTGACATTTCCCAATTTCCTCGTTGTTCTCCGCGGTCACGTCCAGCAAGTACGACGACACTATAAAGGGGAAGATCTTTTTTCTTGGCGCCACCCCTTGGGCTGCTTTTGCTGATCTCGTGTTACCGCGTGTGAAGTAAAAGTTTGGGAAGAGACGATTCGCGCTTTTCAGTCTTCGTACTTTTCAGATCGTTTTCTGCGGTTCAGTTTGTGCTTGTGGGTTCGTATCTTGACTTTCAGGGCGTCTAGGCAGGTCGTATCTGTTTTACAGTGCATTCTTGCCTGTTCGTTTCTGTTTTTCAGTTCGTTATTCATAGGCCTTGCTGTTCTAAAGTGCGTTCTGTTCTGTACGTTCTGATAAGACGACCGTTTCCTAGCCATGTCGCCTGGACGTTCTCGTCGTCGAGTTCGTGATGTGCGTGCGCTTGGTGTTGGTCTGCTTGTTTTGGACCAAGACCAGTCCATGAATGGTGTGAGGAGGAGTTCATGGACCAAGAATTGGTTGCTCCAGCGGGACCAATTCTGCCACATGCCTCTGCTGCGGGAGATCGTCGAGAATAATCCTGAGGACTACAGGAATTTTCTGCGGATGTCTGACCCCGTTTTTCAGGAACTGTTGGCTTTGGTGTCCCCCTATATTACCAGGAAGGACATCGTTATGCGGGAAGCCATCAGTGCTGAGCAGAGGCTCATCACCACCTTACGGTACCTGGCGACAGGGAGAAGTCTTCAGGACTTGAAGTTCACGACAGGTATCTCCCCCCAGGCTCTGGGCCTCATAATCCCAGACACCTGTTCTGCCATTATACAAGTCCTGCAGGAGGACTATATTAGGGTAAGTTTTCTCCTTTAACATCACATTTTATGTATTTCAAGTATGCTAATGTATTGTATTTCTTTCATCCTTCCCTAATTACCATGATTGTAATATGCTGAGAATGTCCCCTTTGTCCTCATGTATGCCTGAAGCTTTAGATTGCCCCTTTTTTCTCCTCCATGCATATTTCCCTTCACTAACCTTTCCAGCAGGGGCGCCTGTTGCTCCAAATGTTTGGGGGTTCAAACCCCAATTTATGAAATAAACTTCCTCCTTTTTTGCTCTGGTGCCTATTAAACGCCCCCATTTGTTCCCTCCAATGCAGCCATTTTGTCCCCTCCAATGCAGCCATTTTGTTCCCTCTAATGCAGCCATTTTGTCCCCTCCAATGCAGCCAGTTCCCCCCCAGCCCTGCACTTCCCTTCTTCTGGTCAGCGCCATCCTTCTTCTGTCCTTGATGTCTTCTCCTTCCCTTGATGTTGCATCAGCCAATCATGTTACCATTAAACAGACTTGGTGAACATGATTGGCAGAGCAGCCTGTCAGTGTTTACCCAAGGAATGCCCCCCCCCCTGCGTCCCCTATTTAACTTTTCTGCAGCCAATTACATCCCTCAGGCTGTAATGTGCAAGACAATTTTCCTTACTGTTTCTGATATGCAATTTTAAGCCCATAAATGCTGCAGTTCTTCATACGTCGGTCGCTTAACAGGGGGCCATCCACCTGAATAGTGGGCGGCATAGACAATACATAGGTTAATGCAAGGCATAAACCTATGTATTGTTCTGAGTGACGGGCACAGGAGAGAGGGGGCAGTGCTCCAACGCCCACTCTGGACGCACCGCCACTGCAATGCTATCCTGTGGCCAAACACATCTACCCCCCCCCTCCCCATTATAATTTATTAATGGACCATCATATGGGGTGATGAATATGATACATGAGCCTTCCATTATACTTATTTAAAACACCTTAATAAACGTAGACTTTGCTTGATGTTGGCCTCTAATGTATTTTCTTAGAATATACTTGTAATGTTTGATTTGTGTATTCTAATATTTTTTCATCTTGTTTCACTCCACAGCTTCCTTCCACGCCACAGGAATGGCAGACTGTGGCATCGGAGTTTGCCACGCGGTGGGACTTCCCCAACTGCGGTGGTGCTATAGACGGGAAGCACGTCCGCATCGTGCCGCCACCCCGTTCTGGGTCCTACTACTTCAATTACAAGGGGTTTCATAGCATTGTGCTGATGGCGGTGGTGTCAGCGCGGTATGAATTCCTCTATGTTGATGTAGGGAAGAATGGCCGGATGTCCGATGGGGGATCCTTCATCCAGACGGAGTTTGCCCTCCGTCTCCAGAGTGACGACCTTGCATTGCCATCGGATGCAGGGAATATTGAAGGACTCCCCTTTGTTTTTTTGGCTGATGAAGCCTTCGGGCTCGGACTACATCTTATGAGGCCATTTCCTCAGAGGACCCTGACCCCAGAGAAGAGGGTGTTCAATTACCAGCTGGCCAGGGGCTGAAGAGTCGTTGAAAATGCCTTCGGCATAATGGCCAGCCGGTTCCGCCTTTTTAGGACTCCCATCCACTTGGCAGACTACAAAATAAACTATGTAGTGTTATGCTGCTGTGTGCTACACAATTCCTTTCTCGTACATCACGGGACACAGAGCGACATAGTCATTACTAATGGGTTATATAGATACCTTCAGGTGCTGGCACTGGCAACTTCCAAAACCGGAAGTACCCTCCCCTATATAAGCCCCTCCCATCCGGGAGCACCTCCGTTTTTTGCCGGTGTCTAAGGTGTTGGCCAAGAAGTAACATGTGTTTTTCACTGAGCTTGCGTACAGGTTCTTTTGGGCCTCAGTAAGCTATTCCGGATCCGACCAAAAAAGCTTCATAGCTAAACGGTCGGTACCCGGGCCTTGCAAGAGAAGAGCAAGGTTTTGCCTGTAATGCCTCTCTTAGGAGGGCTGGACCCTGGGATCCAGAGCTCTGGTCATACCCACGACCAAGATGTTTTCTGTGCAGGGTGCTATACAGGTCCAGGGGAGTGGAATCCTTGGGAACCCGGTCCCTGAAGGTTTGATTACAATGCCTGCCGTGATAGGTGAAGTTTGGGCTTCTGTGGACCAAACAGAGTCCTGCGGCGAGGAAAAGGTAAGTGGGGGCCCTCGGGAACTTGGTTCTATTGAGGGACCCCCAAGCCTATTTTGTCTTTCTGCCTGTTACCTAAGGTATTCCCGCTAATATTCTGTGTATGCCTGTTACTACTGAGAAAATGTAAAAATTTTAATAGTAGGCAAGAAAAAAAAAAAAAAATGTAAGACCGCGGTACCTGTGTTAGACACTAGAGGCCGCTATGGTTCTTTTTTCTTGTAATGTGGATTTTTTTCTTCCAGAATCAAATCCAGGCAGTTGGTATGTTCTCTGCTGGGGAGCTGTCTCCTCTGCCCTGTTGCTGCGCTCATCCATCCCTGGGCCCTGCGGCAAAGGGACCCTGGCTCCCATCTAGCTCCTTATTGTTTTCAAAAAAGGCGCCGAAGGCGCATGTGCCCGCGCGCGTGCGCGGGCACGCGCCTCTATATATAGAGGCGATCTGGAAAAGGGGCGGAGCGGGTGGATGACGCTCAGGTGTGCGCCGCAGCGCTACTGCGCATGTGCGGGCGTCCAGCGTGTTTTAAAGCACATTATAGCTGGCTATTGAAGTGCACAGACAGAGCTAGCAACAGTATAAAGGCACACAGAGGCGGTTGATGCAGGCATCCCCTAGAAAATAGGATTTTTTAAACAGCTTACCTGTAAAATCCTTTTCTTGGAGTACATCACGGGACACAGAGCGACATAGTCATTACTAATGGGTTATATAGATACCGTCAGGTGCTGGCACTGGCAACTTCCAAAACCGGAAGTACCCTCCCCTATATAAGCCCCTCCCATCCGGGAGCACCTCAGTTTTGTAGCAAAGCAATAAGTGTCCCCAAAGAGGGGTGGGAGCTCTGTGTCCCGTTGTCATGGATATGCATTAATGTCTGTCTGCCATCTTACCTTCCTCCTCATGTGTTCATCTAGAGACCAGACCTCCTTCACCTGGCTTCCTTTATAATCTCCTCCCAGCCTGACTCCACCCCAGGCCCTATCACTGAACACTATATTAACCTGTGCACTGCAAGCCTGCTTTGCTGATCAACGTGTTTGTTAGGCATTGTGTGTTTGGGTTCCTGCCTGCCGTGTGCTACGTCTGTCTCTCTGTTACGTTATTGGCTTGTCCCCGACCATCCCTGTCTGCTCGTGACCCTTGACCTTCGGCTCGTTCTTCGTTATCCTTGTCTGCTTGTGGCCCCTGACCTTCGGCTTGTTATTCGGTTCTCTCTATCGTGTGCTGCTGCTTCCCCTTATCCTACGGGGCGTGAGCTAGGAAACTCCAGGGGCCGCGACCTGGTCCCAGCCTGCAGCGTAACATCCTCACCACTAGAGGCCCTGGAGAAGACCAGCTGGGTCTTAGACTCCGCGCCCTGGGGAATCTTGGCTCTCGCTTCCGTTGGGATCCCGGTTGTGCTCCTCTGGTCCCGCTTTCCACAACCACCCAGTTTCCTATCCACAGAAGCCAGCCATAGGGTTCACTACCTCGCGGTGCACTCCTGTCCCCCTACGGTGTGCATCTGTCACCTGGCCACAGGTGACCCTGACAGTTTGATCAGCCATGAACCCGGCTGACATCCCGCTTCCCGCGGATGATCCATTGCAGGGCATAGTTCGCAGACTTGAGACCCAGGAATCAAATCAGACCCAGGTGATGCGATTCCTCCAGGATCTGGCTTCTCGATTCGAGCAGCTTCAGGTCTCCCTGGGAACCCCGAATCCGCAACCCCAAGTACAACCAGCGGCTGTACCTATCGCACCAGTCGCAGCCTCACACTCTCTAAGATTGCCAGCTCCGTTCCGTTTCTCTGGGGACTCCAAGGCCTGCAGGGGGTTTCTCAGCCAATGCACTATTCATTTTGAGCTTCAGCCTCAAAGCTTCCTATCTGACCGGGCTAAGGTAGCCTATATCATTTCCCTCCTCTCCGGTGAAGCTTTGGCCTGGGCTGCCCCCCTGTGGGAGAGGAACGATCCGGTGGTTTCCAGTCTGTCCGAATTCTTGAAGCTCTTTCGTAATATCTTCGAAGAGCCGGCTCGGGCTTCTTCAGCGGCTAGTGCTGTCTTACGTCTTCGCCAAGAATCTAGTTCAGTGGGGCAATATGCTCTTCAGTTCCGTATCCACACAGCTGAATTGAGCTGGAATAATGAGGCCCTGGTCGCTACCTTTTTACATGGCCTCTCTGACCGAGTGAAAGACGAATTAGCGGGAAGAGCCATTCCCGTCGGTCTGGACGATGTAATTTCATTATGCAACCAGATCGACATTCGTTTTCAAGAGAGGTCCTTAGAAAAAAGACGCCAGCACTCTCTGGGTCCTAGCCAGTCTGAGCTCCCCTCCCTTCATTCCGTGGAGCATCCTCTACCTGCTGAAGAACCTATGCAGCTGGGCCGGACCAGACTAACCCCCGAAGAACGTGCTAGGCGCAGAACTCTGGGCTTGTGCCTCTATTGTGGGGGCAAGGGTCATTTTCGTGACTCCTGCTCGCTTCGTCCGGGAAACGCTCGGGTCTAATACATTTGGAAGGTGGAGTATTGGACCCAGAAACATCACCTTCTCGCCTGCTCTTGCCGGTGTCCCTTCATGTAGGCACTTCTCCTCAGTCAACCCTTGCATACCTGGATTCCGGGGCTGCCGGCAATTTCATGGATTGGAGAACTGCTTCTTCTATGAAGCTTACCCTTTCACCTCTCACTACCCCATTGGTAGTCTCGGCAATTGATGGCACTGTTCTCCCAGGGGGCCCTATTCGCTTCCAGACGCTACCCATTAGGATGTCGGTAGGGATTCTCCACCAGGAGTGGATATCCTTTCTTATTCTACCCAAGGCCTCTACCCCAGTTGTATTGGGCCTCCCTTGGCTACAGCTCCACTCTCCACATGTGGACTGGGTCTCTGGGCAGATCCTGGCCTGGGGTTCCTCATGTTTCTCGTCGTGTCTTCTCAAGGTGACCCCCAAGGAGAGTCTTCCGGTTGCTGCCACTTCTGTTTCTTCTGATCTTCCCGCCGCATACAGCGATTACCGGGATGTGTTCTGTAAAAAATCAGCTGAGGTGCTTCCTCCCCACAGGTCTTTTGACTGTGCTATTGATCTTGTCCCCGGAGCAACTCTACCCAGGGGTCGTACCTACCCTCTGTCCATCCCAGAGACCCAGGCCATGTCGGAGTATGTAGCAGAGAATCTGGAGAGAGGGTTCATCCGGAAATCCTCATCGCCTGCAGGGGCAGGGTTCTTTTTTGTTGCCAAAAAGGATGGTACCTTAAGACCCTGCATCGATTATCGGGGTTTAAATGCGGTTACTATTAAAAATCGATACCCCTTACCCTTAATATCTGAGCTATTCGATAGGTTGAAGGGTGCCTCCATTTTCACCAAGTTGGATCTCAGAGGCGCGTACAATCTCATTCGAATACGGGAGGGTGACGAATGGAAGACTGCATTTAACACTAGAGACGGGCATTACGAATATCTGGTGATGCCTTTTGGTCTGTGTAATGCTCCAGCCGTGTTTCAAAACTTTGTCAATGAAATCTTCAGAGATCTGCTGTACCAGTTTGTTGTCATCTATCTGGATGACATTCTGATCTTTTCTGAAAATCTGCTCGTCCACAGAAACCATGTCCGCACTGTACTTCAACGTCTTAGAGAGAACAATCTCTATGCCAAGCTGGAGAAATGTTCCTTTGAATGTTCTGAGGTCCTGTTTTTGGGGTGCTTTGTCTCATGTTCGGGGCTTCGTATGGACCCTGGGAAGGTCTTGGCTATCACCAACTGGCCTCTTCCTGCTAGCCTCAAGGCCACACAGCGCTTTCTTGGCTTCACTAATTATTATAGGCAGTTCATAAGGAATTACTCTTCCATTGCCGCGCCTATTATCGCTTTGACCAAGAAGGGTGTGAATGCCAGAGACTGGCCTCCCGAAGCTGTCTCTGCATTTCACAACCTGAAACAGGCCTTTGTTTCTGGCCCCCTCTTGAGGAGACCAAATCCTGGGAATGCATTTTTTATTGAAGTGGACGCTTCCTCAATGGGGGTGGGAGCTGTGCTTCTTCAAATCTTTGAGAAGAGACGCCAACCATGTGCGTTCTTCTCCAAAAAATTTTCTCAGGCAGAGAGGAATTATGCCATCGGTGATCGGGAACTTCTCGCAATTAAATTGGCGTTAGAGGAGTGGCGTCATCTCTTGGAGGGTTCCCCTCACTCCATAACGATCTTTACCGATCACAAGAATTTACAGTATCTACAGAATGCTAAACGTCTGAATCCTAGACAGGCCAGGTGGAGTCTCTTCTTTGCCCGTTTTAATTTCACGATTACCTACAAACCTGGTTCCTGCAACGGTCGGGCTGATGCGCTCTCTAGGTCATTTGACACTTTGGACGAGGAGTCCGCCCCTGAACCTGAGCCGATCATTCCCACCTCATGCATTGTTGCCCACTCTACCACCCTGAAGTCTAAAATTCCGCCTGGTAAGACCTTTGTCCCCACTGAGCTAAGAGCTAAGATCCTTCGTTGGGGACATGATTCCAAGGTGGCAGGGCATTCTGGATTCCTCCGATCCTTCCTACTCATCAGTCGTCACTACTGGTGGCCTAATCTCCGCTCAGACGTCAAAGACTACGTTAAAGCTTGTCATGTCTGTGCTCAGTCCAAATCCTCCACACAAGCTCCTGCTGGTCTCCTCATGCCCTTGCCTATTCCTAAGGAACCCTGGGCCCATATTGCCATGGATTTTATCACCGATCTCCCACTGTCTGAGAATAATACAGTCATTTGGGTGGTAATCGATCGATTCTCCAAGATGGCTCATTTTGTTCCTCTTCCTGGTCTTCCTTCTGCCCCTGCCTTGGTTCCCATTTTCATTCGAGAAATTCTCCGCCTACATGGGGTCCCTTCTCATATTGTTTCCGACAGGGGAGTCCAATTCACGTCTCGTTTTTGGAGAGCCTTTTGCAAATCCCTCAATATTGTCTTGGATTTTTCTTCTTCTTACCATCCCCAATCCAATGGACAGACTGAGAGGGTTAATCAGGAGTTAGAGGTCTTTCTTCGCACCTTTGTGTCTTCTCACCATGACGATTGGTCCTCTCTACTCCCGTGGGCAGAATTCTCCCATAACAATCATGTGAATACCAGTTCGCAGAAGACACCCTTTTTCACAGTTTATGGAAAACACCCTCAACTTCCTCTTCCTATGATCTGTTCTCCAGACATTCCAGCTTTGGCTTCGGTTCAGGAGTCTCTCAATTCCGTTTGGGGTCACGTTCATGATTCCCTCCGGGCAGCTGCTGAAAAATTCAAAGGCTTTGCCGACCGCCGCAGGCGTAAACCGCCTTCTCTTCAGCCAGGGGACAAAGTCTGGCTCTCTACCAGGAACATCAAGCTCCGAGTTCCTTCTCTGAAGTTTGCTCCACGATTCATCGGTCCATACACGGTAACTGCTAAACTGAATCCGGTTTGTTTCAAACTCCAGATTCCTAAGAGCCTTAAAATCACTAACTCCTTTCATGTTGCTCTTCTAAAGCCTTTAGTCCTCAATAAATTCTCTCGTCCTCTTCCTACCGTGGCGCCTGTCTCGGAGGATAATCAGGAGTACGAGATCAGTCAAATTCTGGACTCCCGACTCTGTAAAGGCGTTCTTCAGTACCTCGTTCATTGGAAAGGGTTTGGTCCTGAGGAGAGGTCTTGGATCACTGCATCTGAGGTCTTTGCACCTCGTCTGTTAAAGGAGTTTCATCTGAAGTTTCCCTCTAAACCTGGGCCCAGGCGGGGAAGGGGGAGGCCTCGTAAGAGGGAGGGTACTGTCATGGATATGCATTAATGTCTGTCTGCCATCTTACCTTCCTCCTCATGTGTTCATCTAGAGACCAGACCTCCTTCACCTGGCTTCCTTTATAATCTCCTCCCAGCCTGACTCCACCCCAGGCCCTATCACTGAACACTATATTAACCTGTGCACTGCAAGCCTGCTTTGCTGATCAACGTGTTTGTTAGGCATTGTGTGTTTGGGTTCCTGCCTGCCGTGTGCTACGTCTGTCTCTCTGTTACGTTATTGGCTTGTCCCCGACCATCCCTGTCTGCTCGTGACCCTTGACCTTCGGCTCGTTCTTCGTTATCCTTGTCTGCTTGTGGCCCCTGACCTTCGGCTTGTTATTCGGTTCTCTCTATCGTGTGCTGCTGCTTCCCCTTATCCTACGGGGCGTGAGCTAGGAAACTCCAGGGGCCGCGACCTGGTCCCAGCCTGCAGCGTAACATCCTCACCACTAGAGGCCCTGGAGAAGACCAGCTGGGTCTTAGACTCCGCGCCCTGGGGAATCTTGGCTCTCGCTTCCGTTGGGATCCCGGTTGTGCTCCTCTGGTCCCGCTTTCCACAACCACCCAGTTTCCTATCCACAGAAGCCAGCCATAGGGTTCACTACCTCGCGGTGCACTCCTGTCCCCCTACGGTGTGCATCTGTCACCTGGCCACAGGTGACCCTGACACCCGTGATGTACTCCAAGAAAAGGATTTTACAGGTAAGCTGTTTAAAAAATCCTATTTTCTTTTTCGTACATCACGGGACACAGAGCGACATAGTCATTACTAATGGGATGTCCTAAAGCAATGCCAAATGAGGGGGGGGATACACCATATATAAGCTGAGCGCTATCAGACATGAGGATCTTTTGCGGCCTGCAACACACTGCGCCCAAAGGCGACATCCTCCTGACTTCTAACGTCCACCTGGTAGAACCTAGTAAACGTGTGTACTGAAGACCATGTTGCGGCCTTACAGATTTGAGCCAGGGAGGCCTGGTGATGCACTGCCCATGAAGTTCCAACTGCTCTCGTGGAGTGCGCCCTAACTTTGAACGGAGGCGGTCTATTTCTCAAGCCATAGGCTTGTATTATGACCTGTCGAATCCACTTGCCTAAAGTAGATTTTGACGCTGCCTGACCCCTTCTGGGGCCTTCCGGCAGAATAAACAAAGTATCCGTTCTGCGAATCTGAGCAGTGGCTTTTAGATAAGCTTTAACTGCTCCTACTACATCCAAAGAATGCAATAACTTTTCCTCTACCGAAGTAGGTTTGGGGAAAAAAGAAGGAAGAACCACATCTTGGTTCAAATGAAACCTCGATACCACCTTAGGAAGAAAGGCTGGATGAGGACGTAACACTACTCTGTCCTTATGGATAACCAGATATGGCTCCTTACAGGACATAGCTGCTAATTCCGATACTCTTTTAGCCGAACAAATGGCTACTAGAAAAATCAATTTCCTGGTGAGAAGCACCAAGGAAATATGCTGTAATGGTTCAAATGGTTGTTTCTGTAGAACCGACAGAACCAAGTTTAGATCCCATGGACATATGGGAATATTAACCGGAGGACTAAGGCCCCATGCACACGAGACGCAGGTGCAAACTCTGCTGAACACACGTTTTTAAACGCTGAAACCGGCGTTTAAAAACGCGCGTTTGGCCGCGTTTGCAGCCGCGTTTATTGGCGTTTAGCGGCGTTTTACCGCGTTTGCGTTTATAAGCGTTTCATCATAAGACCCTCCCTAAGCTCAAAAAACAGTAAATTTTAACCATTTCAGCCAGTTTGTGAGACCAGAGTGAGTAGCAGCAGCTGAGAGAGCCGCAGTGTACTTGTATTTAGCGTATCACTTGCCACGTCACCTGGCCACGTCACCTGGCCACGTTATCTGCCACGTCACCTGCCACAAGTTGTGGATTGTCCACTTGCCACGTCACCTGGCCACGTTACCTGCCACGTCACCTGGCTACGTCACCTGCCACAAGTTGTGGATTGTTCACTTGCCACGTCACCTGCCACGTCACCTGGCCACGTCACCTGGCACAAGTTGTGGATTGTCCACTTGCCACGTCACCTGGCCACGTCACCTAGCCACGTCACCTGCCACAAGTTGTGGATTGTTCACTTGCCACGTCACCTGCCACGTCACCTGGCCACGTCACCTGCCACGTCACCTGGCCACGTCACCTGGCACAAGTTGTGGATTTTCCACTTGCCACGTCACCTGGCCACGTCACCTGGCCATGTTACCTGCCACGTCACCTGGCCACGTTACCTGCCACATCACCTGGCCACGTCACCTGCCACAAGTTGTGGATTGTCCACCTGCCACGTCACCTGGCCACGTCACCTGGCACAAGTTGTGGATTGTCCACTTGCCACGTCACCTGGCCACGTCACCTGGCCATGTTACCTGCCACGTCACCTGGCCACGTTACCTGCCACGTCACCTGGCCACGTCACCTGCCACAAGTTGTGGATTGTCCACTTGCCACATCACCTGGCCATGTCACCTGGCACAAGTTGTGGATTGTCCACTTGCCACGTCACCTGGCCACGTCACCTGGCCACGTCACCTAGCCACATCACCTGCCACAAGTTGTGGATTGTCCACTTGCCACGTCACCTGGCCACATCACGTGCCACGTCACCTGGCCACGTTACCTGCCACGTCACCTGGCCATGTCACCTGCCACAAGTTGTGGATTGTCCACTGACCACGTCACCTGGCCACGTCACCTGGCCACATCACCTGACACAAGTTGTTGATTGTCCACTGGCCACGTTACCTGCCACAAGCTGTGGATTGTCCACTTGCCACGTTACCTGCCACAAGTTGTGGATTGTCCACAATGCAATGCAAGCAATTACAGTTTTCTTTTATATTTTTTAATAGTTTTTCATCATTTGCCATCATTTTAGAGATTTCTAATGTTAAAAAATAGGTCACCTTTAAAAACGCTTATAAACGCAAACGCGGAAAAACGCCGGTACCGCGTTTAGCCGCGTTTAGCCGCGTTTAGCAGCGTTTAGCGTCTGAAACGTGGAAAACTTTTGCGTCTGAACCCATTTTTTTGCTTCTGAAAAAACGAGGTTAAACGCAACTGCTTGTAAACGCCAAAAAACGAGAGTGTGTGCATGGACACATAGGATAACATTGAATGGGTTCAGGAGCAGTTGAAAAAAGCGTCCAACTGCCTCTGAACGCGCGTTCAACAGCAAATAACAGCGTCTCGTGTGCATGGGGCCTAATACGCATCACTCCTTGTATAAAGGCTTTGACTAGTGAATGCGAAGCCAAGGGCCTTTGAAAAAATATTGACAAGGCCGAAATCTGACCCTTGATAGTACTCAAGGCAAGCTTCCTATCTACAGCCCATTGTAGGGAGTCCAGACTCCTACCTATTACGTACTTACGTGGATGCCATTTCTTGGCTTCACACCAGGCGACGTACGCCTTCCAGATTCTATAGTAGATCTGCCTGGATACCGGCTTCCTGGCATTGATCATGGTAGATACCACAGAATTAGAGAGCCCTCTCTTTTTTAGAATGTGGGCTTCAATAGCCAGGCCGTCAAACCTAGGGCTGGTAAGGAAGGGTGGTATATCGGTCCTTGCGAAAGCAGGTCCGGACGATGTGGGAGAGTCCAAGGACTCCCCACTGACATTTTACAATCTCCACGTACCACGCTCTTCGGGGCCACGCTGGAGCCACCAGAATCACTGGTTTCTTTTCTACCCTGATTCTGCGGAGTAATCGAGGTAACAATTGTGGCGGTGTGAATGCATATATCAGCTTGAACTGATCCCAAGGGAACACTAGGGCATCCGAGCCGCAAGCTAGGGGATCCCTTGTCCGAGAGACAAACCTGTCCCCCTTTGCGTTGAATCTGGATGCTAGAAGATCTACATCCGATGTTCCCCACCGCTGACATATTGTCCAGAAAACCTCGGGGTGAAGGGACCCTTCCTCTGGGCCTAATTGCTGGCGACTTAGAAAGTCCGCCTTCCAATTCTCCACTCCTGGAATGAATACCGCAGATATGGCTGGGACATATTTTTTCTGCCCATTTCAGGATGTAATTTACTTCCCTCTGGGCTGCACGACTCCTGGTGCCCCCCTGATGATTGATATATGCCACTGCTGTGGCATTGTCTGATTGAATTCTGACAGGGGACCCTTGGAGTTTGGATGTCCATGCTACTAGGGCATACCGGGCTGCTCGTATCTCTAAGAGATTGATGGGCAGGGCCTTCTGTAGTGACCACCTTCCAAGAAATCGGACTGAAGGATTTCCTTTTTTCCAGATTCTGGGAAACCAACCACCAACGGAGGCTCTTGCGAACGGAAGGGGACAAGGACATTGTAAGTCTAGGCCTGAATTTTTTTGTTCCAGGCTGACAGTATGGCCCCTTGCAAATTCCTTGAATGGAATTGACCGTAGGGTACTGCTTCGAATGATGCCACCATTTTTCCCAGCAGCCTCATATACAGGCGTATGGACGGCTGTCTTTTTTGTACCCACTAAGTGGATCAAATCTTTCAAAGACAACACCTTTCCTCGAGGCAAGAATATTTTTCTCTGGCCTGAATCCAACCTTAGCCCCAAGTATTCCAGACTTTTGACTGGTTTTTAGGGCTGACTTGTCTCGGTTGATAATCCAACCGTGAGATTCCAGATACTTGATCGTCTTGTGAACGACCACGTCTAGTTTTTTCACTGAGTGGTCTATCAGCAACAAGTCATCCAGATATGCCATTATCATTACACCTTGTGTTCTTAGATTGGCCAATAAAGGGCCAGAATTTTTGTAAACACTCGTGGTGCTGTGGCCAAACCGAAGGGTAAGGCTCTGAACTGAAAATGGCGCCCTTCTACTGCAAAGCGTAGAAATTTTTGGTGGACTGGAAAGATGGGAATGTGCAAATAAGCATCTTTGATGTCGATCGTGGCTAACCAATCCTCCCCTTGTAGGGCAGTGGCCACCGATCGGATCGACTCCATCGGAAAGTCCTGATATACAGGAATTTGTATAGCCCTTTTAGAATTAATATGGGCCTCCCGTCCGCGTTTGCTTCGGGACTGTAAAGAGGTTTGAGTAAAACCCGAACCCTCCTTCTTCCAGGGGAACCTCCATAATTACTCCTTGGAGCAATAGTTGTTCTAGTGCCAACAGGAGGGACTCTCTCTTCCGGGGATCCCTTGGCACGTTTGACCTCAAAAATGGGAAGGAGGAGAGTCTTTTAACTCCAAACTGTATCCCAAACCTACTGCGGAGAGCACCTATCTGTCTTGATCGTGTCCCGCCAGGTCTCTTGCGAACAACTGGAGTCCTCCCCCCACCCGACTGAGTGGGGGCTTCAATGAATTTAACTTTGGGGGAGGTTATGTACCTCCCCTGACCCAGGGTTTCTCATTACCCTGCTACTGTCCCTGTTTTTTATCCCCGGGATTTGACCGAGGAGGCCGTCGGAACTGTTACACAGCCGATGCCCCAGGGACTGGAGAAGCAGGCCTCTTAAAGAGGGCCTCTAACTCTGCTTTTAACCAGCAAGAGCGTATTTTTACCGCTGGAAATTTTCTGGATATATTTGTCCAGGTTTTCCCTGAATAAGCGTTCACCATGAAATGGGACGCTAACCAGCCATTCTTTACAGGGAGCTTCAGCAGACCAGTTTTTGAGCCATAGGAGCCTACGCGTATGTCTATAGACAGCGTAAGGCGGGAGGCCTGATGGACTGAATCCTCTATGGCGTCAACCGCAAAGCCTAAGGCTCTAGGTAGATCAGCTAGGGCAAAGCCTGCTGATCTGTCAAGTCCCTCAAGACCTGTTTCAACTGATCCTTCACTGCTTAGCAGACCCCAATAGCTGCTACTGCTGGTTGTATCACCAAGCAGATTTTCATAAGGACTCCAACCTTTTATTTATTGGGTTCTTGAACATTTGGACATTATCCACTGGACATGTCAGTGATTTATACATACAAGAGATGGCTGCGTCCACTGTAGGGACCTTCCATTTTTTTTTTTTTTTGATGAACTTATCCTCCATGGGATAGACCACCGGAAATCTCTTGGGGGAATAAATATTTTCTCAGGACGTTCCCAATCCTGGTAAATGAGCCCTTTCAGTAAAGGGTGAAGTGGAAAAGAACAAACAGTCTGGGGGCTTCTAGCGACCCCAACGAGGATACAGTAGTGGTTGATGGTTCCGCAAGGTGCATTTTTAAATGCTGATCGGACCATGTTAGTCAGAGACTGAACCCATAATCTTTCAGCTTGAGATGCTGAGAAAAGGTTCCCCCACTGTTGATTCCTCTATAACAGAATCAACCTCATCCTGATCCCCTTCAGGCAGGTCGATCCCTGTATGGGACTGTTGCTCTGCTAACAGGCACTCTGAAGGAGGAGACGGAGATCGGGCGTGCTTTCCCTGACAGGGAGGCAGCCTCTCTAATCCTCCCAGAGCTGAGGAAAAAACCTCCTCTGTTACATACACAGGAGCAGGTGACTGAGGACAGCCACAGTACCAAGTACCCCTGCGGGGTCTCTACGGTCACTTACCTCTGAACTTCAGGGGAGACTGGTGCAGCAGAAGTATGCCCAAGATCCTCAGAGCCCGATGAGACCCCCTTCGCTTCCTGGAAGATTCAGTTCCGGAGCTTCTGGACGGCATATTCCTAAGCCTAAAGCTGAGGTATTCCAGCCGTAATACACCACTTTTACTGAGAATAGTCTAGCACAATTGCTGCTATATCACAGTTGGTGTCTACTAAAGTGCCTTTCTTTTTCGTACGGGACACAGAGCGACATAGTCATTACTAATGGGTTATATAGATACCGTCAGGTGCTGGCACTGGCAACTTCCAAAACCGGAAGTACCCTCCCCTATATAAGCCCCTCCCATCCGGGAGCACCTCAGTTTTTTGCCAGTGTCTAAGGTGTTGGCCAAGAAGAAACATGTGTTTTTCACTGAGCTTGACCGTAGAGACCCCGCAGGGGTACTTGGTACTGTGGCTGTCCTCAGTTCACCTGCTCCTATGTATGTAACAGAGGAGGTTTTTTCCTCAGCTCTGGGAGGATTAGAGAGAGATTGTCAACATTGATCGCTGCCTCCCTGTCAGGGAAAGCACGCCCGATCTCCGTCTCCTCCTTCAGAGTGCCTGTTAGCAGAGCAACAGTCCCATACAGGGATCGACCTGCCTGAAGGGGATCAGGATGAGGTTGATTCTGTTATAGAGGAATCAACAGTGGGGGAACCTTTTCTCAGCATCTCAAGCTGAAAGATTATGGGTTCAGTCTCTGACTAACATGGTCCGATCAGCATTTAAAAATGCACCTTGCGGAACCATCAACCACTACTGTATCCTCGTTGGGGTCGCTAGAAGCCCCCAGACTGTCTGTTCTTTTCCACTTCACCCTTTACTGAAAGGGCTCATTTACCAGGATTGGGAACGTCCTGAGAAAATATTTATTCCCCCAAGAGATTTCCGGTGGTCTATCCCATGGAGGATAAGTTCATCAAAAAATGGAAGGTCCCTAGAGTGGACGCAGCCATCTCTTGTATGTATAAATCACTGACATGTCCAGTGGATAATGTCCAAATGTTCAAGAACCCAATAGATAAAAGATTGGAGTCCTTATGAAAGTCTGCTTCTTTCTACAGCAAGCTTGGTGACACAACCAGCAGTGAGGTCTGCTAAGCAGTGAAGGATCAGTTGAAACAGGTCTTGAGGGACTTGACAGATCAGCAGGCCTTGCCCTAGCTGATCTACCTAGAGCCTTAGGCTTTGCGGTTGACGCCATAAAGGATTCAGTCCATCAGGCCTCCCGCCTTACGCTGTCTATAGTACATATGCGTAGGCTTCTATGGCTCAAAAACTGGTCTGCTGAAGCTCCCTGTAAAGAATGGCTGGTTAGCGTCCCATTTCATGGTGAACGCTTATTCAGGGAAAACCTGGACAAATATTTCCAGAAAATTTCCAGCGGTAAAAATACGCTCTTGCCGGTTAAAAACAGAGTTAGAGGTCCCTCTTTAAGAGGCCTGCTTCTCCAGTCCCTGGGGCATCGGCTGTGTAACAGTTCCGACGGCCTCCTCGGTCAATTCCCGGGGGTAAAAAACAGGGACAATAGCAGGGTAATGAGAAACCCTGGGTCAGGGGAGGTACAAAACCTCCCCCAAAGTTAAATTCATTGAAGGGTTGCCCCCACTCAGTCGGGTGGGGGGAGGACTCCAGTTGTTCGCAAGAGACCTGGCGGGACACGATCAAAACAGATAGGTGCTCTCCGCAGTATGTTTGGGATACAGTTTGGAGTTAAAAGACTCTCCTCCTTCCCATTTTTGAGGTCAAACGTGCCAAGGGATCCCCGGAAGAGAGAGTCCCTCCTGTTGGCACTAGAACAACTATTGCTCCAAGGAGTAATTATGGAGGTTCCCCTGGAAGAATGAGGGTTCGGGTTTTACTCAAACCTCTTTACAGTCCCGAAGCAAACGCGGACGGGAGGCCCATATTAATTCTAAAAGGGCTATACAAATTCCTGTATATCAGGACTTTCCGATGGAGTCGATCCGATCGGTGGCCACTGCTCTACAAGGGGAGGATTGGTTAGCCGCGATCGACATCAAAGATGCTTATTTGCACATTCCCATCTTTCCAGTCCACCAAAAATTTCTACGCTTTGCAGTAGAAGGGCGCCATTTTCAGTTCAGAGCCTTACCCTTCGGTTTGGCCACAGCACCACGAGTGTTTACAAAATTTCTGGCCCTTTATTGGCCAATCTAAGAACACAAGGTGTAATGATAATGGCATATCTAGATGACTTGTTGCTGATAGACCACTCAGTGAAGAAACTAGAAGTGGTCGTTCACAAGACAATCAAGTACCTGGAATCTCACGGTTGGATTATCAACCAAGACAAGTCAGCCCCTAAAAACCAGTCAAAAGTCTGGAATACTTGGGGCTAAGGTTGGATTCAGGCCAGAGAAAAATATTCTTGCCTCGAGGAAAGGTGTTGTCTTTGAAAGGTTTGATCCACTTAGTGGGTACAAAAAAGACAGCCGTCCATACGCCTGTGCATGAGGCTGCTGGGAAAAATGGTGGCATCATTCGAAGCAGTACTCTACGGTCAATTCCATTCAAGGAATTTGCAAGGGGCCATACTGTCAGCCTGGAACAACAAAGTTCAGGCCCTAGACTTACAATGTCCTTGTCCCCTTCCGTTCGCAAGAGCCTCCGTTGGTGGTTGGTTCCCCAGAATCTGGAAAAAGGGAAATCCTTCAGTCCGATTTCTTGGAAGGTGGTCACTACAGATGCCAGCCTTATAGGCTGGGGAGCAGTACTGGAGCAATAGTCTCTCCAGGGCAGATGGTCGGATGCAGAAAAGGCCCTGCCCATCAATCTCTTAGAGATACGAGCAGTCCGGTATGCCCTAGTAGCATGGACATCCAAACTCCAAGGGTCCCCTGTCAGAATTCAATCAGACAATGCCACAGCAGTGGCATATATCAATCATCAGGGGGGCACTAGGAGTCGTGCAGCCCAGAGGGAAGTAAATTACATCCTGAAATGGGCAGAAAGATATGTCTCAGCCATATCTGCGGTATTCATTCCAGGAGTGGAGAATTGGAAGGCGGACTTTCTAAGTCGCCAGCAATTATGCCCAGAGGAATGGTCCCTTCACCCCGAGGTTTTCTGGACAATATGTCAGCGGTGGGGAACATCGGATGTAGATCTTCTAGCATCCAGATTCAACGCAAAGGTGGACAGGGTTGTCTCTCGGACAAGGGATCCCCTAGCTTGCAGCTCGGATGCCCTAGTGTTCCCTTGGGATCAGTTCAAGCTGATATATGCATTCACACCGCCACAATGGTTACCTCGATTACTCCGCAGAATCAGGGTAGAAAAGAAACCAGTGATTCTGGTGGCTCCAGCGTGGCCCCGAAGAGCGTGGTACGCGGAGATTGTAAAATGTCAGTGGGGAGTCCTTGGACTCTCCCGCGTCGTCCGGACCTGCTTTCGCAAGGACCGATATACCACCCTTCCTTACCAGCCCTAGGTTTGACGGCCTGGCTATTGAAGCCCACATTCTAAAAAAGAGAGGGCTCTCTAATCCTGTGGTATCTACCATGATCAATGCCAGGAAGCCGGTATCCAGGCAGATCTACTATAGAATCTGGAAGGCGTACATCGCGTGGTGTGAGGCCAAGAAATGGCATCCACATAAGTACGTAATAGGTAGGAGTCTGGACTTCCTACAGTGGGCTGTAGATAGGAAGCTTGCCTTGAGTACTATCAAAGGTCAGTTTTCGGCCTTGTCAATATTTTTTTCAAAGGCCCTTGGCTTCGCATTCACTAGTCAAAGCCTTTAGATAAGGAGTGATGCGTATTAGTCCTCCGGTTAATATTCCCATATGTCCATGGGATCTAAACCTGGTTCTGTCGGTTCTACAGAAACAACCATTTGAACCATTACAGCATATTTCCTTGGTTCTTCTCACCAGGAAATTGTTTTTTCTAGTAGCCATTTGTTCGGCTAAAAGAGTGTCGGAATTAGCAGCTATGTCCTGTAGGGAGCCATATCTGGTTATCCATAAGGACAGAGTAGTGTTACGTCCTCATCCAGCCTTTCTTCCTAAGGTGGTATCAAGGTTTTCATTTGAACCAAGATGTGGTTCTTCCTTCTTTTTTCCCCAAACCTAGTTCGGTAGAGGAAAAGTTATTGCATTCTTTGGATGTAGTAAGAGCAGTTAAAGCTTATCTAAAAGCCACTGCTCAGATTCGCAGAACGGATACTTTATTTATTCTGCCGGAAGGCCCCAGAAAGGGTCAGGCAGCGTCAAAATCTACTTTAGCCAAGTGGATTCAACAGGTCATTATGCAAGCCTATGGCTTGAGAAGGAGACCGCCTCCGTTCAAAGTTAGAGCGCACTCCACGAGAGCAGTTGGAACTTCATGGGCAGCGCATCACCAGGCCTCCCTGGCTCAAATCTGTAAGGCCGCAACATGGTCTTCAGTACACATGTTTACTAGGTTCTACCAGGTGGATGTTAGAAGTCAGGAGGATGTCGCCTTTGGGCGCAGTGTGTTGCAGGCCGCAAAAGATCCTCATGTCTAATAGCGCTCAGCTTATGTATGGTGTATCCCCCCCCCTCATTGGGCATTGCTTTAGGACATCCCATTAGTAATGACTATGTCGCTCTGTGTCCCGTGATGTACGAGAAAGAAAATAGGATTTTTATAACAGCTTACCTGTAAAATCCTTTTCTTGGAGTACATCACGGGACACAGAGCTCCCACCCCTCTTTAGGGACACTTATTGCTTTGCTACAAAACTGAGGTGCTCCCGGATGGGAGGGGCTTATATAGGGGAGGGTACTTCCGGTTTTGGAAGTTGCCAGTGCCAGCACCTGAAGGTATCTATATAACCCATTAGTAATGACTATGTCGCTCTGTGTCCCGTGATGTACTCCAAGAAAAGGATTTTACAGGTAAGCTGTTATAAAAATCCTATTTTTCTTTGCCGCAAATCGAATTCATATATGGCCTCAGTTTTGCCTGAGGCTGGACTTTCCCCTGATAATCCCCTGCCGGGCCTGGAATCTGCCCGTGCTGGCTTGCCCCCCCAAAATGCCCGTGATGTTCGGGACAAATACATGGACTATTTCACGGGTAGGGGGGCAATTCCTATGCCAGGCTATGTCTAAAGATTGCTGTCTAACGATCCAAATAAAAATCTTGTTTAAACTTCTAACTTTTCTTGGTTTCCTGTCTCCTAGTTTGTCTTAGTGCATTTGTAGTGCCAAGTGTATTTTCCTTTAGTAAATACCAACCATTTCACTATGTAACCTTAAAAAATTTACCAAATAAGGTTAGAGCATATTAGAAAAAGAAGCTACACGTTGTTTGTGTTCAAATCTTTTACTATGTGCAAATTCACACCCTTTTTTTTTTTTTTTTTACATTTTTTGTTTGCCTGGCCACAAACCTGCAATTGTTTTCTTAGGAAAATACAAAAACAACAGTTGCATTCCAAAAATTACAAAATTGGATACCTCGGAGCAATCTGAGACATTCACTTACACAAACTATATGTCTCTATGTGCCCGTCCTAATATGGGGTCCTGCCACCCCTTGCCCAGCCAAAAATTGAATATGCACACAATTGGGATTATTTTCCTATAGGGATTTTAGACTCCTAATCCCTATTGTCAACATGTGCTATCTGCCATCAGGGGTGATCAATGGACGTGTTTTGGGGGTGCAACCCCTTCCTCAGTTCACCTACTTTAGATACGAGGAAGGGGTTGCACCCCCAAAAGACGTACATGGATATCCCCTGATGGCAGATAGCACATGTTGACACACTGTGTGCAGATTCAATTTTTGGCTGGTTTGATTGTCAAAAAGTTTTTTAAAAGTTGAAGAACAAACATGAGAAAAAAGGGGGTTGGGATGCCTTTTTGAATTCTCCCCAAAACATCGAGAATGTCTTTAAATGTTTGATCCATCACATGTATTCTTTCTTTAATTTTGTCCAGTTCCGTGCTACATTCCATCACTTGCTGGATGAGGCGGAGGGCACTGTCAGCAGAGAAACCTGTACTATCCTTCACCCCAACATTCAAATCCCCTAAAAACAAAATAAAAAGGTATTATAACGCTGCAGGCCTACCTCTCTTACCTGAAGCTGTGGTGACAGATACTGACCTGTTGTGGTGACCAGTTCCACAACGTCATCCACCTCTCCTTCCTGCACTTCTCCTTCCTCCACCTCAACTTCCTCTACATCCTTCGTTTGTGGGTCTTTGGGAGTTTGGGGTTGTTGTGAAGCTGTGGGGTTCTTGTGCTCCCTGGAGTGTCCTCCTCCCAGTCTTCTCTCCCCTATGAGAATCAAACAAAAGGTAGAGTTATCACACAGAAATTCTCTATGTTAAACAAAAAAACAGGCTAAATTGCTTGGAAGTGGGGTACAAGTGTGTGTTTGGGCGGAAGTTAAAGATGAATGCATTATTTCTGACCAAGAATATGCTTAGTATTCACCTTTGTCTGTCATTTTTTAGACATGTAGGCAACACAAAAATTCTCTGAAGCACCTGTGTGGGACACCCAAAAAAGGCGGGTCTGGTGGCCCACACTATAGTGCTCCAAAGTACAGATGTGGAAGCAGCTGCTGAGTGTCCTCTCCTTTACACTGACAAAAGTTTGCATTTCATTCTCTTTACAAACACATCATCTAGCCTAAAACTTTGTGCCCCAAATTTGCGAAAAAATGGCAGATGTCTAATTACTTTTGTGGCTGTAAAATAATCCAAAACAGCGGATAGTGGCCGAACAAAGTGTCTGTAACGTAACGAACGATTACTGTGCCCAACCAAGTTCAAAATATAACATTTTGGAAGGCAGTCCAATAAGAAAAACAAAAAAAACCAGCAACATGTCAGTTTAGAAAAGGATTAATAGCATAAAAGTGTACATTTTACTTACTTTTTGCGAGCATTCTCTTAATGCTCCTTAACTGCTCTGGCTCCCTCAGTTTGAGGTCTGACCACCTCTTTCTGAGCTGCTCATTTGAGCGTTTCACCCCGAAATTCGTCTTCAGACTCTTCACGACTTTAGTGAGGATTTTGGCCTTCCTTCTATTTGGTTTGCTATACGGCCCATGCTTTGCGTCATAATCAGACTTGAGCAAGATGTCCACCATCTCCGCCATCTCCGCAAAAGACATATTCGATGCCTTGAATCTCCTCCTTGATCGTGACGTTTCCTCGGTCTCCGGGCTTGTCTCCTCCTCGTTAGTTGCAGAATTATCAGACACCTGCTGTAACTCCGCCATATCTGTCTGCGCGCCGAAAGAGAAGGGGCGGGGAAAAGATGTTAGTTAGAACGTCATGGGCGGGCGACGTGTGCGGAGCGACGTGTTCGAATTTTGACGCATGCGTGGTGTGTATATAGCAAACACACATGTGACTATAGTACGTTTGGTGTGCGGAGAGAGGAGTTCAAGTGACGGACGTGCGAACGAAGGTATGTGATTTTGTGACTTGTACAAATTGTTGGCCTATACTGTTTTGAGAATGTTGTAGGATATATATGGTGACTACGATGTTAAGGAGGTTAGACTGTTTGCCTCACATTAGTTATATATTATTTCTTAAACTTGCAGATACAATATGAATGTCTTTATTAGCGACAAAGAGTTCCTGGCAGAATTTATTGAGGGTAAGGGAGCTGCCCGCTCTGTGGGAGACGAAAAACCCCATCCATAAAAAAAGACGGGTGAGAAAAGCAGCGCTGGAGAAGCTGCTCCCATTTGTGCAGACCAAGGTGCCCACAGCCACAGCAAAACAAGTGGACACTAAAATTGGGAGCTTGAGAGGCACCTACAGGACTGAACGCTCTAAGGTCCTGGCTTCTCAGAGGTCAGGAGCAGCAGCAGATGATGTGTATGTCCCGAATTTGTGGTACTACAGCAGGATGTCCTTCCTGGATGACCACATTGAGGCAAGGCCATCACTCTCCACTCTTCCCCCCCCCCCCAGACTTCCCTGCAGCCAACCTGAGCCTTCTCTGGAGCAAGAGGAGGCAGCCATCCTGGATGATCCTGATTTGGCCATCTGGAGCCAGGTATAGTATTAAATGAAAATGTATTGGGATAAAATTAATGTTTGACAAATATGTCAAGATGAGAAACATACAATATTTTGGGTTCCACAAGTGAAATCAAGATCTCGAGACATTAGTCTGCACTTAATTGGGTGCTAAATAGTCAATCTGATGTAGGTGTAAATTAGAAAAAATGATTTCTGGATTTACATTCTAATTGCTTCAATCATGTTTATAAAGTTTGATGCAAAGATTAAAACAACATATTAAACTATGTCCCTTTTTCATACACAGGATGAAATCAGCCAGGAGGAGGGTCTGGAAACTGTCAGGCAGGAGGTGGCAGGGCCCAGTGGCAGCCAGGAGGTGGCAGGGCCCAGTGGCAGCCAGGAGGTGGCAGGGCCCAGTGGCAGCCAGGAGGTGGCAGGGCCCAGTGGCAGCCAGGAGGTGGCAGGGCAAAGGAGAAGCACCAGATCCCAGGTGCCTCCCATCCGGCTTCCCAAAAGAGGCAGGAGGGACAGGACCACCAGTGAGGCAGCAATGGCCCTTATTAAAGAGGCCCATGCCACCCTCAAAGAGCCCACATCCCCTGAAGAGGCCATTGCCGGCCTAGTGGAGGCAAAGTTCAAGGTGATGAGCATGGAGCAACGCCTCATATGCGAGCCCCTGCTCATCACCTTGCTCAACAAGGGGGTGATGGAAAAAATTACCCCCAATACCGCCATTTGTGAGGTGGCACAACTGTCCCAACCTCAACCTCCTCCTCCACCTCCACATTCTTCTTCTGCCCCACCCCCTTCTCCTCCACCTCCACCTTGTTCTTCCGCCCCACCCCCTTCTCCTCCACCTCCACCTTGTTCTTCCGCCCCACCCCCTTCTCCTCCACCTCCACCTTGTTCTTCCGCCCCACCCCCTTCTCCTCCACCTCCACCTTGTTCTTCTGCGCCACCCCTTTCTCCTCCACCTCCTCCTCCTCCTGACAGGAGTACCCCTCCAGTGGCCCAGCCTCCAGCCAAACGAAGAAGGAAGGCTGCAGGGAAGGCTTCAGGAAAGGTTGCAGGGAAGGTTGCCAGGAAGACGAGGAAGTGATAGCCTTGCTTCATTGTGGTCGGACAGAAGGCAGCCTGTTGTAGTACCACACACTTGGGACATATATATCACCTGCTGCTGTTCCTGACCTCTGGGAGGCCAGCATCAGATTGTGTTCAGAAATGTTGGCCTTCTCAAGCTCCCAATTTTAGTGTCCACACAGGGTTGCTGTGTGCTCTGGGGTCCCTGGGATACACAAATGGCAGCAGCTTCTCCAGCGCTGCCTTCTCTTTATTTTAGTTCAAACATGAATAAATGTTATTTTTCTTTAAGTTCATACTTGACTATGTGTATTTGTAAAAATGTAAAATCTAGCTTTGGAGTAAGCAGATACATTTGACTGACAAAAAAAGGGACAGATAACAACCCCCCAAAAAAATAACTAAATCGTGTTTCCCAAAAAAGTGTGTAAAATTTCAATAATATATATTAAAAGATTCAATGGGAGATCACTACCAAAACATTGCGAAATTACAATTAACATCAGTTAGAAAAATAACTAATTTTAAATATTCCTAAAAACTTGCACGATATAATACACATAAATCTTCTTAAGAGCAACATGAAAAAGGTTAAAAAAAGATAATCATAACTCTGTGTGAATATCAGCAGCAAAAGAAGTTCGTTCGTTTGGATTAATGTCACATTCTAACGAAGATTTCAATGCACAACATTTAAACAATGCAAAAATTTGGAGCGTGACGAATGTGCTATCTCCATTACGAAGGCTTGTTTTACCAGAAGATGCGCTCCCGTCTCATAGTTGCTTGTGAGCATGCGCGCTTTTGGAAGAGTCGTAAAAGCATACACACGAACCATTTTCTCGTCACAAAACAGGCCGACGAGAAACACGACGAGGAAATCTGGAATCCTGACGAGAAAATAGAGAGCAGGTTCTCTATTTTCTCATCGAGATTCACGGCAATTTTCTCATCGTAAAACCATACACACGAACGGTTTTCTCGACAAAAAAGCTCACGCGGCACTTTTCTTGCCGGTTTTGGACGAGAAACTCGGTCGTGTGTACGAGGCTTCACTCTAACCTGGTAACCTGTAAAAAAAATTAAAGCGTCGCCTATGGAGATTTTTAAGTACCGAAGTTTGGCGCCATTCCATGACTGTGCGCAATTTTAAAGCGTGACATGTTAGTTATTTATTTACTCTGCGTAACATCATCTTTCATATTTTCCCCAAAAATTGGGCTAACTTTACTGTTTTGTTATTTTTTAATTCATGAAACCATTTTTTTTCCAAAAAAAAGGCGTTTGAAAAATTATTGCGCAAATACCGTGCAAGAAAAAAAGTAGCAATGACCGTTATTTTATTCCCTAGGGTGTCTGCTAAAAAAAACATAAAATGTTTGGGGGTTCTGAGTAATTTTCTAGCAAAAGAATGATGATTTGTACATGTAGGAGAGAAGTGCCAGAATAGGCCCAGTATGGAAGTGATATAAAAAGCCCTTGTATTGAAGTGGTTAAAAGCCAGAGCCTGCAAGCCCCCAGTTTGGGTTGCTCACTGAACTGAGGCTTTTTAACATATTGTCTTTTAACCAGTTAGAGACCTAAATGTTACACCCCCTTCCAGTCCAGGCCATTTTTACGTTTTTAGTGCTGTCACATATTGGATGCCAATAAACTTGGTCATACAACATTGTACCCAAATTAATTTTATATATTTTTTTTGAGACAGATAGAGCTTTCTTTTGGTGGAAATCATTACAGATTTTTTTACTGTTTACTATATAAAGGAAAAAGACAGAAAAAGTAGGTTAAAAATAAAAATAAAAAAAAGTTTTCATATTTTCTGCTATAAAACTTTGTAAATAAATAATCTTTCGTCATAAATTTGGACCAGAATGTATTCTGCTACATTTCTTTTGTGAAAAGAAAACAAATCAGTGTATATTTAGTCTGTGTGCAAGTTATAGAATCTACAAACGTTGGTAGGTATTTGAAAATTGATCAGTCCTGATGACTCCTTTCCTGAGGACCTAAAATGTCAGGACATTACAAATACTCCCAAATGACCAAGGGTAATGCCTCGTACACACGTCTGGTTTTCCCGTCTGAAAAACTGCGATGAGAGCTTTTGGCCGGGAATCCCGGCCGTGTGTATGCTCCATCTGAGTTTTTCAGACGGGAAAACTGCCGGAAAAAAAAGAGAGCAGGATCTCTTTTTTTCCCGTCAGGAAAAAATTCTAGCGGGAAAACCATTGGTCTGTTTCCGACGGGAAAAAAATGCGCATGCTCGGAAACAATTTGACGCATGCTTGGAAGCATAGAACTTCATTTTGTCGGCTCGTCGTTGTCTTTTACGTCACAGCGTTCTTGCCAGTCAAAAGTTCACTGGACTTTTGTGTGACCGCGTGTATGCCAGGCAGGCTTGAGAGGAATTCTGTTGGGAAAACCATTGTTTCTCTTATCATCCATGGACTGACACGGTGTCTCTTTACACTTTACACGTGGGTTATGTCCCTGCTTGCAGGAGAAGACCTAGGCAGAATGTGAGATGTTATACATACATTCTAAAAGCCAGAGCTGAACAGCCCCACCCAGGGGGCGGTCCCTCCGGGCATAACCCTCCCACTACAGTCAGCAGACTTCAGTTTTTTTCTGCCTAGCAGAAGGAGAAGACGTGGCTCCCTCAGGAGCCAGTCTCCTGACCTATTTTATTCCTTTTTGGAATTCTTTTTTATTTTATTTTTGAGAATCTTCTATCAACTGTCGGCTGGGCAACAGGTTGGGTACAAGATATCCTCGTAGTCTTCCCTGTCCGACCATCGAGCGTGCTGATCCTCGCCTTCTGTGCGTGAGACTCAGTTCACGACAGGCCCCATGACTCCAGGGGTGGCCGGGTTTGCTTTCATGCTCCCACGGTCCTCTCAAGACTGAACAGCTCCTGACTGACTGTATCTTTCGCGGTGGACCGGGCCGACAGCTACTCAGTACTGCACTGTGATAGTCCTGTCAGAAACACCAGTGTGTCCCTCAGGGGACGGGTAAGTAGTCTCTCCTGCCTGCAGGTGAGTACAAAAGGCTGTGTGTTTCTCTGTGGGGGATTTTCCCTGTCTCCCCCTGTATTTTATTGTCACTCTCTGTCACCATTACTGGCGCTGACTGTGTGGGGTGCTTGGGGGTCACACTGTTCTTGGGGGGCTCATGCTGGTCTGCAATGTATGCCTTGGGGCTTTTTTGTGTGGTTTTCTTTTTGGGGCCTGAGCGCCGAGTGGCGCTGTGCGTGTGTGCTTTTTCATTTTAACTGCGTCATGGCGGCCATCTTGCCGCGGATCGCCTCAGTGAAGTGCGGCGGCCATTTTCTTGTAGCCCGTGCGCTTTTCAGCACTAGTTTGGCCTCTAGCGCTGCTATAGCAGCGCGGATCTCCTCACAGTCTCCTCACAGCTTACCAGCGCTGACACAGCGCGGTACAGACAGCGGAACTAAGCAGTCCCTGGTCCGGTTTGGTGAGTCCCCTGGGCGCCCCCTCCTCAGTCAGCACAGCCTGTGGGTGGACTTTTTATCTGAGAGAGTCTCAGAGAGGGACAATATGGAGTCTGTGTCACCAGCTTCCCCTAAAAATGTCAGTGGCAACAGGCAGTGCTTCAGCACTGCGGTCCCTATGGACCTGTTGTGGGCAGCCCTGGAATCAATTTCTGACCAGGATGGGAGCTGTGTGCAAGCGCAAGGTGCAAAAAGGTGCCCTCTCCCCACTTTATCTACTCAAGGGCAGTGCGCTGATTCAGATATGGGCCTAGCCACTATCGCTCAGGACCCTAGTTCTGAATGTATGGATGGTTTTGAACAGGACATTCCTTATGAGGGAAACTCCAGTTCTGAGTCAGTAAATGACAGGGCGCTTGTTAGTGTGCTCATGACTGCGGTGAGGGACACTCTCAAGCTCAAATGCTGCGGATGCAGAACCTCAGGCGGATACTGTCTCCTTTGGTTCTTTTAAGGCCAGGCCTTCTAAAGGGGTTTTTTCCATTGTACTTTCTTTGACCAGCTCATTGATAAGGTCTGGGAAAAGCCGCAGAAGAATTTTTTTATGGTCCCGCGGCGTTTGTCTATCAGATACCCCTTGAAGATGCCCTACTTAAAAAGTGGGCTTCTCCCCCAGTGGTCGACCCTCCAGTCGCCCGGTTGAACAAGGCCATCACTCTCCCGATGGAGGGGACTCCTGCATTTGAGGACCCCACTGACAGGGGGTCAGAAGTGGTGAGCAGAACCATGTTTGCCTTGTTGGGATCCGCCCTACAACCTGTGGTAGCGGCGACCCTTGTGTCTAAAACACTTACAGGTTGGGCAAAAATGTTGTACCTAGCTGTACAGGAGCATATTCTTCCTCCAGACACAGTTGCTCTGGCCCACCAACTGGTTCAGGGCCTGGTTTCTGTGTGCGACGCCACGCTGAACGCGGCCCCTTTAATATCCAGGGCCTCTGTCTCGGCGGTGGTATTGCGTCGTCTTATCTGGTTGAAATGCTGGTCTGCTGACCTAGCCTTAGGAAGCTCCTGACGGATCTACTATTTTAAAGGCGGTAGACCTTTCGGTGCTGCTCTGGATGACATCGTCATGGATGTCATGGGAGGTAAACGCACTCTTCTTCCTTAGACTAGCAAGGGTGAGGAGGCCCACCACAAACAGGGGCCTTCCTTTCCAGCAAAACTGTTTTTTTTCGTCAGTCAGAGTCCACAGGTAGGCCCTCTCAGACTGACGGCAGTGCGGCTGGTGGGCACAAGTGCCCCTGGGTGCGTAAGCCAAACAAGCGGCTCCCAAGCCCGCCTCCGCGTGAAGTCTTGCCTCCGCCCGACTCTGGGGTGGGGGGACGACTTCGCAGGTTCACGGATCGGTGGACCTCCCGAATCTCCGACTGGTGGGTGTGCGAGGTGGTCACCTCAGGTTATAGGATAGTATTCCGATCCTGGCCCCCACACAGATTCTTTCCCTTGAATCTTCCTCTCCTTCCTACCTGTCGGGCAGCCCTCTTGGGGGCTGTACAGGATTTGATCAGGTCCGGAGTGATTGTGCCGGTTCCGTCACAGGAGAGTTTTCAGGGATTCTGCTCGAATCTGTTTGTCGTCCCAAAAATAGGACGTGGTTCGACCTATCCTGAACCTCAAGGCCCTGAATGCCTTCGAGAAGGTGCAGAAATTCCACATGGGATCCATTCGCACGGTGATCGCTACACTCCACCAAAGGGATTTTCTTCTGGCGTCCTTGGACTTCAAGGACGCCTACTTGCAATCTGCGCAAGTCACCAGAAGTTTCTGCGCCTTGCGATCAGCGAAGTCCACTCTCGATTGTGGCTCTTCCTTTCGGCCTTGCCTCGGCACCAAGGGTGTTCACCAAGGTGCTTGCTCCGGTTCTAGCCTTCTGTTACAGCGAGGTATTGCTGTCGTGGGCTATCTGGACGGTCTTCTGCTATGAGCAGAAAGTGGCTCAGACTTAGAGGAAAGGTGACTATCGTCAATTAGACCCTCAGGGACTTCGGGTGGTTCCTGAACATTCAGGAGTCAGTCCTGGTCCCGACTCAGTGTCTGGAGTCTCTAGTTCTGGTCTGGACTCCTTGGAGGCAAAGGTTTCCTACCTCTGGAGAAGTTGCTGACACTTCAGTCTGCGGTGCGGGTGCTGACATCCCGAACATGGTTGTCAATCCGTTGTTTGCATGAGAGTCCCGGGACTCCTGGTGGCCTCCTTCGCGGCCATTCCATATGCCCAATCACACACCAGGGCATTGCAGAAGGAGATCTTGTCCACCTGGGACAAATCCCCGTTGTCCTTGGATCTTCGGATCCAGGTGATTCACCTGGTCAGGGCGTCCCTGACAGGGTGGTTGGGACCCTCGGCTCTTCGGTCCGGAAAGTCGTTCCCCTCCCATCCAATGGACGGTACTCACGACGGACGCCAGCCTGACGGGCTGGGGTGGAGTCTGGGGAGTCCTGTCGGCTCAAGGCCTTGGACTCCGGACGAGCCCGTTTACCAATCACTGTTCTGGAAATGCGGGCCATCAGACTGTGTCTCTCCTCAGGTCGGAGAGAGTACGGGGTTGCTCCATCAGGAGCCAGTCAGACACCGCCACGGCGGTGGCGTATGTAAACCATAAAGGGGGAACTCGGAGCTCAGCTGCGGCTTCCGAGGTAATCCGTATCCTGAAGTGGGCCGGAAGAAACGTGCCGGCTCTGTAGGGGCGGACTATCTGAGTCGCCAATCGCCAGACGCCGGACCAGGAAGAGTGGTCCTTGCATATTTCATCTCCTTTGCCGACGGGGGGGCACGTCGGATGTGGACCTGATGGCCTCTCGACTCAGTCGCAAGGGTCGAGGTTGTGGCCAGATCCAGGGATCCTTGGGCGATGACTCGGATGCGTTGGTGGCCCCATAGGGTCCTTATCGCCTGATATAAACTCCGGTGATCCTAATTGTTCCGGATTGGCCTCAGCGTCACTGGTACGCTGATCTGGTACGTTTCGTTGCGGACGTTCCCTGACGGTTGCCGATGAGGGAGGACCTTCAGTCTCAAGGTCCTATGTTTCATCCGGCTTACAGTCTCTGGCTTTAACGGCAGAGCTGTTAAAAGCCAGGTGTTGAGGGACCGAGGTCTCTCGGACTCTGTCATTTTGACCATGTTAAGGACACGGAAGTCTTCCTCCAGGCAGATCTATCACCGTGCCTGGAAAGTTTATATCGCCATATGCAAAGCGCTGGACTGGCGTCCTCGGACGTATTCCGTCCCCTGAATCCTGCGTCCTCTACAGTGTGGAGTGACCCAAAAGCTTGCTTTGAGTACCATCAAGGATCAGATTTCGGCCTTGGCCGTCTTCTTTCAGCGACCTCTAGCGGGTCATTTCTTGGTTAGCACCTTGGGTTGGGGGTTCGCCATGTGCTCCCTCCTGTCAAGCCTTCTCTCCCACCGTGGGATCTGAATTTGGTGCTCTAGGTCCTCCAGGAACCTCCTTTTTGGGAATATCCGGGATATTCCTCTCTTGTCTTGTCTCAGAAGGTGGCCTTTTAGTGGCAATCACTTCTGTTTGACGAGTGTCTGAGTTGGCGGCTTTGTCCTGCAAGTCGCCATATTTAGTCATCCATAAGGATAAGGCGGTGTTGCATCCGCGACCTTCCCTTTTGCCAAAGGTGGTGTCTACCTTTCACCTACATGAGGACATTGTCCTCCCGTCCTTGTGTCCTCACCCATCGCATCCCAGAGAGTTTGCGCTGCACATATTGGATGTGGTACGAGCCTTACGGGTGTACCTGTCTGCTACTGCTTCTATTCGGAAGTCCGACTCACTGTTTGTGACTGCCCCTGGTCCATAACAGGGCCAAGCGGTTTCGTCTGCCATCATTTTTAGGGGAATCAGACAAACCGTCATTCAAGCCTATGCTTTCAAAGGGCGGGCGCCTCCCTTTCCGGTTACGGCGCATTCCACCAGGGCAATTGGTGCTTCCTGGGTTTTCCGACATCAAGCGTCGGTTGCACAAGTGCACAAGGCGGCGACCTGGTCGTCTGTTCATACCTTTTAAGTTTTTTATAAGGTTGATGTGGCTGCATCTTCGGATGCTTCCTTCGGCCGCAGGGTGCTGCAGGCCGCTGTTTAAAGTTGCGACTCCTCCGTTGAGGAGATCTGCCTTCTTGGAGTGAAAGTTTTTGGTTTTTCCATTTATACTGCTCCCATCCCTCTTGACACTGCTTTGGGACATCCCACGTGTAAAGTGTAAAGAGACACTGTGTCAGTCCATGGATGATAAGAGAAAATAGGATTTTTTGTACTCACCGTAAAATCCTTTTCTCTGACATCCATGGACTGACACGGCACCCACCCTTCCTTTTTAAGTTTGTACTGCTTTGTTACGAACTGAAGTCTGCTGACTGTAGTGGGAGGGTTATGCCCGGAGGGACCGCCCCCTGGGTGGGGCTGTTCAGCTCTGGCTTTTAGAATGTATGTATAACATCTCACATTCTGCCTAGGTCTTCTCCTGCAAGCAGGGACATAACCCACGTGTAAAGTGTAAAGAGACACCGTGTCAGTCCATGGATGTCAGAGAAAAGGATTTTACGGTGAGTACAAAAAATCCTATTTTTTTTATCCGCCGGGAAAACCGATCTTGTGTAAGAGGCATGGTCAATTTTTGAAGTTGTCATTTTTTTGTCATACTTTTTTGAAAAATAAAGATAAATACATTATTTTTTCAAAAAGTTGTCAGTTTTTTCTCACAGCATAGACATACTTAGGGTTACACCCCAAAACTCTTCATGCTTTGCCTTCCGAGTATGGGGATACTACATGTGTGAGACTTTTTTACAACCTAGATCCATAAAGGGGCCAAGAATCCAAGGCACACCTTCAAACTCTCAAGGAGCATAAATTAAGTGACTCATTTTCTGACTACCTATCATGTTTCTTGAGTCCTGGAAGTGCCCTTTTTTTACCACATGTTTTTTGAAAATGCAGGAAAGAAAATGAATATGGAAATGTATTTTCTTTTTCTTTCCTTTTTTTTACAGAAAGTTGTCAATTAAGATATTTCTAACACACAACATAAGCATACTTGGAATTACACCCCAAAACCCATTTTGCTACTCCTCCCAAGTATGGTGATATTACATGAGACTTTTTCACAGCCTAACTATATAGAGAAGCCAGCAATCCAATGAGCCCCTTCAGGCTTTCTAGGGGCATAAATTATACATCTAACTTCCTGTAACGGGAGGGCCCGGGGAACCCAGAATCTCTTAGAAAGTATGAGATACGCTTGCTTCAGCTTCCCCAATGCCTCTTATGTGTAAACCACCCTGTGTCTCTTTCTTTTTCGTACATCACGGGACACAGAGCGACTTAGTCATTACTAATGAGTTATATAGATACCTTCAGGTGCTGGCACTGGCAACTTCCAAAACCGGAAGTACCCTCCCCTATATAAGCCCCTCCCATCCGGGAGTACCTCAGTTTTTTTGCCAGTGTCTAAGGTGTTGGCCAAGAAGTAACATGTGTTTTTCACTGAGCTTGCGTACAGGTTCTTTTGGGCCTCAGTAAGCTATTCCGGATCCGACCAAAAAAGCTTCATAGCTAAACGGTCGGTACCCGGGCCTTGCAAGAGAAGAGCAAGGTTTTGCCTGTAATGCTTCTCTTAGGAGGGCTGGACCCTGGGATCCAGAGCTCTGGTCATACCCACGACCAAGATGTTTTCTGTGCAGGGTGCTATACAGGTCCAGGGGAGTGGAATCCTTGGGAACCCGGTCCCTGAAGGTTTAATTACAATGCCTGCCGTGATAGGTGAAGTTTGGGCTTCTGTGGACCAAACAGAGTCCTGCGGCGGGGAAGAGGTAAGTGGGGGCCCCCAGGAACTTGGTTCTATTGGGGGACCCCCAAGCCTAATTTGTCTTTCTGTCTGTTACCTAACGGTATTCCCGCTAAATATCTTAAATATCTGTGCATGCCTGTAACTACTGGAAAATGTAAATTTTAATAGTAGTCAAGAAAAAAAAAAAAAAGGGAGACCGCGGTACCTGTGTTAAACCACTAGAGGCCGCTGTGGTCCATTTTTCTTGTCATGTGGATCTTTTTCCTTTCAAGTCAAAAGATCCAGGCAGTTGGTAAGTTCTCTCTGGGAATCCACTTCCTCTGCCCTGTTGCTGCACTCATCCACCGCACAGGCCCTCCGGCAAAAAGGGCCCTGGCTCCTAGTCCCTGCTTATTTTTTTTTTAAAAAGCGCCGAAGGCGCATGGGCGCGCGCGCGTGCACGCGCCTCTTATGTAGAGATGAGCGAAAAAAAGGGGCGGGGCTGGTGGATGACGCTCGATGCGCGCCGCGGCGCTTCTGCGCATGTGCAGGCGTCCCAGCATGGATAAAAGACACAGTACAAGTGTCAGCTGGATGCAAACAGAGCTAGCAACAAAACGGTGGCACACAGAGGCGGTTGATGCAGGCATCCCCATAGAAAGGCACTTTAGTGTACACCAGCTGGTATATAGCAGCAACTGTGCTAGACTATTACCAGTAAAAGTGGTGTATGACGACGGGAATACCTCAGCTCTGTGCTTAAAGGATATGTCGTCCAGACGCTCTGGAAATAAATCTTCCAAGAAGCGAAAGGGGTCTCCATCGGGCTCTGAGGATTGGGCATGCTTGTACTGCACCAATCTCCCCTGAAATTTCAGAGGTTAGTAGCCGTAGGAACCTCGCAGGAGTACCTGGTGCTGTGGCTGCCCCCAGTCCACCTGCTCCTGTATATATAACAGAGGAGGTTTTTTCCTCAACTCTGGGAGGATTGGAAGAGAGATTAACAGCAATGATCGCTGCTTCCCTGTCACAGGGAAAGCGCGTCCGATCTCCGTCTCCTCCTTCAGAGTGCCTGTTAGTGGAGGAACAGCCCCACACAGAGATCGACCTACCTGAAGGGGATCAGGATGAGGTTGATTCGGTTATAGAGGAATCAACAGTGGAAGAACCTTTCTCAGCATCTCAGGCTGAAAGATTATTGGTTCAGTCTCTGACTAACATGGTCCGATCAGCATTTAAAATGCCTCTTGCGGAGCCATCAACCACTACTGTCTCCTCGCTGGGGTCGCTAAAAGCTCCCCAGACTGTCTGTTCCTTCCCAATCCACCCCTTATTGGAAGGGCTTATTTACCAGGATTGGGAGCATCCTGATAAAATATTTACTCCCCCCAAGAGATTTCCGGTGATCTATCCCATGGAGGATAAGTTCATACAAAAATGGAAGGTGCCCACAGTGGACGCAGCCATCTCTTTTGTGAATAAATCACTGACATGTCCAGTAGATAATGTTCCAATGTTCAAAGACCCAATAGATAAAGAATTGGAGTCTTTACTAAAATTCTATTTTCTCTACAGCAAGCATGGTGACACAACCTGCAGTAGCAGCTATTGGGGTCTGCCAAGCAGTGAAGGATCAGTTGAAACAAGTCTTAAGGGACTTACCAGATCAGCAGGCTCTTGCCCTAGCTGAGCTACCCAGAGCCTTATGTTTTGCGGTGGACGCCATAAAGGATACGATCCAACAGGCCTCCCGCTTTACGCTGTCTGTAGTACATATGCGTAGGCTTTTGTGGCTCAAAAACTGGTCTGCTGAGGCTCCCTGTAAGAAATTGCTGATTAGCTTCCCATTTCATGGAGATTGCTTATTTGGGGAAGATCTGGACAAGTATATCCAGAAGATTTCTGCCGGTAAAAGTACACTCTTGCCGGTTAAGAACAAAGCTAGAAGTCCTTCTTTTAAGAAGCCTACTTCTCCAATCCCTGGCACATCGGCTGTGAAACCGTTCCGACGGCCTCCGCGGTCAAATCCAGGGGGCAGAAATCAGAGACAATCACAGGGTAACAAGAAACCCTGGGTCAAGAGAGGTACGAAACCTCCCCCCAAGTCATGAAGGGTTGCCCCCACTCAATCGGGTGGGGGGAAGACTTCAGTTGTTCACAGAGACCTGGCGGGACACCATCAGAGACAGATGGGTGATCTCCGCAGTAAGTCTGGGATACAAGCTGGAGTTAAAAGACACTCCTCCTGCCCATTTTATGAGGTCAAACGTGCCAAGCGATCCCCAGAAGAGAGGATCCCTCCTTCTGGCACTAGAACAACTATTGCTCCAAGGTGTAATCATGAAGGTTCCCTTGGAAGAATGCGGGTTCGGGTTTTACTCAAACCTCTTCACAGTCCCGAAGCCAAACGGGGACGTGAGGCCCATATTAAATCTAAAAGGGCTAAACAAATTCCTACATATCAGGACTTTTCGGATGGAGTCGATCCGATCGGTGGCCACCGCCCTACAAGGGCAGGAATGGTTAGCCTCGATCGACATAAAGGATGCTTATCTGCATATTCCCATCTTTCCGGCCCATCAGAAATTTCTACGCTTTGCAGTAGAAGGGCGCCATTTTCAGTTCAGAGCCTTACCTTTCGGTCTGGCCACAGCACCACGAGTGTTCACAAAAATTCTGGCCCCACTATTGGCCAATCTAAGAACACGGGGTGTAACGATAATGGCATATTTAGACGACCTGCTACTAATAGACCACTCAGTGGAAAAACTGGAAGTAGCTATTCACGAGACAATCAAGTATCTGGGATATCACGGTTGGATTATCAACCGAGACAAGTCAGCTCTAAGACCAGTCAAAAGTCTGGAATACTTGGGGCTAAGGCTGGGTTCAAATCAGAGAAAGATTTTCTTACCTCCAGAGAAGGTGTCGTCTTTGAAAGATTTGACCCACTTAGTGGGTACAAAAAGAAAACCATCCATACGCCTGTGCATGAGGCTGCTGGGAAAAATGGTGGCTTCATTCGAAGCAGTACCCTACGGTCAATTCCATTCAAGGAACTTGCAGAGGGCCATACTATCAGCCTGGAACAAAAAAGTGCAGGCTTTAGTTTTACCAATGTCCCTGTCCCCTTCCGTTCGCAAGAGCCTCCATTGGTGGTTGGTGCCCCAGAATCTGGAAAAAGGGAAACCCTTCAGTCCGGTTTCTTGGAAGGTGGTCACTACAGATGCCAGCCTCATAGGCTGGGGGGCAGTACTGGAGCAATGGTCTCTCCAGGGCAAGTGGTCAGAAGCAGAGAAGGCCCTGCCCATCAATCTCTTAGAGATACGAGCAGCCCGGTATGCCCTAGTAGCATGGACATCCAAACTCCAAGGGTCCCCTGTCAGAATTCAATCAGACAATGCCACAGCAGTGGCATATATCAATCACCAGGGTGGCACCAGGAGTCGTGCAGCCCAGAGGGAAGTGAATTGCATCCTGAAATGGGCAGAAAGATATGTCCCAGCCATATCCGCGGTTTTCATCCCAGGAGTGGAAAATTGGAGAGCGGACTTTCTAAGTCGCCAGCAATTATGCCCGGGGGAATGGTCTCTTCACCCCGAGGTTTTCCAGGCAATATGCCAGCGGTGGGGAACACCGGATGTAGATCTGCTAGCATCCAGATTCAACGCAAAGGTAGACAGATTTGTGTCTCGCACAAGGGATCCCCTAGCTTGCGGCTCGGATGCCCTAGTGTTCCCTTGGGATCAGTTCAAGCTGATATATGCATTCCCACCGCCACAATTGTTACCGCGATTAATCCACAGAATCCGGGTAGAAAAGAAACCGGTGATTCTGGTGGCTCCAGCGTGGCCCCGAAGAGCGTGGTACGCAGAGATCGTAAAGATGTCAGTGGGGAGTCCTTGGACCCTCCCACATCGTCCGGACCTGCTTTCGCAGGGACCGATATACCACCCTTCCTTACAAGCCCTAGGTTTGACGGCCTGGCTATTGAAGCCCACATTCTAAAAAAGAGAGGTCTCTCTAATCCGGTGGTATCTACCATGATCAATGCCAGGAAGCCGGTATCCAGGCAGATCTACTATAGAATCTGGAAGGCGTACATCGCGTGGTGTGAGGCCAAGAAATGGCATCCGCGTAAGTACGTAATAGGCAGGATTCTGGACTTCCTACAGTGGGCTGTGGATAGGAAGCTTGCCTTGAGTACTATCAAGGGTCAGATTTCGGCCTTGTCAATATTTTTTCAAAGGCCCTTGGCTTTGCATTCATTAGTCAAAGCTTTCATACAAGGAGTGATGTGTATTAGCCCTCCGGTTAGTATTCCCATATGTCCATGGGACTTAAACCTGGTTCTGTCGGTTCTACAGAAACAACCGTTTGAACCATTGCAGCACATTTCCTTGGTTCTTCTCACCAGGAAATTGATTTTCTTAGGAGCCATTTGTTCGGCTAAAAGAGTATCGGAATTAGCCGCCATGTCCTGTAAGGAGCCATATCTGGTTGTCCATAAGGACAGAGTAGTATTACGTCCTCACCCAGCCTTTCTTCCTAAGGTGGTATCGAGGTTTCATTTGAACCAAGATGTGGTTCTTCCTTCTTTTTTTCCCAAACCTACCTCGGTAGAGGAAAAGTTATTGCATTCTTTGGATGTAGTAAGAGCAGTTAAAGCTTATCTAAAAGCCACTGCTCAGATTCGTAGAACGGATACTTTGTTTGTTCTGCCGGAAGGCCCCAGAAAGGGTCAGGCAGCATCAAAATCTACTTTAGCCAGGTGGATTCGACAGGTCATAATACAAGCCTATGGCTTGAGAAGGAGACCGCCTCCGTTCAAAGTTAGGGCCACTCCACAAGAGCAGTTGGAACTTCATGGGCAGTGCATCACCAGGCCTCCCTGGCTCAAATCTGTAAGGCCGCAACATGGTCTTCAGTACACACGTTTACTAGGTTCTACCAGGTGGACGTTAGAAGTCAGGAGGATGTCGCCTTTGGGCGCAGTGTGTTGCAGGCCGCAAAAGATCCTCATGCCTGATGGCGCCCAGCTTATGTATAGTGTTTCCCCCCCCTCATTTGGCATTGCTTTGGGACGCCCCATTAGTAATAACTAAGTCGCTCTGTGTCCCGTGATGTACGAAAAAGAAAAAACGATTTTTATAACAGCTTACCTGTAAAATCCTTTTCTTGGAGTACATCACGGGACACAGAGCTCCCACCCCTCTTTTTTGGCGACACTTATTGCTTTGCTACAAAACTGAGGTACTCCCGGATGGGAGGGGCTTATATAGGGGAGGGTACTTCCGGTTTTGGAAGTTGCCAGTGCCAGCACCTGAAGGTATCTATATAACCCATTAGTAATGACTAAGTCGCTCTGTGTCCCGTGATGTACTCCAAGAAAAGGATTTTACAGGTAAGCTGTTATAAAAATCCCTTTATTAGGGACACAGGGTGAATGAAAACCCCACTATGATCTGTACTAATCAGATTCAATGCTGTATGTACATTGTTGTGACAGGGGTCATTTTGGGCACAGGGTGAGCCAGGAATTAATGGACATTGAGAATATGTATTGGATTGTTTTAAAATGGGTCTGTAATATTATTCCCCAATATTTCCCAGGATCTGTAAATAACTATTTTGTTGATCCTGAACTCAGGTTAAATTAAGAGATGCTGATGTGTCACCTGTCTGCTTGTGGAATGTTAATGAACTTCAATTATGCTACAGATCCTTTCATTGTGAGATGTGTATTGGGAGCTCGTTATGTATCTATTGTGTGAAGTCTTTTGAGAAATGGGAGACAGTACGGCTAGCCTAAAAGGTCATGCATAATCATTTAAACTGAAATGTGGATTGGGAGACAAAAGCTAGCCTAAAAGGTCATATGTCTGGGTCATCAAGCTATAGTTAAGTAGATCATGTAAATTAGCTCTGGTCAAAGATGTATGGGGAGAAGAAAATAAGAAACTCCCTTCTATGTGTATAAAAGTTGCAATGTTTTTTCAATAAACCGAGTCTTTCTTGGGAAGATACAGAGCGTGTTGTCTCGTTCTTCCGGAAGGATTAATCCTATGGGAAGTGGTCGCCTGACTGTGGAGTATCGGTAGCGAATGTGTGTCCAGGAGAGGGAATCGCTTAAGCGGCGTTAACCCCTTTCAGATTTGGGGTGCTGTTACATTGGTGGCAGCAGTGGGACCTTCCCTCCAGTTACTGGGACACTTCAAACCACCACAGTGAAGGACCAGCTATGCAACCTGCAGGAAAGTCACGCTGAAAGACTTACTTGAGAGCCGTGGAGGGACCGGTGGGACAAAGAACAAGGCCACCTTGATCAGGGAGCTAACCGAGATGGATCAGAGGGATGGTGATGCAGGACCCCGGTCAGTTGAAGACTTGTTTCAGCAACGAGTTCGACAGCGGTTGGCATTATATGGTGCTAACCCATCAGAGACCGCCATACAGGAAGCCATAAAAGGCATCCAGCTGCAGGATGCGCGACAAGAGAGAGAACGAGAATGACAAGAGAGAACGACAACGACGATAGAGAACGAGAGCGACAAAAGAGAGAACTAGAGCGGCAACATGAGCGGAGAATAGCGGAAATACTGCAATCAGAGATTGCCTACAGACAGCTGCTAGAATCTGCTCAGCAGCAGGGTGGTGCTACCTTTGCCTGGGACTATCAGGAAATACCAGTGGACAACTCTGAAATCCTGGCTGAAGAATCAGCAGTGGAAAATCTGAAGATTGCCATCCCTAAAGCCGAAGTGGATGATATGGAGTTCCAGGGAGCTAGGGCAGTTGGCTCATCTCCCCAGCCACAGATTACAGAAGGTATGGACTTAAGGGACTGTTCAGAGGATGTTAGGGATTATGCATCGCCTGCTCAAGTACTAGCAGCAGGACAAAGTACTGCAGACCCCTGCTCTACACCCGTGGCTGTTTTTGAGGCCCGAGGTGAGAAGATGATGGGTCCTCTTTCCCAGTGGATTTCAGAGATGCAGGGAGGAGAAGCAGCCCTTTCCCCCCCCCCCCCAACAGTTAGCCAGAGCAGATGGTGTGGAGTCCCCAGCAGAAGTGCTGGCAACAGGGCAGAGTGCTACCAACCTCTGCCCAGCACCGGAAACAACTGTGGAGTTTCAGGGAGCCGGGGCAGTTGGCCCCTCTCTCCAGCAACAAGCTGAGGTGGTAAAGCTTTTACCCCCAGCTGAATCACTGGCAGCAGGGCAGAATGCTACTGGCCTCTGCACACAACTGCAACTTGAGCTGATATCGGTGGATGGGACTGCGGTCTCCACTCACAGCAACCCAGCAGAAGAGCTGGCAACAGAGCAGAGTGCCACGGGCCTCTGCTCTCAACTAACAGAAGAGGGAGTTCCTGTGGTACTGGATGGGACTTTGGTCTTCACTGACACAACCCCAGAAAATGGTGTGACCCTGAGACAGGAGGATGTCAGCCTTGCTTTGCAAGCACTGGGGGATTTTCACCTACCACAAGTGGATGGGACTTCAGTCTCCACATGTATACCCCAGGGATGCTGTGCAGTCGGCCCAGATCCCCAACAGCAGGACGGACTGAGCCCAGTCACCCTGTTGTCTCTCCAGCAGCTGAAAGGACCCCAGGGAGAAGGGTCAGTCCAGGCTTCTCCCCAGCGGCGGGTATGTTCTCTGAGAGAGGCAGAGGTTGACTGGGTAAGTAATGCTCTGTTTGGAGCAATTTATTTGGGGTACTGTGTGGATACCGGCATTAGAGGAATGGACCTATGGACTAACTTCGAAGTCAACCCGTCTGGGGTCTCCTCCTGTGTTAGTCTCCTGCCGAAAGGGGAGAGATGTAACGGGAGGGCCCGGGGAACCCAGAATCTCTTAGAAAGTATGAGATACCCTTGCTTCAGCTTCCCCAATGCCTCTTATGTGTAAACCACCCTGTGTCTCTATTAGGGGCACAGGGTGAATGAAAACCCCACTATGATCTGTACTAATCAGATTCAATGCTGTATATATGTTGTTGTGACAGGGGTCATTTTGGGCACAGGGTGAGCCAGGAAATAATGGACATTGAGAATATGTATTGGATTGTTTTAAAATGGGTCTGTAATAGTATTCCCCAATATTTCCCAGGATCTGTAAATAACTATTTCGTTGATCCTGAACTCAACAGGTTAAATTAAGAGCTGCTGATGTGTCACCTGTCTGCTTGTGGAATGTTAATTGTGAGGGGGTTAACTCGGTAGCGGGTGTGTGTGACCCCCTGGTTGGGCTCCCCACACAAAAACAGGGCCAGCAGACGGAGGTTGTGGTTTTCAAAATCAAAAGGTGCGGTTTATTTCTCCAAAAAGAAAAGAAACAAACAAAATAAATCCTGGTCAGTTTGACCTCTGACTAAACATGCAGGTTTCCTAAACTAACAACTGGGTTCAGCCTGGTGCTGTCCTAGTCCCTAAGTCCCTGGTTTAGTAAAAGTCCAAACAAATAGCCACACAGGCTTTGCCTCACCGCACAGGGGTTCACTCTCCCTAGACAGTCCACACAGGTCTGGTTCCAGGCATGAGCTAACATCTAATGAAGCTGGGAGTTCTTATAGAGGCCTAAATGAGCTGACAAGCTTCAGCTGGTCTCATCAACTCCCTGTCTCACGACGCCCAGCACTCTCCCTAGAGGTATGAGTCATTCATGAGCCCACTAGCCTCAGCTGGGCTTTATCAACTCCCTAGTTGTATAAGTCGGCATAAAGCCTGAATCTGGGAGAAATATATCTACCCCCCTGGATGCAACCAGGTGACTTTACCTTCCTGCTGTCACATACCCCCCCCTCTTGTTTTAACCTTGGGGTTGGAACACCAGCAATCAGGCATTCATGTACTCGAGACAAAGCATCCACATTCCCCATTTGAACGCCAGGGCGATGCTTTACTGTGAAGTTGAATTCCTGTAGGGCCAGGAACCACCTATTCACTCTTCTATTTGTCTCCTTGTTTTGAGCCATCCACTTTAACGGAGCGTGATCCGTAACCATGTCAAAGTGCCTACCTAGCAGATAGTACCGAAGGGAATCTAGAGCCCACTTCACCGCTAAACACTCCTTTTCAACCGTGGCGTAATTTACCTCATGGGACTTCAACTTCCTGCTGAGGTAAATGACTGGGTGCTCTTCCCCGTTCCAGACCTGGGACAATACTGCTCCTAACCCCACATCTGACGCATCACTTTGTACGACAAAGTCTTTAGAGAAGTCGGGTGAGTACAACACTGGCTGGCTACATAAGGCTTGTTTCAAGAATTGGAATGCTGCCTCAGCCTCGGGGGTCCATTTAATCATGACCGACCCTTTCCCTTTCGTCAGGTTGGTTAGGGGCACAGCCTTAGAAGCAAAGTGGGGAATGAAGCGCCGATAATAACCCGCGATTCCCAGAAAGGCTCGTACCTGCTTCTTGCTGTTGGGACGTGGCCAACTCTGGATGGCCTCGACTTTGTTGAGTTGGGGTTTTATTACTCCCCTGCCAATGGTGTACCCAAGATATTTGGCCTCCTCCTGCCCAATGGTACACTTCTTGGGGTTAGCCGTAAACCCCGCTTCCCGGATAGAGTCTAGGACTGCTTGCACTTTTGGCAGATGTGATGCCCAATCTGTGCTATGGACAATTACGTCATCCAGGTAAGCCGCAGCATACTTCCGATGGGGCCTCAGTATCTGGTCCATTTTCCGCTGGAATGTGGCCGGCGCATTCTGTAACCCGAACGGCATTCTCTTATATTGGAACGCCCCGTCTGGGGTTACAAATGCGGTTTTCTCTTTGGCCGACTTGGCCAGGGGAATTTGCCAATACCCTTTTGTGAGGTCAAGAGTCGTCATGTATCGGGCTGTTCCCAGCCGGTCGATCAACTCATCTATACGTGGCATGGGGTAGGTGTCAAATTTTGTAACTTTGTTCAACTGACGAAAATCGTTACAAAATCGCCAGCTCCCATCCGGTTTAGGCACCAACACAATGGGACTAGACCAATCACTTTGGGACTCCTCTATCACCCCTAAGTTCAGCATTTTCTGTACTTCCTCCCGTATTGCCTCCCGTCGGGCCTCTGGGATCCGATAGGGTTTTAACTTCACCCTTTCACCGGGCGGGGTAATAATATCATGCTCTACCCCAGATGTTTGTCCCGGCAGCTCAGAGAACACCTCCTTGTTGCGAAGCACAAACTCCTTAACCTCCTGTTGTTGGGGTTGTGACAAGGTGGCTGCTATTCCAACCTCCGGAATCACGCAACCAGTTTGAGCTGGTGACCAAGTTTCTGCGACTAGGGACTCTCTATCCCTCCAGGCTTTCAACAGATTAACGTGATATATCTGTTCGGGCTTTCGCCTTCCTGGTTGTCTGACCTTGTAATTCACTTCGCTCACTTTTTCCATTATCTCGTAGGGGCCTTGCCATTTGGCAAGGAATTTACTTTCAACCGTAGGGACAAGTACCAATATCCTATCCCCCGGGGAAAAGGTACGGGTCTTTGCTCCACGGTTGTACACTCTCTGCTGTGCCAACTGCGCTTGGGCCAAATGTTCCTTCACGATGGGCATTACCTGTGCAATTCGATCTTGCATCAGGGCGACATGCTCAATCACACTCCTGTGGGGAGAACTCTCACTTTCCCAAGTTTCCTTGGCAATATCCAACAGCCCTCTTGGGTGTCTCCCATACAGTAACTCAAAGGGGGAGAATCCCGTAGAGGATTGGGGCACCTCCCTAATAGCAAACATCAAATAAGGAAGTAGACAGTCCCAATCCTTTCCATCTCTATCCACCACTTTCTTCAACATTTGTTTTAGGGTTTTGTTGAATCTTTCAACCAGCCCATCGGTTTGGGGGTGATACACAGATGTACGCAATTGCGTCACTTTGAGCAATTTACACAGCTCTTTCATAACCCGGGACATAAAGGGTGTACCTTGGTCCGTAAGCAGTTCTTTACAAATACCCACCCGGCTAAAAACAAGAGATAGCTCTTTGGCTATGGTTTTGGCCGAGGTATTTCTGAGAGGGATCGCTTCTGGATAACGGGTGGCATAGTCCATTATAACCAATATGTACTGGTGCCCCCTAGCGGACTTGATTATAGGACCTACCAAATCCATTGCGATTCTCTCAAACGGGACCTCAATGATGGGTAGAGGGACCAGCGGGCTACGGAAATGTGGCATCGGGGCCGACCTCTGACACACAGGGCAGGAGGAACAATAATTTTCTATGTCCTTCATCACCCCAGGCCAATAGAATCTCTGTAATACCCTCTCTCGGGTTTTCTCTGTCCCCAGATGACCTCCAAGAATGTGCCCATGGGCCAACTCCAACACCAACTTCCTGTAAGGTTTGGGCACCACCAGCTGCTCAACGGTTTCTTCTGCCCTTTTTGCCACCCGATACAGTAGGTCCTTCTCTACGCTGAAGTATGGGTAAGTGCAGGTATTATCTGGGTTCACTAACTCGCCATCTATTTCCACTACGTTTTCCCGTGCCTTTATTAGGGCGGGGTCTTTTAACTGTTCTGTGGCAAAATTTTCCCTGTGAACCTCCAGATCAGAAAACTCCACAGACGGTAGGTTTTCGTCTGAGGAGGTGGGCTCCTCTCCAGTTTCTTGAGTCTCCCCTGCAAATACTGACAAGGGAAATTCTGGAGAGTCCTCACCACTCTCAGAGGAGTTCTGGCTATCACATTCCTGGTACATAGGGGCACCAGTGGGGGGCTCAGGATCATCCCACAGTTCCCAGAACTTCGGAAAATACCTTCCCACAATGGCGTCATGCGGTAACTGAGATACTAAGCCCACTGGATGAGAGAGGGTACCTTTGGGGGTCTCGAAACACACTGTAGTCACTGGATACTCTCGGGTGTCCCCATGCACACAAATAACAGCTACCTTGCTATTCCCAGAGACCTCTGTTTTAACTAATTCAGCCTTTATCAGGGTCACAAGGCTACCTGAATCCAGTAATACCACAACATTTCTACCATTAATACACATTTTGCATAAATGTTTCTCAGTTCCTCGAATGGCAGTGCATGCGACTGTCGCACACAGCGACTGACGTCTGCCCGTCAGAAAGTCACACTGCATGGGTTCCTCCACAACCGGGCAATTGGCTGCAATATGTCCCGCTTGCCGGCAGCGGTAGCAAACGATCCTTCTTGCGGCCTCTTGAGCCGCTGATTTCCCAGGCTGTTCTCGCCAAACTTGGGGTAGAGCTCCCACCCTCTCACTCTCTCCACCCTCACCCCTTGGAATCCTCTTATCCGCCCCTGGGGATGGTCTGGTCTTAGGGTGGAAAGTCCGAGTGTCTCTGGAAGAGGCCGTCAGGTTCTCTGTAGCCAAGTATTTCTCTACACGATCCACAAGACCACCGGCCGTCTCTGGGTCTCCATGGCTTACCCACTTTTGGATGGCAGTAGGAAGAGCTCTCAAAAACCGATCCATTACAACACGTTCCACAATCTCTGGTGCGGACAAAGTCTCTGGCTGTAGCCACTTCCTGCTCAGGTGAATGAGATCATACATTTGAGACCTGGGGGGTTTTCCAAGCTGGAAAGTCCAGTTATGCACACGCTGAGCCCGGACAGCCAGGGTGACACCCAGCCTTGCCAATATTTCAGCTTTTAGCATCACATAGTCTTTTGCTTGGTCAGGCTCTAGGTCATAGTAAGCCTTCTGCGATTCACCAGTTAACAGAGGAGCCACCAGTCCAGCCCACTGCTCCTCAGGCCACTTTTCTCTTTCAGCAGTCCTTTCAAATGTGGTCAAAAATACCTCTGGATCATCCTCTCCAGTCATTTTTGTCAATAAACGACTCACCCCAAAGGACGCGGTATTAGTGGGACGGCTTTCCTCACTGGTCTGCGGACGTTGCTGCATTACTGCTTCCACTTGTTGTAGTCTCTGCTCTTGCTTCTGTAACAGGTCTATGAAGCGGGCCTCAGATTGCTGCTGGGCTTGTTGATGAGCTTGCTGCTGGGCTGCAAGGCTCCTTTGCAAACCTGCATTTGTCTGCTGTTGATTGGCATTTGCTAGAGCCAGCTGTTTCAGTATCTCCTCCATGCTGGCTTAAAAAAAACTGCCACTGGTTCTCCACCAACTGTGAGGGGGTTAACTCGGTAGCGGGTGTGTGTGACCCCCTGGTTGGGCTCCCCACACAAAAACAGGGCCAGCAGACGGAGGTTGTGGTTTTCAAAATCAAAAGGTGCGGTTTATTTCTCTATGTACAGTGACAAAAACACAGCAAAGCCAAAAAGAAACAAACAAAATAAATCCTGGTCAGTTTGACCTCTGACTAAACATGCAGGTTTCCTAAACTAACAACTGGGATCAGCCTGGTGCTGTCCTAGTCCCTAAGTCCCTGGTTTAGTAAAAGTCCAAACAAATAGCCACACAGGCTTTGCCTCACCGCACAGGGGTTCACTCTCCCTAGACAGTCCACACAGGTCTGGTTCCAGGCATGAGCTAACATCTAATGAAGCTGGGAGTTCTTATAGAGGCCTAAATGAGCTGACAAGCTTCAGCTGGTCTCATCAACTCCCTGTCTCACGACGCCCAGCACTCTCCCTAGAGGTATGAGTCATTCATGAGCCCACTAGCCTCAGCTGGGCTTCATCAACTCCCTAGTTGTATAAGTCGGCATAAAGCCTGAATCTGGGAGAAATATATCTACCCCCCTGGATGCAACCAGGTGACTTTACCTTCCTGCTGTCACATAATGAACCTCAATTATGCTACAGATCCTTTCATTGTGAGATGTGTATTGGGAGCTCGTTATGTATCTATTGTGTGAAGTCTTTTGAGAAATGGGAGACAGTACGGCTAGCCTAAAAGGTCATGCATAATCATTTAAACTGAAATGTGGATTGGGAGACAAAAGCTAGCCTAAAAGGTCATATGTCTGAGTCATCAAGCTGTAGTTAAGTAGATCATGTAAATTAGCTCTGGTCAGAGATGTATGGGGAGAAGAAAATAAGAAACTCCCCTCTATGTGTATAAAAGTTGCAATGTTTTTCAATAAAGAGAGTCTATCTTGGGAAGATACAGAGCGTTTTGTCTCGTTCTTCCGGAAGGATTAATCCTATGGGAAGTGGTCGCCTGACCGTGGAGTATCGGTAGCGAATGTGTGTCCAGGAGAGGGAATCGCTTAACCACTTCCCGCCCAGTCAATAGTGAATTGACGTCCGGGAAGTGGTTGCATTATCGATACTGGACGTCATATGACGTCCTGCAGGATAATGCCTTGCGCGCGCCCGCGGGGGCGCGCAGCGCGGTGATCGGGGACGGCATGTGTCCCTCGGACACAGCGCTTCCCCGATCACGGTAAACAGCCAATTTCATTGGCTGTTTACCATGTGATCGGCTGTGTCAAAGTCACAGCCGATCACCTGTCAAAACAAACTCGGCGGCGCGCTCCGTGCGCGCCGCCACAGGCTTGCAGAGCGGGGATCGGGGAAGGCGAGTGTCGCTTGGACACAGCGCGTCCCCGATCAGAGTAAACAGCCAATGAATTGGCTGTTTACCACGTGACTGGCTGTGTCCAATCACAGCCGGTCACAAATGTAAACAAACTCCACAGGAGTTACTACCTGATCCCTGCTCTCTCCTCACACACCGATCTGTGAGGAGAGAGAAGAGATCAGTAAGTTAGCTCAGTGTAGTTTGTCTACATAAGTTTACAGTGTACAACACGCCCCCCCCCATAAAGAGGACCTGTCACACAGCCCAGCACATCAATCAGCCCAGCCAATCAGCCCATCTGTCAATCAGCCCATCTGTCAATCAATCAGCCCATCTGTCAATCAATCAGCCCATCTGTCAATCAATCAGCCCATCTGTCAATCAGCCGATCTGTCAATCAATCACCCCATCTGTCAATCAATCAATCAGCCCATCTGTCAATCAATCAGCCCATCTGTCAATCATCTGTCACAGGCCCACCTCCATCGGTACCGCCATTGGCACCGCCACACAGGCTACCAGTACCGCCATCGGTACCAGTACCACCACCAGTACCGCCACCAGGCCCGCTACCAGTATCACCACTAGTGCCGCCATCGCTACCACCACCACCCGTACCGCCACCTGTACCGCCATCGGTACCGCCGCCACCACCACCACCCGTACCGCCATCGGTACCACCACCACCTGTACCGCCATTGGTACCACCACCACCCATACCGCCTTCGGTACCACCACACAGGCCCACCACTAATACCTCCATCGGTACTACCACACAGACCACCACCACTACCACCAGCAGTACCATTACACAGGCCCACCAATAAGCACTGCCATAATGTCCCAAAGGGTTTACACACCTGAGGAGGCATATGCCATTCTTGCCATGTCGGATGATGAGAGCAGCGGGGAGCTCCCATTATCCGATTCTGTTTCGGAATACGAGCCAGTGGAGGATAGTGGCTCAGAGTTCGAGTCCCCGGAGGAAACCGTCCCTCCCAAAAGAATGCGATCAGCACCAAGATCAGCACCAAGATCAGGAGAACTGCCCACCACCAGCAGCGCCATACCCCAGGAAGAGGAGCCCAGTACAAGCAATGGAAATGCACGCCCAACCCGAAGAATCCAGCCCCAATCCTACCTTCCCGATGCCCTGGCAAACCCCTTATGGTTGCCTGCCAACTCAGGATCCGCTATCATCCCCCCTTTCACCGCACAGCCAGGTGTGCAGCCCGACACTACAAATTTTTCTAAATTTGATTATTTTTGTTTATTTTTCCCACAAGATTTGCTGCAGAATATAGTGGATCAAACGAATCTGTATGCATCCCAATTTATTGCTGCCAACCCTGATTCTTCCTACGCCCGCATGTTCCAGTGGCGGCGTCTAACATTGGAGGAATTTAAATTATTTTTGGGCCTTATGTTCAATATGGGGCTTACAAAAAAGAACGAAGTCCATTCATATTGGTCCAAACGCCCCATCCAACACATGCCCATATATTCCGCTGTCATGTCCAGGAAAAGATACAACATGAATATGCGCTTTCTCCACTTCAATGACAATTCACAGTGCCCTCCCCGAGATCATCCCAACTACGACAAATTGTACAAGATACGCCCCCTAATCAATGCCTTTTCCCAGCGATTTGAAGAAGTTTTCATCCCAGACCAAAAAATTTGTGTGGACGAGTCCCTCGTACATTTCACCGGCCGACTGCAGTTCAAGCAGTACATACCAAGCAAGAGAGCCAGGTATGGGTTAAAATTAAATAAATTATGTGATCGAGCCACTGGATACGTCTGCAAATTCAGGATCTACGAAGGCAAAGACTCCCAGCTCCAGCCCCGTGATTGTCCCACATATATTGGAACCAGTGGGAAAATTGTCTGGGAGTTGGCATACCCCCTGTTCGGAAAAGGTTACCATTTATATGTTGATCATTATTATACCAGCCTGCCCCTTTTTCGCCACCTTTACAGTAAACAAACCCCGGCCTGCGGTACCTTAAAAAAAAAAACGGAAGGGATTCCCACAAAATTTATTGACAAAAAAATTGCGACCTGGAGAATCGGCATCCATGAGGAACGAGGAGGTGTTGGCCATGAAGTGGAGGGACAAGAAAGATGTCCACATCCTCTCTACGATCCACAATGACACCATGGTGGAGATCCCAAGAAGACGCGGCTCCATTGTAAAGCCTGAATGTGTCCACGACTACAATTTGTACATGGGGGGGTGGATTTAAACGACCAGATGCTACAGCCCTACTTATCAACCAGAAAGTCCCGTTATTGGCACAAAAATGTTGCGTTTCACCTGTTTCACATGGCCCTTTTTAATTCGTTTGTCTGCTACCAAAAAGCAACTCAAAATCACCGACTCCACTACCTCCAATATATCGAAGATATCATCGATGCCCTCATTTACCAACAAGATCCCGCCCCAGGAAACATTCGCTCTGATAGTGTGAGTCGGCTTCACGAGCGACACTATCCCTTTAGCATCCCCCCCACAGAATCTGGAAGAAGACGCCAAAAGAAATGCCGTGTATGCAGCAGAGGAGGAGTAAGAAGAGACACCAGCTATTATTGTCCCGATTGTCCCTCCCAACCTGGCCTGTGCATCGGAAATTGCTTCAAAAATTATCATACATCCATTAGTTCCCCTTATTATTAACAGACTGCCATTTCCCTATTTGCCTGCTACCATGTTACTAACTACCTTCCATGTTAATTAACTGACCCTGGCCTGTTTACCGACGATGTCTTTGCTTGCCGATTTAAACCACGTTTCTGACCTCCACGTGCACCAACCTCAGCCTGTTTACCGACGATGCCTCTGCCTGCCGATTTAAACCATGTTTCTGACTTCCACGTGTACCGACCATGGCCTGTTAATCGACCATGTTTTTGCCTGCCACTTGGACTGATCTTTTGGCCATCTACTTTTAGTACACAGGGGTCTCACATATGTGAGGGGCTTCAGAATAGCGTTCTGAGTAGAGAAAACCAGTTTTTCGTTTTCTGTGCTCCAAGAACAGGGTCTGGTTGCCCGGAGGCTTCAAAGCGATTTGGGTGGGAGAAGCCTCTACCCCTGTCCCCCTGGCCCTAAGCTTGATGGTCCTTCCTGCTGCCTGGACCAATAATTCGGCTGTGCTGACCATATTACTGCCTGTAATGACCCATGACATTATGGACCATGTTTCTTCCTGCTGCTTGGACCAATACTTTGGCTGTGTTGACCATATATCTGCCTGCTGCCTCTACTGACTTTGGACAGCATTTCTGCCGGGACACCTCTGCCTGCTACCTGGACCTGTGCTTTGGCTGTGCTCTGGCTGTGCTGACAGTATCTCTGCCTGTGCGAACTATGGACAGTATTCCTGCCTGCTGCCTGGATGATTGCTTTTGCTGTCGCTGACCTCATCCCTGCCTGCTGCCTGGACCGATGCTCTCCTCTGTGGACCACTGCACTTCTAAAACCACAGGTAATCTTTTGTTATTTGGTATGTACCTGCTATGTGTTAGATATATGAAGGGCCTTCAAAAATGTGATCGGTAGTCAGAAAATGATATGTGCAATTAATGCTGCTAGAATGCCTGGAGGTGCTACTTGGATGTTGGGCCTCTGTATGTGGCCAGGCTGTGTAAAAGTCTCAAACATGTGGTATCGCCATACTCAGGAGGAGTAGCAGAATGCATTTTGGGGTGTAATTTTTGCTATGTACATATTATGTGTTAGAAATATCTTATAAATTGACAACTTTGTGTAAAAAAAATGCATTTTAATTTTTTCTCCACATTTTCCAAAACCTTCTGGAAAAAAATGAACCGTTCAAAAGACTCATAATGCCTCATAGATTATACGTTGGGGTGTGTGCTTTCAAAAATGGGGTCATTTTGTGGAAAATTCTATTGTCCTGGTGCTCCAGGGCCTTCAAAATTGTAATAGGTGGTTGAGAAAGGATATGTGCGATTTATGCTTGTAGAACGCCTGAAAGTGCTACTTCAATGTTGGGCCTCTGTATATGGCCAGGCTGTGTAAAAGTCTCACACGTGGTATCGCTATACTCAGGAGGAGTAGCAGAATGCATTTTGGGGTGTTATTTTTGCTATGTATATGCTATGCGTTAGAAATATCTTATAAATGGACAACTTTGTGTAAAAAAAATGCATTTTCATTTTTTCTCCACATTTTCCAAAACCTTCTGGAAAAAAATGAACCATTCAAAAGACTCATAATGCTTCATAGATGATACGTTGGGGTGTGTGCTTTCCAAAATGGGGTCATTTTGTGGAAAATTCCATTGTCCTGGTGCTCCAGGGCCTTCAAAAGTGTAATAGGTGGTTGAGAAAGGATATGTGCGATTTATGCTTGTAGAACACCTGAAAGTGCTACTTCAATGTTGGGCCTCTGTATGTGGCCAGGCTCTGTAAAAGTCTCACACATGTGGTATCGCTACACTCCGGAGGAGTAGCAGAATGTATTTTGGGGTGTAGTTGCAATTATGCATATGCTGTGTGAGAGAAAAAAACTGTTAATATGACCAGTTTGTGTAAAAAAAAAAAAAAAAAAATTAATTTTCCCAAGAATTGTGGGAAAAAAATACAACTTCAAAAAACTCACCACGCCTCTTAGTAAATACCTTGGACTGTCTACTTTCCAAAAAGGGGTAATTTTGGGGTATTTGTACTTTCCTCGCTTGTTAGTGTCTCAAGAAATGAGATATCCCTTCAGTACATCAGGCGTGATCAGATGTGATAAATTTTCAGTGATTGCCACCATAGTTTGTAGACTCTATAACTTTCACAAAGACCAAATAATATACACTAATTTGGGTTCATTTTACCAAAGATATGTAGCAGTATACATTTTGGCACAAATTTATGAAGAAAAATTACTTATTTGCAACATTTTACAATAGAAACTAAAAAAAAGTGTTTTTTTTTAAAAAAAATTGCTGTTTTTTTGCTTATATCGCAAAAAATAAAAAACCCAGTGGCGATTAAATACCACCAAAAGAAAGCTCTATTTGTGAGAAAAAAATGATACAAATTTTGTTTGGATACAGTGTAGCATGACTAAGTAATTGTCATTCAAAGTGTGAGAGTACTGAAAGCTGAAAATTGGTCTGGGCGGGAAGGTGCATAAGTGCATGGTATTGAAGTGGTTAAGCGGCGTTAACCCACTTTCAGATGTGGGGTGCCGTTACACTTCCCTACTATCTTTTTACATTTTGGAGGCCCTGGAGCACCAGAACAGTAGAAACACCCACAAAATGACCACATTTTGGAGAGTAAACATCCCAAGGTATATTTTAGGAGGCTTGGAAAGTATTTTTCAATTGGAAGGAGGCTGGGGGTTGGACTTGAGCCACTTAAGTCCCGGACCATTTCGCGGGCCAAAGGCCGCAGCTTTTATTGCGATTCGTCACTGCGTCGCTTTAACTGACAATTGCGCGGTCGTACGATGTGGTTCCCAAACAATATTGACGTCCTTTTTTTCCCACAAATAGAGCTTTCTTTTGGTAGTATTTGATCACCTTTGCGGTTTCTATTTTTTGCGCTATGAACAAAAATAGAGCGATCAGCGATTTTTATCATGACTGTGATTTTATGCCGGACACATCGGACACTTTTGACACATTTTTGGGACCATTGTCATTTTTACAGCGATCAGTGCTATAAAAATGCACTAATTACTGTGAAAATGACACTGCCAGTGAAGGGGTTAAGTGTGTCCTAGGGAGTGATTCTTACTGTTACGGGCGTGGCTACGAGTGACACGTTACTGATCGCTGTTCCCGATGAGAGGGAACAGACGTTCAGTGACAGTGTCACTAGGCAGAACGGGGAGATGGTTGTTCACATTTGCCGATCGCGGGACACCGGCGGACATCGAGTCCGCGGGCACGGTCACGGAGCTCGCGGCAGGGGCGCGCATGTCGCCGGCGCCGCGCGTACGGCGGGAATTTCAAAGTAACGTATATATACGTTTCTTTGCCCAGCTGTGCCATTCATGCTGACATATATGTACAGGAGCTGGTCGGGAACCGGTTAATGGTACCGTATATTAACTGATATCCAGTCAAGATTTAAGAAAGTACAAAAAGGTTGTATTACAAAGACAAGAACATTTTACATCTTCATAGAATAAAATATTTGATCGTGACAAACATGAAGTAACTATACATCCTATCGTTTTCAAATAGAATATCAAAACCATCCATAATAAATTGATTTTTGATTGCTCAACATGTTTTGTGGATTTTTTGTATTACCCGCTTCTTCAGGAGCGTTGCTTACAAATATATTGTCAGATGGTACATACTGTGGGGGGGTTCGCTCGGCAGCGGGTGTGTGTGTGATCCCCTGGATGGGCTCCCCACACAAAAACAGGACCAGCAGACGGAGGTTGTGGTTTTCAAGCTCAAAAAGGTGCGGTTTATTTCTCTATTTACAGTGACAAAAAAACACAGCAAAGCAAAAAGAAACATAAACAAAATAAATCCTGGTCAGCTTGACCTCTGACTAAACATGCAGGTTTCCTAACTAACAACTGGGATCAGCCTGGTGCTGTCCTAGTCCCTAAGTCCCTGGTTTAGTAAATGTCCAAACAAATAGCCACACAGGCTTTGTCTCACCGCACAGGGGTTCACTCTCCCTAGACAGTCCACACAGGTCTGGTTCCAGGCATGAGCAAACACCTAATGAAGCTGGGAGTTTTTATAGAGGCCTTAAACGAGCTGACAAGCTTCAGCTGGTCTCATCAACTCCCTGCCTGCACGACGCCCAGCACTCTCCCTAGAGGTATGAATCATCCATGAGCCCACTAGCCTCAGCTGGGCTTCATCAACTCTCTCCCTAGTTGTATAAGTCGGCATAAAGCCTGAATCTGGGAGAAATATACCTACCCCCCTGGATGCAACCAGGTGACTTTACCTTCCTGCTGTCACATACCCCCCTCTCTTGTTTTAACCTTGGGGTTGGAACACCAGCAATCAGGCATTCATGTACTCGAGACAAAGCATCCACATTCCCCATTTGAACGCCAGGGCGATGCTTTACTGTGAAGTTGAATTCCTGTAGGGCCAGGAACCACCTATTTACTCTTCTATTTGTCTCCTTGTTTTGAGCCATCCACTTTAACGGAGCGTGATCCGTAACCATGTCAAAGTGCCTACCTAGCAGATAGTACCGAAGGGAATCTAGAGCCCACTTCACCGCTAAACACTCCTTTTCAACCGTGGCGTAATTTACCTCATGGGACTTCAACTTCCTGCTGAGGTAAATGACTGGGTGCTCTTCCCCGTTCCAGACCTGGGACAATACTGCTCCTAACCCCACATCTGACGCATCACTTTGTACGACAAAGTCTTTAGAGAAGTCGGGTGAGTACAACACTGGCTGGCTACATAAGGCTTGTTTCAAGAATTGGAATGCTGCCTCAGCCTCGGGGGTCCATTTAATCATGACCGACCCTTTCCCTTTCGTCAGGTTGGTTAGGGGCACAGCCTTAGAAGCAAAGTGGGGAATGAAGCGCCGATAATAACCCGCGATTCCCAGAAAGGCTCGTACCTGCTTCTTGCTGTTGGGACGTGGCCAACTCTGGATGGCCTCGACTTTGTTGAGTTGGGGTTTTATTACTCCCCTGCCAATGGTGTACCCAAGATATTTGGCCTCCTCCTGCCCAATGGTACACTTCTTGGGGTTAGCCGTAAACCCCGCTTCCCGGATAGAGTCTAGGACTGCTTGCACTTTTGGCAGATGTGAGGCCCAATCTGTGCTATGGACAATTACGTCATCCAGGTAAGCCGCAGCATACTTCCGATGGGGCCTCAGTATCTGGTCCATTTTCCGCTGGAATGTGGCCGGCGCATTCTGTAACCCGAACGGCATTCTCTTATATTGGAACGCCCCGTCTGGGGTTACAAATGCGGTTTTCTCTTTGGCCGACTTGGCCAGGGGAATTTGCCAATACCCTTTTGTGAGGTCAAGAGTCGTCATGTATCGGGCTGTTCCCAGCCGGTCGATCAACTCATCTATACGTGGCATGGGGTAGGTGTCAAATTTTGTAACTTTGTTCAACTGACGAAAATCGTTACAAAATCGCCAGCTCCCATCCGGTTTAGGCACCAACACAATGGGACTAGACCAATCACTTTGGGACTCCTCTATCACCCCTAAGTTCAGCATTTTCTGTACTTCCTCCCGTATTGCCTCCCGTCGGGCCTCTGGGATCCGATAGGGTTTTAACTTCACCCTTTCACCGGGCGGGGTAATAATATCATGCTCTACCCCAGATGTTTGTCCCGGCAGCTCAGAGAACACCTCCTTGTTGCGAAGCACAAACTCCTTAACCTCCTGTTGTTGGGGTTGTGACAAGGTGGCTGCTATTCCAACCTCCGGAATCACGCAACCAGTTTGAGCTGGTGACCAAGTTTCTGCGACTAGGGACTCTCTATCCCTCCAGGCTTTCAACAGATTAACGTGATAGATCTGTTCGGGCTTTCGCCTTCCTGGTTGTCTGACCTTGTAATTCACTTCGCTCACTTTTTCCATTATCTCGTAGGGGCCTTGCCATTTGGCAAGGAATTTACTTTCAACCGTAGGGACAAGTACCAATATCCTATCCCCCGGGGAAAAGGTACGGGTCTTGGCTCCACGGTTGTACACTCTCTGCTGTGCCAACTGCGCTTGGGCCAAATGTTCCTTCACGATGGGCATTACCTGTGCAATTCGATCTTGCATCAGGGCGACATGCTCAATCACACTCCTGTGGGGGGAACTCTCACTTTCCCAAGTTTCCTTGGCAATATCCAACAGCCCCCTTGGGTGTCTCCCATACAGTAACTCAAAGGGGGAGAATCCCGTAGAGGATTGGGGCACCTCCCTAATAGCAAACATCAAATAAGGAAGTAGACAGTCCCAATCCTTTCCATCTCTATCCACCACTTTCTTCAACATTTGTTTTAGGGTTTTGTTGAATCTTTCAACCAGCCCATCGGTTTGGGGGTGATACACAGACGTACGCAATTGCGTCACTTTGAACAATTTACACAGCTCTTTCATAACCCGGGACATAAAGGGTGTACCTTGGTCCGTAAGCAGTTCTTTACAAATACCCACCCGGCTAAAAACAAGAGATAGCTCTTTGGCTATGGTTTTGGCCGAGGTATTTCGGAGAGGGATCGCTTCTGGATAACGGGTGGCATAGTCCATTATAACTAATATGTACTGGTGCCCCCTAGCGGACTTGATTATAGGACCTACCAAATCCATTGCGATCCTCTCAAACGGGACCTCAATGATGGGTAGAGGGACCAGCGGGCTACGGAAATGTGGCATCGGGGCTGACCTCTGACACACAGGGCAGGAGGAACAATAATTTTCTATGTCCTTCATCACCCCAGGCCAATAGAATCTCTGTAATACCCTCTCTCGGGTTTTCTCTGTCCCCAGATGACCTCCAAGAATGTGCCCATGGGCCAACTCCAACACCAACTTCCTGTAAGGTTTGGGCACCACAAGCTGCTCAACGGTTTCTTCTGCCCTTTTTGCCACCCGATACAGTAGGTCCTTCTCTACGCTGAAGTATGGGTAAGTGCAGGTATTATCTGGGTTCACTAACTCGCCATCTATTTCCACTACGTTTTCCCGTGCCTTTATTAGGGCGGGGTCTTTTAACTGTTCTGTGGCAAAATTTTCCCTGTGAACCTCAAGATCAGAAAACTCCACAGACGGTAGGTTTTCGTCTGAGGAGGTGGGCTCCTCTCCAGTTTCTTGAGTCTCGCCTGCCAATACTGACAAGGGAAATTCTGGAGAGTCCTCACCACTCTCAGAGGAGTTCTGGCTATCACCTTCCTGGTACATAGGGGCACCAGTGGGGGGCTCAGGATCATCCCACAGTTCCCAGAACTTCGGAAAATCCCTTCCCACAATGGCATCATGCGGTAGTTGAGATACTAACCCCACTGGATGAGAGAGGGTACCTTTGGGGGTCTTGAAACACACTGTAGTCACTGGATACTCTCGGGTGTCCCCATGCACACAAATAACAGCTACCTTGCTATTCCCAGAGACCTCTGTTTTAACTAATTCAGCCTTTATCAGGGTCACAAGGCTACCTGAATTCAGTAATACCACAACATTTCTACCATTAATACACATTTTGCATAAATGTTTCTCAGTTCCCCGAATGGCAGTGCATGCGACTGTGAAGCTCTGTTGTTGAGCTGCAAGGCTCTTTTGCAAACCTGCATTTGTCTGCTGTTGATTGGCATTTGCTAGAGCCAGCTGTTTCAGTATCTCCTCCATGCTGGCTTAAAAAAAAACTGCCACTGGTTCTCCACTGTCAAGTCTCTGATGTGAGGTCGAGTAGCAGAGAGGGCGCCCCTTGCGGCCGAGTGCAGCACAGCCCTGAAGATGACACAGGGGATGTGGTGCCCACAGAAGCACGGGTTGCCTGGTAGGTAGTGCTGGTTGCCAGGAACTTGGTAGGATAGGCAGACTGCAGGACAGCAGGCGTGCTTAGGAGGTCCAAAGGGTAAGGACCAATGGAATGTTCCGATAACAGGGTCAAAGCCAGGCCAGAGGGTCAAACACAGCAAGACAGTCAGAGAACACAGCAGAGCTGAGTCTTAGCACAGAAGACAAGGTAAGCGGAGTCCGTTAGCCAGGCCGGGGTCAGGTATACGCTAGGAAGTCAACAGGAGCAGGTCAGGCAAGCCGGGTTTGGTACACAGGAGATCAGACAGGCAGGAGATGCAAGACACAGGAACACAGGAGAAGCTGACGATAATCCAGCAAATGCAGACACTAGCAGACTTCCTTATATAGGCCCATGTGACCTGCTTGTAGAGATACTGGGTCCTAGAGCCCTTCTCCTGCCAGAGATGCTGGGTCCTAAAGTCCTTTGCCTGCTGTTGGTTCCCTGACAGTGCCCCCCCCAAGGGGCAGCCTCCGGATGCCCACCCGGGCCCATCTTTCAGGGTATCTGGCACGGAATCTCTGGAGAAGTCTAGGAGCATGTATGTTGCCTGCAGGTTCCCAAGAATTCTCTTCTGCTGGATAACCCTTCCATTTAATAAGAAATTGAATAGTCCTACCTCTTTTGCGACAGTCCAGGATGGATTCTACCTCGAATTCGGCTTCATCTCCCACTGAGACTGGAGGCGGAGGGTCTTCTTCTCTTCCTGGAAAAGGACTAGAGACAACAGATTTAAGAAGAGAAACGTGAAACACAGGATGCACTTTATACGAACTTGGTAGTAACAGTTCAAAAGCTACTGGGTTAATTTTTCGTTTAATTTCGAATGGACCGATAAATCTTGGACCCAATTTGGGGGAGGGGCAAGGGAGCCTGAGATTTGCTGAAGAGAGCCAGACCTTATCTCCAACCTCAAAGCTAGGACTCTCTCCTCTCCTCTTGTCATATTGTTTCTTGTAGTCCTCTTGCGCTTTCTGCATGGTTAGCCGGAGGGTTTGATAATTAGCCTGAATGGAGCTTATCCTGTCTTGAACTGCTGGAACTGAGGCTTCCGGAATGACATTAGGTAGAAATGAAGGATGGAAACCGTAGTTGGCCCAAAACGGAGATTGATTGGTGGTTGAGTGTACTGCATTGTTGTAAGCAAACTCCGCACAAGGGAGTAGAGAGATCCAGTCGTCCTGGGAGAAGGAGCAGAAGCAACGCAAATATTGTTCTAAGGTCTGGTTGGTCCTTTCAGTTTGACCGTTGCTTTGGGGGTGATAGGCTGAGGACAGGCACACCTTGATTGATAGTGCTTTGCAGAGCTCTCTCCAGAACCGGGAGGTGAATTGTACCCCTCTATCAGACACAATGCTGTCAGGAAGGCCATGGAGCCTGACTATCTCCCTTATGAAAATGTTTGCTGTTTCTGCAGCAGAAGGAGTTCCTGCCATGGGCAAGAAGTGCGCCATTTTGGATAGACGGTCCACAACTACCAGGATTGTTGTAGATTCTTCGGATGGGGGCAACTCTACTATAAAGTCCATAGATATATTTCTCCATGGTAGTTCTGGCACTGGCAGAGGACGTAACAGACCCCACGACTTGACATTGGACCCTTTATTTCGCTGGCAGGTAGTGCAGGAGCTAACAAACTCCCTGCAATCAGATTTCAAGGTAGGCCACCAGAAGGATCGTTGGATAAGATCCGTAGTTTTCCGCACTCCGAAGTGGCCAGCGAGTTGGTGGTCATGCAAGGTCTTCAGTACCTGTATTCGGGTTTGTTGCGGAACGAAGATCTTGTCCTGATGCCAGAGGTACCCTTCCTGGTTTCTTAGAGAGGATGCTTCTGGTTCCTGGCATTGGAGGGAAGCCTGTTCAAGAGAAGATCTTAGATCGGGTTGGATCAGAAGAAAGTTCTGAGGTGACAGGATTGTACTAGATATTGTCTCCTCCGGAGTATCGGGAAACATTCGGGATAAAGCATCGGCCTTTCCGTTCTTGGAGCCGGGACGGTAGGTGATGTGGAAGTTGAACCTTGAAAAGAACAGAGCCCAGCGGGCTTGACGGGGTCTCAGACGTTTGGCAGTACGAAGGTATTAGAGGTTCCGATGATCTGTAAATATCATTATGGGGTGAGCAGACCCCTCAAGAAGGTATCTCCACTCCTCTAAGGCTGTTTTAATGGCCAAGAGCTCGCGGTCTCCTACATCATAGTTCCTCTCGGGCTGGCTCATTTTCCGCGAGGAGAAGGCCACGGGGTGAAGCAAGGACTTGGGTCCCTGGCGTTGTGAAAGGACTGCCCCTGTAGCTACTTCTGAGGCATCGACCTCCAAGATGTATGGCAGGGCAGGCTCAGGGTGTTGAAGGATTGGTGCAGAGGTAAACAATAACTTTAGTCTCTCGAAAGCAGTTTGGGCTTCGGAGGACCACTGGAAACGGGTATGTAAGCGGGTCAACTGGGTAATGGGTGAGATGATGGAGGAGAAGTTTCTTATAAACCTCCTATAGAAGTTCGCAAAGCCCACAAACCTTTGCACCCCTTTCTTATCTGATGGAGTTGGCCAATCCAGGATTGCCTGCACTTTCTGTGGATCCATAGCTACACCGCCCGTGGAGATGATCAGTCCTAGGAATTGTATTGATTTCTTCTCGAAGTCACACTTTTCCGCTTTCACATAAAGTCCATGTTTTCTTAGTGTGAGCAGCACTGTCTTTACATGGGTCCGGTGGAGCTCCAGAGTAGCCGAAAATATGAGAATGTCATCCAGATAGATGATGACGAAGTAGTCAAGATATTCCCGGAAAATATCGTTGACGAAGTGCTGAAACGTCGCCGGGGCATTACAGAGCCCAAAGGGCATTACAAGATACTCGAAGTGTCCGAACCTCGTTCTGAATGCTGTCTTCCATTCATCGCCCTCACGGATCCGAACAAGGTTATAGGCACCCCGGAGGTCGAGCTTGGTAAATACTTGGGCCGTACGGAATCTCTGGAAAAGTTCAGGAACTAATGGCAGTGGGTAGCGGTTCTTTATTGTGATTTTATTGAGCTCCCTATAATCCACGCATGGTCTTAAAGACTTGTCTTTCTTCTCGACAAAAAAGATTCCGGCACCGGCAGGAGAGGAGGAAGCTCGGATGAAGCCCTTAGCCAAATTTTCATCGATATATTGTCGCAGAGTTCCCAATTCCATTTCAGAGAGAGGGAATATTCGTCCAAATGGAATCTCGGCCCCTGGAAGTAATTCTATTGGACAGTCATATGGCCGATGTGGTGGTAGAACGTCAGCTTTTTTCTTATCAAAGACATCCAGGAATTCTTGGTATGCCTGGGGTATATTCTGGTTAGTGGTAGATACAGGGTGGACTGTCAAGCAACTGGTAATGTCTCTGGGTTCAGGAATAAAGCAATGCTGCTGGCAATAGGGAGAGGTGAACAGGACCTCCTTCTTGATCCAATTGATCTGAGGGTTGTGGGCTTGGAGCCATGGAATTCCTAGGATAACTGGAGACATAGGCGAGCTTAGAGCGTCAAAGCGTATGAATTCCTGATGGCCATCAGGAGTGGTGATAAGCAGAGGGACAGTCTCCTGGGTAACAGGGCCAGAACTAGGCAATGTGCCATCGGCCAGGCGGACTTCAAGTCCCTGTTTCTTTTGGAGGAGGGGCAGCTTCAGGTTTCTCACCAGGTTCAAGTCCACAAAGCAGCTGCATGCTCCAGAATCAATAATGGCCTGCAGCCGGATCTCTTCTTTTCCAAATTGCAGCGTAATGGGTAGCACTAGGTGTGAAGGAGAAGCTCTGGAAACCTGGAAATACACCGGAGGGTAGGAAGGTGGCTTCTTGGGCCTTCTGGGGCAGTTATACAAGAAATGTCCGCTTCCTCCACAATAGAGGCAGAGCCTTGATTGCATACGATGACGCCTTTCATCAGGGGATAATGCGGAACGTAGCAGGCCGATTTGTCTAGGAACTGGGATAGAAGTACCAGTGGGAGCAGGCACTGATGAAGTGGAAACCTTAGGCGGCATCATGGCGGGCCTGGAGGACTGAGCTCGTTCGGACTGTCTCTCACGTAAACGTCGATCCAGCTGGATGGATGACTGGATGAGATCCTCAAGTGTAGTGGGGACCCCAATCCTGGCCAGCTCATCTTTGAGAGACTCAGAAAGTCCTAAGCGGAACTGGTGCTTGAGGGCAGCCTCGTTCCAGCCTGTGTCTGCAGACCACCGACGGAAGTCCACGGTATAGTCCTCCACTGGTCGACTACCCTGCTCTAGTGAATGCAGAGCGGCTTCGGCGGTGGCTGTACGCTGGGGGTCCTCGTAGAGTTGTGACATGGCTGCCAGGAATGTGTCCACTGTGTTAATGACTGGGCTTCTTTGTTCCCATAAACTGTGGGCCCAGGTCTGGGGTTCATTAGATAGCAGGGAGATGAGGAACCCGACCTTAACAGTTTCTAAAGCAAAAGTCCGGGGCTGCAAGGATAGGTACAATAGGCAGGCATTCCTGAAGGATCTAAACTTTCTTCGATCCCCGGAAAACCGTTCAGGGACAGGAACACGGGGTTCTGGAGGAGGGAACACCATCGTAGAAGCCACAGAGGAACGTACGTGGGTGGAACTGGGAGAAGCTGGGACCGGGTCCGCAGAAGCAGATGACTCTGACAGGTGTTGCAATCTCTCCTCTAGCTGGAGGTATCCTTCTTGCAGTGTCTGGATTGCTTGGGTCAGAGTAGCGGCCTGTTGACATAATGCCTCTAACGGGGACGCACCTCTGCCGGCCTCAGACATGGCTGGATTATACTGTCAAGTCTCTGATGTGAGGTCGAGTAGCAGAGAGGGCGCCCCTTGCGGCCGAGTGCAGCACAGCCCTGAAGATGACACAGGGGATGTGGTGCCCACAGAAGCACGGGTTGCCTGGTAGGTAGTGCTGGTTGCCAGGAACTTGGTAGGACAGGCAGACTGCAGGACAGCAGGCGTGCTTAGGAGGTCCAAAGGGTAAGGACCAATGGAATGTTCCGATAACAGGGTCAAAGCCAGGCCAGAGGGTCAAACACAGCAAGACAGTCAGAGAACACAGCAGAGCTGAGTCTTAGCACAGAAGACAAGGTAAGCGGAGTCCGTTAGCCAGGCCGGGGTCAGGTATACGCTAGGAAGTCAACAGGAGCAGGTCAGGCAAGCCGGGTTTGGTACACAGGAGATCAGACAGGCAGGAGATGCAAGACACAGGAACACAGGAGAAGCTGACGATAATCCAGCAAATGCAGACACTAGCAGACTTCCTTATATAGGCCCATGTGACCTGCTTGTAGAGATACTGGGTCCTAGAGCCCTTCTCCTGCCAGAGATGCTGGGTCCTAAAGTCCTTCGCCTGCTGTTGGTTCCCTGACATCCACCAACTGTGGGGGGGGGTTCGCTCGGCAGCGGGTGTGTGTGATCCCCTGGATGGGCTCCCCACACAAAAACAGGCCCAGCAGACGGAGGTTGTGGTTTTCAAGATCAAAAAGGTGCGGTTTATTTCTCTATTTACAGTGACAAAAAAACACAGCAAAGCAAAAAGAAACATAAACAAAATAAATCCTGGTCAGCTTGACCTCTGACTAAACATGCAGGTTTCCTAACTAACAACTGGGATCAGCCTGGTGCTGTCCTAGTCCCTAAGTCCCTGGTTTAGTAAATGTCCAAACAAATAGCCACACAGGCTTTGTCTCACCGCACAGGGGTTCACTCTCCCTAGACAGTCCACACAGGTCTGGTTCCAGGCATGAGCAAACACCTAATGAAGCTGGGAGTTTTTATAGAGGCCTTAAACGAGCTGACAAGCTTCAGCTGGTCTCATCAACTCCCTGCCTGCACGACGCCCAGCACTCTCCCTAGAGGTATGAATCATCCATGAGCCCACTAGCCTCAGCTGGGCTTCATCAACTCTCTCCCTAGTTGTATAAGTCGGCATAAAGCCTGAATCTGGGAGAAATATACCTACCCCCCTGGATGCAACCAGGTGACTTTACCTTCCTGCTGTCACAATACATAAAGTTGTCATGAGACAACAAACAAAAAAGAAAAAACATTAGTATTGATTATCACAGTGTGAATAAAGACAGTTATATTTTTTGTATAAAAGACAAAGGTATCCATGCCCTGAACTACCCCCCAAAACCGCATACAGATGTCTCACCATAGGGAGTTGCGCTGATAAAATGGAGTCGGGGACCGGAGCATAAAATAACCCACCCAGGAGGACACAGGAGTTCCTGGAGGGACATCCACATCCAATATTAATCTAATTTACAAATATATGGATAGCATAATGTAAATATATTGGCTAGTGAAAGCATATGTAGAAAAAATAGTTAGTTAATTTAGACTTAAAGATAATTATTTGATATACCTTTAGGGGGGGCGTCTATGCGAGCCTATGGTTATCGTTGGTAGCAAGATGATCGCCTCTAATTATAGGGGTGATCTGTAATGAGATTGTTTTATATACTTTAATGGACAGTTCTTATTTAAAACCTTCTCAGGTGTGTTGAATCAATATGGAGAAAAAACTAAATATACCCAGGATATCTGTACATAGACATGCCCTTGAGGGTTTGTGCTAGTTGGAAAGCGTGTATATAAAAACTACACTGTTTATTAACCAGAGTGGTAGAGAAGTTCCCTGTGAAGGGAAGAGGGGAACAGGAATTATTAGTGAATTCTAGATATCATTAAATAGGGTGTTGTGTGAAAAAGAGTAGGGCCTTCTTACCTTTACATGCAATCTTCATATATAAAAAGCATGGAGATAAGCACGGCAGACTGATCCAGAATCTCCTAGGTATTTATGTGTATAAGGATTCCAGTGGGTTATATATCCTATAGGGAATGATGGTATTGAGTCAGTTCAGACTTCCAAACCATAACTCCAAAGTATAACTAGTATTGGATATGTCATTTAAAACTTACCACTGATAACAAAAGAAAGGACACGGGCGTGTCCCGACCATGGAGGAGTGAGGACACGTGTCTCTGCTGCTCCGTTCCACCGCCGCACTACATCTTAGATACGGGAGAGTTATCTGCTTTGAGTGACTCCTACCATGTCACACAGGAACCGGGCGTCCTCGCAGCCTCCGAGGACCGATCGCACCAAGCAGGGGCAGCTGGATTCTTTCCTCACGGAGCCCTACAAGCTGGGCCGCGAGGCTCCAAAGATGGTGCCGGCCGTGAAGGCCCAGACCGCGGCTAAGGCATCCCAGGCAGCCACCTCCCAGCCTCAGCTACGGGCGGGCTCCCCCATACCTTCTCCGAGGTCGGTGAGTGAATCGGCGGCCTCGATCTCTCCTGGCTCCCCCTCATCTCCACTGGGTGACTCTGAAGCACCTGACCCCCTAGACGACATGGACATTAGGCGCCATTTTTGGTCTCTCCCCACCAAGGCCGACCTGGAGCGTTTTGCGGACCGGGTTGAGAGAGCCTTCAAAGAGGATATTGCACAGCTTAAAACTGACACCTCTCACCTGGGGAATAGGGTAGAGTCCCTAGAGCAGAAGTTAGATGATGCCCTCCCTGTCATCTCCATGCTGCAGGATAAATGCATTACTCAGGATCACCAGATTGACGCCCTGCTCGGCCAGTTAGATGATATGGAAAATCGCAGTCGCAGGGCCAACATCAGGATCAGAGGCCTGCCTGAAGCAACGGGGGCCAGAGACATTATTCCTACCCTTGAAGGTGTTTTTAAGGAGATACTGGGGCTCCCTGCTACAGCCACTATTGAGATAGACCGTGCGCACAGAGCACTGAAGCCTCCATCCCAAGATGTGAACAATCCGAGGGACATCATTTGCAAACCCCACAAGTATACGCTTAAAGACCGCATCATGCAAAAAATGCATGGCAAGCCATACTTTGACTTTGATGGTGCGCACTTGGCCTTCTACCAGGATATCTCTCGACGCACTCTCATGCAGCGTAGATCACTTTGCCCTCTCCTGGCTGCTATCCAAGATGCAGGCTTGCAATATCGCTGGGGTTTCCCCTTCTTTCTCCAGGTCACTAAGGCGGGCAAGACCGTGACTCTTCGCACGAAAGATGACCTGCCAAATTTCCTTTCCTCTCTAGATTTGGATCCGGTGGATTTCCCGGATTGGAGGACTGCTCCAGATCTTCCCACCACCAAACTACCGACTCCGGGGCCGTGGCAGTCGGCCAATCGTAGGAACCGCAGACGGGGCCGTGGATGGCGCTCCTCCGAGTCCTCCCTGGACCCGGCCCCCGCCAGGGACTGACGGCTCATCTCTCTTTGACAGAAGGAAACTCTTTTGCTCATTAGATCCCGAACTTTCCTGCGTTTTAAGAGACGTGCCATGCTCACCCGCTAATACCTGATTCGCTGTTGTTCCACAACCCCCCTTTTCATTTTCACCGTACGGCAGGGTGAGGAGGCTGCTAGTCAGCACTGGCCCGACTCTCTCCACTTGCCCCTGGCCTGGTGGTTCCCATGTCCTCCGGGACTACCCCACCGTTGGCCACCCAATTCTCCCCCCCTCCTTCAGCGCACCATGTTAGATGTGGTGGACGGCGGCGGGCGCCCCATCACCCTCCTCCTATGTTGACCCACGTACCCCTAGTAGGCCACCCCTCGTTTTGGGTATTGATCCCCATTGGGATCTCGGGCTGGGGTCCGGGCCCCCCCTCCTTTTTGGAGATGGGGTCCCAGACAGGGCCCTTAGTAGTTCTATAATTCCAGATGGCTTCGGCCACTGTGTTTTGTTTGCTCTGTTCTTATATTTGTCTAATGTCTTTTGTATATTTTTTTTCTTTTTCCCTTTTTCCTTTTCTTTCTCTCTTCTCTGTTCCCCCCTTCTTTCCCTATCCCCCTTCCCTTCATCCCCCTTTCTCCACCCCTCTTTCTTAGGAGTGATCTACCGCATCTCCTTCCGCACCGTGCACACCGCGGCTGCCGACAACCCGACCTTCTTCGACTCTTCCTATGGCTACTTTACAGGTAAGTTCCTATAACGTCAGAGGCCTCTGCTCCCCTCACAAACGTAGTAAGCTCTGGTGGGAGTTAAAACAGTTAAAGGCACAGGTGGTCTTCCTTCAAGAGACTCACTTTACGTCCCAGTCACTTCCCAAACTACCCACACACCTCTTTAACCAATGGTTCCTCAGCACCTCCCCGACACCTAAATCCAGAGGTACGGCCATAGCCATACACAAGTCTTTTCCCTTTCAGCCCACAGACGCTAAAGTAGACACCCTGGGTAGGTATGTGTTCCTGAAGGGGACCATTGCGGGACGTACGTACACGTTTGCGTCAATTTACGCCCCTATCACTAACCAGCTAGGCTTCATTGACTCAACACTGGAGTGCCTAAGCGCATTTAGAGAAGGTTTCCTGATCCTCGGGGGAGACTTTAACGTAAGCCCTGACCCCGCACTCGACACATCCCATGCTAGACCCCCACATTCCTATGCGTTCCTCAAACATTTTCGCAAAACATTACAGTCCCATCTCCTGACAGATAGCTGGCGCATATTGCACCCCTCTGACCGTGACTTTAGCTACTATTCCAAAGTACATGATGTTTACACCCGCATAGACCACATATATGTAGACCGCGATATCCTGGAACTTCTGCAATCTGCGTCTATTGGCAACATCACCATCTCGGATCATGCACCAGTCACGGTGGCCTTCACCCTGCCTTCAGGCACGCATAGGGCCTGGACGTGGCGGTTGAATGACAACTTGCTGGACGATGTGGTGGTGGTGAAGGAGGTATCTGAAACATTGGCCCACTACTTTAAGGAAAATTCGGCCGACAACGTTGGTGAGGGTGTACTGTGGGAGGCCCATAAGGCGGTGGTCAGAGGTGCGTTGATCTCTCAGGGTTCCAGGCTAAAAAGGGATCGCAAGGCAGACTTTCACAGGGTGCACACAGCCCTCCAAAAGGCTGAACTTCACCATAAGGCAAACGGGGGCCCAGAGGCATTGAAAAATCTGACTGAGCTGCGAGAGCTGTTCCTGCGCCTCTTGGACCGGCAGACACGCGAACAGTTCCGATACATGTCCCATAAGTTCTATGAACACGGGAACAAGTGCGGGCGGATGTTGGCGCGAGCACTTCGAAAACGGAACGTGCAGACACACATCCCAAAATTGCACTCCTCCTCTGGGGAACTGACAGTCCAGTCTTCCAAAATAGCCGCTAGCTTCCGAGACTACTACGCTACACTGTATGACATAGACTCTGAGCTCCCCTCCATCGCGCGAGACGCTAGACACCAAGCGGTCCAAGATTACCTGGCCTCGACAGGCCTTCCCCTGCTCACGGAAGATCAGTTCTCAGCTCTGGAACTTCTGATCACCCTGACTGAGCTTGGGTCGACGGTTGAGTCCTTGCCCAACGGGAAGAGTCCAGGCCCAGATGGGTCTACTAAGGCTTACTACAAAACTTTCCTTTCCCATCTTGCAGCTCCTATGTGCAAATATTTTGACTCCATAGCCGGGGGTAAAGCTATTCCCTCAGAGGCGCTGTTGGCTCACATTACTGTGATCCCGAAGGAGGGCAAGGACCCTGCCGTCCCTCAGAGCTACCGCCCCATCTCTTTGCTCAATTTGGATGTGAAGATCCTTGCAAAAATTTTAGCAAATAGACTCAAACATCTGCTACCAGGTATCATACACCCTGACCAAACAGGCTTTATATTGGGTAGGGAAGCTCGGGATAACTCCCTTAGAGCAGTCCAACTCATACATTGGGCTCGCACCCGTCCAGACCCCCAACCCTATATTATCCTATCGACGGACGCGGAAAAGGCGTTTGACCGCGTTGACTGGTCATACCTGAAGGCGGTACTCGGACATTTGGGACTGGGACCGCGAATGCTAGCGTTAATTCTGGCCCTGTATTCCACACCGTGTGCACAAGTCAAAGTGAACGGAACTCTCTCTTCTCGCTTCCCCATCAGGAATGGTACGCGACAGGGGTGTCCCCTATCGCCCCTCTTGTTCGCCCTGGTGCTAGAGCCTCTGCTCCGCACTGTGCGGGCCAGCAAAGACATTAAAGGCCTACAGGTTGGAAATACGGAGCATAAGCTCTCGGCTTATGCCGATGATTACCTTTTCCACCTGGCAGACCCCCTTGATCTCGCTGCCTAACCTGATGAAGGAACTTAAACATTTTGGAACGCTCTCCAATTTCAAAATACATTTTACGAAATCTGAGATCCTCCCTATCTGCCTGTCCCCCCATCTAGCCACGAGACTTAAAGACGCTTTCCCCTTTGCCTGGGCCAGAACGTCCTTGCGTTACCTGGGAGTGCAACTCACAGACCGCTTTGACGCACTATATACAGCCAATTACCCCCCCCCCCCCCCCGCTTGCCAAGATCAGAAAAGACGTATCCCACTGGACGCAGACGGCTTTTACCTGGTTAGGACGGGTGAACATCTTAAAAATGAATGTCTTGCCCCGAATCCTTTTTTACTTACAGATGCTACCAATCCCTCTACCCAGATTATTCTTTGACCGCCTGTCTAGTATGTTGACTGAGTTTGTGTGGAACGCACGTAAACCTCGAATAGCCCTCAGAGTGTTAAAGCGTTCGAAGCGGGAGGGCGGCTTGGGGATCCCGGATATCAGACGGTACTACAGAGTGATAGCTCTTCAGAGAATACTCAACTGGCGTTTCCATACTCACTCAAAACTATGGGTTTCCTTGGAGAAATGCCTTGCAGGCAGGAACCTATCTTACACGCCGTGGCTGCCTAAGGGACATAGGGGGTTGTCTGAGACTACTTCCCCGCTGATGGCGCATGTGCTCTCAGTTTGGGACAGAACTAATACTTTGCTGAAATTGCCCCCCCCATGTCCCCGCTGGCCCCGTTGGGCGGTTTTCTGTGGTTCCCCCCGGGGGAACAGATGGCCTTTTTTGGGCCGTGGGTGGACGATGGTAACTCCAGTTGTGGCAAGCTTATGAAAGACGGCAAACTTCTGAGCTATGACGCCCTGCCTGCTGGGCGTAGTGGCCCAAGAATGCACTTTTGGCGCTATAGGCAGCTGCACCACTTCTTTGAGACACACGGCCACACGATTAGAGACCCTTCCTCCCTTACCCCATTTGAGCGCCTCTTCATAAAGAAGCCACCCCCCACCGACGAACCCACCCCCCACCTTGTGTCAGAACTATACTGCCTACTGGGTTCTGCTGCCCCTCAGACCACACCCGCCTATATTCGGAGATGGGAGAGAGACCTGGCACAGGACTTCACCGATACACAATTGGCTTACCTGTATCGTCTCACCCATTCGTCCTCCATGGACTCAAAAACTCAAGAAACAAACTTTAAAATCATGTCCCGCTGGTACCGTGTGCCAGCAGACATGGCTTGTATCTACCCCTCTGAATCTGGACTGTGCTGGCGCGGGTGTGGACACAGGGGTACGCTTATTCATATATGGTGGGAGTGCCCCCTACTCAAACCCTTCTGGCTGGATGTAAAAGACCAAATAAAGGAAATAACGGGGATAGACGTTCCCTTCTCTCCGGTGCACTTTCTCCTGCATGTCCCATCAATCCCACTCAGCCATTATAGGAAAAGTGTGCTGCCCCATCTGCTTAACGCAGCCAGGCGCCTGCTGCCGATTTACTGGAAACAGTCCAGGGTCCCCACCCGAGAGGAATGGGTCCGAGGGGTGAGTGCAATCGGAGAGGCGGAGGACTGGGTGGCGACCTGCCGGGGTTCCCGGGACCGGTTTCTTGGTATCTGGGCGCCTTGGACAGGTTATGTTTCAGACCCTAACTTTGTACCCTCTAGCTTAGACACTGCACTATTGGAACTAGCAGAACCGTCCCTTAAAGCTCATAGGCTGCTGAGTTCTTAGTGGGCGAGGAGCTAGCCCCCTGTAGGACAACAGCCGCTGTGGTTCAGTTATATTGATGGCTTCGATTGGATGTGGTGTGCTCGGTGTGGATGGAGATACCGCCTCTTACAGATTTGCAGGTACGCTCCGATCGCTCCCCTCCCCCTTACCCTTCCCCCCTTTTTTTTTCTCCCCCCACCCCCTTTCTTCTGTACCCCTCTAAAGCGCCTTTCTCTTTCCTCTATTGTATTGTTGATAAGTGGAGACTATATGATTTGCAGTTAATGGCTGGGCTGGGCGGAATCTGTATGCTATCACAACGGGCCCCTGTTCTTCATAGGTACCTGTTGTCCCGCCTGAGTCTGTGTACTGTTGCCCCTTTGTTGTGATCCCCCTGGTGCGTGGGGCGCTGAGGGTGGTTTGATGGAGGCTGTCGTGCCCCCCCCCTCTGCCCCGACCGTGGGCCACGGGGTCATGAGCAAGTTCCTCAGGCTATAATTTTTTATTTTTTTTGTTCCCCTCGGTACACTCTTGGGGACGGCCCCCCCCGGTTCGCCTGGGGGTTCGTGCTAATCTCTCTACTGGACGTATATTCCCCCCCAGTTTTACAGGATGTCGCTCAACTGTCCCCGTATTTGCCATATGGCCCTGTAGAGGCCTTTAGAGCCCTCACAGGCTTTGCATGCTATTACTGTTTTAGTAGTTGTACTTGTTTTCTTTTCCTGGCCACCATATGTATTTCTGTTCTTATTGTTTAACAACCCTGCGAGGTTGATGCTCCGGTCTACTGCATTATGTTGGACATGTCTTGTCCTATGTTTTTTTTTTTTCTTTTTCTTTCTGAGAAATAAATACTGATTATACAAAAAAAAAGAAAGGACACAGAGACGCTCCCCATGCACAGCACACAGGTGGTGCATCCACCGCTGTGTCTATTTATGATGTGTGCCCTCGAGGAGATCCCGCCCGGCGACGCCCATGACGGCGAGCATCTGACGTCACCGAGCTCGGTCACGTGGTCCCAAAAACGGGACATCCCGGTGAATTTGCTCAAGGAACGGATGCCAATCTATAATCACATAACAAACAAGGTTACAATAACATAATATAAGTAAATCATACGATATTCTTTATCTATATTCCCCCCTAAAGGTATATCAAATAATTATCTTTAAGTCTAAATTAACCATTTTTTCTTCATATGCTTTCACTAGCCAATATATTTACATTATGCTATCCATATATTTGTAAATTAGATTAATATTGGATGTGGATGTCCCTCCAGGAACTCCTGTGTCCTCCGGGGTGGGTCATTTTATGCTCCGGTCCCAGTCTCCTTTTTATCAGCACAACTCCCTATGGTGAGACATCTGTATGCGGTTTTGGGGGGAAGTTCATGGGATGGATGCTTTTCTCTTTTATACAAAAAATATAACTGTCTTTATTCACACTGTGATAATCAATACTAATGTTTTTTCTTTTTTGTTTGTCGTCTCATGACAACTTTATGTATGTACCATCTGACAATATATTTGTAAGCAACGCTCCTGAAGAAGCGGGTAATACAAAAAATCTGCGAAACATGTTGAGCAATCAAAAATCAATTTATTATGGATGGTTTTGATATTCTATTTGGAAACAATAGGATGTATAGTTACTTCATGGTTGTCATGATCAAATATTTTATTCTATGAATATGTAAAATTATCTTGTCTTTGTAATAAAACCTTTTTGTACTTTCTTAAATCTTGACTGGATATCAGTTAATATACGGTACCAACCCCCAGCCTCCTTCCAATTTCTCGTCTATACTCTGATGGGACGAAGGTACCATTTATAAATCTCTTTTTATATACAGCATTCCTTTACAAGTCTTTTTCAATACTTAATTTTTTTTTTGCAACAAGTTTTTGGAAAATGCAGAAAGAAAATAAAAATTTTTTTTGCACAAAGATGTCAATGTAAAAAGATATTTTTCACACTGCATGGGCATACTTAGAATTTCACCCTAAAACACATTCTACTACTCTTCCCCGAGTATGGTGATAACATACAGTATGTGTGAGACTTTTTTTAATGTTTGGACTGATTATGTACTGGACATTGTACCTTGCGTATCACAAAAATGAACCAGTTATATAAAAAAACAATGTACTGTTATGGTCGCCTCTGTACGAGTGGTCGGGAATACAGCTTAGTGTAGTGTCACCCATAGCAGTCCCAGTTCCTATAAGCCAAGCAAGCCTAGCCTACTGGTATGTGCCTCCCCCCAGGAATGACATGTTCACTGACCAGGAAGAACAGGAGGATTAAGAGAGAAACAACAAAAGAGTTCCTGTGGTTCCAACAGTGCGGTTGTCTGCAGGGTATTTCTGGGACGTGTGTCTTGCTGGAATGTAATCAGTGGGTCAGTTCAGGTGGCAGGCAAGGACATGGTTGTCAGACAGGCAAAAGATCAGTCCAGGCAGCAGGTGAAAACGTGATCAATAAACAGGCCAAAATCAGTAACGGCAGCAGGCAGGGACAATGCTTCACTGTTGTGGTTGTGATCAGGAACACTGTTGCTGTCTGCACTGGTCTGATGACACTGGTGTGTCGGCAAACACTGGTCTGGTGTAGCGATATTAAGGAACACTGTTGCTGGCATATACTGATCTGGTGATACAAACTAGTGTGGTGATCAGGAAAACTCTTGCTGGCTGCACTGGACTGTTGTGGCGGATCTCAGGAATTGGTCTGGTAACACTGTGACTGGGGTAGCCGTGGTGAGGAACACTGTTGCTGGCATATGCTGGTCTGTTTACACTGGGACTAGTGTGGTAGTGATCAGGAAAATGTTGCTAGCTGCACTGGTTTGGTGTAGTGGCAATCAGGAACACTGCTACTGGTGTGGTTGTGATAAGAGACACCCCTGTCACTTTTGTCAGGCGTAGCGCCCACTGATTGTGACCCATTCAAATGAAGTAGTCGGGGTAAAGTACTCCTCACTGCCTGGAAAATATGCTCTCTAAAGAGCATATATTGCTCTTTAAAAAGCACTGCATATGTGAACAAGACCTTAGGTGGTGACACTGGGACTGGCGTGCTGGTGATCAGGGACACTTCAGGGGACATGTCAGAGATCTTCTGTTCCCAGTGATCAGGAACAGTGATCTCTGTCATGTCCCAGTGAGCCCACCCCCCCTACAGTTAGAACACACCTAGGGAACACGCTTAACCCCTTGATCGCCTACTAGTGTTAACCCCATCTCTGCCAGTGTCATTTTTTTTTAAACCATAAAAACCAAGTTTATTGAGATGCAAACAAGGTATACATACATGCAGTGGTGGTGCGTCCATAGAGGGCGCCGGAGTGCCGCCCCCTCTCGCTCCCGCACCGCCACTGAAAGACAATACACAGATTCATGCATTGCATGAATCTGTGTATTTTCACCGCTGCCGCGCTGCCCACTATTCATATGGCCGGCCTCCTGGTGAGTGCCGGCCATATGAATTAGATCGGTGGCCGGCGGTGGGTGTGGCTTGGAAGTGCCCATCAGAGCCAGCGGCTCTCATGCTGTATTCGGCTTCCAAAAACTCCTCCCAGGTACGCACGTGGGTGCGTTCCTTGGAGAAGACTGTGGGGGTTTCAGCCAATCAGGTTCACCGGATCTGGTTACCGGTGACCTGATTGGCTGAAGCGACATCGAGGGCGGGAGAACATATCGAGGACGGCGCGGACCGAGGAAGGTAAGTGCAGGGCTGGGGGGGGGACTGGCTGCATTTGGGGGGAACTGACTGTATATGGGGGACAAACTGGCTGAATATGGGGGCACACTGGCTGTATTATGGGGGACGAACTGGCTGCATTTGGGGGGAACTGGCTGTATATGGGGGCACACTGGCTGTATATGAGGGACAAACTGGCTGAATATGGGGGCACACTGGCTGAAAATGGGGGCACACTGGCTGAATATGGGGGCACACTGGCTGTATTATGGGGGACAAACTGGCTGCATTTGGGGGGAACTGGCTGTATATGGGGACAAACTGGCTGAATATGGGGGTTCTGGCTGTATATGGGGGCACACTGGCTGCATTTGGGGATAACTGGCTGTATATGGGGGCACACTGGCTGCATTTGGGGGGAACTGGCTGTATATGGGGGCACACTGGCTGCATTTGGGGGGAACTGGCTGTATATGGGGGACAAACTGGCTGCATTTGGGGGGAACTGACTGTATATGGGGGACAAACTGGCTGAATATGGGGGGAACTGGCTATATATATGGGGGCACACTGGCTATATATAGGGACAAACTGGTTGTATATGGGAGCACACTGGCTGTATATGGGGGCCCACTGGCTGTATATGGGGGCACACTGGCTGTATATGGGGGGCACACTGGCTGTATATGGGGGGCACAGGGGCTGTATATATGGGGGCACACTGGTTATATACATGCATACATTTAGTTGACCCGTGAGAAACACAGGGAATACATTTCAGACAGGAAACATTCCAACAGTAGACCACAGAGAAATCCGTAAACATTAGGAGACAGGAAAATTTGCCATACACATAGAAGTAGGATATATTCCTTAACGACCAAGACTCCTAGGAGCCGGGTCACACAGTACAAGTTTCCCCGTCCTCCAGCCATCTATCCCAAACACTGGAAAATTTCTATGGGCACCCTCTATGGAGATGGATCATCTTTTTATACGGGAATTATATCATTGATTTCGTTTTTACAGCTCTGTAATGTTGGGGGTATCGCCTGCATCCAGGCCTTGGCCACAACCTTCCGTGCAAGAAATAGTGTCTCATATATGAATACAGCTTGATATTTATCTACATCAATGTCAGGCAATAAACCCAGGAGACACAATTTCGGGTCTAGGCCCACTGGAGAACCCATATTGTCATGTAGAAACTGGATCCCTTGCAGCCAATAAGTCTGTATGTTCGGGCAGCTCCATATCATATGGTAAAACGTGACGGGAGCCAATGAGCACATGGGACACAGGGGGCTTCTCGTTGGCTGAAACTTCACCAGTTTCAAGGGCATAAGGTACGCGCGACGAACAATATACAATTGTGTCAACCTGTCCGAGAGTTTAGGGGATGCTGTCTTGACCCCCTCCAGAATTTCCTCCCAGTCTGAGTTGTCAACAGGTTCCACATCTTGTTCCCATGTTAGTTTAGCTGTCTGAGAAACCCTACGTGTTCTGTGAAGTCGGAGAATATAGTATAAGTTAGATATGAGCTTGGCTGATATCGCGCCAACGATAATATCAAGAACCGGACGAGTGTCAAGAGCAATAGTGGTGGAAGCAGCCTTTGCTCTAACCGCATGCCTGAGTTGCAGATACCGAAATAGCAGGTGATTCGGAAGTAAAAATTCTTCCTTGAGTGCTTGAAAAGGTTTAGGCCCATTCGCCGTCAAGACCTGGGCCAGGTAAAGTATACCATATGTTGCCCAGAGCTGTGGGTCAGGCACAGTACTCAACTCAGACGGTCCGTCGTCATCCGATTCCCCATAGGGGAGAGCGGCGCTCTGACAGGGCGGTCCCTGCACAGTGTGCGGGGACCGCCCAGTCATCCGTCGGCTCAGCGGGGATCAACGGAGCGATCCCCGCTGAGCAAGCGGAGCTTCACGGGGCGGATCTCCACGGATCCGCCCCGTGTGAAAGGACCCTAACACAATATTTCAGTGTTTGCTTTTGTGTTAAATTGTACCAAAGAAATATGTTACATTATACAACAAAAAAAATTAACGAGAGTAGTTATACAGACACCATTTATTCTTATTGTATATTTTTTCTTTTACTTCTACTTTTTTTTTTAATCGAACCTTAACCGCTTGCCGTCCGCCCCCGGTCAAATGTCGGATGGACGGTGCAGCTCTCGTTCTGGGAGGACGTCATATGACGGCGTCCGCAGCGCGTCGATCGTGGCCGCACCATGTTGCTAGGACACAGCGCGATCCCGATCTCTGTAAAGAGCCGTGACTCTTTAACCATGTTATCAGCGGTGTAAAATCACAGCCGGTCACATGTAAATCCGGAAGTGCTGTGACTGACTGAGTGTGTGGCAAGGAGTGCCGGATCAATGACATCTCCTCACATAAAAGACTTGGGCAGGTAATCAGGGCACTGATAATCAGTGCCCTGATTACAGGAAAGCCCCATAAGTGCAACCAATCAGTGCCCATAAGTGATGCCAGTCAGCGCCTCACATCAGTGGCTGCCCATCAGTAGTGCCCATCAGTGCAGCATATTAGTGCCTCCTCATCAGTGCCAACGAATCAGTGCCTATCAGTGCAGCCTCATCAGCACACATCAGTAAAGGAGAAAAATTACTTATTTACTAAATTTGCTGACGGAAAATAAGAAAAACCAATTTTTTTTCTAATTTTCTTTTTTTTTTAAATCCCAGGAGTGATTAAATACCACCAAAAGAAAGCTCTATTTGTGTGAAGAAAAAGATAAAAATAATTGTTTAGGTACAGTGTTGTTATTCAAAGTGCGACAGCGCTGAAAGCTAAAAAATGGCCTGGGCAGGAAGGGGGTGAAAGTGCTCAGTATTGAGGTGGTTAATCTGTCTTTGTACTATCTTCCAGTACATTTACATTCAAACAGGGAGAGGAAGGGGTGGCATTGTAAGACAAGTCAGGCTTCGCTGCCTAGGATAGTTCTGTGGAAATTATGTTCACTCACTATACAGTCATAGTTTTGACCATGCTGTGTTGCTTAAAGGGGTTGCTCCACCGGAATTTTTTTTTTTAAAGCCAGCAGCTACAGCTACAGCAGCTGCTGGCTTTTAATATTTGGACACTTACCTGTCCTGGAGTCCAGCGACGTCCGCAGCAGAGGACGAGCGACCGCTCGTCGCTCTGCTGCTCCCTCCGCCATCCTCGCTGAGGGAACCAGGAAGTGAAGCCCTGCGGCTTCATGCCCGGTTCCCTACGGCGCATGCGCGAGTCGCGCTGCGCCGTTCTGATTGGTGCTCCTGTGTTCTGGGAGCCGAGTGTCTCCCAGAACACCAAGGGAAGTCTGCGGGAAGTGACGTAACTCCCGCAGATTCCCGGAGACAGGACTCCCGGATGTGGGTGAAAATACCTGTCTTAGACAGGTATCTTCACCCCCCTCCCCCCTGAAAGGTGTCAATTGTGACACCGGAGGGGGGGAGGGTTCCAAATAGCAAAAGTTGCTATTTAGGGTGGAGCTCCACTTTAACCACCTGCCTACTGGGCACTTTCACCCCCTTCCTGCCCAAGCCATTTTTCCAGATTTCAGCGCTGTCACACTTTGAATGACAATTGCGCGGTCGTGCGACGCTGTACCCAAACCAAATTTTTCCCACAAATAGAGCTTTCTTTTGGTGGTATTTGTCCACCTCTGCGGTTTTTATTTTTTGCGCTATAAGGAAAAGAAGAGCGTCAAGTTTGAAAAAAAAACACTATTTTTTTACTTTTTGCTATAATAAGTATACATTTTTTGATTTTTTTTTTACATTTTCCTCAGTTTAGGCCGATATGTATTCTTCTACATATTTTTGGTAAAAAAAATCGCAATAAGCATATATTGATTGGTTTGCGCAAAAGTTATAGCAGATACAATATAGGGGATAGATTTATAGTATTTTTATTTATTTTTATTTTATTTTTTTACTAGTAATGGCGGCGATCAGGGATTTTTATTTTGACTGCGATATTGTGGCGGACACATCGGACGCTTTTGACACATTTTTGGGACCATTCACATTTATATAGCGATCAGTGCTATAAAAATGCATTGATTACTGTATAAACATGACTGGCAGGGAAGGGGTTAACACTAGGGGGCGAGGAAGGGGTTAAATGTATTCCATGGAAGTGATTCTTACTGTGGGGGGAGGGGACTGACTGGGCGAGGTGACCGATCTGTGTCCCTATGTACAAGGGACACACCATGGGTCTCCTCTCCCTGACAGGATGTGGATCTGTGTGTTTAGGGTGTGGTTATAGGAGGTATGCCTAGGGCAATATAAAAAAAATATGTCCAAGTAAAACTATGACATTAGCAGCGCTAGTAAAGGTTAATAAGGTGCATGTGTAGATGACAATCAATGATAATTAATTTACCATCTGGGTTTAGAAAATGAGGAGTGTCCACATATAAATACCATATAATGATAAAAAATATAATAAAGTTAGGATGATATCCACAGAAACAGTCCACTAAATAAATAGTAAAAGTCTGTTGTAGCAGAAGGTAAGTGCAAAAGAGTCCATTCATATAGAAGCAGCAGAAGAGGTTGGAATCCAAATCTGTAGTAAAACTCCTTCACCACCACATGTGTTATCACCCTCTAGGTATTCCACTTACCAGATTGCTCTGGGTAAAAAGCCTGTCAGTAGTGAGATGTGATCACAAGCGCTGATTAATAGCCATCTAAATGTTGCTCATGATAAGCAAAACAGAAGAAAAATGTACATAGCGTAATCCAATATAACACAATTTTATTTGTTGGAAATCTTATGATCATACACTTACAAACATAAAAATCAATAGGGCATGTAGTAATCAATGATAAAAGCCGCGCTTTCAAGTCTGACCTTATTGCTGCTCCTGCAGTGATTCCCGGGTGGGACGATGAGAGTAAGCTGGCACTGTGAATAGCTGCGTAGCGACGCCCTGACGCGTTTCCGTCATCACTTTCGTCAGTGGACTCTCCTCATGTTCTAAACCCAGATGGGAAATTAATTATCATTGATTGTCATCTACACATGCACCTTATTAACCTTTACTAGCGCTGCTAATGTCATAGTTTTACTTGGACATTTTTTTTTATATTTTGAATGCTTTTTGCTAAGACTGCTTTTTGGTATACATCTCTCATTCAAAGTTCCCCCTTTTTTGTCGGAACCCACATAAGCAATACTGTGTTTTTCATCTCAAATGCTTACTCTACATAGTGATTGGCCTCATTTAAAGTCCCCCTGACCAAACTCTCTTCTTTTCTGTTCAAATTTGGGATGGAGGCCAATTACTCATGGTGCCTTGTTCCACATCATTCTTTCTCTTTTTAATATTTTAGACCAATAAAGTAGCTGCTTTTTGTCTCTTTTGATACTTTCCGTGTTCGCTGAGAGAGTTATACTGAACTTTGGTTTACTATTACTAATTTTCTGATATATGCCTAGGGCAATGCTTTGCCAGTGTCCAGTCACCTGAAGGTAACAGTCTTTAGCCCAGGGTCTATGAACATCTAACCTGTAATGTACTTCAAGATCTGTAATTTACAGGCAGGTCACAATTTCTTTTTTTCTTCTATTTGGAGGTAAAAGTGTTAATTGGTTGTATTTAGTAATTTTGCAGCACCTTGTGTTAACACAATATGCTTTGTAAATAGACTGGTGTCCTCCTTTTTAAGCATTCACCCTGGGACATTCTGATACCAGTAAAGACCTGCTTAGGTAATTTAAAACCTTGTTCGATGTATTATAAGATGCATTACAAACCCAGCCACCAAAATTCTTTAGAAAACAAATTGCTTCATCTTTGAAGTATTTTCCTAACAGATTCATTAAAAGAATCATTGCTGTCTTCATTATTTGCAACATGATAAACTGTAGATCTGTAATGCAAAACTTTGATCTCAATGCTGCCAGTAAGGAGAAAACTGATCCTGACTTCCTAAAAAGGGCCATCCCTGGCCTGTTTACCACTAAAAAAAATGAAAATACTTTTTAGTAAGGGTTTCAATAAGACCTAAAAAAAAAGTATTATGTAGCGCTACCCCCAGTTAAGAGAGCCGCTGGTTTGTTTTCGGGCCCTGTGTGCAGTACCGCCAACCCCCAGCAATCTTACTCGACCCGCGCTGGCACAGTTAGTCTAGGGTTATACTTATACCACATTCAATTGTATTGCATGAATTAATCTCTAAGCAGTAAGACAACACACTAAGGCGAGAGATTGATTATAACGGTTTTACTCTTATAGTAAATAGCATAGGTATAACATCACACATGCGATTGGCTTGCAGAGACCTGCAGCCATCAATTCAGCACACTATAATGGCTCTGCGCGGTACTACACCACGCGTAGCTATTATGGTGTGCGCGCCCTATGGCGCACTAAACAATATATTATCTCCCCACCCGAGTCAGGCCTGACATGGAGTAAATCTCAGTCACTTCCTATAAGGATTTCTTCCCATGCCAGCTTTCGGTGGTGCACTTGATGAAAGTCTAATTTGTAATCCACAACAGGCAGTAACTTGGAACAACTATAATGGGGGGGGGGGGGGACACTTCAACTCTGTCCAGCTACCGGTCCCCCCGTGGAACAGCAGATAAACGAACTGTGGGCCTATGCAGTTCTATGGGCCTGAACACGACATAGTCCATCCATTGGTCTTGGCAGGTGCCCGCTCACCACTCCGGACGCGATCCCAGTCCGGGACTTCCACCTGCTTTGTATCCGCACACAGCGTCTGCCACGATCGGGTCCCCGATCCAACTGATGTCCTCACACGACAAGACAGGATCCACCCAGGCTCCGCAGTGGGGTGGAAGGCTCTTCGGATGTCACGCAAGGCCCCAGGCTTCGGGCCTTGCACCGCAGCAGATCCGCACAGGAAGACTGGTTGCTTGCAGCGCGGTGTCCAAAGAGAGCGAGCTCCGCCTCCCCTCTTCCTTAAATAGGCCCCTCCCATGAGTCTCTGCGGTGGAAACTTTCACCCTGAGGCCGGATGGGGTTCTGGGTAACGTAGTTCCGGGGCCTTAAAGGAGACCCCGCTACAATTATATTTACACCATGCATATAACATTTGCTGCACGTTCAGCCATAATGCATAAGTGGAAATCCAATGAGATTCCCAGCATTAGGGAAATCGTCAGACAGGTTAACACAATAGCTGAATACGAAAAAATTCTAGCATACAAAGATGGGGAATTGACCAGATATGAGCTTAATTGGTCTCTCTGGAAAACTCAATCTGTCCAGCTATGGACTAAGTTCATATATCACCGGCGTCATAGAAATACTTCAATGCTTTTTCTTATCTTTGTTCTTTCTTTTATTTTCTTTGTTTCTGTTACACATATGTTCTCATTGCTAATTGAAGAATGCCTACTTACAGGTTACGATGCTCTGGCTTAACGCACAATAGAGTATAGATAAAAGATACGATTGTTTATTCCTTGGTTGTTCACTCATGTCTATGACAAAGACTTTCTGTTATGCATATTTAGTCATTGTCAGATGTACACATTGTATATGACGGATTTACCTGGCATTGTTTGTTATAAAAACATTTGTTAAAAAGTATTATATTTACAAATGATCATGATTAGTGAGTTGGAGATTTAATAGGAAATAAAATAATGAAAAAATGTAGCACACTTGGTAAATTTGGCAACCAGAGTGAAATATTTTTAAGTCTCCTGCTCTATGCATCAAAATCATTCTTAGTTAAAAATAAAACTAAGGCTATTTTCACACGGATCAGTAGCAAAAACGTGGTAAAAACACACGTTTTTACCGCGTTTACGGTGTGTTTTTCACAGGACATGTGACTCAAAAAACGCATAATAAAGAACATAACACGGGTGTTTTTTATGCATCTTTGACGCATTTACAATGCATTACAATGGGGATGTGCAGTTTTTTACCTGAGCAAATATGCGGCCATGAAGCAGGATTTTTTACACCACAAAGGAAGCACGACAGACCAGTGTGAAGACATACCGTATATACTCAAGTATAAGCCGAGGTTTTCAGCACACTTTTTTTGGTGCCTCGGCTTATATTCGGGTCGTCTTATACTCAAGTTTATACGGTACATAGAATTTAAAGGGATGCATTTTTCTTTAGCTTTTCTTGCGCATTTTTTTATATGCAAAAAACGCTTCAAAAACTGCTCAGTGTGAAAGCAGCCTAATAATTACAGTCAGGGACTGGTGCGGTCTTTTCATACTGAGGGGGAGGCACACCTTAAAACCTGGGTCTTGAACATGGGGGAATAGTTAGGTTCAAGCCACCCCAGAGTCTTCGCCTATGAGAAGTTAAATTAAGCTGCCCTGCCCCACCCAGACCTCATTCGGTGAGGTCAACTACATTTCTTTGTGATGAACAAAATGTACAGTACAAGTTCCTTTTTGCCTTGTCAGAGAATCATTTTGTAAATTGTTTGTACAGGAATGTCTATTAAAAGTATTATAACGAAGTATAAAAAAGATATACTAATATAAAAACTAAACTTTTTTTTTATTTTCTAAGAAGTGATATTTGTGTGTTTTTTTTCTTTAAGATTTGTTGTATCATGTGCTGGCTTTTCTATGTGGCCACTATTGACCTACTTCCATGTGTTCTCATGTGACAATGGCCTCTCAAACTTGGGTGTGCTGATTCTTTTTTTTCTCGTGTCACTTCAAGTGTTATTCCTACATTTTGTATGGGACCATCTATTGCTTGTGTCCCTCCTTTTATGCCATACTGTGAGTTCCTTATTTTGCATCGCCTCATTCTGTATTCTGTTTGACATGCTGTTTGTTCCATATTCCACACTGCCTCATTCCATATGCATACCTCTCAACTTTCTGAGGTGGGAATGTGGACACACAGGAAAACTTTTTAGGCAAAGGACACAGCCCTACCACGTAAAGAACGCATATGCAGAAAATGATTGTGTGAACCCCCAAGTCCTTTTACCACTAATTCTTCTTCAATATGGCTGGTGTAAACAACAAATGTAAGAATTCAAAGGATGGGTGAGGGGTTTACCGCAGTATAATAGTTTGGGAGTTAATGCATTAATAAAGTCTTTACATCTAAACTAAGAACAGAGACAATGAGAAGGAAAGGAGGACAGAGGGATTTCATATGAAAAGAGGGACGGTCCCTCAAAATGAGGGACAGTTGGAAGCTTTTGCTGTACCTTACTTTGTACTCATATGCCATGCTGTATGTTTCCTGTTCTGCACATGTTTATTCTATAATTACTGTGATGCAATTCATATTTCACACCACATCATTCTGTGCGCTGTGCTGCCTATGCTGGAGAGGAGAGAGCTGGGAGCAGGAGCTGGCTGTGTGCTCTCATTTTCTTCCTGGCCAATGCACCCATGCCAATGCTGTTCACCCCAGCCATGTTTAGAGGTGAGGTTGCAAGAGGTAGAGCAGCAACAGCACAGGCACACAGTTCTGCTCACCATCTCCAGCATTGCTATATCCTTCTTGAGCTGGGCTGGCAGTGATTTTATGCAAGCAGTAGTGGTGCAACGGATCGGTGGTGATCCGTGATCCAAACGGGTCACCCTGTTCGGATCGGATCACCACGCGATCCGCGGAGTGCTCCGGAGCCTCGGCCATAGGAAAGGCCGCGGCTTCGGCCTAGCTCCGGAGCGGAGGCCATCTTGGTACACCCGGCGGCAGCCGCTGTAATGACGTTTCGGCGCCGCCATCTTGCTCCACTCACACTCCTGCACAGTAATGATAGTAAGAAGGGGCCAAGCGGACATCTTGTTACACCCAACGGAGCTTTAAATTTCACAGTTATTTTCAACACAAAATGGAATTTATATGCTTAAAAACATTATTTGGAAATCCAACAGACTGTTTACATGTTACATTTTAAAAGCAGCAGCAAACCTGCTGACCTTACATGGTTGTTAATGTGACAGAACACCTCTGATTTTCACATTTAACTAAATGTAAAAATCAGAGGTGTTCTGTCACATTAACAACCATGTAAGGTCAGCAGGTTTGCTGCTGCTTTTAAAATGTAACATGTAAACAGTCTGTTGGATTTACAAATACTTCATTTAAGCATATAAGCTCAGTTTCTGTGAAGAAAATAACTGTGAAATCTAAAACTCCAGTGGGGGTAACAAGATTTGTGTTTTTTTTTTTTTTTTGCCGATCCGAAAATGATCCGATCCGTGACCCCTGATCCGAGGATCGCTCCGATCCGTGAATTTTTTGATCCGTTGCACCCCTAGCAAGCAGTACCCGTCATTGCTGCAGCTGGCTGAGATAGGCATTGTGCTGTCTGTCTCCAAGGTTATTGGAGACATGTGCACAACTCCCTGCCCTCACTGTGACCTTCCCCATGAGCCATACCAGCAACTGCCCCCCCTTTCCCCACCTCAATTCTTTTTGAAAGTTACTGTATAATTTAAACTCCTAAATACTTGTCTATCAAACCATGGCACGGTAAGCCGTATTTGGCTAGAAACTTTTGCTTTCATTTCAGATCTGCACACTGTGTGTGCCACTTTTAGACCCCTCCCCTTGTCCTATAACTTTCTTCACTACAATCTTAGGCTCCCCAACTTTGGAAAGTTTCTAGGTATGGTCATCAAAAGTGCACCTGTGTCTTGCTTTGCTTATGGCCAGTCTGGTACTAATCCTAGTCAGTGCAGGGTGACCAGCAGAGGCACACAGTAGAAAGGTCCCATTACTTTACTGCTCACTTCTGTTACATGTGAACTCTGATTTGCAGATCCAGAGGTACCTAGTGGAATCCCACCTGCATAAAGCAATCACGCATGTTGGTGGGAAAGGGTTGCAGTTTGGCATTGGAGGTCCTTGTTTTGTCACTGATTGATGGTTAGTGTAAACGTGCCCCCTTATATTGCTAGTCAGTGAGAGAGATGCCCTCTTATATTACTAGACAGAGCAATTCCGCAGAAGTCAGTAAGAGATGTCTTCTTCACTGGTGCTTAGAGGGAGAGATGCCCTTTTACATGGGTGGTTGGTATAATGCTCCCCTTACATTGATAGTCAGTGAGAAATGCCCGTTTACACGGATAATCATCAGGAGAGCTATCCCCTTACATTGGTGATTACAGGAGATGTTCTTCTTATACATTCTGGTCTGTGTAGTGCTGCCTTACATTAGTTGTCTGTGTGAGATACTTTCTTACATTGATTGCAACACCAAAGTCCACTATCCAAAAGATGTTGGTATATTAGAGGAGCTCATTGATTTAACTATTAAGTGAAAATGTGCTCTATATGTCAAAAGAATAGCTTTTTTAGATGATTATGACTTATTATCACACTTTTGAGGTAATTTATGCAAATATCCAAAGTAATTTTAAAGGGTTCATGTACATTTAAAGCAGAACTATACTCCCCTTAACATCTTCGGGTGGCTGGCTCCTGGGTCTCGATCACCAGCCGCTGTCAGTGGCCGTGCCGAGGTGATATCACTCCCATGTATGCGGGAGTTCTGTCAGATTTGGCATTGCTGAATGTGTGCAGTGAGCTGTGCTTGCGTAGATCACTGTACAGGGGCAGGCAGGCAGGTAAGTAGCTTTAATGCAGAAGAGTCCAAGCATATCTCTTCTGCATTAAAAATCCTGCCGGTCTGCCCATTTTTTTCTTTGCATCCTAAAGTTCCACTTTAGTGTAACATATTCTCAGCACTATGATGGAGACATCTTTACAAGTTCCTAACTCCACCCACATGCTATGGCCATTACAATAAAGGTGTTGCCTTTTTAATTGTTTATCATCACATTGTGGGAAATCTCATAGGAAGATTGAGTCTGTTGAGGTTAGGCCAAGGGACCAGGAAGATGATAAATGCAAAACTACATATGAAACACAAAAGTTCTCAATTCCAGCTATGTTGGCACCACTTTACATTTGCTTTTGTATTTATTTTTTTATTTTTTTGTGGTCTACTTTCAGCTTTTAGGCCCATGCCTAATAAACACTTCTAGCAACTGAGCAGGTCTAAGCCAGGAAAAAAAAGCTGGGTTTATTTGTCTGCTAACATTGGCATCTTATTTGAAAAACAGCACCCTACTTTTTTTTCCTTTCAAACACATTTTTCAGGAACTTTTTCTTTTAAAAGCAGCTGAAATATATAGATTTTTGTATTTATTTCTACTTGCAGAACAGTATGTTCAGTGAACTGTGTGATTTTAGCATAGTCTATTATGAAATTATAGGAGTTTTTGCCCTCAGTAGAAAAGTGTAGTTATGGTAACCTTCAGATTGTGTTAAAAGGACTGTGTGGGAGCTTACAGAAAAAGCATTGGCTGGGATTCGCATAATGGCACAAAGCACTGTGTATTCTTTTCAATAGTGACGTTCAATTAGAGCGATAAATTTTATTGTTTCTGTGTATTGCTTTAGTTGATAACTCTTGCATTTCAGAGGAGAGTACAGTAATTAAAGCGATACATTTTTTTTTAGTTTATCAAGTCGAATTTCCAAATGGTTTCTTTTTATTTTGTTAATTGACAGTGTGTTAAGTGCATGGCAATTAAAACTGGTAGAGGAGCTCTACATAATGCTAAAATTCCTTTTTAATTATATACCGTATATACTCGAGTATAAGCCGACCCGAATATAAGCCGAGGCACCTAATTTTACCACAAAAAACTGGGAAAACTTATTGACTCGAGTATAAGCCTAGGGTGTCCATCGGCATGCCTCACTGTGCCTCACTGTGTCCATGTGCATGCCTCACTGTGCCCATGCCTCACTGTGCCCATGCCTCACTGCCCTTGCCTCACTGTGTCCATGACTAGACTTACGTTTAACATGGGAGTATATGGAAGGGGGCCCGGGTTTGATTGGTGCTCCACGGCCGTAGGACCCCCATACAGCAAACTTTGCACACTTGTAGAGGAGAACGGGGGCTACATGTGTGCCAAGTTTGGGGTCCAGGGGACCTAAGGCCAGCCGGTTCCTCATCCCCAAATTCCGGGAGATCAGGCGCAAAAAGGTGACTCGAGTATAAGCCGAGGGGGGGGGGGGGGGGGGGCATTTTAAGCACAAAAAAATGTGCTGAAAAATTTGGCTTATACTCGAGTATATAGGGTAAGTTATCAAAATGTGTTCAAATTACTATATATAATAAAAATAAAAATCACACTTTCTTTTAGACTATACATAGACATTGTAATCCTTTCACTTGAGATCCAGTGTTTTCATTTGGCTAAACTAAGTGGAGTGTTTAAGGGTTCATGTACACAGATATCACATTCAGAAACAAAGTTTAAAGTGGTTTTAAAGTCAGAAGGTTTTTAATCTTAACCACTTGCCGACCACTCATGGCATATATACGTCGGCAGAATGGCTCGTACAGGCACAATCACGTACCTGTACGTGGCCCTTTAACTGCCGACGTCGGGGTCGCGTCCATGACCCCCCTGCCTTCCCCGTGAGTGGGACCGCAGGTCCCGCGGACTCGATCGCCGCAGGGATCCCCGCGATCGTCTCACGGAGGCTCGGAGCGGGGAGATGTGTGTGTGTGTGTAAACACATCTCCCCGCTCCTCTACTGACACTGTCGGCGATCTCCGCTCTGTGTAATCAGAGCGGAGATCGGTGACGTGTCAGTCGTAGCCACGCCCCCCCTCAGTTAGTAACACGCCCCTAGGCACACTTAACCCTTTCAGCGCCCTAGTGGTTAACCCCTTCACTGCCATTTTTATTTCACTGATCGCTGTGAAAATTATAATGGTCCCAAAAATGTGTCAAAAGTGTCCGATGTGTCCGCCATAATGTCGCAGTCACGAAAAAAATCGCTGATCGCCGCCATTACTAGTAAAAAAATGAAAAATAATAAAAATGCCTTAAAACTATACCCTATTTTGTAAACGCTATAATTTTTGCACAAACCAATCAATAAACGGCGATTGCGATTTTTTTTTTTTTTTTACCAAAAATATGTAGAAGAATAGGTATCGGCCTAAACTGAGGGGAAAAAAAAGTTTTTTTAAATTTTTGCTATATTTTTGTTTATAGCGCAAAAATTAAAAACCGCAGAGGTGATCAAATACCACCAAAAGAAAGCTCTATTTGTGGGGAAAAAAAAAGACGCCAATTTTGTTTGGGAGCCACGTCGCACGACCGCGCAATTGTCAGTTAAAGCGACGTAGTGCCGAATCGCAAAAAGGGGCCTGGTCATAATGGCCCGTATTGGTCCGGGGCTTAAGTGGTTAAAGCAGTCTATGCATTAGGATAAGAAGCCTTCTGTGTGCAGCTGCCCCTCTCAGCCCCCCTATTACTTAACTGAGGTCCCCATCTGTCCAACGATGTTCACGAGTGTCTCAGCTGTCCGAGATTCTCCCTCCTTATTGGCTGAGACGCAACAGCAACGCCATTGGCTGCTGCTCCTGTCAATCAAGGTCAGCTAGCCAATCAGGGGTGAGAAGGTGCAGGGTCGGGTCAGGGCTCCGTGACCGAATGAAAACAGGGGGTTGTGACTCGGCTCGGGTGCCCCCATAGTAAGCTGCTTGCTCCAGGGGTACTCAACAGGAGGGAGGGATCAGGATCACAGAAGAGGAGGATCCAGGCTGCTCTGTGCAAATCCACTGCAACAGAGCAGGCAAGTGTAACATGTTTGTTATTTTATAGAGAAAAAAAGACTTTACAATAACTTTAATATCTGGCTAGCACAACTTCAACTTTAGTTTGCTGTAAAGTCTATTGCAGACATAACCCTCCTACCTGCAGCTTGCAGCCTCAGTTTTTTCTGCCTAGCAGAAGGAGAAGACGTTGCTCTCTCAGGAGCCAGTCTCCTGGAAGATTTTATTTTTATTCATTTGGGAATTTTATTATTTTATTTTTGAGACCTTCAATCAACTTTTGGCTGGGCAACAGGTTGGGTACACTGGTATCCTCGTAGTCTTCCCTGCCTGACCATCGAGCGTGCTGATCCTCGCCTTGTGTGTGTGAGACTCAGTTCACGACATGCCCCATGACTCCAGGCGTGGCCGGGTGGCTTTTATGCTCCCGCGGTCCTCACAAGATTGAACAGTACCTGCTGTATCTTTTGCAGTGGACCGGGCCGACAGCTACTCAGTACTACTCTGTGATAGGTCTGTCTGAAACAAGCCAGTGGGTCCCTATGGGATGGGTAAGTAGTCTCTCCTGCTTCACGTGAGTACATGCTGGCTGTGTTTCTCTGTCTGGGGGGTTTCTCCCTGTCTCCACCCTGTTATGCTGCTCTCTGCACCCTGTACTGGTGCTGTGCTGTGTGGGGGTACTTGGGGATCACTCTGGCCTGGCGGGGGGCGCTCATATCTGTGTGCTGGGGCTGTGAGGTGTGAGTGTTTGGAGAAGCCACTAGCTGGCATGGCTATTGCTGTTTAAGCTGCGCTCGGCGGCCATCTTACCACGGATCAATGGCGCTGCTTGCATGCGGCCATTTTCTTGAAGCCGCGGCGCTTTCACTTTCGGTTTTGGCCTCTATTGCCGCTGCTGCGGCGTGAATCTCCTCACACTCTCCTCAGACTTCACTCGCGCTGGCAGCGCGGTGACATACAGCAGAGCTGAGCGGTCCTTACAAGGGTTGGTGAGTCCTCTGGGTATCCCCTCCTCAGCACAGCCAGTGGGTGGACTGTATTATTCACTTTATAGTGTATAAGGTCTCAGAGGATGGCAAATATGGAGTCTGGTTCACCTGCTTCCCCACTCTTGTCAGAGGCAACTGGCAGTGCTCCAGCACCTGCGGTCCCTATGGACCAGTTGTCGGCAGTCCCGGAAAAATTTCTTGTCAGGATGGAAGCGGTGTGCGAGCACAAGGGAGCTGTAAAGCGCCCTCTCCCCACACAATCTCACACAGGGGAGTGCTCTGATTCAGATATGGGCCTAGCTGCTGCTGCTCAGGACCCTAGCTCTGAATATTTTAATGTTTTTGAACAGGACATTCCTTGTGAGGAAGACTCCAGTTCTGAGTCAGTAAATGACAGGGCGCTGCTTGTAAGTGAACTCATTGATGCTGTGAGGGACTCTCTCAAGCTGGATGCTGTGGCTGAGGTACCTCAGGCGGACACATTCTCCTTTGGTTCTTTTCAAGTTTTTCTTTTACACAGCTTCCTCACTGTTTCCTCACACGCTGCGTCGAGAGCAGCATGGATGATACAGTGGTACACAGTGCCCCCCCCCCTGGTCGGTGCAGCATGGTGGGGGGGGGGGGACTTTATTCATTTATTTCTATAGTCCCTGTGAGCCTTCTGTGTGATGTCTTTGAGGCAACAACAGGGTCTCTGCACCTGTGGTTTCCCGCCATTTCCTGGGGAACGGTGTGAGCTCTGACAGGACCACGGTCTGTGGTGTCAGGGGTTACCTTTTACCTGCATGCTGCTTCGGCAGCACAATTAAGTAGGTTGGAATGATCCAGAGAAGATTATTCACCTCAACGCCATAATTAAAACTTATCTTATAACTATAAACGGGATACATTCACAGTGTATGTATGTGTTATTGATCTCTGTGTCTGCGTGGGTTTCCTCCCACGTTCTAATGCTGTGTCTTCAGTGCCATACACGATATAAACATACACAATATGTTTATACACGACTCTAAATACATTCACAGTATATGTATGTATTATACTCTCAGGGTCGGCGTGGGTGTCCTCCGGGTGCTCCGGTGTCCTCTCACGCCTTTGGCTCTCTGCACAGTTTAAACATGTTCCATATGTTTATCACGCATACTACAATACCTACGTGGTATGTGTATGCAGTCTGAAACTTGTGCGATTTGATTATCCACATGCTAACATACCTACACGGTATGTGTGTACAGTCTGCGTGGGTTTCCTCCGGGTCCTCCGGTTTCCGGCCACGCTACATGACATGCGTGCCTTTGGTGCCATACACATTATGTTTATACACAACACTAAATACATTCACAGTAGATGTATGTATTGTATTCTCTGGGTCTGCGTGGGGTTCCTCCGGGTACTCCGTTTTTTCCCACGCGCCAACGGTGTGCGCGCCTTCGGCGCTATGCACACATAGACATGTTCAAAATGTTTATCAGACATACTATTGTACCTACACGGTATGCGTATGCGGTCTGTGTGGGTTTCATCCGGGTGCTCCGGTTTTTCCCCCGCGCTCCTATGGTGTGCGCATTTTCAGCGCTATGCATAGCATAAACATGTGCAATTTGTTTATTCGCATGCTATTCTATTCTAACCATTCTATAAGGTTGATGTGGCTGCATCTTCGGATGCTTCTTTCAGCCGCAAAGTGTTGCAGGCCGCTGTTTAATGTTGCAACTCCTCCGTTGAGGAGCTCTGCTGGTTTGGAGTGAAGTTTTGGTTGTTCCTTTACTATTGCTCCCACCCTTTTCTGATACTGCTTTGGGACGTCCCACACGTAAACAGTATGAGAGCTGTGTCAGTCCATGGACGATAAAAGAAAATAGGATTTTTGTACTCACTGTAAAATCAGTTTCTCTGACGTCCATGGACTGACACAGCACCCACCCTTCTTTTAAGGTTTGTACTGCTTTGTTACGAACTGGGGCTGCAGGTAGGAGGGTTATGTCCGGAGGGACCGCCCCCCTGGGCGGGGCTGTTCAGCTCTGGTTTTTTCTAGAATGTATTCTAACATCTAACATTCTGCTTAGTTCTTCTCCTGCGAGCAGGAACATATTCCCATACGTAAACAGTATGAGAGCTGTGTCAGTCCATGGACGTCAGAGAAACAGATTTTACGGTGAGTACAAAAATCCTATTTTTCCCACCTCCAAACTTCACTGATGGTATGATGTTTTTGGGGTGATGTGCAGTGCCAATTGACCTCCAAACATGGCCTGTAATATGACATCCAAATAGTTAAATTGGTCTCATCTAACCAGACTATAATCTCCCAGTATTTCACAGGCTTGTCTAAATGTTGTGCAGCAAACTTTGAACAAGCTTCAACATGCTTTTTCTTGAACAATGGAGTCCTGCGGAGTGAGCGTGCATACAGGCCATGGCGGTTGAGTGCATTACTTATTATTTTCTTTGAAACAATTGTACCTGCTAATTCTAGGTCTTTTTGAAGCTCTCCCCAAGTGGTCCTTGGCTCTTGGACAACTCTTCTGATAATTCTTTTCACTCCTCTGTCAGAAATCTTGCAAGGAGCACCTGGTCGTGGCCTGATTATGGTGAAATGATGTTCTTTCCATTTCTAGATTATGGCCCCAACAGTGATCACTGGAACATTCAGAAGAGTAGAAATCCTTCTGTAACCAATGCCATCAGTATGTTTTGCAACAATAAGGTTGCAAAGGTCTTGAGAGAGCTTTTAGCTTTTACTCATCATGAGATGTTTCTTGTGTTACACCTTGGTAATGAGACACCTTTTTATAGGCCATCAGTTAAGACTTAACCAGCTGATCTTAATTTGTATTGACAAGGGGTATGATTGCTTTTTAGTTACTGAGAGATTTCAGCTGGTGTCTTGGCTTTCCATGCCCTTTTAAACCTTCCTTTCTTCAGGTGTTTAATACTTTTTCCCTGTGGCATTCCATTTTATTACCCATAACTTATTTTCTAAACTTTTGTTTTGGTTTCTTTGTATGTATGGATTGCATGGGTTGTTACCGACATGTGGTGGAAATTTCATATCAATAGTACCTTTAAAAATATATGTACCTAGCAAAATGGTGTTCCATACTTATTTTACCCACTGTATATACAGCACAATTAATACTTTTGTGTATGAACAAGCACCAGAGTAATCTTCTATTCAATATAATTAAAAATGATGTGTATAGACTGTCTGCTATTTTTCCCTGTTGCCAATGTTTTTTTTTTTTACTTCATTGTGTTGTGTTTCAAATGAATGGAACTTTATCACTTTCTTTAAAAAATAAATGTGTCCCATTTTTGTTAGGAAAGAAAATACTTCAGAGCCAGGAGCTCACCAACTGTTATGTCTCTACTGGTGAGCAGCATATGCCAGTCTTTCCTGAGTGCTGGCCATCTGCTCAGAAGCACAGATGACCAGGCTTTAGAGTATAAAATATTTAAAGGTTTAGAAAGCTCTAGGTTGGTCTTTAGGGAAGGTAAAACATGCTTCTCTGGTAAAAAAAAAAAAAGTTATTCTAAGATGCATCACCTTATGTATTGATGTCTAGTTATCAGCTCGTTCGAATATAGGCCACTTAAAGTGACCTGTAAGTTAAATGTCTACTTAAAGCTTACCTAAACCAAACGGCAAAAAGGAAAGAAAAAAAAAATTAAGATTTCTTTATCGTACACCACGGGACACAGAGCCAGTCATTACATAATGGGTTAAGGGTCACCAGCGGTGATTGGACACTGGCACAACCAATAGAAGGCAGTTCCCCTCCATATAACCCCTCCCATCAGGGGAGTACCTCAGTTTTTTCGCCAGTGTCTAAAGGTGTTGGATGCGATAGGAGGTGCTAAAGGAAAGCTCTGCCAAAGAGACCCTCTGGGGGTAAAAAGAGCTATGCTTTCGGACCCATCCAAGACGCCTAAGAGTTTAAGCCAAAACTGAATGGGATCCGGGCCTCATACACGAGGCGTCGCCTGTAATGTCTCTCTTCGGAGGACTGGGCTCTAAGATCCAGCACTTTCGCTACTTCGCTAAAAGTCCTGGTAAGAGTCTTGTACAAGGCCCAGGGGAGAGGTATCCTTTAAATAGGAACCCATATCCCTGAAGGTTGGCACACATAGCCCACCGTGAGGGGTGAAGTTTGGTATCTGTCTGAAAATTTCAGCAGAAAAAACCTGTGGCAAGGATAAAGGTAAGAGGTTAGAGTCCTAAACTAGGTTTAAGGACCTTTCCAAGAAAATACAGTGGATGTCTTCTCTTTTGCCGCCACTAGGAGGAGTAAAGAGCTGAGTGTTTACTCACCTCGCTCTGTTCAGTGTCTGTTCCTGCAAGTACACTGTCTGTCCCTCTGCTGCTGAGCTTGCTTGGGCACCTCCCTCCTCCTCTCGGATGGCCGACCAGACACCTGCAGAAGCAGGTAAAGTTGGATACAAGGGCTGGTGAGAGGGAGCTCCCCTTTCACCGTTACCACCGCCATTTAGCGCTAGAGCCGCTCGCGGGAGCGCGCTTTATCAGAGGGGGGGCGGGAGGCCGCAAATGGACACGTGCGCGGGCACGTACGCGCGCGTGCAGGCACGTGAAAACGGCGCGAAATTTGAAGACAAAAACGTCTGCAGGGACAAGCAAGCTCGTTTCTCTCTCTCTCTTTGCAGGGATACACAGCAGCATTACAGGGACGTGAGACTCCATGTGGTTGGGCTGGGTACTTCCTAGACAGACATTCACTTTATGCATGGAACTGTGTGTTTTTGTTAAGTTGCATACTTTATGAAAATTGCTAAACTTAGCACAGTAATATATGCATTTTGGTACCTTGTTTTTTTCTTAGCAGTATGCCTTCCAGGGGAAGAAATTCTGCCAAAAAAGATAAAAAAAACACCGCTGCCTGAGACAGGAGGCCCTAGCCGTGCTAACTCGGTACCTTCCTCTCCTGTATTACCTGACGCAGCTATACAGGATGAGCCATTACCTCTGTCAGGTATGGCGGCTTCCCCAGTGAAGCCTGGGCCTGCGTATGTCACTGAAGACACTTTGTCAGCAGCCCTAAATAATCTAGAAGAGAGAATTGCTACTTTGATCGCTAAGTCTTCTAAAAAGGACAATAAGCGAAGCAGATCTCCTCCAGTTGTTGACCTCCCTGCAGAAGGATCTGAGGATGAGGAGGATGAGGATGATGCTACACCAGCAGAGGATGAGGAGTCAGACGGATCAGGGATATCAGATGAGCCTTTCTCTGCATCCTAGATTTTGAAGTCACAGGTGCAATGTTATGCAGGAACAGTGCGATCTGCATTTAAGTTACCTTCTTCGGAGGTAACTGAATCACCTGTCTCCTCCCTAGGTTTATTAAGATCCCTGCAGGGTGCATGCTCTTTCCCGGTTCATCCATTACTAGAGGATCTAATGTACGCAGACTGGCAACACCCAGATAAGCGTTTCTCACCTCCAAAAAAAGTTTGACATTCTTTATCCTATGGGGGAATTTTTTTTAAAGAAATGGAGCCTGCCTTCTGTAGATGCGGCTATTTCTTGTGTAAATAAGAACCTGACGTGTCCGGTGGACAATGTGCAAGTGTTTAAAGATCCTTCTGAGAAGAAGTTGGAATCTTTACTTAAATCTTCCTTTCTTTTGGCCGACTCAGTTACCCAACCTGCTGGAGCAGCAGTCGGTATGTGTCAGGTCATCAAACAACAGGTAAAGCAGGGGCTGAAGGAGCTGCCTCCGGAGCAAGCCAAAAATTGGGAGAATTTGCCTAAAGCCTTATGCTTCACAGTGGATGCCATGAGAGATTCTATTATACAAGCATCACGCCTTACACTCCAGCTGGTACATATGCGCAGAGTTCTGTGGCTTAAGCATTGGTCAGCGGAAGCCCCATGCAAAAAGCTTTTGGCCAGTTTCCCCCTCCATGGAGAATGCCTATTCGGGGAAGATTTAGAAAAATATATTGTGACAGCAGGAAGGTAAAGTCACCTGGTTGCATCCAGGGGGGTAGGTATATTTCTCCCAGATTCAGGCTTTATGCCGACTTATACAACTAGGGAGAGAGTTGATGAAGCCCAGCTGAGGCTAGTGGGCTCATGGATGATTCATACCTCTAGGGAGAGTGCTGGGCGTCGTGCAGGCAGGGAGTTGATGAGACCAGCTGAAGCTTGTCAGCTCGTTTAAGGCCTCTATAAAAACTCCCAGCTTCATTAGGTGTTTGCTCATGCCTGGAACCAGACCTGTGTGGACTGTCTAGGGAGAGTGAACCCCTGTGCGGTGAGACAAAGCCTGTGTGGCTATTTGTTTGGACATTTACTAAACCAGGGACTTAGGGACTAGGACAGCACCAGGCTGATCCCAGTTGTTAGTTAGGAAACCTGCATGTTTAGTCAGAGGTCAAGCTGACCAGGATTTATTTTGTTTATGTTTCTTTTTGCTTTGCTGTGTTTTTTTGTCACTGTAAATAGAGAAATAAACCGCACCTTTTTGATCTTGAAAACCACAACCTCCGTCTGCTGGGCCTGTTTTTGTGTGGGGAGCCCATCCAGGGGATCACACACACCCGCTGCCGAGCTAACCCCCCCACAATATACAAAAGATATCAAGTGGTAAAATGACTCTTTTACCTGAGAGAAAGAAGAACAAGAGGCCTTGTTTTAAACGCTCTCTTTCTTTCTCGTACATCACGGGACACAGAGCGACATAGTCATTACTATGTGGGTTATATAGATACCTTCAGGTGCTGGCACTGGCAACTTCCAAAACCGGAAGTACCCTCCCCTATATAAGCCCCTCCCATCCGGGAGTACCTCAGTTTTTTGCCAGTGTCTAAGGTGTTGGCCAAGAAGTAACATGTGTTTTTCACTGAGCTTGCGTACAGGTTCTTTTGGGCCTCAGTAAGCTATTCCGGATCCGACCAAAAAAGCTTCATAGCTAAACGGTCGGTACCCGGGCCTTGCAAGAGAAGAGCAAGGTTTTGCCTGTAATGCCTCTCTTAGGAGGGCTGGACCCTGGGATCCAGAGCTCTGGTCATACCCACGACCAAGATGTTTTCTGTGCAGGGTGCTATACAGGTCCAGGGGAGTGGAATCCTTGGGAACCCGGTCCCTGAAGGTTTAATTACAATGCCTGCCGTGATAGGTGAAGTTTGGGCTTCTGTGGACCAAACAGAGTCCTGCGGCAAGGAAAAGGTAAGTGGGGGCCCTCAGGAACTTGGTTCTATTGGGGGACCCCCAAGCCTAATTTGTCTTTCTGCCTGTTACCTAAGGTATTCCCGCTAATATTCTGTGCATGCCTGTTACTACTAAGAAAATGTAAAAAAAAATTATAGTAGGCAAGAAAAAAAAAAAAAAAAAAATGGTAAGACCGCGGTACCTGTGTTAAACACTAGAGGCCGCTATGGTTCTTTTTTCTTGTAATGTGGATTTTTTTCTTCCAAAGTCAAATCCAGGCAGTTGGTAAGTTCTCTGCTGGGAAGCTGTCTCCTCTGCCCTGTTGCTGCGCTCATCCATCCCCGGGCCCTGCGGCAGGGACCCTGGCTCCCATCTAGCTCCTTATTTTTTTTTAAAAAGAGCGCCGAAGGCGCACGTGCCCGCGCGCGTGCACGCGCCTCTATATATAGAGGCGATCTGGAAAAAGGGGCGGAGCTGGTGGATGACGCTCGGTGTGCGCCGCGGCGCTACTGCGCATGTGCGGGCGTCCAGCGTGTTTAAAGGCACAATCACAGCTGGCTATTGAAGTGCACAGACAGAGCTAGCAACAGTAAATAAGGCACACAGAGGCGGTTGATGCAGGCATCCCCTAGAAAGGCACTTTAGTAGACACCAACTGTTATATAGCAGCAATTGTGCTAGACTATTATCAGTAAAAGTGGTGTATTACGGCTGGAATACCTCAGCTTTGGGCTTAGGAATATGCCGTCCAGAAGCTCCGGAACTAAATCTTCCAGGAAGCGAAGGGGGTCTCCATCGGTCTCTGAGGATGTTGGGCATGCTTCTGCTGCACCAGTCTCCCCTGAAAATTCAGAGGTTAGTGACCGTAGAGACCCCGCAGGAGTACCTGGTACTGTGGCTGTCCTCAGTTCACCTGCTCCTGTGTATGTAACAGAGGAGGTTTTTTCCTCAGCTCTGGGAGGATTAGAAGAGAGATTGTCAACATTCATCGCTGCCTCCCTGTCACAGGGAAAGCACGCCCGATCTCCATCTCCTCCTTCAGAGTACCTGTTAGCGGAGCAACAGTCCCATACAGGGATCGACCTGCCTGAAGGGGATCAGGATGAGGTTGATTCTGTTATAGAGGAATCAACAGTGGAGGAACCTTTCTCAGCATCTCAAGCTGAAAGATTATGGGTTCAGTCTCTGACTAACATGGTCCGATCAGCATTTAAAATGCACCTTGCGGAACCATCAACCACTACTGTCTCCTCGCTGGGGTCGCTAAAAGCTCCCCAGACTGTCTGTTCCTTTCCACTTCACCCTTTACTGGAAGGGCTCATTTACCAGGATTGGGAACATCCTGATAAAATATTTACTCCCCCCAAGAGATTTCCGGTGGTCTATCCCATGGAGGATAAGTTCATCAAAAAATGGAGCGTCCCTACAGTGGACGCAGCCATCTCTTGTGTGAATAAATCACTGACATGTCCAGTGGATAATGTCCAAATGTTCAAGGACCCAATAGATAAAAAATTGGAGTCCTTATTAAAATCTGCTTTTTCTACAGCAAGCTTGGTGACACAACCAGCAGTGGCAGCTATTGGGGTTTGCCAAGCAGTGAAGGATCAGTTGAAACAGGTCTTAAGGGACTTGCCAGATCAGCAGGCCCTTGCCCTAGCTGATCTACCTAGAGCCTTATGCTTTGCGGTTGACGCCATAAAGGATTCAATCCATCAGGCCTCCCGCCTCACGCTGTCTGTAGTACATATGCGCAGGCTTCTATGGCTCAAAAACTGGTCTGCTGAAGCTCCCTGTAAAAAATTGCTGGTTAGCTTCCCATTTCATGGTGAACGCTTATTCGGGGAAGACCTGGACAAATATATCCAGAAAATTTCCAGCGGTAAAAGTACACTCTTGCCGGTTAAAAACAGAGTTAGAGGTCCCTCTTTTAAGAGGTCTGCTTCTCCAGTCCCTGGGGCATCGGCTGTGAAACAGTTCCGACGGCCTCCTCGGTCAAATCCCGGGGGTAAAAATCAGGGACAATCGCAGGGTAATAAGACACCCTGGGTCAGGAGAGGTACAAAACCTCCCCCAAAGTCAAATTCATGAAGGGTTGCCCCCACTCAATCGGGTGGGGGGAAGACTCCAGTTGTTCGCAGAGACCTGGCGGGACACGATCAGAGACAGATGGGTGCTCTCCGCAGTAAGTCTGGGATACAGATTGGAGTTAAAAGACTCTCCTCCTTCCCATTTTATGAGGTCAAACGTGCCAAGGGATCCCCGGAAGAGAGAGTCCCTCCTGTTGGCACTAGAACAACTATTGCTCCAAGGAGTAATTATGGAGGTTCCCCTGGAAGAATGGGGGTTCGGGTTTTACTCAAACCTCTTTACAGTCCCGAAGCCAAACGGGGACGTGAGGCCCATATTAAATCTAAAAGGGCTAAACAAATTCCTGCATATCAGGACTTTCCGGATGGAGTCGATCCGATCGGTGGCCACTGCCCTACAAGGGGAGGAATGGTTAGCCTCGATCGACATCAAAGATGCTTATTTGCACATTCCCATCTTTCCAGTCCACCAAAAATTTCTACGCTTTGCAGTAGAAGGGCGCCATTTTCAGTTCAGAGCCTTACCCTTCGGTCTGGCCACAGCACCACGAGTGTTCACAAAAATTCTGGCCCCATTATTGGCCAATCTAAGAACACAAGGTGTAACGATAATGGCATATCTAGACGACTTGTTGCTGATAGACCACTCAGTGAAAAAACTAGAAGTGGTCGTTCACAAGACAATCAAGTATCTGGAATCTCACGGTTGGATTATCAACCGAGACAAGTCAGCCCTAAAACCAGTCAAAAGTCTGGAATACTTGGGGCTAAGGCTGGATTCAGGCCAGAGAAAAATATTCTTGCCTCGAGAAAAGGTGTTGTCTTTGAGAGATTTGATCCACCTAGTGGGTACAAAAAGACAGCCGTCCATACGCCTGTGCATGAGGCTGCTGGGAAAAATGGTGGCATCATTCGAAGCAGTACCCTACGGTCAATTCCATTCAAGGAATTTGCAAAGGGCCATACTGTCAGCCTGGAACAAGAAAGTTCAGGCCCTAGACTTACCAATGTCCTTGTCCCCTTCCGTTTGCAAGAGCCTCCGTTGGTGGTTGGTTCTCCAGAATCTGGAAAAAGGGAAATCCTTCAGTCCGATTTCTTGGAAGGTGGTCACTACAGATGCCAGCCTTATAGGCTGGGGAGCAGTACTGGAGCAATGGTCTCTCCAGGGCAGATGGTCGGATGCAGAAAAGGCCCTGCCCATCAATCTCTTAGAGATACGAGCAGCCCGGTATGCCCTAGTAGCATGGACATCCAAACTCCAAGGGTCCCCTGTCAGAATTCAATCAGACAATGCCACAGCAGTGGCATATATCAATCATCAGGGTGGCACCAGGAGTCGTGCAGCCCAGAGGGAAGTAAATTACATCCTGAAATGGGCAGAAAGATATGTCCCAGCCATATCCGCGGTATTCATTCCAGGAGTGGAGAATTGGAAGGCGGACTTTCTAAGTCGCCAGCAATTATGCCCAGGGGAATGGTCCCTTCACCCCGAGGTTTTCCGGACAATATGTCAGCGGTGGGGAACACCGGATGTAGATCTTCTAGCATCCAGATTCAACGCAAAGGTGGACAGGTTTGTCTCTCGGACAAGGGATCCCCTAGCTTGCGGCTCGGATGCCCTAGTGTTCCCTTGGGATCAGTTCAAGCTGATATATGCATTTCCACCGCCCCAATTGTTACCTCGATTACTCCGCAGAATCAGGGTAGAAAAGAAACCAGTGATTCTGGTGGCTCCAGCATGGCCCCGAAGAGCATGGTACGCGGAGATTGTAAAAATGTCAGTGGGGAGTCCTTGGACTCTCCCACATCGTCCGGACCTGCTTTCGCAAGGACCGATATACCACCCTTCCTTACCAGCCCTAGGTTTGACGGCCTGGCTATTGAAGCCCACATTCTAAAAAAGAGAGGTCTCTCTAATCCTGTGGTAGCTACCATGATCAATGCCAGGAAGCCGGTATCCAGGCAGATCTACTATAGAATCTGGAAGGCGTACATCGCCTGGTGTGAGGCCAAGAAATGGCATCCACGTAAGTACGTAATAGGTAGGATTCTGGACTTCCTACAGTGGGCTGTAGATAGGAAGCTTGCCTTGAGTACTATCAAGGGTCAGATTTCGGCCTTGTCAATATTTTTTCAAAGGCCCTTGGCTTTGCATTCACTAGTCAAAGCTTTTATACAAGGAGTGATGCGTATTAGCCCTCCGGTTAATATTCCCATATGTCCATGGGACTTAAACCTGGTTCTGTCGGTTCTACAGAAGCAACCATTTGAACCATTACAGCACATTTCCTTGGTTCTTCTCACCAGGAAATTGATTTTTCTAGTAGCCATTTGTTCGGCTAAAAGAGTGTCGGAATTAGCCGCTATGTCATGTAAAGAGCCATATCTGGTTATCCATAAGGACAGAGTAATGTTACGTCCTCATCCAGCCTTTCTTCCTAAGGTGGTATCGAGGTTTCATTTGAACCAAGATGTGGTTCTTCCTTCCTTTTTCCCCAAACCTAGTTCGGTAGAGGAAAAGTTATTGCATTCTTTGGATGTAGTAAGAGCAGTTAAAGCTTATCTAAAAGCCACTCCTCAGATTCGTAAAACGGATACTTTGTTTATTCTGCCGGAAGGCCCCAGAAGGGGTCAGGCAGCGTCAAAATCTACTTTAGCCAAGTGGATTCGACAGGTCATAATGCAAGCCTATGGCTTGAGAAGGAGACCGCCTCCGTTCAAAGTTAGGGCGCACTCCACGAGAGCAGTTGGAACTTCATGGGCAGTGCATCACCAGGTCTCCCTGGCTCAGATCTGTAAGGCCGCAACATGGTCTTCAGTACACACGTTTACTAGGTTCTACCAGGTGGACGTTAGAAGTCAGGAGGATGTCGCCTTTGGGCGCAGTGTGTTGCAGGCCGCAAAAGATCCTCATGTCTGATAGCGCTCAGCTTATGTATGGTGTATCCCCCCCCTCATTGGGCATTGCTTTGGGACGTCCCACATAGTAATGACTATGTCGCTCTGTGTCCCGTGATGTACGAGAAAGAAAATAGGATTTTTATAACAGCTTACCTGTAAAATCCTTTTCTTGGAGTACATCACGGGACACAGAGCTCCCACCCCTCTTTTGGGGACACTTATTGCTTTGCTACAAAACTGAGGTACTCCCGGATGGGAGGGGCTTATATAGGGGAGGGTACTTCCGGTTTTGGAAGTTGCCAGTGCCAGCACCTGAAGGTATCTATATAACCCACATAGTAATGACTATGTCGCTCTGTGTCCCGTGATGTACTCCAAGAAAAGGATTTTACAGGTAAGCTGTTATAAAAATCCTATTTTCCCCAGCTCCAGGGAAACCTGCCTCCAGCCAGTCGTGACGGCATTTTCAGCCACCCTCAAAAGCCAAAGGAAATCAGGCTCAGAGGAACAAAAAGCCGTGGGGTGCAAGAGCTAATAAGCAAGACCCCAAAACCTCTCAGTGAAGGGGCGCCCCCGCTCGGCCGATTGGGGGGAAGGCTTCGTCAGTTTTCAGCGACTTGGCGGACAGAAACCCAGGACAAGTGGGTTGTATCCACAATATCCTCAGGGTACAGACTGGAATTTCGAGAGATCCAGTCTTCTCAGTTCCGAGGTTCAAGACTCTCCAAGGATCCACAAAAAAGAGGATCCTTCTTCAAAGGTTTGAATCACTTACTGTCTCAAGGGGTGGTTACAGAGGTACCCCAAAAAGAGCAAGGTTAAGGTTTTTACTCAAACCTCTTTGTGATTCCAAAGCCAAATGGAGATGTCAGACCCATCCTGGATCTAAAATCTCTAAATCGGTTTCTGAACGTTCGCCATTTTCGAATGGAAACGATCCGATCCGTGGTCGCCACCTTACAAGGCGGAGAATTCATGGCGTCCATAGATATCAAGGATGCATATTTACATATACCCATCCACCCCGCTCACCAAAGATTCCTAAGGTTTGCGGTAGAACATTGCCACTTTCAATTTGTGGCCCTGCCCTTTGGTGTAGCTACTGCGCCCAGAGTATTCACAAAGGTGCTAGCTCCCCTGTTGGCAAATCTAAGGACACAGGGCATGGCGGTAACAGCCTATCTAGACGATCTACTTGTGATAGATCAGTCAAAGGAGGGATTAGATCACGCTGTGCTCACTACAGTAAGATACCTGGAGCATTTAGGATGGATTATAAACTTACAAAAATCCTCTCTTCAGGCCCAAAGAAGGATAGTGTACCTGGGCATGATCATAGATACAGCCCGAAACAGGGTATTCCTGCCAGAGCCAAAGATACAGTCTCTGAAAGACCTGATCCACAAGGTCAAAGCAAACAGGAGGCCGTCTATTCGCCTTTGCATGAGGCTATTGGGGAAGATGGTAGCCTCCTTCGAGGCTGTCCCTTATGCCCAGTTTCATTCGAGACTGCTTCAAGGCAATATTTTAGTCGCCTGGAACAGGAAGAGCCAAGCTCTGGATATACCCATGCGCCTGTCCTCACAAGTGCGCCAAAGCTTCAATTGGTGGCTAGAAACCAAGAACTTACGGAAGGGAAAGTGCTTTCTTCCGGTCTCCTGGAAGGTGGTGTCTATGGATGCCAGCCTATCGGGCTGGGTGCAGTATTCGAAGAGGCTTCTGCCCAGGGAACCTGGGCCAAGACCCAAGAGATCCTGCCCATCAATGTACTAGAGATCCGGGCAGTATATCTAGCCCTCAAAACCTGGACATACAGGTTACAGGGCCACCCAGTTCGGGTTCAATCCGACAATACTACTGCAGTAGCTTACATCAATCACCAAGGAGGCACCCGCAGTCGGCCTGCTCAAAAGGAGGTGAACCGGATTTTGGCATGGGCAGAGGATCATGTACCTTGCCTTTCTGCAATCTTCATCCCGGGGATAGAAAACTGGCAAGCGGACTATCTGAGTCGTCAGCAGCTATTACCAGGAGAGTGGTCTCTCCACCCCGAGGTCTTTCAGGCCATATGTCTGAGATGGGGAAACCCAGATGTAGACCTGCTAGCCTCCAGGTTCAACAAGAAGTTGGACAACTTTGTGTCCAGGACGAGAGATCCTCTAGCGTACGGAACAGATGCTCTAATAACTCCCTGGAATCAGTTCTCACTAATCTATGCATTCCCCCGATCCCTCTTTTACAAAGACTACTTTGCAGGATCAAAGAGGAGGGAATACCAGTAATCCTAGTGGCCCCAAATTGGCCCAGGGGGCCTTGGTACGCCGAGATCGTAAAGATGGCGATAGGAAGGCCCTGGAAGCTTCCACTTCGACACGACCTGCTGTCACAGGGTCCAGTATTCCACCCTTCCTTACAAAGGCTAAATTTGACGGTCTGGCTGCTGAGACCCACATTTTGAAAAGGAGAGGGGTCTCTGGTCCAGCTCTTTCTACGCTCATTAATGCTAGAAAACCAGCCTCCAGACTCCTCTATCATAGAGTCTGGAAAGCATACGTTTCCTGGTGTGAATCCAGAAGTTGGAACCCTCAGAAATATGAAATAAGCAGGATTCTTGCCTTTTCCCAGGTAGGAGTGGATATGAAATTAGCCCTTAGTACTATCAAGGGTCAAATATCGGCTCTATCAGTATTTTTTCAGAGACCATTGGCATCTCATTCCCTAGTTCGGGCATTCATTCAGGGGGTACTGAGGATAAATCCTCCAGTCAGGTCTCCCTTGTGTCCATGGGATTTGAATTTGGTATTGTCAGTGTTGCAAAAGCAACCTTTTGAACCTATTCGCCATATTCCTTTAATTATATTAAGTAGGAAATTGGCCTTTTTGATTGCTATTTCTTCTGCTAGAAGAGTATCAGAACTAGCAGCTCTTTCTTGTAAAGAGCCTTATCTAAATTGTCACAAGGACAAAATTGTACTACGACCCCATCCTGCCTTTCTACCTAAGGTGGTGTTGGCTTTTCACTTGAATCAAGACATTGTTCTGCCTTCTTTTTTTCCAAACCCGCGGAAGTTATTGCACTCTCTAGATTTAGTGAGAGCGGTAAAGGTGTATCTGCAAGCAACCGCTCAGATACGTAAAACAGATGTTTTGTTTATTTTGCCAGATGGTCCCAAGAAGGGCCAAGCGGCATCAAAATCCACCATTTCCAGGTGGATTAGACAGATAATTGTTCAAGCTTATGGTTTAAAGAACAGGACTCCTCCTTTTTCTGTTAAGGCGCACTCTACCAGGGCGACAAGTGCTTCATGGGCAGTGCACCACCAGGCTTCGTTGGCTCAGATCTGTAAAGCTGCAACTTGGTCTTCAGTCCACACATTTTCCAAATTCTATCAGATAGATGTGAAAGGACATGAGGATTCCGCCTTCGGGCGAAGTGTGCTGCAGGCAGCAGTATAGGGCTTCTTGTCCGCAAGCAGCCTGCTGGATCTGGGTCTCCCACCCTTCATATTGAGCATTGCTCTGGGACGTCCCATTATGTAATGACTGGCTCTGTGTCCCGTGGTGTACGATAAAAGAAAACAGGATTTTTATAACAGCTTACCTGTAAAATCCTTTTCTTGGAGTACACCACGGGACACAGAGGTCCCCCCCTTCTTATGGGAACCTTACTGCTTTGCTACAAAAACTGAGGTACTCCCCTGATGGGAGGGGTTATATGGAGGGGAACTGTCTTCTATTGGTTGTGCCAGTGTCCAATCACCGCTGGTGACCCTTAACCCATTATGTAATGACTGGCTCTGTGTCCCGTGGTGTACTCCAAGAAAAGGATTTTACAGGTAAGCTGTTATAAAAATCCTGTTTTTAAACTGGCTGCTCCCTAAGAGACAAGGTACATGGGAACCGACCCCCTTGTCTCAGGAAAGTGTCAACACTTAGCTACAGTTAGGCCCCTTTCACACGGCGACTCCACTAAGCACAATCCACCTACTCAGCGGGGATCTCTCCACTGATCCCCACTGAGCAGGCTGATGACAGGTCCGCATCTGCTCTGCTATGCAGAGCGGACACACACAGTCCCGCTCTCCTAGGGGGTAGTTGGATGGAAACAGACCGCCTGTCTGTTTCCATCCGATGCCATCCCATCCCATCTGCCGGACAGATGGACAATAGGACCACCATCCATCTGTTTTTGTCGGATCGGATGGTGGCAGGTGTCAGCAGACATGGAAGGGACTGGAGGGCCCAATCGGATCCGCCTGAAAAACTGACAGGTGGACCTGATCAGACAGCCCTTGTGACAGGGGCCTTAGGATCAATTTGTCTCCCTTCTAGCCATTGTCGGATTTGCGGATCTTTAAATTTATTGCAGCTTACCATTTTTTTTTTTAGATGTGCAAACTGCATTAGTGTTCTTTTTTTCAAACAGTATTAAACCCTGGGAGCCGGCTGTTTGGCCAGCTTCTGTCGGACGAGCATGCTGGAAAACCAGCAGCTGACCGCCTCCTGATCAGTGCTGAGAGGGCTAATCGGAGTGTTCTGGAGGGGGGGGGGGCTGAGGGCGGGCTGTCCCCCGCTGTCCCCCTGTCAGAACACAGAAGCTCAGCAGGGAAGAACGTTGGATTGTTAGTACAGCGTCTCCAACCTGAGCTGACAGGCCTTTTTTGTTAAATTCAGTGCTAATAGTGTGTACCAGGCTTGAGATAAGGAGAGAAATATAAGAGCCGTTATCACATTCTTTTGGTGCCACAATGTTAATATCACAATTACATATTTTCCATGAGGATCAGTATACTCAGTGTTATTCACACGGTAAAGATTTACTAATAGGTACAGAGATACCTCTGGCATATGTAGAGTAAGTAGCATGAAAATCCTTTTGGACCCAAGGTTTCTTCAATGCCAGGACTGTGGTGCCCATAAGATGCATTTCCTGTAATAACAGTATATTGCTGTATAAAGCTTAAAGTGATACTAAACACATGGGAGGGTCATTTACTAAGATTCCAGGCAAGTATCAGCGCTTCATTTAATAGCATCCAATTAAAGCCAATTTGGACTTCAACTCTCGGGAACTGGGCAGACATGCAAATGGAACAGCGCGCTTTTGCCGGTGAACATGCCTGTCAGATCGCATATGCGGGAATTGTGGAAGTTAAAGCGGCTCAAACCTGGAAAATCCAAAGTCCTCATTGAAGGCTTGTATGCAAGTTGTTGCCATAAAAAAGTGTATCGGGTCCTGGGTCCTGGCCTGGGGGAAATGTGTCAATTGAAAAATACGTTTTTAAAACGATAGTTTTTAAAGGAGCAGTGATTTTAATGATGCTTAAAGTGAAACAATAAAAATGAAAAATTCCTTTAAATATCGTGACTGAGGGGTCCCCTTAGTCTACCTGTCTATTAGGCGGTTCCCCGGTCTATTAGGTGGTTCCCCGCTGATTGTACAAAAAAATACACAATATACCGTATATACTCGAGTATAAGCCGGGATTTTCAGCCCTTTTTTTTGGGCTGAAAGTCCCCCCCCCCCCCGTCTTATACTCGAGTCAGCGGAATTTTTTACATTGAAAATAGTACCTGTAAAGACGTTGCGGCTGCGGCGTCCATCGTTCGAATTCCGCGGTCTCTTCCTGTTCCTTCCGTGATAGGCGATTCTCATCAGACACTCTCCGCCTATCACGATCATTCTCTCATCCTCAGTTTCCCAGCAGACGTCTGTGATTGGTGGAACACCCAACACAGTGTCTGCTGGGAAACTGAGGATGAGAGAATGATCGTGATAGGCGGAGAGTGTCTGATGAGAATCGCCTATCACGGAAGGAACAGGAAGAGACCGCGGAATTCGAACGATGGACGCCGCAGCCGCAACTTCTTTACAGGTACTATTTACAATGTAAAATTATAGGATAGGAAACAGTGAGGATGGGAAACAGTGAGGATGGGAAACAGTGAGGATGGGAACAGTAAGGATGACCCTCGGCTTATACACGAGACAGTAAGTTTTCCCAGTTTTTTGAGGCAACATTAGGTACCTCGGCTTATACTCGAGTCGGCTTATACTCGAGTATATACGGTAATAAAAAGGGGGCATCCCCAGGTCCATAACAGGCCCTTTGGGTCTAGTATGGATTCAGAGGGGACCCGAAAAATGTCATGGGGTCCCCCCAAAATCCATACCAGACCCTTATCCGAGCATGCAGCCTGGAGGTCAGGAAAAGGGGAGGCGAGCGAGGACCCCCTTCCTGAACCATACCAGGCCACAACATGAGGGGGTCCCCCAAAGCACCTCGTCCCCATGTTGATGGGGACAAGAGTCTCTTCCCGACAACCCTGGCAATTGGTTGTCGGGGTCTGTGGGCAGGGGCCTTATCAGAATCTGGAAACCCCCTTTAACAAGGGGGCCCCCAGATCCTGCCCCCCCCTCCCATGTGAATGAGTATGGGGTACCCATTCACCAAAAAAGTAGTGTAATGTGACAAAAGACACAAGCCAGTTTTTGACAAGTCCTTTATTAAAAATGTAGTCGTCTTCCTCTTACTCCGGTCTTCCTCTGGCTTCTCCTTCCCCGCTTCTTCCTCTGTCTTCTCCTTCTTCCAGTCCATCTTTGGCTTCTCCTTCCCCCCTTCTTCCTCTGGTCTTCTCCTTCTTTAGTCTTCCTCTGGCTTCTTCTTCCCCAGCTTCTTCTTCCTCTGGTGGTCTTCTTCCTCTGCTGCCACTGCTGACCCGCTAAAGATAAAAAAAAATGAACCTCCTTCAATGATGCGATGAGGCGGATGATGTCATTCAGAGACCCTGCTGCTCATGACGTCACGACCTGGGGAATGATGGGTCCGTGATGTCTCCTTCTTCCAGTCCATCTTTGGCTTCTCCTTCCCCACTTCTTCCTCTGGTCTTCTCCTTCTTTAGTCTTCCTCTGGCTTCTTCTTCCCCAGCTTCTTCTTCCTCTGGTGGTCTTCTTCCTCCGCCTCTGCTGCCACTGCTGACCCGCTAAAGATTAAAAAAAATGAACCTCCTTCAATGATGCGATGAGGCGGATGATGTCATTCAGAGACCCTGCTTCTCATGACGTCACGACCTGGGGAATGATGGGTCTGTGATGTCACAAGGGGGTGGGGTCTCCAGATGACGTCGTCCGGTGGCCACGCATCGTAGTTACATGACGTGTGCCATGGAAGCGGACAGATCGGTGGGCCGCAGCATCAGAGGTGTATCGTTTTTGGATCTTCAGCGGGTCGGTGGTGGGAGGGGCGGCGGAGGAAGAAGAAGCGGGGAAGAAGCATTAGAAAGACTGAAGCAAGGAGAAGACCAGAGGAGGAAGTGGGGAAGAAGTCATTTTTAATAAAAGACTTGTCAAAAACTGGCTATTGTCTTTTGTCACATTACACTCCTTTTTGGTGAATGGGTATGGGTACGATGTACCCCATACACATTCACATGGGGGGGCGGGATCTGGGTGTCCCCTTGTTAAAGGGGGCTTTCAGATTCTGATAAGCCCCCCCCCTCAGACCCCGACAACCAATGGCCAGGGTTGTTGGGAAGAGCGCCCCCCCCTTTCCTGATTTCCAGGCTGCATGCTCTGATAAGGGTCTGGTATGTTTTTTTTTTTTCATTTTGGCTTTGATTTCCCCTTAAAATCTATACCAGACCTGAAGGGCCTGGTATGGACTGGGGGTAGAACCGCACGCTGTTTTTTTTCTTGATTTTTTAATTACCGTATTTTTGTAATTCCACACCATAATATTATTGAATACTTACATACCATTGCATGCATTTGAAGAGTTAAAATGATGGAATCAACCAAACTGATGTGCATTGGCTAATTATGCTGCTAAGTACAATGCAAAGTTTTCACTAGGTGATGCCATCGGTGGGATTCAAACCCATGGCTTGATTCTTTGAAGGTAGAAGTTCATTCCATTACGCTACGGAGCTGAGCACAATCATACATAGAAAATACAATTACTACTGCTTGATTCTTTTCATTCTCTACAATAATGTTTTGCATTTGAGGCATTAGTATTATGGTAACAACCATGCTCATGTGGCATTGGCTATTAGGCGGTTCCCCGCTGACAGCTGAATGTACAAAAAAATAATAATCGTAAAATAAACAGCGTGGGGTCCCCCCAGGTCCATAACAGGCCCTTTGGGTCTAATATTGATAAAAAAAAAAAATGCCATTTGTTTTGAAGGCTGGTTATGGCTGATTACTGTAAGCATGCTGAGAGATAAACAGCAGTCATTTTGTGGGTTTTGGCTTGGTAAGAGGCTGCAATTAGTGGTGGTCGGAAAATGTTAGGCACGTTTTTTGAAGTTGTATTTTTTTTTTTTTTGTCACAATTATTTGGAAAATTGAGAAAAAAAAAAATAAATTCACTATTTGCAGTACAGTTTTATCATATAACGTATAACTAGTGTGGTGGTGATCAGAGACACTTACTGTTTTTTGGAACACACTGGGACCAGAGCAGTACAGTGCTACCATAGTAACACTGTACTACTCTGGGGAAGTGATTAGGATTTTGTTTTGTTTTTTTACACATTATGATTGCTTGAACCAGTGTTTCTCAACTCCAGTCCTCAAGGCGCCCATGTTTTCAGGATTTCCCTCAGAGGAAACGGCTGTGGTAATTACTAAGGCAGTGAAACTGATCAAATCACCTGCGCAAAACAATGGAAATCCTGAAAACATGACCTCTTGTGGCATCTTGAGGACTGGCATATACTGTACCAATGAATTTCATTGGTATAAGCAACCATTTTAACTGAAACTAGTTAATTCAGTGTCTTTTGTTGTGATTAGCTGTGATTGGTCAAAGCTAATCACATGGTACAGATGGGTTGTGATTGGCCTGTCCTATACCATGTGTTAACTGTGACCCATCACAGCTAGCAACACAATTCTATACAATGGATGGCATGAAAGGAATCCATCCATTGTTTACAATTCTTATGTGATCTTTTGTGATTGGTCACAGCGATCACATGACACTGACAGCCGGCCGTTGCAGTGATCAGTCATTGGTGACAGATAGTGCTGCTGCGCGTTCCTCTGCGATTCACATGCCATTCAGGTGCAGTGTGATTTCAGCCCATTCATTTAAATGGGCCGAAATTGCGTGGGATTGCACCACATTACTTTAAAAACTGCACAGCAATAAGATTGCATGGTACTACTGTACCATACGATCCGGTGCAGGCAAACATACTGTGTTTGTGACCTGAATTTGGGGTGTCAATAGGTTGAAGTGATTGTAAAGTCTTGTTTTTTTTTTCTATTAAAATCCCAAACATGTTATACTTGGCTGCTCTGTGCAGTGGTTTTGCACAGAGAAGCCTGGATGCTCCTCTTCTTGGATCCCTGGCTGGTGCTCCTGGCCCCTCCCTTCTGTTGAGTGCCCCCACGCTTTCTATGGGGGCATCTGAGCCGAGCTGCAGCTCCTGTATCCATTCAGACACGGAGCTGCAGTTCGGCCCTGCCGCCTCTCCCTCCTGATTGACTTAACTGAGTTTGATTGACAGCAGCAGGAGTCAATGGCCGAGGCACTCCTAAATATGGCTGGATAGAGATGGGGCTCAGGTAAGTATTAGGGGGGCTGCCACACACAGAAGGCTTTTTATCATAATGCATAGAATGCATTAAGATAAAAAAATAAACCTTCTGACTTTACAACCACTTTAATACTGACATCTGCTGCAGATAGCAGGTGCAGTGTGTTTTTGAACGCAGTGCCAAAAAAGTGCACGGAACAAGGGTTTCCCACACTGCGTCCTGGTGTGAACTGGTCCTCACTGCAGAAGTATGCTCCTGGTGCATGTGTTTTAAATTTGGCGATTGTCACATTCATTGTTTTCAAAGCGGTGTTCCAGCTATGATTTTATTTTTATTTTTTTAAAGTCAGCAGCTAAAAACACTGTAGCTGCTGACTTTTAATAAGGACACTTACCTGTCCTAGGCGCCCGCGATGTTGGCCCCCCGAGGCCGATCGTTCGATCGTAGCAGGTCCCGGCACCGCCATCCTCACTAAGGGAAAAAGGCAGTGGAGCCTTGTGGCTTCACTGCCCGTTTCCTACTGCGCATGCAGGAGTCGTGCTGCGCTTTATGAATGGGCGGCTGTTCTCTGGGATACACACAGTTGCCAGCAGACGGCGCGCCCCATTCCCCAGAAGACAACACGAGGGGGACAAGAATGAAGACCAGCCGCGGACTAGGAAGAGGCAGATTAGGAAGATCTGCCTAGCAACCGCCATTTCTGGTAAGTAAAAACATTTATTTTTTCAAATTTTTTTTTCAATTTTTTGGGAGAATTTTTATGTCATTATTTTTTTTTTTTTTAGGGTGGACCTCCGCTTTAAATATGCCACAGTGATTTTCCATCTGCGTAAAAGAACCTTGATTCGATCTAACTGACCCCCCCCCCCCCCCATGCCACATTTGGCATTTTTCAGGGGGAAGGGGGGGGAACAGGTACCTGTCCCCACTTCTGGGAGACAGCGATGCCCCTCAGAAGTTTGGTTGACTCCTCCTTCCTCTGCCACTGGGCCAATTAGAAAGCCAAAAGGCTTCACGGCCAGGTTCCCTTACAACGCATGGCGGTGGCAGAACCCGAGAGCCGATACGAAAATCGGCTGGGGTGCCGACATCGTGGGAACTCTGGACAAGTACGTGTCCTAATATTAAAAGTTAGCAGCTACAGTATTTGTAGCTTCTAACTTAATTTTTTTTCGTGGGGGCCCAGAACTCCTCTTTAAGCATCAAAGTAATTAAGTATTATATCAAATTTAAAGCGGAGTACCAAACGTTTCTGTGTTAAGTCAGCAGCTACAAAAAGTGTAGCTGCTGACTTTTAATAAGCACACACTCACCTGTCCCACGGTCCAGCGATGCGGCCGCCCAAAGCCTCGGTTCTACTGTGGGCACCCGGCGAGTTGTGCTGCATGTCCGAATGGCTGGGTAATCTTCTGGGACCTGTGACGTGTCCCAGGAGATTGCAGGGAGGGGCCGCCTACGTGGCCTGAACGGAAGTGGGAGCTGGGTAACTGAAAACTAGGTACCCGCTCCCCCCCCTAAAAAAATGACATGCCAAATGTGGGGTCAGGAGTCCTTAAAGCGAAAGTTCCACTTTTGGGTGGAACTCCGCTTTAAACAGACAAAGGTGACTGTTTGACAAAAAGTGAAATAGTTTTTTAACCTGTTGTAATAATCCAAATAAGTATTTTCTTTTTCGTACATCACGGGACACAGAGCGACTTAGTCATTACTAATGGGTTATATAGATACCTTCAGGTGCTGGCACTGGCAACTTCCAAAACCAGAAGTACCCTCCCCTATATAAGCCCCTCCCATCCGGGAGCACCTCAGTTTTTTGCCAGTGTCTAAGGTGTTGGCCAAAGAGTAACATGTGTTTTCACTGGGCTTGCGTACAGGTTCTTTTGGGCCTTAGTAAGCTGTTCCGGATCCCACCAAAAAAGCTTCATAGCTAAACGGTCGGTACCCGGGCCTTGCAGCAGAAGAGCAAGGTTTTGCCTGTAATGCCTCTCTTAGGAGGGCTGGACCCTGGGATCCAGAGCTCTGGTCATACCCACGACCAAGATGTTGTCTGTGCAGGGTGCTATACAGGTCCAGGGGAGTGGAATCCTTGGGAACCCGGTCCCTGAAGGTTTAATTACAATGCCTGCCGTGATAGGTGAAGTTTGGGCTTCTGTGGACCAAACGGAGTCCTGCGGCGGGGAACAGGTAAGTGGGGGCCCCGAGGAACTTGGTTCTATTGGGGGACCCCCAAGCCTAATTTGTCTTTCTGTCTGTTACCTAACGGTATTCCCGCTAATATCTGTGTATGCCTGTAACTACTGAAAATGTAAAATTTTAATAGTAGTCAAGAAAAAAAAAAAAAAAGAGGACCGCGGTACCTGTGTTAAACCACTAGAGGCCGCTGTGGTCCATTTTTCTTGTCATGTGGATCTTTGGTTTTCTCAAGTCAAAAGATCCAGGCAGTTGGTAAGTTTCTCTGTGGGAATCCACTTCCTCTGCCTTGTTGCTGCGCTCATCCACCGCACAGGCCCTCCGGCAAAAAGGGCCCTGGCTCCTAGTCCCTGTTTGATTTTCGAAAAGGGCGCCAATGGTGCACGGGCGCGTGCACGCGCCTCCTATGAAAAAAAAGGGGCGGGGCGGGTGGATGACGCTCGATGCGCGCCACGGCGTTTCTGCGCATGTGCAGGCGTCCCAGCTTGTATAAAGACACAGTACAAGTGTCAGCTGGATGCAAACAGAGCTAGCAACAAACAGTGGCACACAGAGGCGGTTGATGCAGGCATCCCCATAGAAAGGCACTTTAGTGGACACCAGCTGGTATATAGCAGCAACTGTGTTAGACTATTACCAGCAAAATTGGTGTATGACGACGGGAATACCTCAGCTTTGTGCTTAAAGGATATGTCGTCCAGACGCTCCGGAAATAAGTCTTCCAGGAAGCCAAAGGGGTCTCCATCGGGCTCTGAGGATATTGGGCATGCTTGTACTGCACCAATCTCCCCTGAGAATTCAGAAGTCAGTAGCCGTAGAAACCCCGCAGGAGTGCCTGGTGCTGCGGCTGTCCCCAGTCCACCTGCTCCTGTATATATAACAGAGGAGGTTTTATCCTCAACTCTGGGAGGATTGGAAGAGAGATTAACAGCATTGATCGCTGCTTCCCTGTCACAGGGAAAGCGCGTCCGATCTCCGTCTCCTCCTTCAGAGTGCCTGTTAGTGGAGGAACAGCCCCACACAGAGATCGACCTACCTGAAGGGGATCAGGATGAGGTTGATTCAGTTATGGAGGAATCAACAGTGGAAGAACCTTTCTCAGCATCTCAGGCTGAAAGATTATGGGTTCAGTCTCTGACTAACATGGTCCGATCAGCATTTAAAATGCCTCTGGCGGAACCATCAACCACTACGGTTTCCTCGCTGGGGTCGCTAAAAGCTCCCCAGGCTGTCTGTTCCTTCCCAATCCACCCTTTATTAGAAGGGCTTATTTACCAGGATTGGGAGCATCCTGATAAAATATTTGCTCCCCCCAAGAGATTTCCGGTGATCTATCCCATGGAGGATAAGTTCATAAAAAAATGGAGGGTCCCTACAGTGGACGCAGCCATCTCTTCTGTGAACAAATCACTGACATGTCCAGTAGATAATAATCCAATGTTCAAAGACCCAATAGATAAAAAATTGGAGTCTTTACTAAAATCTGCTTTCTCTACAGCAAGCATGGTGACACAACCTGCGGTAGCAGCGATTGGAGTCTGCCAAGCAGTGAAAGATCAGTTGAAACAAGTCTTAAGGGACTTACCAGATCAGCAGGCTCTTGCCCTAGCTGACCTGCCTAGAGCCTTGTGTTTTGCGGTGGATGCCATAAAGGATACAATCCAACAGGCCTCCCGCTTTATGCTGTCTGTAGTACATATGCGTAGGCTTCTGTGGCTCAAAAACTGGTCTGCTGAAGCTCCCTGTAAGAAATTGCTGATTAGCTTCCCATTTCATGGAGAACGCTTATTTGGAGAAGATCTGGACAAGTATATCCAGAAAATTTCTGCCGGTAAAAGTACACTCTTGCTGGTTAAGAACAAGGGTAGAAGTCCTTCTTTTAAGAGGCCTACTTCTCCAGTCCCTGGCACATCGGCTGTGAAACAGTTCCGACGGCCTCCGCGGTCAAATCCAGGGGGCAGAAATCAGGGACAATCACAGGGTAACAAGAAACCCTGGGTCAGGAGAGGTACAAAACCTCCCCCCAAGTCATGAAGGGTTGCCCCCACTCAATCGGGTGGGGGGAAGACTTCAGTTGTTCACAGAGACCTGGCGGGACACCATCAGAGACAGATGGGTGATCTCCGCAGTAAGTCTGGGATACAAGCTGGAGACACTCCTCCTGCCCATTTTATGAGGTCAAACGTGCCAAGCGATCCCCAGAAGAGAGGATCCCTCCTTCTGGCACTAGAACAACTATTGCTCCAAGGTGTAATCATGAAGGTTCCCTTGGAAGAAAGCGGGTTCGGGTTTTACTCGAACCTTTTCACAGTCCCCAAACCAAATGGGGACGTGAGGCCCATATTAAATCTAAAAGGGCTAAACAAGTTCCTACATATCAAGACTTTTCGGATGGAGTCGATCCGATCGGTGGCCACCGCCCTACAAGGGCAGGAATGGTTAGCCTCGATCGACATAAAGGATGCTTATCTGCATATTCCCATCTTTCCGGCCCACCAGAAATTTCTACGCTTTGTAGTAGAAGGGCGCCATTTTCAGTTCAGAGCCTTACCTTTCGGTCTGGCCACAGCACCACGAGTGTTCACAAAAATTCTGGCCCCACTATTGGCCAATCTAAGAACACGGGGTGTAACGATAATGGCATATTTAGACGACCTGCTACTAATAGACCACTCAGTGGAAAAACTGGAAGTAGCTATTCACGAGACAATCAAGTATCTGGAATATCACGGTTGGATTATCAACCGAGACAAGTCAGCTCTAAGACCAGTCAAAAGTCTGGAATACTTGGGGCTAAGGCTGGATTCAAATCAGAGAAAGATTTTCTTACCTCCAGAGAAGGTGTCGTCTTTGAAAGATTTGACCCACTTAGTGGGTACAAAAAGAAAACCATCCATACGCCTGTGCATGAGGCTGCTGGGAAAAATGGTGGCTGCATTCGAAGCAGTACCCTACGGTCAATTCCATTCAAGGAACTTGCAGAGGGCCATACTGTCAGCCTGGAACAAAAAAGTTCAGGCTTTAGACTTACCAATGTCCCTCTCCCCTTCCGTTCGCAAGAGCCTCCATTGGTGGTTGGTGCCCCAGAATCTGGAAAAAGGGAAACCCTTCAGTCCGGTTTCTTGGAAGGTGGTCACTACAGATGCCAGCCTCATAGGCTGGGGGGCAGTACTGGAGCAATGGTCTCTCCAGGGCAAGTGGTCAGAAGCAGAGAAGGCCCTGCCCATCAATCTCTTAGAGATACGAGCAGCCCGGTATGCCCTAGTAGCATGGACATCCAAACTCCAAGGGTCCCCTGTCAGAATTCAATCAGACAATGCCACAGCAGTGGCATATATCAATCACCAGGGTGGCACCAGGAGTCGTGCAGCCCAGAGGGAAGCGAATTGCATCCTGGAATGGGCAGAAAGATATGTCCCAGCCATATCCGCGGTTTTCATCCCAGGAGTGGAAAATTGGAGAGCGGACTTTTTAAGTCGCCAGCAATTATGCCCGGGGGAATGGTCTCTTCACCCCGAGGTTTTCCAGGCAATATGCCAGCGGTGGGGAACACCGGATGTAGATCTGCTAGCATCCAGATTCAACGCAAAGGTGGACAGATTTGTGTCTCGCACAAGGGATCCCCTAGCTTGCGGCTCGGATGCCCTAGTGTTCCCTTGGGATCAGTTCAAGCTGATATATGCATTCCCACCGCCACATTTGTTACCGCGATTAATCCGCATAGAAAAGAAACCGGTGATTCTGGTGGCTCCAGCGTGGCCCCGAAGGGCATGGTACGCGGAGATTGTAAAAATGTCAGTGGGGAGTCCTTGGACCCTCCCACATCGTCCGGACCTGCTTTCGCAAGGACCGATATACCACCCTTCCTTACCAGCCCTAGGTTTGACGGCCTGGCTATTGAAGCCCACATTCTAAAAAAGAGAGGTCTCTCTAATCCGGTGGTATCTACCATGATCAATGCCAGGAAGCCGGTATCCAGGCAGATCTATTATAGGATCTGGAAGGCGTACGTCGCGTGGTGTGAGGCCAAGAAATGGCATCCACGTAAGTACGTAATAGGTAGGATTCTGGACTTCCTACAGTGGGCTGTGGATAGGAAGCTTGCCTTGAGTACTATCAAGGGTCAGATTTCGGCCTTGTCAATATTTTTTCAAAGGCCCTTGGCTTCGCATTCACTAGTCAAAGCTTTCATACAAGGAGTGATGCGTATTAGCCCTCCGGTTAGTATTCCCATATGTCCATGGGACTTAAACCTGGTTCTGTCGGTTCTACAGAAACAACCATTTGAACCATTGCAGCACATTTCCTTGGTTCTTCTCACCAGGAAATTGATTTTCTTAGTAGCCATTTGTTCGGCTAAAAGAGTATCGGAATTAGCCGCCTTGTCCTGTAAGGAGCCATATCTGGTTGTCCATAAGGACAGAGTAGTATTACGTCCTCATCCAGCCTTTCTTCCTAAGGTGGTATTGAGGTTTCATTTGAACCAAGATGTGGTTCTTCCTTCCTTTTTCCCCAAACCTAGTTCGGTAGAGGAAAAGTTATTGCATTCTTTGGATGTAGTAAGAGCAGTTAAAGCTTATCTAAAAGCCACTGCTCAGATTCGTAGAACGGATACTTTGTTTGTTCTGCCGGAAGACCCCAGAAAGGGTCAGGCAGCATCAAAATCTACTTTAGCCAAGTGGATTCGACAGGTCATAATACAAGCCTATGGCTTGAGAAGGAGACCGCCTCCGTTCAAAGTTAGGGCGCACTCCACAAGAGCAGTTGGAACTTCATGGGCAGTGCATCACCAGGCCTCCCTGGCTCAAGTCTGTAAGGCCGCAACATGGTCTTCAGTACACACGTTTACTAGATTCTACCAGGTAGACGTTAGAAATCAGGAGGATGTCGCCTTTGGGCGCAGTGTGTTGCAGGCCGCAAAAGATCCTCATGCCTGATGGCGCCCAGCTTATGTATAGTGTATCCCTCCCCTCATTTGGCATTGCTTTGGGACGTCCCATTAGTAATGACTAAGTCGCTCTGTGTCCCGTGATGTACGAAAAAGAAAAAGGGATTTTTATAACAGCTTACCTGTAAAATCCTTTTCTTGGAGTACATCACGGGACACAGAGCTCCCACCCCTCTTTTTGGGACACTTATTGCTTTGCTACAAAACTGAGGTGCTCCCGGATGGGAGGGGCTTATATAGGGGAGGGTACTTCTGGTTTTGGAAGTTGCCAGTGCCAGCACCTGAAGGTATCTATATAACCCATTAGTAATGACTAAGTCGCTCTGTGTCCCGTGATGTACTCCAAGAAAAGGATTTTACAGGTAAGCTGTTATAAAAATCCCTTTTTCATTATGATTGCTTATGTTGGAAACGTCTTCAAATTGCTTAAAGTAATTATAAATGAATGAGTGTCAAAATCAGAAAACCCTCCTTCTGTCTATGCTCACACCAGTAGTGAGGAAATGTTCAGGTTTAGAACTGTTTGCGTTAATACATCATTAAAGCCTTAGTCCATGTTAATTTCCTTGCGTGAGGAATAATGTTTTATGATGGATATTTGGGCTCTTGGGATTATATGGAATGGAGTCCAATTATCTGTAGATTATAGATATTGTCATGTATTAGATTAAAGCCATTTAGGCATGTTAATTAGATAGTTAAAAACCACTTACCATCGTTATTTGGCTAATTGGCACAAGGCATGATAAATGGATTTAAGATTTTGACTTCTGCAAATCACCTTGCATGCCCTGCTCAGAAAAAGATACAAAGTTAACTTTTTAAGAATAGTTTTATGTTTTGATCATTAAGAGACTCATTCCACACACTGCAGTGCCTTGGATAAATATAAAAACACGGTTCAAAAAAATATATCAATTTGACAAATAATTTCATAATTCACAAAATTAAATATTCATATATACAGATGATGGTGATTAGTAGGTTTGCCATGATTGGCAGTTTATAATTTTGGAGAAGTACGCAAGGAAATATTGATATCTTTCTGGTTGACAGAGTGCTAGATTTCCTAGCATCCCCTGCTTCCATTCCATTGCATCACCAACCTGAGATTCTTCATGTTTGCAGGCTCCCTACTCCTTTAACCACTTGCCGACCGCCGCCTGTAGATATACGTCAGCAGAATGGCACATCTGCGCAAAGCAACGTACAGGTATGTTGCTTTGAATTTACCGCTGTGCGGGCGCATGCCCCTGCTGCGAGCTCTGTGACTGTGCCCGCGGGACCCGCGGACTCGATGTCCGCTGGTGTCCCGTGATTGTGTCACGGAGCTGCAGAACAGGGAGATGCCTGTGTAAACAAGGCATTTCCCTGTTCTGCCTTGTGACAGGACACTGATCTACTGCTCCCAGTCATCGGGAGCAGTGATCAATGTCATGTCACTGGTAACCCAGCCCCCACACAGTTAGAATCACTCCCTAGGACACACTTAACCCCTTCCTCACCCCTAGTGGTTAACCCCTTCCCTGCCAGTGTCATTTACACAGTAATCAGTGCATTTTTATAGCACTTATCGCTGTATAAATGACAGTGGTTGCAAAATAGCGTCAAAAGTGTCCGATGTGTCCGCCATTATGTCGCATAAAAATCGCAGATCGCCGCCATTACTAGTAAAAAAAATAATAATAATAAAAATGCCATAAATCTATCCCCTATTTGTAGACGCTATAAGCTTTACGCAAACCAATCAATATACGCTTATTGCATTTTTTTTTTACAGAAATGTGTAGGAGAAAGAAGTTAGTTTTTTTATATATTTTTTTGGGGATATTTATTATAGCAAAAAGTAAAAATATTGCTTTTTTTTAAAAAATTGTCGCTCTATTTTTATTTATAGCGCAAAAAATAAAAACTGCAGAGGTGATCAAATACCACCAAAAGAAAGCTTTATTTGTGGGGAAAAAAAAGGACGTCAATTTTGTTTGGGAGCCACGTCGCACGACCTCACAATTGTCAGTTAAAGCAACGCAGTGCTGAATCGCAAAAAATGGCCCGGTCATTGGGTAGCCAAATCCTCCGGGGCTGAAGTGGTTAAAGCACCTAATTTCTCAGTTGTTGTCAAGACTTCTGGCAGTGCACTGTTTTTTCTAGTGAGCAGCAGCTGGTGACATCATCGGATGTGCCGTTCCTTCAGAGCTCTGTGCCGCAGTAGTGATGTCATCCCAGCTTGGCTATTCAAGCAGCCACAGCCCCCAAGCCCAGAAAGAAGACCGGGTGAAGATGGGAGCATTTCAGCATTGAAATTAAGCAGGGGAATTTATTATTTTTTTTCTTAAAGTTTACTACCTCTTTAATCATAATCTAGTTAAGCGAGACCATGCTAAAGTGTACAAGTCTGCCTTGTAAATGTATTCCCCAAAGTAAAAAAAAGTGTACATTTTTGCAATTTGCACTTTTTCCCATGTTTTATCCCTTAAACATGCTGCAAGTATAGAAAATGTGCCAGAAATCTAGTGTCTTTTTGACATGACAACACTGTGTATTCTTGGCTCTAAATTCCAAAGTAGCACAACCTACTTAATTTCTGATGCATTAAAAATAACACAAACCTCTTCTCATCTCCCTAATCCCCTTCTTGTGCACAGCCAGGGAGCCCAGGTAGTTATAAGCTTACATAAATTTTTGCAAAATCGACAGGTATTTTTTACACTTATCGACAAATACAACAAGAGAACTTTCAATGGTACATTTAGCAGACCAAGAGAGATCAAATAAGATAAATTTATTGTCAGAGATTAGGCTCCATTCACACTTGAGCATTTTGGGATCGCGGCAGAATCGCTGCGTTTCTGCCTGCAATCTCAAAACGCACTACAGTGGCAAAACGCTGGTTTAAGTGCCATTATTTATAAATGGCACCTAAAACGTGGCACAGTTCCGTCGTGATTGCCACAATATTTTTTGTGTGGCAACTGTGGCAATTTGCATCATGTTTAGTTTGTTGCCTAAAAAGGAGCAGGAGCTTCTTTTGGGCAACAAGCTTCATGTGATTTGCCATGATTGCTGCACTATATATTGTGGCAAACCCACATCACCTTTTAGGTGCCATTGAAAATATTGGCACCTGAACCTGCATTTTACTATTTTAGTGCGTTTTGAGATTGCAGGCAGAAACGCAACAGTTCTGCCATGATCCCAAAACACCCAGGTATGAATAGAGCCTTACATGCACTTGAAGTTAAACACAGGCAATGTGCCTGATACTGAGCACTGCTCACCACTATTTTTTTTACATAAACTAAAATGCAATGACAGTAGGCAGTCATGATTGCATAACCTGTTGGGAAAGAGTGAAGAATCAGGAATTTTGTGTATGCACTGTCAATGTTAGATCAAAGTTGCAGGGAGTTCTTTTGAGTCATGCATTGAAAGGCAGATGTCTCCATCTGCTTTTCCCATGAGATATACACTGCGGTTAATTTACTAAAAATGACGAGTGCAAAATCTGGTACAGCTCTGCATAGAAACCAACCAACTTCCAATTTTTTTCTCAAAGCTTAACTACTTGGAGCCCGGGCCATAGTCAAATGATGGCCACAAGGCGGCTCCTCAGGGCCGGGAGGCCGTCTATTGATGGCCTCGGCTCCTCCGGCCACTGGGGGGCGCGCGAGTGTGCCTGTCGCGTCACTGAGGTGCCGATGCGCGTGCCTGGTGGCCGCGATGTCCCCCAGGTACCCGCGATCGGCCGTTACACAGCCAAGGACGTGGATCTCTGTGTGTAAACAATTTTCATTAAATTTTCATTTTCGCCTGGGCAGGAAGGGGGTATATGTGCCCAGTAAGCAAGTGGTTAAAGGAGCTGTAACGTCAGAAGGTTTTATATCTTAAAGCGGAGGTATTTGTAGCTGCTGACTTTTAAAATAAGGACACTTACCTGTCCAGTGCGCCCACGATGTCGGCACCCGAGGCTGATCCGTCCCTCGGTCCTCGAATGCTGCCGCCGCCATCTACGGTAAGGGAATCAGGAACTGAAGCCTTGCGGCTTCACTTCCTGGTTCCCTACTGCGCAATGCCACTGGTCCCTGCTGTCTTCTGGGACCCGTGTGTCTCCCAGAAGACAGCGGGGGGGCGCCGGACATGGCATAGACTGCGGCAGATATGCAGGGGTCTATGCCCAGAAGTGGGTGAAAATACCTGTCTTAGACAGGTATCTGCTCCCCCCTCCCCCCTGAAAGGTGCCAAATGTGACACCGGAGGGGAGGAGGAATCCAGACAGCGGAGGTTCCATTTTTATGTGGACCTCTGCTTTAATGCATTCTATGCATTAAGATAAAAAGCCTGGGAAGAGGAGGATCTGGGCTGCTCTATACAAATCCACTGCAACAGAACATGTTTGTTATTTTTATTGAAAAAAACAAAAACAAGACTTTACAATCAAGCTGAAAGTGGTTTTTAAGCCACTCTAACCTGTATACACCATCGGCACTGACTCCTATTGTATTATCTCCCTCTGTGTGTGATTTATAAAAATAAATGCTGCAAATACCTAATTTCACTGCCGAGATTGCGATCACATGACTGGCCAGCTTTCTCCTTTCCTGCTCTGAGAGATGCAGCGGGTGGGGCTGAGATTCCTCTGCTGATGTCAGTCTGGAGGCGAAGAGGAGAGAGCTGGCTGGTCATGTGATCGCAATCTCGGCTGTGAAATTAGGTATTTACAGCATTTATATAGGTGAAACTCAAAAAATTATTCATATCAACAGAGGTTAATTGTACAATGTCAGTGAGAGAACTTCTACAACAAGTTTTTCTTTCAATGTTTATGTAGTCTTCACAGGTGCAGACATTCTTTAATTTTACTAAAATGTTCTTATGAATTAAAAAAGATCTATATGTTTGAAATGATAACATCTACATTTATTTGTGTTTCCATTTACTTGTCCAAATGCAATATTCTCGACGCACACGTTCCAGAAAATGGCTGTAGTGATGCTGGGTGCTGCAATGAACCGTAGACAATCAGAATGAAGAAATGTCATCAGCACACCAAGGATTCCTGAAAATGGTCCAAATTGATATTCACACGGTGCACATACGGCAATGTTTTGGAGCCACGCAGGGCCCCTTCGTCAGGCAAGTGACATCACTTGCCTGACAAATGGGCCCTGCGTGGCTGCGAATCATTTGCCATATGACCATCTGAATAAAGCTTTGGACCCTTTTGCAGAATCCTTGGTGTGCTGACATTTCTTCATTCTGCCATTTACTTGTGGTTTGTTCTTTGGAGCTGGGTGAAAAATTGGTTGGCAGGGCTGGCTGTCGGAAAAAAAAAAACGCAGTGAGAGATTTGTTCATCCTCTCTGTGAGGGCGATTAGACTCCATGGAAAATAAACAGTCAGTTTATAGCCAGTTTAAGATGACCAATTCCACCAATATTTTGTTGTTCCTAATTTAGTCATGTGGCTTTTTCTCAGTTACCATTAAAGAAAAAAATTAAGGGTCACTGGGTATGCCTGACTCTACAAAAAAGAATATCATCAAGTAGTGTAGGTGATTTTGACAAAATTAGGCAAATTAGGCAAAATTAGGCAAGTCATAAAAATTTGGACCATTTTAAAGGAAAAATGGGCCAAATTTTAAACTCCGTACCATGTGCTATAGGTGTCCTACACTTCTCTGCCATCTCTATCGCTCAGTGTCAGATCTTTGCAGGAGTTATTAACTATGCCAGCATTCAATCACGCATATTTGGTAGGCCTGTCCCCATATCTATAAATTTTCGGATCAAATTCTTCAGTTGTATGCCAAAAATATGAATGCAACCATTCCAAATCCCTCGCAGGTTGTTCTGCTTTCTATAATTCCTGAATCTAAAAAAAATATTAATGGAGGTATTCTACAACACTTTTTGACAGCAGCCAGGGCAGTTATTCCATGCCATTGGCAGTCAACACATGTTCCCACCCTCCTTGAATAGGTTACAGCGATAACCCATATTGAATGTCTGGAATCACTTCTGTCACAAGAATGGGGAACCTATGATCAAGGTCAATCAAACCTGGCTCTCTTCGAAGGTGTTTAGGGAATAGTTCTACTTGCTCCAAGTCTGGCCAAGAGTTTCTAGCATGTGGCAATGTGAGTTTTTTTTCTTTTTTTTTTTTCTACTGGTCTTAGATGTTTTGTATCTTTATACTGTGTATATAAACACACACATTGCTTATTTACCTGATAAAATCGGATTCAACATAAGAGCAACATGGGGCTCTGCTTCATCCTAAGTAAGAGTATATAATAAAGTGATTGATTACACATAGGTGCATACTGCATAGATGTTTGCAGTTTTATGCGTGTTAAATTAGTTGTAATGGTAGAAGGTTTTATACCTTAACGCATTCTCTGCATTAAGGTAAAATAAAAAAGTGAGAAGAGAGTGGGGGTGGGCCGTACGGTGTGTCATTGAAAACACAGCATGCGGCTCCCGGATCAAGCTCACATGAGCTAGCAGCAAGCAGCTAGGCCGGGCAGGGGTTCTGTTATCCTGACTGGGTGTCATATGACGTCCAGCAGGATAACATACAGGGGCAGGCAGCTCAGTCTGACACACTACATCTCCAATGGTAGTAAGGAGCCTCTGACAGACTCTTCTTACCACGTGTTCAGCTGTGACCAATCACAGCTGATCATTGCGTGAACCAGGAAGTGCCGGTAAACGGCATTTCTTGGTTCGCGCTGACAGGGAGAGCCAATCGGCGGCTCTCCCTGTCAGAAGGGGGGTCTGTGCTGATAATCAGCACATTGTTTGTCAGCACAGCCCCCATCAGATGTGCCCATCAGCTGCCAGTCAGTGCCCCATCAATAACTTCTGTCAGTGCCAATCAGTGCCCAGCAGTAACACCTGTCAGTACCTCGTCATCAGTGCTGACCATCAGTGCCATCTATTAGTGTCCATCAGTGCCGCCTATCAGTGCTGCCTATTGTTGCCCATCAATTCTACATATCAGTGCCGCCTCATCAGTGCCCGTGAAGGAGAAAACAAAATTTTATGACAGAAACTGTTGGTCTTTTTTAGTTTGTTTAGCAAAAAATAAAAACCCCAGAGGTGATCAAATACCACCAAACAAAAGCTCTATTTGTGGTAAGAAAATTAATAAAATTTTGTTTGGGTACAGTGTTGCATGACTGGATAATTGTCATTCAAACTGTGACAGCTGGAAATTGTCCTGGGCAGGAATAGGTTTAATATGTTTTATTAGCCTTCTAGACCTTGTAATTGTAGTAAAAGGGTGTTTGGTGCCTAAATGACCAGTATATTCTTTTTAAAAAGAAAGGTTGGTCTTTATTGAGAAGATATAAAAAAAACAAGATATACACAGACATTTCCTACACAAAATACATGGCAAAAATCAGTACACAACAGCAAAACAGAAATCAATATCAATCCAGCCCAGTATACTATATCAAAGCCAGGACTTTTACCCAAAGCAAATTAAAATATCATCCTAAACCTGTTGAATCCAGGGAAGCCAGACCCGGTCAAACTTCTTGGGACAACCCCTGTTACCATACGACAACTTATACATCGGTAGGTCCCAAGAGTCAACTTTGGGGGGGGCAGGGGAGGACCATTTTATAAGAATTTATTTTTTGGCGTAGAACAATAACATAGATACAAGTAACTTCATGTATCGGGGCCTCTGGTCACCGTTGTGTATCCCAAGTAGGGCCAGTTCAGGCGATATCGGGAGAGACAGTGCAAGACGGATATTGATACACCCAAAGACCTCGGTCCAGAATGACACCACCAAGGGACAGGTCCAGAACATGTGAAGAAACGTACCAACAGAAGAGTGACATTTCGGGCAGCTAGGGGATCTCTCCGGGTATATCCTGTGCAGTCTCTGAGGCGTGTAATATATACGATGTATACATTTAGTCTGCAGTACTTTATCCCTAGAGGATATCATCAATTTTGATCCATCCTCAAAACATTCCTCCCAAGTAGCTCTGTCCAGGCTGGGAACATCAGTCAGCCATTTTTCCTAAAGCGTCAATTTTAGGCGAGTCAACTACCAATAGGACAAGATAAAGAGCAGAGAGCGTTTTTTTAAGATCCTCCTGAGCCAGCAACCTCTGAATAGGGTCCGTCGCTAAACTAACAGTCTGGGGGAACTGGGCCCTAGCAGCATGTCTCAGCTGAAAATACCTGAATAGCATCCACTCTGGCAGCCCATACTGAGCAACCAACTCCCGGAAGGATAACAGCCTTCCAGAGCGAAAGACATACTGGAGGGTCTTAATGCCATACCCAGCCCAAAGGTGTGGGTCAGGGATCGTCCTAAAGTGGGGGAGGGAGGGATTATCCCATAAGGGACAGAAGGGAGAATATTGGTTCGGACGTATAAATCTCTTGCGAGCAATGGTCCATGCTTTAGGGTCGTCCTGGTGGGTCCCGGAAGAGATGGGTACGCAGCAACGCCCCGATATACCAGGTTCCCCAACTCCCGAAGCGAACCCAAGACAGCAGCCTCCAAGCAGGTGGCCGCGTTTGACTTGGATGGCATGAACCACCAGCGAACTGTGACCAGGATTGCTGCCCAATAATATACCAAGAAGCTGGGGAGTGCAAGACCACCACAACGGACTGGAAGCTGTAAGGTGGACCTTGCCAGCCTAGGCGAGGAACCCCTCCAGATAAAGGAGCCCATACAGACATCCAGCTCCTTAAAGCGGAGGTGCAGCCACAAAAAAATAAAAAAGTCAGCAGCTACTAACAGTGTAGCTGCTGACTTTTAATAAGGACACTTACCTGTCCTACTCGCCCGCGATGTCTGTCCTGCCACGGCGATCGATCGCTGCTGGCAGGTCCCGGCTCCTCCATCCTGAGTAGGGGAAACAGGCAGTGAAGCCGTAAGGCTTCACTGCCCGTTTCCTACTGCGCATGCGCCACTCGCACGGCGCTTTGTGAATGGGTGGCTTGCCTCCTGGGATACACACAGTTCCCAGAAGGCAGCGCAGCCCATTCACAAGAAGAGGAAGCGGAAGGAGACCCACCACGGACAGAGAAGAGGAACATTAGAGGCAGATTAGGGGACTTCCGCATAGCAACAGTATAATTTTTTTTTTCTATAATTTTTTTTTATTTTTTTTAGGATTTTTAGTGTAAAGATTTTTTCAGGGTGGACCTCCGCTTTAAAAAGACCAGTATATTCTTATGTGCAACCGCTTTATATGAATCTACCATCAAAGATGTCTACAAATTTGATGAGTGCTTTTTAGATCTCTAAAAACCTTTATTTATTATTTGGCTTGTTTAGAATTTTTTCTTTTTTTTATATATATTGATGTGCAAGAACTATGCATTGTGGTGCTATATGAAACTGTACTTCAAAGTATGTGCTGATATTTGCTTATGATGTACGTAGTATTATGATACATATTTTCTTTTTCACTTCACTACTTTGTAACTTTGTACTTTTTCATGCTACTAATAAAGAGTTTGGATTTAAAAACCTTATTTATGAAATGTACAATGTTAAAATTTCAACACTTGCATTAGGCAGCCCATTCATTTTTTGCTGGCAACCCACAAGAAACAGACCAAAAAACAGATGTGCACATTTTTCCCTATAATAGCACACCACAACGCTGCAGTGTGCTATACTGTTGGCACACAGCACATCACAAAAGTGTGTTTGAGTTTTTTTAGAGAGTATTATATTTGTCTTTCAACACAAGGGAATATATCATAGCAAAATCATTTGTGTACAAGTTTTACCAATTTATCAAATACATTTTGGATAGCTATGGAAAGGTTATTGTCATCTTGTCATTTTCTTTCACATTGGGGAGATTTACCTTCACTTTTTGTTCAGTGATGTAACAGAAAATCTCTCCAAAGTCAGGGGTACAGGTGTCTCCATTGAAAGATTTCCCCTATTCTCATGACAAATCAGCATGTTGGATTTTCTATCAGTTTTCTGTGTAATGAACAACGGTCAGCAGGACAAACCGAGTAGGTAAATCTTCTCAGCGGGGACATATGCACAAATTTTGATTAAAATAATACCGGTATATATTTTTTTACTAATTATTTTTATAGTCATTTCCACATCACATTTTATCATCAGATATGTTTCTAATGTCTATGGATATCCATGGAAACCGTGAGGCACAGTGAGTCATCATATGGGCACAGTGAGGCATGCAGATGGACACACTAGGCTTATACTCGAGTCAATACGTTTTCCCATTTTTTGGTGGTAAAATTAGGTACCTCGGCTTATATTCGGGTCAGCTTATACTTGAATATATACGGTAATTACATTTTTATGCTTCTATTATAGCAGAGAATTGTGGAGTTCTGTATTTAGCAACTCTCCCTTACTTTTGAGTCCTTTTGTTATTTTCTCAGCTTTTGTGATTTGTTTTTTTTATGCATGTACTTTTTAAGAATTTAATTTGTGTTTTCAGTTTAGATTTTGGTGCATAATATGAATAATATTGTAGCTGTAATTGGTCAGACAGCTTATTCCAAAGTGTTTAGAACTTACCTGAGGTTAAAGGGGGGGTATACACTATGAGAAAATTATTCCGTACAAGGCACAATCGTTCGATTTTCCTATAGTGTGTATGCAACTTTGACATCCAATTCAGACTTTGCAAGCAAAAATTTCTGAAGGGTCAAACTCCGAAATTTTTCTCGTACGTTAACAGAACAAACGATTTTCATTTAATCTGTATAATATTCGTACAAGAAAAATCAGAAACGATAGACTGCGCATGATCAGAAACACTAAACAACAAAAAAAAGCCTTTGTCGTACTAGAATTTTCGTACATTATTTCTTTCCTTGTTCTGACTTGCTGTGAAACAACTAGGAATATTGGACAATCGTTTGCCTGATTTTCTCATAGTGTGTACTCCCCTTTAGGAATAGGTTCTACTTCCTAAAATGTAATTAATGCTAATGTGAACTAGAGTAGTTCCAGACAGTTATGCAGTGCATACGTAAATCTGATTACATGCCCTATGTACTCTTAAAAAAGTGTTTTAGGCTTCAAAAACAATATTTCAATTGGGAACATTAATTGTGTACATCCTAATCTTTTGCACCACTCAATTATGTAAACAGCTTTACAGACCCTTTTTTTCAGGAAATGCTTCTCTGCATGTTTTCTTTTATGAATACGGTTTGCGTGCTTTGATGAAAATTTCAAAGTATTCTCAACTGAAATTTTCCAAATTTTGAAAGAATATTTTTTTTAAATGAACTCGATGATTTGCTTTTTAGCAATGTAACTCATGTAGCCATATAAGGCTCATTGCACACTGATGCAGCTATATAGCTTAACCACTTCAGCTCCGGAAGGTTTTACCCCCTTCCTGACCCGGCCATTTTTTGCGATACGGCACTGCGTTACTTTAACTGACAATTGCGAGGTCGGACGACGCTGTACCCAAATAAAATGTATATCATTTTTCTCTTATCGTCCATGGACCGACACAGCTCTCATACTGATTACATGTGGGTATATGTCCCTGCTTGCAGGAGAAGACCTAGACAGAATGTTAGATGTTAAAACATTCTAGAACAAGCCAGAGCTGAACAGCCCCGCCCAGGGGGGCGGTCCCTCCGGACATTACCCTCCCACCTGCAGCCAGCAGCCTCAGTTTTTTTCTGCCTAGCAGAAGGAGAAGACGTGGCTCTCTCAGGAGCCAGTCTCCTGGAAGATTTTTACTTTTAAAATGTTATTCCTTTGGGAATTTTTTATTATTTTATTTTTGAGACCTTCATTCAACTGTCGGCTGGGCAACAGGTTGGGTACACTAGTATCCTCGTAGTCTTCCCTGTCCGACCATCGAGCGTGCTGATCCTCGCCTTGTGTGCGTGAGACTCAGTTCACGACGTACCCCATGGCTCCAGGGGTGGCCGGGTTGCTTTCATGCTCCCGCGGTCCTCTCAAGATTGAACAGTACCTACTGTATCTTTCGCGGTTGACCGGGCCGACAGCTACGCAGTACGACTCTGTGATAGGTCTGTCTGAAACAAGCCAGTGGGTCCCTCTATTGGCACCAAGGGTGTTCTCCGAGGTGCTTGCGGGACGGGTAAGTAGTCTCTCCTGAAAAGAAGGTGAGTACATGCTGGCTGTGTCTCTGTGTGTGGGGGGTTCTCCCTGTCTCCCCCCTGTTATGCTGCTCTCTGCACCCTGCTGGTGCTGTGCTGTGTGGGGATGCCTGGGGCGGTCGTTCTGCCCTGGGGGGGCCGCTCCATGTCTATTTAATAGGCTGGAAAGTGTTCTGGAGGACTGTGTGTGGGGTTTTGCGTGCGCCATTGGCGCGGTATTTTAAATTTAAAAAGTGCGCCATCGGCGGCCATTTTGCCGCGGCTCAAGCACAGCGATACAAGCGCCCGGCGGCCATTTTCTTGTAGCCACGGCGCTTTTAGTTTCGTTTTCGGCCTCTAGCGGCGCTGCTGAATGGCACAAATTACCTCTCTCCTTACAGATTCTTCACTCTCCTCAGGCTTTGCCCGCGCTAGCAGCGCGGCTCATACAGCGGAACCGAGTGGTCCCTAAGGGTGGTGAGTCCTCCGGGTATCCCCTCCTCAGCCTCAGCACATCCAGTGGGTGGACTGTACTATTCACTGTAATAGTGTATAAGGTCTCAGAGGGTGGCAAATATGGAGTCTGGTTCACCTGCTTCCCCACTCTTGTCAGAGGCAACTGGCAGTGCTCCAGCACCTGCGGTCCCTATGGACCAGTTGTCGGCAGCCCTGGAATCATTCCTTGTCAAGCTGGAAGCGGTGTGCGAACGCACGGGGGCTGTAAAGCGCCCCCTCCCCACACACTCTCCACATGGGGAGTGTTCTGACTTAGATATGGGCCTAGCTACTGCTGCTGAGGACCCTAGTTCTGAAGATATTGATGTGTTTGGACAGGACCTTCCTTGTGAGGAAGACCCCTGTCTTGAACCACCTACTGACAGGGTGCTTGTAAGTGAGCTCATTGATGCTGTGAGGGACACTTTCAAGCTGAATGTTGAGGCTGAGGAACCTCAGGTGGAAACTATGAGCTTTGGTTCTTTGAAAGCCGTGTCTTCAAAAAAGGTTTTTCCATATGTGCCTTTTTTTGATACATACTTTGACCAAGTCTGGGATAAGCCGCAGAAGGCTTTGGCGGTCCCACGGCGCATAGCCTTAAGGTACCCCTTTAAGGGGGACCTAGTTAAGAAGTGGGCTCATCTCCCCCAGTGGTCGACCCCCCGGTCGCCCGTTTGAATAAGTATACCATGCTCCCAATGGAAGGGACTCCTGCATTTAAGGATCCTGCTGACAGGAGGTCAGAAGTGGCGTGTAGAACTATGTTCACCTTATTGGGGGCCGCCTTACGCCCTATAGTGGCGGCGACACGTGTCTCAGACACTCACAGGCTGGGCACGGATATTGCACCAGACTGTGCAGGAGCATAATCTCCCTCCTGAAACCATTGCCCTGGCTCACCAGCTTGCGCAGGGTTTAGTCTTTGTGTGCGACGCCACTGTGGATGCGACCCCTTTAATAATGGGGGCCTCTATTTCTCCTGTGGTGATGTGTCGCCTTATCTGGCTGAAATGCTGGTCGGCCGATCTAGCTTCCAAAAAGCTCCTGGCTGACTTGCCTTTTAAGGGCGGTAGACTGTTTGGGGCCGCCCTGGATGACATTATTAAAAACGTCACAGGAGGTAAGAGCACCTTCCTTCCCCAGTCTATTAAGGGAAAGGAGCCCCAACGCAGGCCGGGCCCTTCCTTTCCGGCGAAGAAGAAGTTTTTTCGTCAGTCAGATTCCACGGGTAAGCCCACCCAGACTGGAAAAAGTACGACTGGGGGACAAAGACGTCCCTGGGTGCGTAAGCCTACCAAGCAAGCTTCCAAGTCCACCACCGCATGAAGTCTTGCCCCTGCCCGACTCTGGGGCGGGGGGACGTCTTTGCAGGTTCTCGGTGCGGTGGACCTCCCGGATCTCCGACCGGTGGGTGTGTGAGGTGGTCACCTCGGAAAACAGGATAGAGTTCCGCTCGTGGCCCCCAAGCAGGTTTTTTCCCTCGAACCTCCCTCTCCTTCCGGCCCGCCGGACGGCCCTCTTGAGGGCCGTACAGGATTTGCTCGGTCGCGGAGTAATTGTGCCGGTTCCGTCACAAGAGAGGTTTCAGGGGTTTTACTCAAACCTGTTTGTTGTCCCGAAAAAGGACGGGGTTCAGCCAATCCTGGACCTCAAGGCCCTGAATGCCTATGTGAGGGTACAAAAATTCAGGATGGAATCCATTCGCACGGTGATCGCGACACTCCACCAGGGGGATTTTTTGGCGTCCCAATCTGCGCAAGCCACCGGAGGTTTCTGCGCTTTGCCATAGGCGAAGTCCACTATCAGTTCGTGGCCCTTCCCTTCGGCCTAGCATCGGCACCACGGGTTTTCACCAAGGTGCTGGCCCCGGTTCTAGCTTTGCTGAGACAGCGAGGAATTGTTATCGTGGGCTATCTAGACCAGTGATCTCCAAAGTGCAGCCCGCGGGCCACGTCCGGCCCGCTAGGACATTTTGTCCGGCCCGCAGCTTCAGTCATCAGACTCACTGCAGGGACGGACTCTGCTCGAATTGCGGGGATTGCTCTGCCTTCTGACAGGCATTGAGGGTGTGTGCCAACAAAGCCAGCCTCCCCCCCCCCCAGCACATTATTTTCCCCATTCCCCATCACCGACTGCTATTTCCCTGTAGATCAGCGTGTTCTGTGCTGCTTCTCTGAAGGGCTGGCATTAGAGCAGACACACTGCACTTCCCAGGTCCCACCCACTTTTACACAGACACGCTGATCTAACTGCGGGGCAGGAGCTGGGACTCTGCACTGAAATAACATAGGCTCATAGATCAGCGTGTCTTTTTTAAAGTGGGCGGGACCCGGGAAGTGTAGTGTGTCTGCTCTAATGCCAGCCCTTCAGAGAAGCGGCACAGAACACGCTGATCTACGGGGAAATAGCAGACATTGATGGGGAAAAGAATGTGCTGGGGGAGGAGGCTGGAGACATAAGTGAGGGGGGGGCTCTGATGGGGGAGAAAACTGTGTGTGGGGCTGTGAAGTAGAAAACAAATGTGGGGGCTCTAATGGGGACAAAACTGTGTGTGGGATCGCTCTGATGGGGATGTAGATGTTCTGGGGGGGGGTCTGATGGGACACAAGTGTGGAGGGGACCCTGATGGGGGACACAGGTGTGGAGGGTGCTGAGATGGGTGACACAGGTGTGGAGGGGACCCTGATTGGGGACACAGATAGGGGACACAGGTGTGGAGGGGACCCTGATGGGGACACAGGTGTGGAGGGGGCCCTGACGGGGGACACAGGTGTGGAGGGGGCTGTGATGGGGGACACAGGTGTGGAGGGGACCCTGATGGGGGACACAGGTGTGGAGGGGGCTGTGATGGGGGACACAAGTTTGGAGGGGGCTGTGATGGGGGGACACGAGTTTTGGGGGGACAAGTGTGGAGGGGGCTCTGTTGGGGGGACACGAGTGTGGAGGGGGCTCTGATGGGGGGACACGAGTGTGGAGGGGGCTCTGATGGTAGGACACGAGTGTGGAGGGGGCTCTGATGGGGGGGCAAAAAAGTGTGTTGGGGGACACAAGTGTTGGGTGAAGGACTCTGATGGGGACACAAATGTGGGGGGACAAACACATGTGGGGGTGCTGATTGGGACATGGGCAGGAAGGGTTTTAATGGGGGGAGGTGGCTCTGGGGGGACACAAGCGTGTGGCAGGAGTTCTGATGGGGACACAAATGTGTGGGGGGTGGCTGTGATGGGAACAGAAATGTGCAAGGGGGGGTGTTAATGGGGACAGAAGCATGTAGGCAGGGTCTGATGAGGACACAATTGTGTGGGAAAATTCAGCTGGGGACACAAATGGGCAGGGAGGCTCTGACAGGAACACAGATGTAAGGCCTCATGCACACTTAATGTTTAGCCCTGGTGCACGAGGCTCTGGCATTTAGGTGAAGGCAGAGGATACTGGTGCACCATCCAGCCCCGCTGATGGCAGCCTTTTTTTAAATTCTACTCTATTCCATAGCTGAGGAGTCATTTATAAATAGCTTCTTTTTTTTTCCGGCCCGCGAATATCTGTAAAATATACAATGTGGGCCTCGAAGTAAAAAGTTCGGAGACCCCTGATCTAGACGATCTCCTTCTCAGAGCAGAAAATGGCTCAGAATTGGAGGAAAATGTGACGATGGTCAGTCAGACCCTCCGGGACTTCGGATGGGTTCTGAACACGCAGAAGTCGGCTCTAGTCCCGACTTAGCGCCTGGAGTATCTGGGTCTGCTCCTGGACACTTCGGCAGCGAGGGTGTTTCTACCCTCAGAGAAGTTACTGACACTTAAGTCTGCAGTGCGGGTTCTGACGTCCCGAAAATGGTCGTCAATTCGCTTCTGCATGAGAGTCCTGGGACTAATGGTGGCCTCCTTCGAGGCGGTTCCGTATGCCCAAGCACACACTCGGGCATTGCAGAAGAGAATTCTGTCGGTTTGGGACAAGTCCCCATTGTCATTGGATCTTCAGATCCAGGTGAGTCACTCTGTCAAGGCGTCCCTGACGTGGTGGCTGAGATCCCCGGCTCTTCGGGCCGGGAAGTCGTTCCTCCCCATCCACTGGACGGTGATCACAACGGACGCCAGCCTGACGGGCTGGGGAGGAGTGTGGGAAGTCCTGTCCGCTCAAGGGCTCTGGACTCCAGCCGAATAGCGTCTCCCAATCAACGTCCTGGAATTGCGGGCGATCAAGCTGTGTCTCGCCGCATGGTCGAAGAGGCTACAGGGCCGCTCGGTCAGAATCCAGTCGGGCAACGCCACGGCCGTGGCGTATATCAACCATCAGGGGGGCACTCGGAGCTCGGCTGCGGCATCCGAGGTCGCCCACATCCTAAGATGGGCGGAAAGAAGCGTGCTGGCGCTGTCGGCCGTTTACATTCCGGGCGTAGAAAACTGGCAGGCGGACTATCTGAGCCGCCAGTCCCTGGACCAGGGGGCGTGGTCCTTGCATCCGGAAGTGTTTTCAGCTCCTTTGTCGACGATGGGGCACTCTGGATGTGGACCTGATGGCGTCTCGACTCAATCGCAAGGTGTCGAGGTTTGTGGCCCGGTCCAGGGACCCCTGGGCGGATGCCTCGGACGCGTTGGTGGCCCCGTGGGGTCAGTATCGCCTGATGTATGTCTGCCCTCCGCTGCAGTTGATTCCTCGTCTGCTGCGCAGGGTAGAGGCCGAGGGCATTCCGGTAATCCTCATTGCTCCGGACTGGCCTCGGCATCATTGGTACGCCGACCTGGTACTTCTCGTCGCGGACGTCCCTTGGCGCCTGCCCTTGAGGGAGGACCTTCTATCTCAAGGTCCTATCTTTCATCCGGCTTTACAGTCTCTGGCTTTAACGGCATGGCTATTGAGAGCCAGGTGCTGAAAGACCGAGGCCTGTCAGATTCGGTAATTTCAACCATGCTTAGGGCACGGAAGTCTTCTTCTAGGAAGATCTATCACTGTACCTGGAGAGCTTACATCGCTATGTGCGAGGAACTGGACTGGCGTCCACGGACGTACTCTGTTCCCAGAATCCTGAGGTTCTTACAGCGTGGTGTTGCTCAAAGGCTGGCTTTGAGCACTATTAAGGGACAGATTTCGGCTTTGGCCGTTTTCTTTCAAAGACCCCTAGCTGGTCATTCCTTGGTTAGCACTTTTGTGCAGGGGGTACGCCATGTGGTTCCACCTGCCAAGCCCCCGCTCCCTCCTTGGGATCTGAACTTGGTGCTTTCGGTTCTTCAGGAATCTCCTTTTGAGAATATAAGGGATATTCCTCTTTCAACTTTGTCTCAGAAGGTGGCTTTTTTTAGTGGCCATCACTTCTGTTAGACGGGTGTCTGAGTTGGCGGCTTTGTCATGCAAGTCGCCTTACCTTGTCCTCCATAAGGATAAGGCGGTATTGCGACCGCGACCGTCTTGTCTTCCTAAGGTGGTTTCGGCTTTTCATCTTAATGAGGACATTGTCCTTCCGTCCTTGTGCCCTCATCCATCGCATCCTAGAGAGGTTGCGCTTCACAATTTAGATGTGGTGCGTGCCTTACGGGTATACCTGGCGGCTACTGCTCCTATTCGGAAGTCTGACTCGCTGTTTGTATCTGTCTCTGGTCCGAAACAGGGCCAAGCGGTGTCGTCTGCCACCATTTCAAGGTGGATCAGGCAGACCGTTATACAGGCTGTCATGAACCTTTGAATACTGAAGAATTTCTCCTTTGAATCTATTACACAGTGGGGGGTCTTCTGCCCTGTCTTAAGGCTAACCTCCCCTCCAGACGGCTCCATGGTCTGGAAGAAAAGCATTGTTCTGTGTTTGACTGTTTGTTTATGTACTTTAATTACCCCCTGGGGCTTCTGTGTCAATACACATTCTGTGTCAATACACATCTCAGTTCTCCTATTCAAGCTATCGGACCAATCCCGGCTGACCCTGTTTCAAGTCCTCATTTGCATGGCCAAGAGAACCTAATTGAGAAACTACAATGTACTTTACAATTGACCAATAGGAAAGTGGTTGTTGGGGGCAGGGTGTTCAAACTGCTGTATAAACGTGTGTGTGTGTGTGCATCCAATAAAATGAGATTCCTGTTTGAACTTACATACAGCCTGCCTGGTGTTTGTTCTGAGCTATCACAAATGGATTAGAATGTCACATAGCTGTAGCTTGAATCCTGGAGCATCGGATGACCGAACCATCAGACGTTGCGATCTGCAATATGATCCAATAGTAGCAGAGGAGTGTCGGGAGAGTGGAACCGAGCGAGCAAAGGGGCTCGTTACACAGGCCTATGCCATTAGGGGACGGGCGCCTCCCTTCCCGGTCACGGCACATTCCACCAGGGCAATCAGTGCTTCCTGGGCTTTCCGACATCAAGCGTCGGTTGCACAAGTGTGCAAGGCGGCAACCTGGTCGTCCGTTCATACCTTTTCAAAGTTCTACAAGGTTGATGTGGCTGCATCTTCGGATGCTTCCTTCGGCCGCAAAGTGTTGCAGGCCGCTGTTTAATGTTGCAACTCCTCCGTTGAGGAGCTCTGCTGGTTTGGAGTGAAGTTTTGGTTGTTCCTTACTTTTTTGCTCCCACCCTTTTCTTATACTGCTTTGGAACGTCCCACATGTAATCAGTATGAGAGCTGTGTCGGTCCATGGACGATAAGAGAAAATAGGATTTTTGTACTCGCCGTAAAATCCGTTTCTCTGACGTCCATGGACCGACACAGCACCCACCCTTCCTTTTAAGTTTGTACTGCTTTGTTACGAACTGAGGCTGCTGGCTGCGGGTGGGAGGGTAATGTCCGGAGGGACTGCCCCCCTGGGCGGGGCTGTTCAGCTCTGGCTTGTTCTAGAATGTTTTAACATCTAACATTCTGCCTAGGTCTTCTCCTGCAAGCAGGGACATATACCCACATGTAATCAGTATGAGAGCTGTGTCGGTCCATGGACGTCAGAGAATCGGATTTTACGGTGAGTACAAAAATCAAATTTTTTCCCACAAATAGAGCTTACTCTTTCACTCATGGACCGACACAGCTTCTCTATTGACATAGTGGGTATTATCCGTTAATTAGGAGTGACTAGGCAGAAAACTTGCATCACACCTTTTACAGTACCGCCCAGGGGGCGGACCCTCTGGGTATATCCCCTCAGTCTGCATCTCGCAGATCAGTTTTTTTCTGTCTAGCAAGGTGTAGGATATGGCTCCCTTCGGGCCCATGCTGGTCCGGGGGAAAAAATTATTTTTTCTACAAAGATTTTGGATGGAGTCGGTTCGATCTGTTTTTTTTTTTTTTTTAAAGGTACATTTTTTATTAATTTTTTTTTTTCAAAACAAGACATACAATAGACAACAAACAGACACACATGGAGCGAACATCGCCCAATCCAGTACAGTGCAAAAAATGTTTTTTAGAAAGCTGGTAAACAATTGGCATATATCAGGAAGACCATATTCAGTCACATTTTTAAGGAGCAGGAGAGACAGTGCTCTCAGAATCAACCCAGTAGCCCCAAACCTTCCTGAATTTTTTCGGACACCCTCTAGCCTCATTTGTCAGTTTGTATAATGATACAGCATGGTTAATATTTGTGAGCCAGAAGGAAATAGTGGGCAAGGATGGAGACTTCCAATGGAAGGTTATTGCTTTCTTAGCATAAAACAATACTATTCTCAGAAATGTTTGTGTATTCTCGGATATACTATCATCATCAATATAACCCAGTAAACACCCTAAAAGATTACAGACATTAGGTAATTGTGTCAATTAACTAATTAAGGCCGTGACCTCCGACCAGAACTTCCTGATCGGAGCACACTCCTACATTAAATGAAAGAACGTGCCATCAGCCATGCCGCAACGAGAGCATAATGCAGGGGGCAATCTATTCAGTTTAAATAGTAAGCATGGAGTAAAGTAGGATCTGTATAACAATTTAGTTTGTATTACTTTATCACGAGAAGAGATGACAGAGGGAACCTGGAGGGGCAAAAGCTCCTGCCAGATTTCCTCCGTCAGCTCAGGAATATCAGCTCTCCAGCTGGCAGCCGTCTTGCTCAGCCTTTGGGTCGTGGAATGCAGAAGGAACCTATAATATGTAGAAACTAGCTTGGTGTGAGAGGAGTCGGTCAACATACGTTCCAGTGGGGAGAGCTGAATAGATATGTTGCGAAGACCAAACTGCGTTGCTGCACTGTGGCGTATCTGTAGGTAGAGGAAGTAAGCTGTGCGTGGTAGATTGTAATCTCTACGAAATTCATCAAAAGAACGAAAAACATTGTCTGAGAATAAATGCTAAATAGTTTTCTCTTATCATCCATGGACCGACACAGCGGCTCTTATTCACTGAACGTGTGGGTTATGTCCCTGCTTGCAGGAGAAGACCTAGGCAGAATGTGAGATGTTTATACATAAAAGCCAGAGCTGAACAGCCCCGCACAGGGGGCGGTCCCTCCGGACATAACCCACCCCCTGCAGTCCGCAGACCTCAGTTTTTTTCTGCCTAGCAGAAGAAGACGTGGCTCTCTCAGGAGCCTGTCTCCTGGAAGATTTTTATTCCTTTGGGAATTTTATTATTTTATTTTTGAGACCTTCAATTAACTGTCGGCTGGGCAACAGGTTGGGTACACTAGTATCCTCGTAGTCTTCCCTGTCTGACCATCGAGCGTGCTGATCCTTGCCTTGTGTGCGTGAGACTCAGTTCACGACATGCCCCATGACTCCAGGGGTGGCTGGGTTGCTTTCATGCTCCCCCACGGTCCTCTCAAGATTAAACAGTACCTGACAGACAGTTTCTCTCGCTGTGGATCGGGCCGACAGCTACGCAGTACGACTCTGTGATAGGTCTGTCAGAAACACACCAGTGGGTCCCTCAGGGGACGGGTAAGTAGTCTCTCCTGCCACAGGTGAGTACAAACTGCTGTGTGTGTTTCTCTGTGGGGGATTTTCCCTGTCTCCCGCTGTGTTTTATTGTCACTCTCTGTCACCATTGCTGGCGCTGTGCTGTGGGGGGTGCCTGGGGGTCATACTGTCCTGGGGGGGGGGCTCATTGCTAGTCTGCATATATGCTGGGGGCTTTTTGTGTTATTTTGGGGTCTGGGCGCCGTTTTTGGCGCTGTGTGTGTGCTGTGGTGTGTTTTACATTTATCTGCACATGGTGGCCATTTTGCTGCGTATCGCCTCAGTGAAGTGCGGCGGCCATTTTCTTGTAGCCCGCGCGCATTTCAGCACTAGTTTGGCCTCTATCGCAGCTGTAACAGCGCAAATCTCCTCACAATCTCCCCACAGCTCACTCGCGCTGACACAGCGCGGTACAGACAACGTAGCTGAGCGGTCCTGGTCCGGTCTGGTGAGTCCCCTGGGCGCCCCTCCTCAGTCAGCACAGCCTGTGGGTGGACTTTTGTTTATCTGAGGAGTCTCAGAGAGGGGCAACATGGAGTCAGTGTCACAGCTTCCCCTTGCATGAGGCAACAGGCAGTGCTCCAGCACCTGCGGTCCCTATGGACCAGTTGTCGGCAGTCCTGGAATCATTCTGACCAGGAGGGAAGCAGTGTGTGAGCGCAAGGGAGCAAAAAAAAAAAAGCCCCTCTCCCCACTTTATTTAAAAAAAATAATAATAATAAGGGGGTGTGCGCTGATTTGGATATGGGCCTAGCCACTACCACTCAGGACCCTAGCTCTGAATATGTTTGATGGTTTTGAACAGGACATTCCTTGCAAGGAAGACTCCAGTTCTGAGTCAGTAAATGACAGGGCGCTTGTTAGTGAACTCATTGCTGCAGTAAGGGACACTCGCAAGCTAAATGCTGCGGATGCAGAACCTCAGGCGGACATTCTCCTTTGGTTCTTTTAAGGCCGGGCCTTCTAAAAAGTTTTTTTCCATATGTACCTTCTTTGACCAGCTCATTGATAAGGTCTGCATAAAGCCGCAGAAGACTTTTATGGTCCCGCTGCGTTTGCCTATCAGATACCCCTTTTGAGATGCCCTACTTAAAACGTGGGCTTCTCCCCCAGTGAAAGGTATGTACCGCTCCAAGCTGTGAAGCTCCAAGGAATGCTCCCGCCCTGATACTGGAACAGGTGCTGGCTCTGCACTAATGCATGGGAAAGAAAAGAGCCCTGGACTGCCGCACTCTGTATAAACGATTTATTTTCAAAATTCCAAAATTAAAATCCAAAGTTAATCCATAGATTCAAAAGTCCAAAAACAGACAAAAACAGAAAACTGACATGCACGGGTGGATAGCTGACGCGTTTCACATCAAAGATAGATGCTTACTCATGAGTTATGAGACTGTCTTGGTCCAAGACAGGGCCAAGCGGCTTCGTCTGCCACCATTTCTAGGTGGATCAGACAAACTGTCATTCAAGCCTATGCTCTCAAGCGGCGGGCGCCTCCCTTTCCGATTACGGCGCATTCCACCAGGGCAATTGGTGCTTCCTGGGCTTTCCGACATCAAGCGTCGGTTGCACAAGTGTGCAAGGCGGTGACCTGGTCGTCTGTTCATACCTTTTCTAAATTTTAGAAGGTTGATGTGGCTGCATCTTCGGATGCTTCCTTCGGCCGCAAGGTGTTGCAGGCCACTGTTTAAAGTTGCAACTCCTCCGTTGAGGAGCTCTGCCTTGTTTGGAGTGAAGTTTTTGGTTTTTCCATTTATACTGCTCTCATCCCTCTTGACACTGCTTTGGGACATCCCACACGTTCAGTGAATAAGAGCCGCCGTGTCGGTCCATGGATGATAAGAGAAAATAGGATTTTTGTACTCACCGTAAAATCCTTTTCTCTGACATCCATGGACCGACACAGCACCCACCCTTCCTTTTAAGTTTGTACTGCTTGTTACGAACTGAGGTCTGCGGACTGCAGGGGGTGGGTTATATCTGGAGGGACCGCCCCCTGGGCGGGGCTGGTCAGCTCTGGCTTTTAGAATGTATGTATAAACATCTCACATTCTGCCTAGGTCTTCTCCTGCAAGCAGGGACATAACCCACACGTTCAGTGAATAAGAGCCGCCGTGCCGGTCCATGGATGTCAGAGAAAAGGATTTTACGGTGAGTACTAAAATCCTATTTTTACCCCCCTTTTCGACCAGAATCCCCCTTCGGATCTGCGGAAGAACTGGTAGAGTCGAGTTCCCCCAGAGTGGAGTGTTCGGCGAGTAAGTATTACTGTCAGTGAACGACTGTAGTTTTGTTAGCTTAATAAGCCTTATAGTCATTGCCAGGACACTCGTACCCTCCCGCCCTCTAAGGGACATACGATAAATCAGGTTCTTCAGGGATTCGTAGGTAAGAATAGCAGCCTCCAAGGCAGTGGCTGCGTTGTTGGCTTCAGGAAAAAAAACACCAATGTGCATGAGCTAATTGTGAGGCAATATAATAGGTATGGAGGCAGGGTAAGGCCAATACCCCCTCCAGTACCGGTAACTGGAGGGTGGTCTTGGCAATCCTGACTATTCCCCCCCCTCCATAAAAAGGAAGTAGGGATGGAGTCTATTTCTTTAAATTTAAGCTTAGTGATATATATTGGTGAATTACCCAATACATACAGAAATCGTGGCAGGAATATCATTTTAAAAATATTAATCCTGCCCAATAAGGTAAGTGGGAGATTTGCTCAGGTTTTGAATGTGGTCTTCATTCTCCCTATAAGGGGGTCTATATTGAGTTTAGCTTAAGAGGTAATAGGGAGCTGTACCATAACTCCTAAATATCGGAAGGAGGTGACTATTTGTAGTGGGCAAGAGGAAGGTAGCCTGGGTGGGTCTGCCTGGTCAATCTGAAATAGGATGGACTTGTCCCAGTTAACCCGGAACCCGGAGAAATGCCCAAACTTGCCAATAATCTCCAGCAGGACTGGGAGAGATGACTGGGGGTCCGACAAATATATTAACATATCATCAGCATAAAGAGACACCTTCTCCTCCAGACCCCCAATCGTCAGTCCCGCAACCTCCCCGCAAGATCTTATCAGTGCTGCCAAGGGCTCTATCGCCAGTGCAAAGAGCAACGGCGACAGAGGGCACCCCCTGTCTGGTGCCTCTCTTTATCGGAAAGGGATCAGACACGGCTGCGTTCACCCTCAGTCGAGCAGTGGGTTTCGATTATAACAGCTGGACCCATCCGATGAAGGTACTGCCAAAACCAAACTTTGCCAGGACCTCCAGCAGATAAGGCCATTCGACTGAATCAAATGCCTTGTGTGCGTCCAAGGCCAGAACAGCCCTGGAACCCATCTCCGCATGAGAGGCCTGAAGATTGGTGAACAATCTCCGCAGGTTGATGGAGGTCGATCGCCCAGGGATGAACCCAGTTTGGCCCGCACCAATAATGGTAGTAATAACTGTGTTCAATCGCCGGGCGAGCACCTTGGACAAAATCTTAACTTCCGAATTGATGAGTGATATTGGTCTGTAAGATTCACATAGGAGGTGATCCTTATGTCGCTTAGGAATGAGGACAATCAGCGCCTCCGACATAGAGGGGGGTAGCTGTCCTGTTTTCATAGCAAAATCATATACCCTGCTTAGATGGGGCATAAGCAAATCTTTGTATTGCAAATACCACTCGATGGGGAACCCATCCAGTCCCAGCGTTTTGTTTCTGGCAAAGGACTGGATAGCCTCCCCAATTTCCTCAGTTGTCAGAGGAGCGTCAAGATCTGACGCCTGCTGGGTCTGAAGTCTGGGCAACAAAATGTTCGCAAGATAGTCATCCAATTCCACAATCGTGTAGTGAGCTCTAGTAGCATATAGGGAGGAGTAAAAGGAGATAAAGGCTTCCATGACCTCATTGTTCTGTTCTACCACTATGCCCTCTGCGCTCTTAATTCTGGGTATGCTGCATGGCTGATAGTCAGGTTTAGAAAGATATGCCAACCGGTTCGATCTGTAGTCACTGCTCTCCATCCGGGGGACTTTATGGCCTCCTTGGACATCAAGGACGCATACCTGCATGTTCCCATATACTCCAGACACAAGAGGTTTCTGCGATTCGCAATTGGGAAGAACCACTATCAGTTTGTGGCCCTCCTGTTTGGCCTGGCTTCGGCACCCAGGACGTTCACCAAGGTGCTTGCGCCGATTCTGACACTCCTAAGACAGCGGGGCATCGCTATCATAGGCTACTTGGACGACCTTCTTCTGAAGTCCCCTTCAATCTCAGAATTCGAGGTAAGCGTGTTCATTACCTGTCAGACACTTCAAAACTGTGGTTGGATACTAAACATGCAAAAGTCAGTATTGGTGCCGACTCAACTCCTAGTGTACCTGGGGTTGATTCTGTATTCCTCAGAGGCAAAAGTATTCCTCCCAGTGCGGCAGCTGACATCCAAGAGTTGGTCGTCACTCCGTTTTTGCATGCGAGATTTAGGCCTCATGGTAGCCTCCTTTGAGGCGGTCCCATATGCTCAATATCACACTCGAGTGTTACAGAAGGAAGTTCTGGCCAGATGGAACAAATGTCCATCATCTCTGGATTATCAAATCCGGGTAAGCCACCTAGTCAAGAGATCTTTGGTATGGTGGTTGACATCAGCCGGGAAGTCATTTCTTCCTGTGTACTGGATAGTGATCACGACGGACGCCAGCCTTACAGGTTGGGGGGGAGTCTGGGATGTTCAGTCGACGCAAGGTCGCTGGACCCCAGAGGAATCCCGCCTGCCAATCAATGTCCTGGAAATTCGGGCGATCAGGCTGTGCCTCTTCAGATGGTCTCAGAGGCTGCAAGGGTGGCCAGTCCGGATCCAGTCAGACAACGCCACAGCAGTGGCATATGTCAATCATCAAGGAGGAACAAGAAGCTCAGCTGCAGCATCGGAGGTCGCTCGCATCCTGAGGTGGGCAGAAAGGAGCGTACCGGCACTGTCGGTCGTGTACATTCCGGGTGTGGAGAATTGGCAGGCGGACTACCTAAGTCGCCAAATGCTGGACCAGGGAGAATGGTCCTTACACCCGGAAGTGTTCCAGCTCCTCTGCCAAAGATGGGGCACGCCAGACGTAGACCTTCTGGCTTCCCGACTCAATCGGAAGGTATTGAAGTTTGTGGCCCGGTCAAGGCACCCATGGGCAACGGAAGCGTTGGTGTCATCGTGGGGTCAGTATCGGCTAATATATGCCTTCCCTCCCTTAAGGCTTCCTCCCCATCTGCTTCGCAGAGTGGAGGCAGAGGGATCCTGATCGCTCCAGATTGGCCTCAGCGTCCCTGGTACGCCGATCTAGTACGTCTGGTAACAGACGTCCCCTGGCGTCTACCACTACGGGAGGACCTGCTGTCGCAAGGTCCCATTCTCCATCCTGCTTTACGGTCACTGGCTTTAACGGCATGGCTATTGAGAACCAGGTACTGAGAGACCAATCTCTACTATGAGAAGTGCTCGGAAGTCGTCCTCTAGGAAGGTTTATCACCGCACTTGGAAGGCCTACATCTCCATGTGTGAGGAAATGAAGTGGCATCCGCGTACTTATTTGCTCTCCAGAATCCTGCTGTTTTTACAGCGTGGGGTGGACCAAAGGCTTGCCTTAAGTATGATTAAGGGACAGATATCTGCCCTGGCTGTCTTTTATCAGCGACCCCTGGCGACTCACTCTCTCGTGAGTACATTTGTGCAGGGGGTTTGACATGTGGCTCCCCCGATCCGTCCCCCGCTACCTCCGTGGGACTTGAACCTGGTCCTCTTGGTTCTTCAGAAGGCACCGTTTGAGAATATTAGAGATATTCCCTTGTTGACACTTTCTCAAAAAGTGGTCTTTTTGGTGGCTGTTACGTCAATTAGACGAGTTTCTGAGCTGGCAGCCTTGTCAGCCAAGGCTCCATATTTGATGTTCCACAAGGATAAGGTGGTGCTGCGGCCGCAGCCTTCCTTTCTTCCGAAAGTCGTTTCGGCTTTTCATCTCAACGAAGACATTGTACTTCCATCCTTGTGTCCTCATCCGTCGAATCCTAAGGAGTCGGCGTTGCATTCCTTGGACGTTGTCTGAGCTCTGAGAGTATACCTATCTCCTACTTCCTCGATCAGGAAGTCAGACTCACTGTTTGTTTCGGTGGCTGGTCCCAAGAAGGGCCAAGCAGTCTTGTCGGCCACCATCTCTAGGTGGATCCGACAGATAGTAATCCAGGCGTACGCCTTAAAATGTCAAGCACCCCCCTTTCCGGTTACGGCGCATTCGACCAGGGCAATAGGTGCCTCTTGGGCTTTCCGACATCAAGCGTCTGCTTCCCAGTTATGTAAAGCGGCGACTTAGTGGTCCGCTCACACTTTCACCAAATTCTACAAAGTTGATGTAGGTGCATCTTCGGATGCCTCTTTCGGCCGCAAAGTTTTGCAGGCGGCTGTTTAGAGTTGCAACTCCTCCGTTGGAGGAGTGCTGTTTTGTGTTTGGGGTGAAGTTTACTTTTATACTGTGAGGGGGTTAACTCGGTAGCGGGTGTGTGTGACCCCCTGGTTGGGCTCCCCACACAAAAACAGGGCCAGCAGACGGAGGTTGTGGTTTTCAAAATCAAAAGGTGCGGTTTATTTCTCTATGTACAGTGACAAAAACACAGTAAAGCCAAAAAGAAACATAAACAAAATAAATCCTGGTCAGTTTGACCTCTGACTAAACATGCAGGTTTCCTAAACTAACAACTGGGATCAGCCTGGTGCTGTCCTAGTCCCTAAGTCCCTGGTTTAGTAAAAGTCCAAACAAATAGCCACACAGGCTTTGCCTCACCGCACAGGGGTTCACTCTCCCTAGACAGTCCACACAGGTCTGGTTCCAGGCATGAGCTAACACCTAATGAATCTGGGAGTTCTTATAGAGGCCTAAATGAGCTGACAAGCTTCAGCTGGTCTCATCAACTCCCTGCCTCACGACGCCCAGCACTCTCCCTAGAGGTATGAGTCATTCATGAGCCCACTAGCCTCAGCTGGGCTTCATCAACTCCCTAGTTGTATAAGTCGGCATAAAGCCTGAATCTGGGAGAAATATATCTACCCCCCTGGATGCAACCAGGTGACTTTACCTTCCTGCTGTCACATACCCCCCCCTCTTGTTTTAACCTTGGGGTTGGAACACCAGCAATCAGGCATTCATGTACTCGAGACAAAGCATCCACATTCCCCATTTGAACGCCAGGGCGATGCTTTACTGTGAAGTTGAATTCCTGTAGGGCCAGGAACCACCTATTCACTCTTCTATTTGTCTCCTTGTTTTGAGCCATCCACTTTAACGGAGCGTGATCCGTAACCATGTCAAAGTGCCTACCTAGCAGATAGTACCGAAGGGAATCTAGAGCCCACTTCACCGCTAAACACTCCTTTTCAACCGTGGCGTAATTTACCTCATGGGACTTCAACTTCCTGCTGAGGTAAATGACTGGGTGCTCTTCCCCGTTCCAGACCTGGGACAATACTGCTCCTAACCCCACATCTGACGCATCACTTTGTACGACAAAGTCTTTAGAGAAGTCGGGTGAGTACAACACTGGCTGGCTACATAAGGCTTGTTTCAAGAATTGGAATGCTGCCTCCGCCTCGGGGGTCCATTTAATCATGACCGACCCTTTCCCTTTCGTCAGGTTGGTTAGGGGCACAGCCTTAGAAGCAAAGTGGGGAATGAAGCGCCGATAATAACCCCCGATTCCCAGAAAGGCTCGTACCTGCTTCTTGCTGTTGGGACGTGGCCAACTCTGGATGGCCTCGACTTTGTTGAGTTGGGGTTTTATTACTCCCCTGCCAATGGTGTACCCAAGATATTTGGCCTCCTCCTGCCCAATGGTACACTTCTTGGGGTTAGCCGTAAACCCCGCTTCCCGGATAGAGTCTAGGACTGCTTGCACTTTTGGCAGATGTGAGGCCCAATCTGTGCTATGGACAATTACGTCATCCAGGTAAGCCGCAGCATACTTCCGATGGGGCCTCAGTATCTGGTCCATTTTCTGCTGGAATGTGGCCGGCGCATTCTGTAACCCGAACGGCATTCTCTTATATTGGAACGCCCCGTCTGGGGTTACAAATGCGGTTTTCTCTTTGGCCGACTTGGCCAGGGGAATTTGCCAATACCCTTTTGTGAGGTCAAGAGTCGTCATGTATCGGGCTGTTCCCAGCCGGTCGATCAACTCATCTATACGTGGCATGGGGTAGGTGTCAAATTTTGTAACTTTGTTCAACTGACGAAAATCGTTACAAAATCGCCAGCTCCCATCCGGTTTAGGCACCAACACAATGGGACTAGACCAATCACTTTGGGACTCCTCTATCACCCCTAAGTTCAGCATTTTCTGTACTTCCTCCCGTATTGCCTCCCGTCGGGCCTCTGGGATCCGATAGGGTTTTAACTTCACCCTTTCACCGGGCGGGGTAATAATATCATGCTCTACCCCAGATGTTTGTCCCGGCAGCTCAGAGAACACCTCCTTGTTGCGAAGCACAAACTCCTTAACCTCCTGTTGTTGGGGTTGTGACAAGGTGGCTGCTATTCCAACCTCCGGAATCACGCAACCAGTTTGAGCTGGTGACCAAGTTTCTGCGACTAGGGACTCTCTATCCCTCCAGGCTTTCAACAGATTAACGTGATATATCTGTTCGGGCTTTCGCCTTCCTGGTTGTCTGACCTTGTAATTCACTTCGCTCACTTTTTCCATTATCTCGTAGGGGCCTTGCCATTTGGCAAGGAATTTACTTTCAACCGTAGGGACAAGTACCAATATCCTATCCCCCGGGGAAAAGGTACGGGTCTTTGCTCCACGGTTGTACACTCTCTGCTGTGCCAACTGCGCTTGGGCCAAATGTTCCTTCACGATGGGCATTACCTGTGCAATTCGATCTTGCATCAGGGCGACATGCTCAATCACACTCCTGTGGGGAGAACTCTCACTTTCCCAAGTTTCCTTGGCAATATCCAACAGCCCTCTTGGGTGTCTCCCATACAGTAACTCAAAGGGGGAGAATCCCGTAGAGGATTGGGGCACCTCCCTAATAGCAAACATCAAATAAGGAAGTAGACAGTCCCAATCCTTTCCATCTCTATCCACCACTTTCTTCAACATTTGTTTTAGGGTTTTGTTGAATCTTTCAACCAGCCCATCGGTTTGGGGGTGATACACAGATGTACGCAATTGCGTCACTTTGAGCAATTTACACAGCTCTTTCATAACCCGGGACATAAAGGGTGTACCTTGGTCCATAAGCAGTTCTTTACAAATACCCACCCGGCTAAAAACAAGAGATAGCTCTTTGGCTATGGTTTTGGCCGAGGTATTTCTGAGAGGGATCGCTTCTGGATAACGGGTGGCATAGTCCATTATAACCAATATGTACTGGTGCCCCCTAGCGGACTTGATTATAGGACCTACCAAATCCATTGCGATTCTCTCAAACGGGACCTCAATGATGGGTAGAGGGACCAGCGGGCTACAGAAATGTGGCATCGGGGCCGACCTCTGACACACAGGGCAGGAGGAACAATAATTTTCTATGTCCTTCATCACCCCAGGCCAATAGAATCTCTGTAATACCCTCTCTCGGGTTTTCTCTGTCCCCAGATGACCTCCAAGAATGTGCCCATGGGCCAACTCCAACACCAACTTCCTGTAAGGTTTGGGCACCACAAGCTGCTCAACGGTTTCTTCTGCCCTTTTTGCCACCCGATACAGTAGGTCCTTCTCTACGCTGAAGTATGGGTAAGTGCAGGTATTATCTGGGTTCACTAACTCGCCATCTATTTCCACTACGTTTTCCCGTGCCTTTATTAGGGCGGGGTCTTTTAACTGTTCTGTGGCAAAATTTTCCCTGTGAACCTCCAGATCAGAAAACTCCACAGACGGTAGGTTTTCGTCTGAGGAGGTGGGCTCCTCTCCAGTTTCTTGAGTCTCCCCTGCCAATACTGACAAGGGAAATTCTGGAGAGTCCTCACCACTCTCAGAGGAGTTCTGGCTATCACATTCCTGGTACATAGGGGCACCAGTGGGGGGCTCAGGATCATCCCACAGTTCCCAGAACTTCGGAAAATCCCTTCCCACAATGGCATCATGCGGTAATTGAGATACTAACCCCACTGGATGAGAGAGGGTACCTTTGGGGGTCTCGAAACACACTGTAGTCACTGGATACTCTCGGGTGTCCCCATGCACACAAATAACAGCTACCTTGCTATTCCCAGAGACCTCTGTTTTAACTAATTCAGCCTTTATCAGGGTCACAAGGCTACCTGAATCCAGTAATACCACAACATTTCTACCATTAATACACATTTTGCATAAATGTTTCTCAGTTCCCCGAATGGCAGTGCATGCGACTGTCGCACACAGCGACTGACGTCTGTCCATCAGAAAGTCACATTGCATGGGTTCCTCCACAACCGGGCAATTTGCTGCAATATGTCCCGCTTGCCGGCAGCGGTAGCAAACAATCCATTTGGCTGCCTCTTGAGCCCCTGACTTCCCAGGCTGTTCTCGCCAAACTTTGGGTAGAGCTCCCACCCTCTCACTCTCTCCACCCTCACCCCTTGGAATCCTCTTATCCGCCCCTGGGGATGGTCTGGTCTTAGGGTGGAAAGTCCGAGAGTCTCTGGAAGAGGCCGTCAGGTTCTCTGTAGCCAAGTATTTCTCTACACGATCCACAAGACCACCGGCCGTCTCTGGGTCTCCATGGCTTACCCACTTTTGGATGGCAGTAGGAAGAGCTCTCAAAAACCGATCCATTACAACACGTTCCACAATCTCTGGTGCGGACAAAGTCTCTGGCTGTAGCCACTTCCTGCTCAGGTGAATGAGATCATACATTTGAGACCTGGGGGGTTTTCCAAGCTGGAAAGTCCAGTTATGCACACGCTGAGCCCGGACAGCCAGGGTGACACCCAGCCTTGCCAATATTTCAGCTTTTAGCATCACATAGTCTTTTGCTTGGTCAGGCTCTAGGTCATAGTAAGCCTTCTGCGATTCACCAGTTAACAGAGGAGCCACCAGTCCAGCCCACTGCTCCTCAGGCCACTTTTCTCTTTCAGCAGTCCTTTCAAATGTGGTCAAAAATACCTCTGGATCATCCTCTCCAGTCATTTTTGTCAATAAACGACTCACCCCAAAGGACGCGGTATTAGTGGGACGGCTTTCCTCACTGGTCTGCGGACGTTGCTGCATTACTGCTTCCATTTGTTGTAGTCTCTGCTCTTGCTTCTGTAACAGGTCTATGAAGCGGGCCTCAGATTGCTGCTGGGCTTGTTGATGAGCTTGCTGCTGGGCTGCAAGGCTCCTTTGCAAACCTGCATTTGTCTGCTGTTGATTGGCATTTGCTAGAGCCAGCTGTTTCAGTATCTCCTCCATGCTGGCTTAAAAAAAACTGCCACTGGTTCTCCACCAACTGTGAGGGGGTTAACTCGGTAGCGGGTGTGTGTGACCCCCTGGTTGGGCTCCCCACACAAAAACAGGGCCAGCAGACGGAGGTTGTGGTTTTCAAAATCAAAAGGTGCGGTTTATTTCTCTATGTACAGTGACAAAAACACAGCAAAGCCAAAAAGAAACATAAACAAAATAAATCCTGGTCAGTTTGACCTCTGACTAAACATGCAGGTTTCCTAAACTAACAACTGGGATCAGCCTGGTGCTGTCCTAGTCCCTAAGTCCCTGGTTTAGTAAAAGTCCAAACAAATAGCCACACAGGCTTTGCCTCACCGCACAGGGGTTCACTCTCCCTAGACAGTCCACACAGGTCTGGTTCCAGGCATGAGCTAACACCTAATGAATCTGGGAGTTCTTATAGAGGCCTAAATGAGCTGACAAGCTTCAGCTGGTCTCATCAACTCCCTGCCTCACGACGCCCAGCACTCTCCCTAGAGGTATGAGTCATTCATGAGCCCACTAGCCTCAGCTGGGCTTCATCAACTCCCTAGTTGTATAAGTCGGCATAAAGCCTGAATCTGGGAGAAATATATCTACCCCCCTGGATGCAACCAGGTGACTTTACCTTCCTGCTGTCACAGCTGTTACCACCCCTCGTTTTTTTCTCTGACACTGCTTTGGGACGTCCCACTATGTCAATAGAGAAGCTGTGTCGGTCCATGAACGAAAAAGTAAATAGGATTTTTTACTCACCGTAAAATCCTTTTCTCTGAGTTCATGGACCGACACAGCACCCACCCCTCCTTTTAAATTTGTACTGCTTTTTGACGAACTGATCTGCGAGATGCAGATTGAGGGGATATACCCAGAGGGTCCACCCCCTGGGCGGTACTGTAGAAGGTGTGATGCAACACTTTTTACAAGTGTTCTGCCTAGTCACTCCTAATTAACGGATAATACCCACTATGTCAATAGAGAAGCTGTGTCAGTCCATGAACTCAGAGAAAAGGATTTTACGGTGAGTAAAAAATCCTATTTTTTTTTGGTGGTATTTGATCACCTCTGTGGTTTTTATTTTTTGCCCTATAAACAAAAAAAAAAAAAACAATTTAAAAAAAAACAATAAATAATAAAAAAAAAAAGAGGGCGTGGTCTGGTGCCGTTCCGAGATGGACGTGTAGTTTGCGAGCTCCCGTCCCGAGGTCCAGCAACTTCAGCTTATCAGCTTACCTTCTCCACCGGACATGGTGAGAACTGCTCGCAGTGCCTCGGCAACCCGTTCCCGATCCCCGCTGAACACCGACACCCCGCTGAGTCAGCAAATCCCCGAGATATTCCGGTCCCGGCCTACGGCCAGGATGCAGGCCCCACAAGCAGCCTCCTCCCAGGCGCCACGCGTCCAGAGCTCCAGCCCGCAGCGATCCGATGAGCAGAGATCCCCAGGACTGGCAACGGGGATGATTCACCCCCCGGTAGTGAGCCTAAATGATTTACACAGCGTCGCTACGGATATTAAAAACACCCTCATGGCGGCCATCTTAGACATGAGGTCGGACATACACGCCATGACGCTTAGGGTGGAAGAGGTGGAATACGCTCAAGCCCGCCAAGACACAGCGATTTGTCACGTTCAACAGGTAACAGAGTCACATGCGATCCACCTCAGGGAGATCAATCGCCACATGGAAGATTTAGATAATCGCGGAAGGCGTCACAACCTTAGAGTGAGGGGTATTCCAGAAATGATCGATGCCAGCCAGCTCCCAGTGGCAGTAACTACCATCTTTAACGACCTACTTGAAAGAGCCCCTGATACCCCGATCGCTTTCGAACGGCTCCACAGGGCACTGCGTCCGCGGGGAAGGGACACAGATCCCCCACGGGATGCAGTCTGCTGCCTCACAGACTTTCCCTTGAAGGAGGAAATATTACGCAAGGCCAGACACCGCAACCAACTGTCTTTCCAGGGAACGGATATCAGGATCTACCAGGACTTATCTAACATCACCCTGCAGCGCAGACGCGAGCTACGACCCCTTCTGGAAACACTGAGGGCCAGATCCATAATCTACCGACGGAAGTTCCCCTTCTGCCTGACAGCAACTCACCAAGGCCGCACAGCCAATCTAAAAGTCCCGGAGGATTTAGACCACTTCTGCACGGCCATGGAGATACCGTATGTGGAAGTACCAGACTGGTACAGCGACTTCCGTATACCGCCACTCAGAAGAGTCACCTCCATGGAAGGTATCGCAGAAGCAGGCAACTTTAGTATCGGCCGCCGACGCTCTCACCCACCTCCTCCCCACACTCCTTTAAAGGATCAAGGAGCCCCGCGTAATGGTAGCCCGACGGTTTCTCCAGTGCCCCGCAAAGCACGCATCGCCTAACAAGGTAACCGATCTTCTCTTTACCCAGTTTTACATTTGGCGCAGGGTCACTAATTCTATTGCCTAACATACCCCTACCCAAGAGATGAACTGTTTTAAATCCATTCAACCAGAGCTCAATACCCAAGCTAGATTCCCGAGTAATGCTGATCGCCCTAAGCATGACGTACAGGCCCTTAAACGGCTACGGAGGAACCAGCTCCCCACTTCTTACCATTTATACCTCCTAAGCTGCTGAACAAAGATCCATTTCCTCCCTCCTTCTACCCATTATCCTCATCAACCTATTGGATCCATGCTCTCCCCAGCCTAGACACCCTCCCCCCTCAGCACAATCTGTTTGGACCCAAGTCGAACTGCCATCTACTCGCACCATTACTGCCACGATACATCAGGAGCGGAACTTCCCGTGAGAAGAGCATTAGACAGTAACTGCAACTTCTAAGTCGAGACCGTGGCACTCACTTACCTAATCCCCGGCGACGCCAACTAAACTCTCTCTTCTCAGCCCCATCACACTGCCTATTGGCCAGGACTCCCGCTGATCCTGCTTCTTCTTTTTCTTTTTTTTTTTCAAAAAACAAGGGGGAAGAGGGAGAAGAGAGATAAAAAGGGAAAGATAAAAGAGATGAAAAAAGAGAAAGATCTTATAGCACCAACCTTACCGAATCTGTTCCAGCCTCCAAAAGATGCCTTACAGCAGATGTGTTCCGCCCTAGATGGCATACTCCACTTCTACCCAAGTCTGTTTACCATAGGTTCCTGATCTTCCGCACAGAAGCATGAACTCCCTCCCTTGACCCTCACCCCACAGCGAGGCTCTGATCCGCTCCAAGCTTCAGGTGACCCTACTATACTGGCTCCTAAACACTTGATCCTACAACCCGGAGGGTGGCGGGGGATCCGAGGGAGACATGCTCAGGTAGGAAACCACAACATGCCGCTGACCACACGAGTGTAACCCCATAGAGTTACTCATTTTCGAACACACGATTTCACTAATCACTAGGGGGTGACATACGTGGGTAGCGAGGAGAGTTCACTCTCAGATTAGGGACTGAGTGTGCCCCCCTCGGATCTAAATCACCGGCCGTCAGCCCCCTGGGTGTGACCATGACTATGGTTGACTCTGTTTGTTTTGTCATGTTATCAATATTTTGCGTTTTGTTATCAGTCATATCTACAATTACATATTTGCTCACTGTACCATGGGCTGTAAGTTTGGTTTTAGCTGTTTCACCTTGTAGCTGTTTCACCCTGTTTACTGTTACTGACTCTAACTTCAACTCTCCGCCATGTATTCCCCGTAGCGAAGACTTTACACCACACCTTGAGAGGTAATTCCGTTCGTTTGTACGCTCAGACAATTCCTTATACCCCCCTTTCCACACCAACCCAGGCATTACACTAGGCCAAGCATTTCCCCTCTAAATGTAGAATAAATGATTACTCTACCCTACAGCCCCCACTCATTGTGAGTATGAGCTGACTCGCACAACCCTGACTTCTTCACTTAATCACCCTCTCACCATGTCCCGATACATCCTGACCGTCATCCACACAACCAAATTACTCCCCTGACATCTCACTGAGCCACGGATGACGACAACAACCTGCAGCGTCTGTTTCCCACAAGACCTCATGGAGACGCAGACCTCACCTCCCTCTAGTTGAGCTCCACCTACCACTCTCACATACGTCGGTCTCTGGTAGACACCGCTGATCCTCACCGGTACCCCCATCCCTAATTTGTGGGCTTGCAGGTCAATACCCACACCCGGTATCATACATCATCCCCCTACTGGTCCCTCCCTTCCGCCCTAGTTACCTTCTAACTAAACGTTCTATCCTCATCTTTTCCACTTTTCCCTCTTTTCCCTTTTCCTGATACTCACGACTCACCCCCCCCTCCTCTCCCCCGTCTCTGGCCTCCCCATACCCTCCCGTCTCCTACCAGCTCAAACCTTTACAATCAACATGAGCCCCGATAATAATCCGAACTCCAACTTCTCCCTAAAGGTAGTCTCCCTTAACGCCAAAGGGTTGAATTTTCCAGAAAAACGAACACAACTCTTCTCCCTTATGCGCAGCATGAAAGCTGACTTAATTTTCCTACAGGAAACCCACTTTAGCGCGAAGAAAGTTCCTAACATGAGTAATCGCTTTTTTCCTCACAGTTTCCATGCTACTTCACCGATCTCGAAATCCAAAGGAGTCTCCATACTTATATCCAAAAACCTACCCATCCAAATTACAGACACTCACCTGGACGAACTAGGCAGATATATCTTTCTAAAAGGGACCCTCAGGAACAAATCAATCACCCTGGCGAACATATACAGTCCCAACACGTCCCAAGTTCCCTTCTTTAGGGCAGTAACTCGACACCTAGCAGATTTCCAAGAAGGTACCCTAATACTGGGAGGGGACTTCAACGTACCCCTGAACCCAATACTAGACACATCATCGGGTAAATCCCACCTACCTTACAGGGCGCTCCGGCAAATCACAAAATGTCTCCAAGATCTCTTACTCCATGACACTTGGCGCACCCTACACCCAAGTGCAAAGGATTTTACATTCTTCTCTGCCCCAGATAATAAATATTCACGACTAGACTACATATTTCTTACCCAACAGGATCTCCCATTCCTAAAAGTAGCGACCGTCGAACCAATGACTTTTTCTGACCACCATCCTATCTCAATGACCCTTACTTTCCCTGAAAAAGTACGCCACTCACGAATCTGGAGACTAGACCCTTCCATCCTGACAGATAAAACCAAAGAATTAGAGATTCAAACCTGTTTAAGAAATTATTTCGCAGAGAATAACACCCCGGACACCTCAAAACTTACTCAGTGGGCGGCTCACAAATGTGTTGTCCGAGGTAAATTAATTTCCCTGGGGGCCGCAATTAGAAAGGAAAAAAAGGCCAAAATGGCTGACCTTTTCTCCAAACTTAAAAAACTAGAAGCTTTACACAAACGAAGCCTGGCTCAGAAAACCCAAGTAGAACTGTTAGAGACTCGCACACTTATACAGGAAGAAATAGGCCACCACCTCAGGAAGAAATACACCCTAACTCAGAAACTCTTTTATGAGTTTGGCAATAAAAGTGGACATCTTCTTGCTCAAGCTAGACGTAAGAAAAAGGCAGCTAACACGATACACCACATACAATCCCACACAGGCAAGACGCTCACAAACAACAATGACATAGCCGGAGAGTTCGAGAAGTACTACTCGTCCCTATACAACCTAGGCAAATCCAAACCCCCTACTACCTCACTAGATGACAGACCTACCAATATTAACTTGTTTTTAGACCAATTTGCTCCAGGGAAACTTTCCGCAGATTCCATCACAACACTTGAATCCCCGATCTCTATCCGTGAATGGAAAGACGCCATAAAACAACTTAAGCCGGGTAAGAGCCCGGGTCCCGACGGTCTTTCCGCTGTATATTTCAAGACGTTCTCAGACCTCCTCCAACAACCCTTTCTCGACGCCTTCAACACCCTCTCTCCCTCGAACCCCTTCAAAAGCGAGATGCTAGAAGCCCATATTGTAGTTATCCCCAAAGACGATAAGGACCCCACCCAGACTGGAAACTATAGACCAATATCCTTACTGAATGTAGACGTCAATATCTTCTCCAAGATTTTGGCGAACAGATTCCTACCGCTTCTCCCCTCCTTAATCTCCCATGACCAGACCGCGTTTTGTCCCTGGACGGGCAGCCAGGGACAATACTGTCAAAGCAATAAACTTACACCATCTTATGACACAGACTTCCCAAAAAGGCTTGTTTTTGTCGCTCGATGCGGAGAAGGCGTTCGACAGAGTAGCCTGGGATTATATGACAGCGGTCCTAGGGGCCATAGGACTTGGCCCATATATGTTGGACCTAATCATGTCGTTATACACGGGCCCGTCGGCTAAGGTACGGGTCAACAATACTCTGTCGGACGCCTTCCCCATCGGAAACAGCACAAGACAGGGATGTCCCCTGTCTCCCATCCTCTTTGTACTCACGCTTGAACCATTCCTCCGTAAACTAATACACAATCCAGATATTCAGGGTATAAGCTCCTCCAAAAGAGAATACAAATACGCCGCGTTTGCGGACGATATATTGTTGTTCCTGTCAAACCCACTGATTTCCTTGCCAAACCTTCTTTCTGAATTCAAACACTTTCAGTCCCTCTCCCACCTTAAAATTAATTTCTCGAAATCCTTTGCCCTAAACATTACACTGCCTCAACATATAGTGGACCAATGTAAGGCTAATTTCCCGTTCCAATGGAAACAAGACTCCATCACATACTTAGGCATACAACTCCCTTCCAAACTTTCCGATCTATATGCGAAAAACCATATCCCTATACTACACAGACTATCATCTGACCTTGAAACCTGGAACAAACCGCTCTTCTCTTGGTTTGGCAGAGCAGCAATACTCAAGATGAATGCCCTCCCGAGATTACTCTACATATTACAGACAATTCCTATTCATGTACCTTCGGCCTTCTTTAAATCTTACAGACACATATGCTCTAAATTCTTATGGGGGAACCGTAGACCTAGAATCAGCTTTATGCAGCTCACTCGACCCAAAAGGCTTGGTGGCATAGGCCTCCCCAACCTCCTCAATTATCACACCGCAACACACCTAACCAGGATAGTGGACTGGAACACCCAGTCTCTCCACAAAGATTGGGTTGCTCTAGAAGCATCCTTCTCTACCCTTCCTTTGGAGTCTCTCCCATGGATACTCCCTACCCACATCCCATCTGCATTACGCATACACCCACTAATAGGCCCCACCCTGCAACGTTTCAGAATACTTTGCAGCCAATCACCCATATCTTCGATCCCCAGCCCACTGACCCCTGTTACAAGGAACCCTGGCTTCCCACCAGGTATGCACGCAAAGTTTCTTCCTGATAACTGGACTACTAGCCCACTTAGATCTCATCAATTCTTCTCACGGGGCAAACTACTGTCTGCACACCAATTCTCTTCCCGACTAAGCAAGCCGCCCATTTCCCCCTGGACATATATATTAATGGCCCATTATCTAAAATCCCTAGACAAAAATACACAATGTTCCAGAGAACTCTCCCCTTTTGAGAAGCTATGTACCCAAACCACACCCCAATCACACTTAGTATCGACCACACATGAACTCCTTTTTGCCGAGATGAAAGCTAATGAGACCTTAGCCTGTAAAAAATGGGAGCTAGACCTCTCTATCTCTCTCCCAGGAGAACAATGGGAACAAATTTTTCTCAACATACATAAAGGATCAACGAATGTTTCTACCCAGGAAAACAATTATAAGATCCAATCTAGATGGTACCGCACACCCGCCCTCTTGCATAAATTTAACCCCACTATTCCAGAGATTTGCTGGAGATGCCACTGGGAAAGGGGAACCCTTCTCCATATATGGTGGTCCTGTCCGTCCCTAAAAGATTTCTGGGAAGAAGTATGCCACATAACATCCCGAGTTACTTCATATCAATTAGATTTTTTACCCTCTCAATTCCTCCTTCACCACTCACCCCTACCACACAACTCCTACCACAAATCCCTAGCAATGCATATGATCAATGCGGCAAAACAATGCATCCCTTTACATTGGAACACAACTCACCGTCCAACACTAACAGAATGGTTTAACAGAATATGCAAAATTGAGGAAATGGAAAATCTTGTACATATTGCAAGAGATACACCGACATCATTTAGCAAAATATGGACTTGCTGGATACACTATAAAACGACACCAGAATACACAAACTCCCTACACCCTGTCCCAGGATAAAATACTCCTCGTGAAATACCATTACGATCTACGATGAGCCCAGCGCCCCCCAGGACCCTAAATCTCCCATGTTCACCTCAGTCCCCCTATAACCTCCCCAAGGTAGATCACTCTTTATTCCCTCCTGACACCCCTTCTGAACACCCCAAGTGGTCAGGGAGGCCAGAGACGGATCCCCTGCCAATGCTCCTCCCTCTTACCTCACCCCCCCTGATCCCCCCCCTCTCCCACCACATACCCCCCCTCTTTACTCATTCATATGCTTCTGTATAACCACAAACACTACCTCAGCCCCAGCCTGCACCCCCCCCCCCATCCATACGCGTTCAACGAAATAAATCCGATGGTAGCTCCTTCTCTAACTGCCAGCCATGATACACTTACCAGGCCCTTCTCTACCCCGTAGACCAATACTCCGCAACGATATCTACGACCCTACCTAGCCCTCACCTACTTACGGGTTACACCTCCGTCAACGGTATCAGACTCTGGTAACATCTCACCCCTACCTTGGTTTAAGGTAGTCCATCCCATCATAGCCTAGCTCATGAAGACTATACCGGCACACCTCACTCTCACTACCCCAAAGTTGAATTGTATATGACACTGAAATTTCGTTCTTGTTCCCTTTTTGTGGGTGTATCAATACCTCAATACCCTTTTTGTACTTCAACTGTCCAAGATATCTGTAAATGCTTATTACGTTTCAATAAAATGTCTTTGAAAAAAAAAAAAAATTCTTCCTCAGTTTAGGCCAATATGTATTCTGCTACATATTTTTGGTAAAAAAAATTGCAATAAGCGTATTTTGATTGGTTTGGCAAAAGTTATAGAGTCTGCAAACTATGGGATAGATTTAGGAACTTCTTATTTTACTTTTTACGTTTTTTTACTAGTAATGGCAGCGATTGGCAATTTTTAGCAGGATTGCTGCAGACAAATCTTCCCCATAGTGACACTTTTTGGGAACCAGTGACACCAATACAGTGATCAGTGCTAAAAAAAAATGCACTGACACTGTATAAATGACACTGGCAGGGAAGGGGTTAACATCAGGGCTGATCAAAGGGTTAACTGTTCCCCATGTGTGCTTTCTAACGGTAGGGGCAGTGCTTTGACTAAAGGAAAACAGATCCATGTTTCCCCATTTTCCTTTCTGGAATAACAGCGGTCTGCCTTGTTTACATAGGCAGACCGCTTTTCTGCCTCTCTACGAATGATCGCCGGCTCCCGCTGTGTCCAATTACAGCCGGGGCAGGTGCACACGATAGCCGATCACTAGAATCACGTGATTTTGTGCTAAAGGGCCACCCTGCCGCAGTATATGTATGCGTTTACTTCACGAGCTATGAAGGTCGGGCACAGTAAGCCAGACCTTCAGAGAGCATGCGCTGATGACGTCATCGGCTGCATGCACTCTGAATATCTCCTTAACAAGTTTAGGAAATATTCACAGTACCTACAGATAAGCCTTACCATAGGCTTACCTGTAAGTACAAGTAAAAAATATTTTCTTTTTAACCCTATGGTGAATCTTATTGTAAAACCAGATAGAGGTTACTCTGTGGATGTTTGTAGCATGAAGGAATTGTCAAGTTTTTATTTTTTCTGATGGGACAGTCAGGTTACCTTATGAATGTTCACAAAAAGGCCCCTTTCATACGAATGGACCGTCTATCCATTTTTCTTCCATACGTCAATGGACAACAATGCATTCCTATGGGCAAATTGGATGACCATCCGTTACCATCCGTTAACCTCCACTTCCGTTTTTTAACGTACAAGGCTACGTCGAGATCCGTGAAAACGGATATTAACTGACGTTAACTGACAATGTCCGTCAACGTCTGATCAGTTAATATCCGCTTTGAAGAAATATTTTTTTTTTTGTTTATCTGTAAACTCAACCTATGACCCAGGACAATAGGAAGTACATTGGAAGTACATCCCAAAGGAGAACCACAGCCAGAGATGTCTCTCAGGAGCAGCTCCTAGTCACAATCTGCTTTTCCTTGCTCTCCTTTCTCCACATATAGGCAAATATGATAAACAATGTCACGCTGTCCCAAAAATTGTTGGAATCCATCGCACAACACAGATAGCACACACAAGGACAAGGACAAAGGAAGGACACAACAAGGACAATTCACTCACTGAAAACTGCAATGCAGCATGGGAGGAGCAATGCTTTCTGGGTAATGTCATCAAAGCCACAGAAACTGCTGTAAACAGATCGAAACGGATGCAAAAACTGATGTAAACGGGTAAATTTACGGATGTTAACGCAACGGAAGACGGATGAAGCAACGGATAAGAACTGATGCGTTTTTAATGTGGCTAAACTGATGGTGCCCGTGTGAATGAGGCCTTATTATATGTTCTGTCCTCGGGTCGAAAGTCTTTGATTTACTAGGGACTAGGATAAGACTTTTCTATAATGCCGCGTACACACGGTCGGAATTTCCAACAACAAATGTTTGATGTGAGCTTGTTGTCGGAAATTCCGACCGTGTGTAGACTCCATCGGACATTTGCTGTCGGAATTTCCTACGACAAAAATTTGAGAGCTGGTTCTCAAATTTTTCGACAACAAAACTTGTTGTCGGAAATTCTGAGCGTGTGTACACAATTCCGACGCACAAAATTCCACGCATGCTCGGAATCAAGCAGAAGAGCCGCACTGGCTATTGAACTTAATTTTTCTCGGGTCGTTGTACGTGTTGTACGTCACTGCGTTCTTGACATTCGGAATTTGCTACAACATTTGTGTGACCGTGTGTATGCGAGACAAGTTTGAGCCAACATCCGTCGAAAAAACCCCCCACGGTTTTGTTGTAGGAATGTCCGATCGTCTGTACGCGGCATTACACTTGTGTGTGTTGCACTAATGTGAAGCCTTTTCTGCTGTTTTATCAGATTAAGGGGGCAGTCCCTAACAAGTTTAAAATATAAGTCAGGGAAAAATATAAAAAATACATATGCAGTACATTTCTGCAATACATGCACATCTCTCTGTGTTTTATCCTTTTGTCCTTTCAAGTACAGAAAAATACCTGTTGATGAGCTAGACATGCACTCATAAGTCCTGTTGTGGGTTAAAAAAAACACTTTTCCGAACTTAGTGGTGTTAGCCCTGCCCAGTTTTTCCTTGCCAAACTACTCAGACCCAATTACTACTCCATTGCCACAGTGTAAAGGCTAACTATTTGGTAGTCCAAATATAAGGCCTAAGGCGTGCCAATTACTCTACTTGATACAACATGGGATGTGAGCAGTGCACAGAGCACAGCTCTGAATTTCTGACATTATCAAAATGTATTTTTTACACTTATCGAATAGATTTAACAAATCACTTTCAATGTTATATTTAACAGACCAAAAGGCAATCAAATAAGAGAAGTTCTTTGTTAGGGTTTACATATATTATTATTATTATTATTATTATTATTATGCAGGATTTATATAGTGCCAACAGTTTGCGCAGCGCTTTACAACATGATATACTTTAACCACTTAACGACCGCTCACTGTATATGTACGTCGGCACAATGGCACAGACAGGCACAATCACGTAGAGCATACGTGATTGCCTTTGTACAGTTGGGGGGTCCAATCCGACCCCCCTTCTGTACAGTGAGCGGTCGGAATTCGTCTGGGAGCGATCCGACATGAGGGGACGGCCGTTCGATTCCGGCCACCCCCCCGCGATCGCTCCCGGCGAATGGAAATACCTCCTCTGTCTGTGTAATGTACACACAGGCAGAGGAAGCAGGAGGAAGTGATGTCATCTCTTGTGCGGCGCTCACATATACCGAGCGCCGTACAAGAGAAGACATCAAGGTTAGTGCACAAACACTACACTAACACCAGCACACATAGGCACATAAATCGCCCCCCCCAGGCCCCCCCAGATCAGCCCCCAGCCCCCAGTCACAGTGTCACTGATTGCAGTGACCATTTATTTAGTGATCACTGCAGTCAGTGACATTTGTGACTGTAAAAGTGTCACTACAGTTTAGTTTTAGGTCCAGTGTAGCCCCCTAACCCCCCCCCTAATAAAGGTTTAACCCCTTGATCACCCCCCAGATAACCCTTTCACCCCCTAGCACCGCCGTCGCTAAGCGATAATTTTTCTGATCGCTGTCTTAGCGTCGGTGATGCAGATCGGTAGCCAGTAATTTTTTTTAGGTTCGCCGCAGATTTTTATAGCGTCAGGTACCCCCATAAATTATCTAATAAAGGTTTAACCCCCTTGATCGCCCCCCAGGTAACCCTTTCACCCCCTATCACCACTGTCGCTAAGCGATCATTTTTCTGATCGCTGTCTTAGCGTCGGTGATGCAGATCGGTAGCCAGTAATTTTTTTTAGGTTCGCCGCAGGTTTTTATAGCGTCAGGTACCCCCATAAATTATCTAATAAAGGTTTAACCCCCTTGATCGCCCCCCAGGTAACCCTTTCACCCCCTATCACCACTGTCACTAAGCGATCATTTTTCTGATCGCTGTCTTAGCGTCGTGATGCAGATCAGTAGACAGTATTTTTTTTTTAGGTTCGCCGCAGGTTTTTATAGCGTCAGGTACCCCCATAAATTATCTAATAAAGGTTTAACCCCCTTGATCGCCCCCCAGGTAACCCTTTCACCCCCTATCACCACTGTCGCTAAGCGATCATTTTTTTGATCGCTGTCTTAGCGTCGGTGATGCAGACCGGTAGCCAGTAATTTTCTTTAGGTTCGCCGCAGGTTTTTATAGCGTCAGGTACCCCCATATATTATCTAATAAAGGTTTTAACCCCCTAATTGCCCCTAGTTAACCCTTTCACCAGTGATCATCATATAAGTGTTACGGGTGACGCTGGTTTGTTAGTTTGCTTTTTATAGTGTCAGGGCACCCGCCGTATATATAACCCAATAAAGGTTTAACCCCCTGATCGCCCGGCGGGTGATATCAATTAGGTTTTAGCGTCAGAGAGGGTCTGCGTCACACCCCAGGCAGCGTCAGGTTAGTGCCAGTAACGCTAACACCCACGCGAAGCATACACCTCCCTTAGTGGTATAGTATCTGAACAGATCAATATCTGATCTGATCAGATCTATGCTAGCGTCCCCAGCAGTTTAGGGTTCCCAAAAACGCAGTGTTAGCGGGATCAGCCCAGATACCTGCTAGCACCTGCGTTTTGCCCCTCCGTCCAGCCCAGGCCACCCAAGTGCAGTATCGATCGATCACTGTCACTTACAAAACACAACACACATAACTGCAGCGTTCGCAGAGACAGGCCTGATCCCTGCGACTCCAGTGCTGTAGGAGGTGATTTCACCAACACAGTTAAAAAAAAAAGCAAATATGCCGAAGCATTGGGGCAGCAGGGGCGGAGGAGTGATTTTGCTCCTAATGCCGCTTACATACGGTCGAAATTCCGACAGAGGCTTGCCCGTGGAAAAGTCCGACCATGTGTGTGCGGCATAACTTTTTTGCGGGAGGATGCCCCCATGCTTCGGCATATATAAATGGTGCATGCATGCCCATCATTAGAAGTGGGTGGATGAAGGGCGGTATTCTAATGGTGGGCATACCCACCGATCAATCTCTTTTTTCGTTCAGCCAACTGGCTGCATGAAAAAAAAAGATTACAATACATGTCCAACAAGGACCAGCAACGTACTGGTATGTTGCTGGACTTTGAATGGTTATACCAGATTGATGCCTGCGGGTTTAGGTATCATCTTGGTATCATTCTTTTCAGCCAGCGGCCGGCTTTCATGTAAAAGCAATCCTAGTGGCTAATTAGCCTCTGGACTGCTTTTACAAGCAGTGGGAGGGAATGTCCCCCCCCCCGGATATAAAAAGCGCCATTGGGAAATTGGGAAAGCATTTTATCACACCGATCTTGGTGTGGTCAGATGCTTTGAGGGCAGAGGAAAGATCTAGGGTCTAGACCCCAGTTTTTTTTTAAAAAGAGTACCTGTCACTACCTATTGCTATCATAGGGGATATTTACATTCCCTGAGATAACAATAAAAATGATAAAAAAAATATAATATGGAAGGAACAATTTAAAAATAAAAGAAAAAAGCAAAATTAATAATAAAAGAAAAAAAAAAAAAGCACCCCTGTCCTGCCCTGCTCTTGCCCAATGGCGAACGCAAGCGTCGGTCTGGCGTCATATGTAAACAGCAATTGCACCATGCATGTGAGGTATCACCGCAAAGGTCAGATCGAGGGCAGTAATTTTATCAGTAGACCTCCTCTGTAAATCTAACAGGGTAACCTGTAAAGGCTTTTAAAAATATATGTAGTTTGTCGCCAATGCGCGTTTGTGCGAAATTTTAAAGCATGTCGTGTTTGGTATCTATGTACTCGGCCTAAGATCATCTCTTTTATTTCATCAAACATTTGGGCAATATAGTGTGTTTTAGTGCATTAAAATTAAAAAAAGTGTATTTTTTCCCCAAAAAATGCGTTTGAAAAATCGCTGCGCAAATACTGTGTAGAAAAAAAAATGCAACACCCACCATTTTATTCTGTAGGGCCTTTGCTTTAAAAATATATATAATGTTTGGGGGTTCAACATAATTTTCTTGCCAAAAAAAATATGTTTTCATGTAAACAAAAAGTGTCAAAAAGGGCTTTGTCTTCAAGTGGTTAGAAGAGTGGATGTAAGCTTCCTAATGTTGTGTATAAAATGCCAGAACAGTTCAAAACCCCCCCAAATGACCCCATTTTGGAAAGTAGACACCCCAAGCTATATACTGAGAGGCATGTCGAGTCCATGGAGTATTTTATATGTTGACACAAGTTGCGGAAAAAAGAAAATTTTTTTTTTTTTTTGCACAAAGTTGTCACTAAATGATATATTGCTCAAACATGCCATGGGCATATGTGGAATTACACCCCAAAATACATTCTGTTGCTTCTCCTGAGTACGGGGATACCACATGTGTGAGACTTTTTGGGAGCCTAGCCGCGTACGGGACCCCAAAAACCAATCACCGCCTTCAGGCTTTCTAAGGGTATAAATTTTTGATTTCACTTCTCACTGCCTATCACAGTTTCGGAGGCCATGGAATGCCTAGATGGCACAAAACCCCCCCAAATGACCCCATTTTGGAAAGTAGACACCCCAAGCTATTTGCTGAGAGGTATTGTGAGTATTTTGCAGATCTCGCTTTTTGTCACAAAGTTTTGAAAATTGAAAAAAAAAAGATTAAAAAAATAATAATTTCTTTCTTCATTTTCAAAAACAAATGAGAGCTGTAAAATACTCACCATGCCTCTCAGCAAACAGCTTGGGGTGTCTACTTTCCAAAATGGGGTCATTTGGGGGGGTTTTGTGCTATTTTGGCATTTTATGGCCTTCGAAATTGTGATAGGTAGTGAGGAGTCAAATCAAAAATTTGTGCCTAGAAATCCTGAAGGCGGTGCTTGGTTTTCGGGGTCCCGTACGCGGCTAGGCTCCTAAAAAGTCCCACACATGTGGTATCCCCGTACTCAGGAGAAGCAGCAAAATGTATTTTGGGGTGCAATTCCACATATAACCATGGCATGTGTGAGCAATATATCATTTAGTGACAACTTTTTGTAATTTTTTTTTTTTTGTCATTATTCAATCACTTGGGACAAAAAAAAAATATTCAATGGGCTCAACAGGCCTCTCAGCAATTTCCTTGGGGTGTCTACTTTCTAAAATGGGGTCATTTGGGGGGGTTTTGTGCTATTTTGGCATTTTATGGCCTTCAAAACTGTGATAGGTAGTGAGGAGTGAAATCAAAAATTTGCGCCCTTAGAAACCTTGAAGGCGGTGCTTGGTTTTCGGGGGCCCGTACGCGGCTAGGCTCCCAAAAAGTCCCACACATGTGGTATCCCCGTACTCAGGAGAAGCAGCAGAATGTATTTTGGGGTGCAATTCCACATATAACTATGGCATGTGTGAGCAATATATCATTTAGTGACAACTTTTTGTAATTTTTTTTTTTGTCATTATTCAATCACTTGGGACAAAAAAAAAATATTCAATGGGCTCAACATGCCTCTCAGCAATTTCCTTGGGGTGTCTACTTTCCAAAATGGGGTCATTTGGGGGGGTTTTGTACTGCCCTGCCATTTTAGCACCTCAAGAAATGAGATAGGCAGTCATAAATTTAAAGCTGTGTAAATTCCAGAAAATGTACCCTAGTTTGTAAACGCTATAACTTTTGCGCAAACCAATAAATATACGCTTATTGACATTTTTTTTACTAAAGACATGTGGCTGAATACATTTTGGCCTAAATGTATGACTAAAATTGAGTTTATTCGATTTTTCTTATAACAAAAAGTAGAAAATATCATTTTTTTTCAAAATTTTCGGTCTTTTTCCGTTTATATCGTAAAAAATAAAAATCGCAGAGGCAATCAAATACCATTAAAAGAAAGCTCTATTTGTGGGAAGAAAAGGACGCAAATTTCGTTTGGGTACAACATTGCATGTCCGCACAATTTACAGTTAAAGCAGCGCAGTGCAAAATTCTGAATTCACCTCTGGTCCTTTAGCTACCAAATGGTCCGGGGCTTAAGTGGTTAATAATCAAACTAGGAAATAATAGTTTTACATTCAAGATGACCTAATGACTCCCTGCTTATAATTGGATTCAAATTTTGTTCACAGAATATCCACATTTAGTCTTATCTACGTTGGTCCAACTACCTGAAGTGTATATCTTCTAGTTATTGTATAATTCTGGTTACATCAATTATGTGATTTCTTAATTGCATTTCTACGGTACTGTTAACTTAACCAGTTCCCGACTGGCTCCCGCAGATATACTGCAGAATGGCTCCCCTGGGCGAAATCCCATACGGGTACGTCCTTCTCTATCTCGGCCACCAGAGGGCACGCGTGCTCGCTGCACGGCGGGAAACCCGATCGCGTGCACGAGCGCCAGCATGAGGATTTGTGTAAACACACAAATCCCTGTGCTATCAGGGAAGAGGAAACATACAGTTTTTCCTACTTAGTAGGAACAAACAATATCTCTCCTCTCCTAGAAACGCCCATCCCCACACAGTTAGAACACAAGATTAAATGCTTTATTCACTCAACATGGTTGCCTTTTAGCAAAAAAATGTGCTGAAAAACTTGGCTTATACTCAAGTATATACGGTAATTATATTATTTTTGCATCTATTCTCTACAAACATGTCTAAACTAGTATTCAGTAATAAGGAATGTGTAAAAGGAAGATTCTTTCAATGTCCTTCAAAACTTTCATGTGAAAGAATTTCTTGATTGTCATTAGCTTTTTATTGAATATATTTTTATGTGTGTGATTTTGTTTCTACAGTCTTGTATTGAAAAAGCGAAGTAAGATCATTCTTTTCCTTCGTCATCTTGCACCACAATGGACCATCAAATGACTCAAGATGAGGAAGCGAGGTCTTCTCTCCTCCTGGTTCCCAGTCCTCAAAGTGAAGCCGTTGCCCATGATTTTGAAGAGCTGTCATTGCAATCAGTCCAGCAATTGCCTCCTCTTAAAGAACGTAAAAACGGTAAGGATTTTGGCTACCAAACAATTTCCTAGTGTATTGAAACCTTACATTTTGGAGAGCTAATTTACAAAGGTCACAGTATTGCAATGTTTTTGTTACCTTTGAATCTATTCTTCTGCATTCTATATGTATTTTTTAGACATGTTACTGAAGTACAAGTACAGTAAATATTATTCCTTGATTACACTTATCAATTCTGCAGAACCTGCTTTTAGTTGTTTAACTTTACTTCCTTTAAATCTATGCTGACTGAATTTCAGTACCATCAAACATTTTAGAAGTCTGTTTAGCACCTGATTGCTTGTTTTCACTTGTTAATAAATGGATAGAAGATTTGTACATGAATCCTATATTTCCCTCCTATAAAAAAAAATCTGCCCCAAGCAGGTTCGTAGCTGTCAGATTGTCGTACTGTTTACCTCTATATGTAGGGTAGGACCCTTTCACACTTATGCAGTGCGGTTTGTCCATACCACAGGTGTAGTACAGTTCCATTATGTCCCGCACAGTAAAACTGCGTGAGAGAATAGATCTCTATAGATTGTGCTACACCCGGTCAAACCACACCACATCAGTATGAAAGGGGTTTTATAGTCCCAATTAATCATGGATTGTATGGGACCCATAGAGGATGTGATCCGTTTTGCAAACTGATTGCGGGGTGTCGTTTACTTGACATACACTCTGCAATCGGTTCGGATGGACGGGTTGCGATTTAGATGCAGTGCCGAATACGCAGCGAATTCGATGTGAATTCGCACTGCATCTAGTTTGAACCCAGGCTTAAGACTTTCAAAGTGTCACCTATGGAGATTTTAGGTACCGTAGTTTGTTCCTGTTCCATGGACGCACGCAATTTTAAAGCATGATATGTTAGGTATCTATTTACTTGGTGTAACATCATCTTATATATTTTACCCAAAAAATTATTGTTATATTGTGTTTGCTTGCACTTAAATTCATTAAAGGATATTTTTCTCCTGAAAATTTACATTTGATAAACTGCTGTGCAAATATTGTGTGAGATAAAAAAATGACAACGCCCACCATTTCTTCCTCCAGGGCCTCTGCTTAAGAAATATGTATAATTTTGGGGGGGTTCTAAATAATTTCTAGCAAACAAATGCACATTTTACATGTATGAGGGAAATGTCAGAATTGGCATGGAGTGGAGGTGGTTAAAAGCACTAACCAGACAGCTGTTGAGCTTTAACACAGGCTGTTGTAATTTGTTTGATAGGTTTATTCCATTGTACTGACTGGCAGCTCTGTAGACCTCCAGCTATGCAGTTTTTTTCCCCCTTAGATCATGCTTTGTTCTGCAAGTTTCACAACATTGTAGCAACCTGTATCCTGTCATTGTGCTCCTGCGTGGGATGTGTGTGGAAGAACAGCTGGGATAGAACACAGCAAAGTACCAATTACAAGGATGATAAACACTGAAACTTTAATGTAATCTCACATTGATAGCATCCTAATACATTGGGTTTCTTCATGTGTCAAAGGCCGTATTTGTTGAGTTGGCTGGAAATTTTCTATGATCAAGGCCACAAGCAACGTTTATTTCTCACATTTTTGTTTAGCATCCATGATAAATTACAGGCCATGATGTCATGCTGATTTGTTGGTATAGTCAGGGATGATTTCATGGATTTGTTTGGTTTAAATGTTGATCACAATGCAGACGAGTATTGCATGTGTGCACATTGTTTACCATCTGTAAAGACTTTACTTGAAATTTAGTCGCATGTCTGATAAATCAAAAGATGAGGACTGCACTCCTTACAGTGTTAAACCTTAGTAACAGCTGGATGTTCATAGTGATGGCGCCATGTAAACCACAGTAGAACGATTATGACCAGCACTCAGTTGCAAACATATACACTTATTTATTAGTGCCATGTCACATCATGTCATGTCACATCATTAAAACAGACCAACATTTTCAGGCCATGCAGGATCCCTTCCTCAAGAGGACATAGTGACAACTTGCAAAACAATAAAGCCTGTAAATGTATAAGTGAAAATACAGAACCAGATACCCACCCCTGTGACATCATAATGACTTAAAGTGATTGTAAAGTCTCGGGTTTTTTTTCTCTTAAAATAACAAACATGTTATACTTACCTGCTCTGTGCAGTGGTTTTACACAGGGCAGCCCAGATCCTCCTCTTCTCGGGTCCCTCTTCGGCACTCCTGGCCCCTCCCTCCTGTTCAGTGCCCCCACAGCAAGCAGCTTGCTATGGGAGCTACTGAGCTGAGTCACAGCTCCCCATGTCCATTTAGACACAGAGCCCCAGTTCGGCCCTCCCCCTTCTTCTCTCAATGGCACCCCTGCTGTGTCTCAGCCAATTAGGAAGAGAGTCCCAGATGGCTGAGGCACTTGTGGACATCGCTTGAGAGAGATGGGGTTCAGGTAAGTATTAGGGGGTGCTGAGGGGACTGCTGCACACAGAAGGGTTTTTTATCTTCATGCATTAAGATAAAAAACTTCTGACTTTACAACCACTTTGAAAGCAATATTAAACCCAAAACCAAAAATGTTATAAATTGCAGCTTACCAATCATTAGATGTGGTGGCTGCATCAGTTTTCTTTTTTTAGGCTTTTTTCCCTCTGTTTTCACCTGGCAATCTGGCCAGTAACACAACTACTGTACTAGAGTGTCCCCACTCTGGATGACGGAGCATAGGAGGCACATTTGGACTGTAGCATTGTTAAGGTGGGTGGAGGAGTGTTAGATGTACTAGCAGATTTAAATACACTAGCAATTTGAAGCCAAACTTCAGCTAATACTTTATAAGCAAAGAAAAAAGAGACTGTGTTTACAATCAAAACACCATCAAGAGACAGAGCAGCTTACCAGATGTTCCAATAAACAACATGAAATTAAACAAGTTTTTTAAAAGACTGCACTAAATTTCAAAAAATTGTTAGTTACAGATAAATCCATCGACAAAAGTGAAATAAAATATAGTGAGCCAATTGTGTGTTAAATATAACATATATGCAACCTATGCAGTGTTATAATTCCCAAACGAGGCTCTAGTACCACAATATGACAATACATCATATCAGTCAGCAATAGTATAAAATAGTGTATCATAAACTGTGCCTTTAGTATAACGCATGTGCATATACAGTACTCCAATATCAATCAAGTTTCAAACGATGTGATAGCAAAACACATAAGTGTACCGATTTTAAAAAAAAAAATGTGTTTTGCTTTCACATTGGCACTTGATATATATTGGACTATTGTATATGAACATGTGTTACACTAAACACACCGTTATCTGCCTGCATTGTATAAGAAGCATAGAGACTTGGTACTGTAATGATGACCTCATTGGGTCTAAAATAAGGTATGTCATGAAAATGGAAAGTTTTTATTTATTTATGTCATTAGTTAATCAAGGGAAGAGAGAGGACCCAGGAAGGCAAAATTATAAGCAGATTAAACTGCAGCTATAATATCGCTTTGAATGGAAAGGACAGTTGCACTTTGAAAAGCACATCATGAATTCTTACGTTTCACTCTTCCCTCTGCAGCAGCTTTCAACATATAGTGGCATATTGGTGTTGACACAGTGATACCTCTTGGAATCTTTAATATGAAACTGTACCCTGCCTTTTCTATATTAAAGAAACCCAATCACCAAATCATGTAAAATTTTTAACATAGTAAAGTAACTTCAAAAGTAAATTTAGATTTATTTTAATTGAAAGCGTTTGTTATAATGATTCCTAGTAATTCTGCCATGAAGGTCCTTATTCAGAGTTTTTTCTGCTATAGGGTGACAATACTTCATTTATACTAGTTACTCTACTGCATTGTCTTCCTGTCAAATCCGCTTTAAGTAGTAACTGCAAGCGGCTATGTAAATGTTAATGGTGCAGGCATGTTCTGCTTTTGTCACCATTAGGAAGCCAGTCCAGAACAATGAAAAGTAGCTGCCACTGAACTGCACACATGTAGACAGGAAGTAACCAGCAGCACTAAGATGCAAAAACTGAAAACCATATATATTTATCATAGACATACAGTACAGGACACAGGAAGTAATTCATAGACCATGCATTTTATTCTGTTAACTTCAGGTGATTGGACACTAGCAAAAGCTTCACTGGGTCATCTGCTAGTGTTCCCATATTCCCACCTCCACGAGGCTCTAGTTTTTTGTTGGCATCCTTGGGTGATGAACACATTCTCCTTTTGAAGAACTACCTCCTTCAACCGACACATCTATTAAGGTCTGACTGCTTATTGCCTTTATGGCACATTAGCAGTTTCTGGATTGGAGACCAACAAACACACCTAGGGAACCATACCCATACCTTTCAGTTACAGGGATAGACTGTAAAATTTGCTTTGGTCACTGAATCCTGCAACAACCACCTTGGCGCAACAAGTGTAGTTAGATGTAGGGTGCTATACAGGTCCAGGGCCATGATCCATCCCTATGACTCCCAGACCCTGAAGACCCCCTGAGGGTATAATACATTATGATGGGTCAACCCTGGATGCTATACTGGACAAGAAATGTGGACAAGGTAAGAAAACGTTTCACTATACTCTTGGCATTCCTGGCTTACACATCTTGATAGCTCTGTAGTTTACACTACATCTTTATTCTGGAGGACATACTATGAGCTTTGCACATATACGTTTCATAGGGCACAGGTGTAAGTGGACCTTCACTCTTAAGCAGGGTATACATGCTGAGTTTTCACAAGACCTTGCGTATCCCCTCATCAACATTAACAAAGTTGATACAGGGATCTCTCTCGCTGTGTTCTTGTACCCCCCACTCTGTCAGAATAAACTGATCAGCGCTTGCAGCGATTGGCAAGCACTGGTTGAATGCTTGTTTTCCAGTTTGACCATTTGACAGAAGCCAGTTGTTAGACCAGATTCTGTTTAATAGACAGCGGTACACACATACCGTAAGTTGGCCAGTTCCTGTGGAACCAGACGACTTTTGGTCATTTATACCCAGCTTTAGTGGTTTTCCATAACTCTATTCGGACTTTTGGGTAACATATTTCAATTTGTTGGTATTTTTTCACCTCCCAACGAAAATTCCCACTACTGACATAGTGCTTCTAAGAGCTCATGCACACTGCAGCTCAAAAAAAAGGTGCATTTTGAGCTTTTATTTCTGCCTATAAAAGCTTGAAGAAGCTTGTTCTTTTTTTGTGCTCTTTCAAGCTTTTTTGAGCATAAGCGTTTTTTTCAGAAATCCCCCTAGATAATATTTTCTTAACCACTGTATAAACAAAACAAAAAGCTGGATCAAATATTTCCACGCGTTTTTGAACTCTTTTGAGCTCTTTGGGGCACTAGCTCCTCTCAAAAACGCAAGTTGGGTGGGGTTTTTCTGCCCGAGGAGCATATGTCTGAAAACGCCTGGAAAAAAACCTGTGTGCATGGACACATTGGCTAACATGGAGGGGAATTTCTAGGCAGAAAAAAGTTCAAAAGAGCTCAAAAGCCTGTAGGAGCTGCTTTGCGCTCCTTTGGGCTGCAGTGTGCATGAGCCCTAAGACTCATCGTTGTGCACTTGTGGCCACTATTTTCTGCTGACAATGCAAGCTAATTGTTTGCCAAATCACCTGTTACCCATCTCTTAGGCCCCATGCACTCAGGGCGTCATAAAAATGAGCTCCAAAGCTGTTTCTTGACGCCAGGAAAAAGCGGCGTCAAAAACGCGCCTCAAGCCGCATTTTGCATTGGCCTCATAGCGCGTCAGCGCTAACCAGTGTTTTTTTTAATAAACACAACTTTTCACTCCCAAATTACCCAGAATTCCATAAAATATGAGAAATATCACATGACTATGCCATTTTGTGAGGAGAAACTGAGGAGAGAGCATTTTGGAGATTGTTTTGAGGAAAATGGATCCTGTGATTCAAAAAATCGATGAGGCAATTCTGCTGATTGTTCTGCGTAGGATGCGGCAAAGGAGACAGATAGAGGAGGAGGAGGAGAGAAGCAGCAGTCGGCGTAGATTCTGGATACATCCAATTGTATCCCAGCGTCCTACGTTGGGGTACTTTCAGAGCATGTACGTCCATCTTCGCATGCATCCTGAAAAATTCTATAATTTCACTAGAATGTCAGTGCCTGTCTTTGATGACCTGCTGGAGATGCTCAGGCCAAGGCTGCAAAGGATGGACACCATGATGAGAAGCAGTGTGTCACCAGAGGAACGACTGCTTGTGACACTCCGGTAACTAATATTTGTTTTGAAGGGGGGTTAGTGCCTGTTCACACATATGCAATGTCACACATTGCAAGAAAGTGCATGCAATTTGTACCGCAATGCTATGCAAATTTCATGCGATGTTTGTTCATTGCGATTTTATCCAAACCGATTGTATGGCTTATGTCGCATCGCATGTGTACAAAATCTATTGTATTGTATTATTTTGACACTCCCAATTTTGTTCTTTTAGGTTCCTTACTACAGGACTGAGTTTCGTGTCCTTGCACCACCACTTTCTTCTTGGTGTCTCGACAGTTGCCAAGATGGTCAGAGAAAGCTGTGTGGCAATATGGGAGGAGCTGAATCAGATAGTAATGTCGGAGCCAACAGATGACCTCTGGGAAGCAGTAATGGCCGAGTTTTGGGAAAAAACTCGGTTTCCCAATTGTCTGGGCGCCCTGGATGGCAAACACATCAGGGTGAAGAAGCCTCTGCACTCTGGTTCTTCATATTATAATTAGAGGTCGACCGATATATCGGCTGGCCGATATATCGGCCGATATTTGGCCATTTTTGATAAATCGGCATCGGGCCGATTATTATCAAAATTAGGCCGATATTTTACACTGGCCATCCCTCCTGTCCTTCCTTCTCCACACTCAGCAGCTCTGGCAGCATCAAGTGCCGCGCTGAGTGTGTGAACAGAGAGGAGGGAGAGAGAGGGAGAGAGAAGCTGTCAGCTTGATGTCGGGAGTAGGGGGGAGGGGGCGGGGCGGTGTAGCAGATCACTTCACTTCCTTGTTACTTTATGGTCAGTCCAGGCAGCTCCTCTCATCTGCACTTATCTCTCTGCCTTGCTGCATGATCACACAGTAAGTAAGCACCGATCCTCCTCGCTCCCATGCCTAGTTAATTTTTCCCTATCTTATCTGCTGTCCTCTCCATAAATCTTCACTGCACATATCATGCTGCCTCCTGTCCTGTCTCAGCTCAGCGTTCCACACACAGATCTTACACCCTTTCCATCCCAGTTTGCTTTTAGCTCTCATAGTTGTCCTGTCCCCACCATGCAGCCTAGCACATTCCCTGCATTCTGTCACTAATAAAGACATTAGCACTTACATTTACCACCCCAACCTCCTCACCATTCTCTCTTTTATAATATCTTAACCCCCCCCTTCACATTGTAGCAATTTGACAAGTCGCATCCTATTACTGGCAAGGCACTGTTGAAATCAATGCGACACTGACTTTGAGTTGCCGCATAAACTTGAAAAAGTAGTACATGCACTACTTTTGCGATTTAGGGTGTGACTTCAATAACCACACAGATGTCTTCAAAGTCACAACCCAAAGTCGCACTGAGATGCAGCTCTGAAATTGTGCGATTTCAGGTTAAGTCGCACAATTTCAAAGCCACAGTCAATGTGAACGGGGGCTAATAGTAGGTTCACACTGGTGTGCTGTGGTCTGGCCACAGTGCGATTTGTATATTCAGTTTACCCAGAGTTTTTGGTGCGCTCCCATTCAATTCTATTAGACTGTCTGTTTTCACGAAAGCAAATTACAGTCTTGCGTGCTGCATCTTTGATGCACAATCAGAAAACACACAGTCCACTAGAATTCATCAGGAGCACACCTACAACTGCAAGTAAATCACACATACAATCGCACTGTGGTCAAACCAAAGCGCACCAGTGTGAAACCGCTATACGGCTAGGTTCACGCGCAGTCAGGATCATGCACAAAATTGTGGTTTTCTTGACAAACACAGAAGCGCACTGTCCTTTAGTAGATACACAGTAGTGCCATTGATTGTTAAAGGCACCCCCTCTCATCACACATGTGGTTTGGTACAGGACATTTTTAGAAAAGGGTCTTGGACTTCCTGTCCACATTTCCAAATTGGCACCACTGACCACTACCCCATATGTGTGCACCCATTACTCTCAGGTTGCTGCAGCGCAACACTTTAAGTACTATTATAGTGCATGTCACAAACATTACTCAATGGGGGATCGTTCCTCTGATCCCCGCTGAGCAGGCGAATGACAGGTCCGTCTCCGCTCACTGTGCTGAGATGGACCTGTCAGAGACCCGCTCTCCTCTATGGGGAGATCGGATGAAAACGGATCGATAGGCTTTCCATCTGTCTGGATTTCACTGACAGGATCGGGTGTCAGCGGACATTTTACAGCTGACATCCGCCGCTCCATAGGAGTGAATGGAGGTTCCGATCAGGTCCGCCTGAAAAACTGACAGACAGACCTGATCGGAAAGCCTGTGTGAAAGGGGCCCAAGTCCGAACCCGAGGGGGCGCACTTTGCCCTGGGCGCTGGATGACCTTGTCCCAGCACTGGTTACAGTTACACTCGGCTTGGTGTGAAACCTGCCAGTGTCACCGCCAATCAGTGCCATCTGTCAGTGCCACCGCAAATCAGTGCCACCCGCCACTGCCACTTAGTTCCACCAGCCAGTGCCACCCGCCCCTGCCAGCCAGTGCCACCCGCCCCTGCCAGCCAGTGCCACCCGCCCCTGCCAGCCAGTTCCAATTGCCAGTGCCACTGCCAATCAGTGCCATCTGTCCCAAACTAGTGCCATCTGTCAGTTCCAAACCAGTGCCACCTGCTAGTGCCAATGCCATCTGACAGTTCCAAACCAGTGCCACCTGCCAGTGCCAATAGTGCCATCTGTCAGTTCCAAACCAGTGCCACCTGCCAATGCCAACCAGTGGCAGCCAGTGCCATCTGTCAGTTCCAAACCAGTGCCACCTGCCAGGTCCAACTAGTGCCATCTGTACTGAGGACATCAAGTGTGTGCTAGAGTGACAGGAGTAAGCAAGGAGTGGAGTGGGTGAGTTTTTTTTTTTTTTTTTTTTAAATCGGCCTAAAATATCGGCCACAAAAATCGGCCATCGGCCGCCCCAATTTCTAAATATCGGCATCGGCCAGAGAAAAACCCATATCGGTCGACCTCTAATTATAATTATAAAAAATACTTCTCGGTGGTCCTCCTGGCAGTGGCTGATGCGAATCTGCGCTTCATAGTAGTTGATGTTGGAGCATACGGCAGCCAGAGTGATGCACGTATATTTCGTGAGTCGGCCTTTGGACGTCGGCTACATGAAGGAAGGCTCAACATTCCAGAAAGCAGGCCTCTACCTTGTACCGAGGAACCAAGCTTACCATTGGTCATGATAGCAGACGAGGCCTTTGGACTGGCTGAAAATATAATGATGCCATACAGTGGCAATTTTCTCAGCGATGCCCAAAAAAAAATTAATTATCGTCTCAGCTGTGCCCGCCACGTTGTTGAAAGTGCTTTCGGAGTCTGCACAGCAAAATGGAGAGTATTACTCAACTGTATGCAGCTTGATGTAGAAAATGCCATTAAGGTAGTCCTGGCATGCTGTGTTCTCCACAACTTCCTGCGGGATAAGGAGAGGAGCACCGTTGAACCGGAACCCCCGAAACACAAATCAACGAGTACAATTTTCCGACTTGCGGTCAACGGCACGGGGGATGGCCATTCGTAATCAGTTTGCCGATTACTTCTTATCACCTGATGGAGAAGTTTTGTGGCAAAATGACTATGTTTAAAAATAAATGTTGTATCTTTCTAAGCTCTGCCTGAAATAAAGCCTTGTGACAATTTTTTTTTAAATAAAGCATTTTATAATTTGGCTGTCCTTTTCATGTCTGCCATTCCTTTAGTTCAGCTGTGCCTTGAACCTTGTTGGGCTGCACATACGCTTGCCCCAGGCAGAGTAAAAAGACTCCTTTCTTTTTCGTACATCACGGGACACAGAGCGACTTAGTCATTACTAATGGGTTATATAGATACCTTCAGGTGCTGGCACTGGCAACTTCCAAAACCGGAAGTACCCTCCCCTATATAAGCCCCTCCCATCCGGGAGCACCTCAGTTTTTTTGCCAGTGTCTAAGGTGTTGGCCAAAGAGTAACATGTGTTTTCACTGGGCTTGCGTACAGGTTCTTTTATGGGCCTCAGTAAGCTGTTCCAGATCCGACCAAAAAAGCTTCATAGCTAAACGGTCGGTACCCGGGCCTTGCAACAGAAGAGCAAGGTTTTGCCTGTAATGCCTCTCTTAGGAGGGCTGGACCCTGGGATCCAGAGCTCTGGTCATACCCACGACCAAGATGTTGTCTGTGCAGGGTGCTATACAGGTCCAGGGGAGTGGAATCCTTGGGAACCCGGTCCCTGAAGGTTTAATTACAATGCCTGCCGTGATAGGTGAAGTTTGGGCTTCTGTGGACCAAACAGAGTCCTGCGGCGGGGAACAGGTAAGTGGGGGCCCCCAGGAACTTGGTTCTATTGGGGGACCCCCAAGCCTAATTTGTCTTTCTGTCTGTTACCTAACGGTATTCCCGCTAATATCTGTGTATGCCTGTAACTACTGGAAAATGTAAAATTTTAATAGTAGTCAAGAAAAAAAAAAAAAAAAGGGAGACCGCGGTACCTGTGTTAAACCACTAGAGGCCGCTGTGGTCCATTTTTCTTGTCATGTGGATCTTTGGCTTTTTTAAGTCAAAAGATCCAGGCAGTTGGTAAGTTTCTCTGTGGGAATCCACTTCCTCTGCCCTGTTGCTGCGCTCATCCACCGCACAGGCCCTCCGGCAAAAAGGGCCCTGGCTCCTAGTCCCTGCTTGTTTTCAAAAAAGGCGCACGGGCGCGCGCGCGGGCGCGTGCACGCGCCTCCTATGAAAGGAAAGGGGCGGGGCGGGTGACGCTCAAAGCGCGGCGCGGCGCTTCTGCGCATGTGCAGGCGTCCCAGCATGGATAAAAGACACAGTACAAGTGTCAGCTGGATGCAAGCAGAGCTAGCAACAAACGGTGGCACACAGAGGCGGTTGATGCAGGCATCCCCATAGAAAGACACTTTAGTGGACACCAGCTGGTATATAGCAGCAACTGTGTTAGACTATTACCAGTAAAATTGGTGTATGACGACGGGAATACCTCAGCTTTGTGCTTAAAGGATATGTCGTCCAGACGTTCCGGAAATAAGTCTTCCAGGAAGCCAAAGGGGTCTCCATCGGGCTCTGAGGATTTTGGGCATGCTTGTATTGCACCAATCTCCCCTGAAATTTCAGAGGTCAGTAGCCGTAGGAACCCTGCAGGAGTACCTGGTGCTGCGGCTGTCCCCAGTCCACCTGCTCCTGTATATATAACAGAGGAGGTTTTTTCCTCAACTCTGGGAGGATTGGAAGAGAGATTAACAGCATTGATCGCTGCTTCCCTGTCACAGGGAAAGCGCGTCCGATCTCCGTCTCCTCCTTCAGAGTGCCTGTTAGTGGAGGAACAGCCCCACACAGAGATCGACCTACCTGAAGGGGATCAGGATGAGGTTGATTCGGTTATTGAGGAATCAACAGGGGAAGAACCTTTCTCAGCATCTCAGGCTGAAAGATTATGGGTTCAATCTCTGACTAACATGGTCCGATCAGCATTTAAAATGCCTCTTGCTGAGCCATCAACCACTGCTGTTTCCTCGCTGGGGTCACTGAAAGCTCCCCAGACTGTCTGTTCCTTCCCAATCCACCCTTTATTGGAAGGGCTTATTTACCAGGATTGGGAGCATCCTGATAAAATTTCTTTCTCGTACATCACGGGACACAGAGCGACATAGTCATTACTAATGGGTTATATAGATACCTTCAGGTGCTGGCACTGGCAACTTCCAAAACCGGAAGTACCCTCCCCTATATAAGCCCCTCCCATCCGGGAGCACCTCAGTTTTTTGCCAGTGTCTAAGGTGTTGGCCAAGAAGAAACATGTGTTTTCACTGAGCTTGCGTACAGGTTCTGTTGGGCCTTAGTAAGCTATTCCGGATCCGACCAAAAAAGCTTCATAGCTAAACGGTCGGTACAAGGGCCTTGCAGAGAAGAGTAAGGTTTTGCCTGTAATGCTTCTCTTAGGAGAGCTGGACCCTGGGATCCAGAGCTCTGGTCATACCCACGACCAAGATGTTTTCTGTGCAGGGTGCTATACAGGTCCAGGGGAGTGGAATCCTTGGGAACCCGGTCCCTGAAGGTTTGATTACAATGCCTGCCGTGATAGGTGAAGTTTGGGCTTCTGTGGACCAAACAAAGTCCTGCGGCGAGGAAAAGGTAAGTGGGGGCCCTCGGGAACTTGGTTCTATTGAGGGACCCCCAAGCCTATTTTGTCTTTCTGCCTGTTACCTAAGGTATTCCCGCTAATATTCTGTGTATGCCTGTTACTACTGAGAAAATGTAAAAATTTTAATAGTAGGCAAGAAAAAAAAAAAATGTAAGACCGCGGTACCTGTGTTAGACACTAGAGGCCGCTATGGTTCTTTTTCTTGTAATGTGTGCTTCTCCAGTCCCTGGGGCATCGGCTGTGTAACAGTTCCGACGGCCTCCTCGGTCAATTCCCGGGGGTAAAAAACAGGGACAATAGCAGGGTAATGAGAAACCCTGGGTCAGGGGAGGTACAAAACCTCCCCCAAAGTTAAATTCATTGAAGGGTTGCCCCCACTCAGTCGGGTGGGGGGAGGACTCCAGTTGTTCACAAGAGACCTGGCGGGACACGATCAAGACAGATAGGTGCTCTTCGCAGTATGTTTGGGATACAGTTTGGAGTTAAAAGACTCTCCTCCTTCCCATTTTTGAGGTCAAACATGCCAAGGGATCCCCGGAAGAGAGAGTCCCTCCTGTTGGCACTAGAACAACTATTGCTCCAAGGAGTAATTATGGAGGTTCCCCATGAAGAATGAGGGTTCGGGTTTTACTCAAACCTCTTTACAGTCCCGAAGCAAACGCGGACGGGAGGCCCATATTAATTCTAAAAGGGCTATACAAATTCCTGTATATCAGGACTTTCCAATGGAGTCGATCCGATCAGTGGCCACTGCCCTACAAGGGGAGGATTGGTTAGCCGCGATCGACATCAAAGATGCTTATTTGCACATTCCCATCTTCCCAGTCCACCAAAAATTTCTACGCTTTGCAGTAGAAGGGCGCCATTTTCAGTTCAGAGCCTTACCCTTCGGTTTGGCCACAGCACCACGAGTGTTTACAAAAATTCTGGCCCTTATTGGCCAATCTAAGAACACAAGGTGTAATGATAATGGCATATCTAGATGACTTCTTGCTGATAGACCACTCAGTGAAAAAACTAGACGTGGTCGTTCACAAGACAATCAAGTATCTGGAATCTCATGGTTGGATTATCAACCGAGACAAGTCAGCCCTAAAAAACAGTCAAAAGTCTGGAATACTTGGGGCTAAGGTTGGATTCAGGCCAGAGAAAAATATTCTTGCCTCGAGGAAAGGTGTTGTCTTTGAAAGATTTGATCCACTTAGTGGGTACAAAAAAAAAAAGACAGCCGTCCATACGCCTGTGCATGAGGCTGCTGGGAAAAATGGTGGCATCATTCGAAGCAGTACCCTACGGTCAATTCCATTCAAGGAATTTGCAAGGGGCCATACTGTCAGCCTGGAACAAAAAAGTTCAGGCTTTAGACTTACCAATGTCCCTGTCCCCTTCCGTTCGCAAGAGCCTCCGTTGGTGGTTGGTTCCCCAGAATCTGGAAAAAGGGAAATCCTTCAGTCTGATTTCTTGGAAGGTGGTCACTACAGATGCCAGCCTCATAGGCTGGGGAGCAGTACTGGAGCAATAGTCTCTCCAGGGCAGATGGTCGGATGCAGAAAAGGCCCTGCCCATCAATCTCTTAGAGATACGAGCAGCCCGGTATGCCCTAGTAGCATGGACATCCAAACTCCAAGGGTCCCCTGTCAGAATTCAATCAGACAATGCCACAGCAGTGGCATATATCAATCATCAGGGGGGCACCAGGAGTCGTGCAGCCCAGAGGGAAGTAAATTACATCCTGAAATGGGCAGAAAGATATGCCCCAGCCATATGTGCGGTATTCATTCCAGGAGTGGAGAATTGGAAGGCGGACTTTCTAAGTCGCCAGCAATTATGCCCAGAGGAAGGGTCCCTTCACCCCGAGGTTTTCTGGACAATATGTCAGCGGTGGGGAACATCGGATGTAGATCTTCTAGCATCCAGATTCAACGCAAAGGTGGACAGGTTTGTCTCTCGGACAAGGGATCCCCTAGCTTGCGGCTCGGATGCCCTAGTGTTCCCTTGGGATCAGTTCAAGCTGATATATGCATTCACACCGTCACAATGGTTACCTCGATTATTCCGCAGAATCAGGGTAGAAAAGAAACCAGTGATTCTGGTGGCTCCAGCGTGGCCCCGAAGAGCGTGGTACGCGGAGATTGTAAAATGTCAGTGGGGAGTCCTAGGACTCTCCCACGCCGTCCGGACCTGCTTTCGCAAGGACCGATATACCACCCTTCCTTACCAGCCCTAGGTTTGACGGCCTGGCTATTGAAGCCCACATTCTAAAAAAGAGAGGGCTCTCTAATTCTGTGGTATCTACCATGATCAATGCCAGGAAGCCGGTATCCAGGCAGATCTACTATAGAATCTGGAAGGCGTACATCGCCTGGTGTGAGGCCAAGAAATGGCATCCACGTAAATACGTAATAGGTAGGATTCTGGACTTCCTACAATGGGCTGTAGATAGGAAGCTTGCCTTGAGTACTATCAAGGGTCAGATTTCGGCCTTGTCAATATTTTTTCAAAGACCCTTGGCTTCGCATTCACTAGTCAAAGCCTTTATACAAGGAGTGATGCGTATTAGTCCTCCGGTTAATATCCCCATATGTCCATGGGATCTAAACTTGGTTCTGTCGGTTCTACAGAAACAACCATTTGAACCATTACAGCATATTTCTTTGGTTCTTCTCACCAGGAAATTGATTTTTCTAGTAGCCATTTATTCGGCTAAAAGAGTGTCGGAATTAGCAGCTATGTCCTGTAAGGAGCCATATCTGGTTATCCATAAGGACAGAGTAGTGTTACGCCCTCATCCAGCCTTTCTTCCTAAGGTGGTATCGAGGTTTCATTTGAACCAAGATGTGGTTCTTCCTTCTTTTTTCCCCAAACCTACTTCGGTAGAGGAAAAGTTATTGCATTCTTTGGATGTAGTAAGAGCAGTTAAAGCTTATCTAAAAGCCACTGCTCAGATTCGCAGAACGGATACTTTGTTTATTCTGCCGGAAGGCCCCAGAAGGGGTCAGGCAGCGTCAAAATCTACTTTAGCCAAGTGGATTCGACAGGTCATAATGCAAGCCTATGGCTTTAGAAGGAGACCGCCTCCGTTCAAAGTTAGGGCGCACTCCACGAGAGCAGTTGGAACTTCATGGGCAGTGCATCACCAGGCCTCCCTGGCTCAAATCTGTAAGGCCGCAACATGGTCTTCAGTACACACGTTTACTAGGTTCTACCAGGTGGACGTTAGAAGTCAGGAGGATGTCGCCTTTGGGCGCAGTGTGTTGCAGGCCGCAAAAGATCCTCATGTCTGATAGCGCTCAGCTTATGTATGGTGTATCCCCCCCCTCGTTGGGCATTGCTTTAGGACATCCCATTAGTAATGACTATGTCGCTCTGTGCCTCGTGATGTACGAGAAAGAAAATAGGATTTTTATAACAGCTTACCTGTAAAATCCTTTTCTTGGAGTACATCACGGGACACAGAGCTCCCACCCCTCTTTAGGGACACTTATTGCTTTGCTACAAAACTGAGGTGCTCCCGGATGGGAGGGGCTTATATAGGGGAGGGTACTTCCGGTTTTGGAAGTTGCCAGTGCCAGCACCTGAAGGTATCTATATAACCCATTAGTAATGACTATGTCGCTCTGTGTCCCGTGATGTACTCCAAGAAAAGGATTTTACAGGTAAGCTGTTATAAAAATCCTATTATTTACTCCCCCCAAGAGATTTCCGGTGATCTATCCCATGGAGGATAAGTTCATAAAAAATGGAGAGTCCCTACAGTGGACGCAGCCATCTCTTGTGTGAATAAATCACTGACATGTCCAGTAGATAATGTTCCAATGTTCAAAGACCCAATAGATAAAAAATTGGAGTCTTTACTAAAATCTGCTTTCTCTACAGCAAGCATGGTGACACAACCTGCAGTAGCAGCGATTGGGGTCTGCCAAGCAGTGAAGGATCAGTTGAAACAAGTCTTAAGAGACTTACCAGATCAGCAGGCTCTTGCCCTAGCTGACCTACCTAGAGCCTTGTGTTTTGCGGTAGATGCCATAAAGGATACAATCCAACAGGCCTCCCGCTTTACGCTGTCTGTAGTACATATGCGTAGGCTTCTATGGCTCAAAAACTGGTCTGCTGAAGCTCCCTGTAAGAAATTGATGATTAGTTTCCCATTTCATGGAGAACGCTTATTTGGAGAAGATCTGGACAAGTATATCCAGAAAATTTCTGCCGGTAAAAGTACACTCTTGCCGGTTAAGAATAAGGGTAGAAGTCCTTCTTTTAAGAGGCCTACTTCTCCAGTCCCTGGCACATCGGCTGTGAAACAGTTCCGACGGCCTCCGCGGTCAAATCCAGGGGGCAGAAATCAGGGACAATCACAGGGTAACAAGAAACCCTGGGTCAAGAGAGGTACGAAACCTCCCCCCAAGTCATGAAGGGTTGCCCCCACTCAATCGGGTGGGGGGAAGACTTCAGTTGTTCACAGAGACCTGGTGGGACACCATCAGAGACAAATGGGTGATCTCCGCAGTAAGTCTGGGATACAAGCTGGAGTTAAAAGACACTCCTCCTGCCCATTTTATGAGGTCAAACGTGCCAAGCGATCCCCAAAAGAGAGGATCCCTCCTTCTGGCACTAGAACAACTATTGCTCCAAGGTGTAATCATGAAGGTTCCCTTGGAAGAAAGCGGGTTCGGGTTTTACTCGAACCTTTTCACAGTCCCCAAACCAAATGGGGACGTGAGGCCTATATTAAATCTAAAAGGGCTAAACAAATTCCTACATATCAGGACTTTTCGGATGGAGTCGATCCGATCGGTGGTCACCGCCCTACAAGGGCAGGAATGGTTAGCCTCGATCGACATAAAGGATGCTTATTTGCATATTCCCATCTTTCCGGCCCACCAGAAATTTCTACGCTTTGTAGTAGCAGGGCGCCATTTTCAGTTAAGAGCCTTACCTTTCGGTCTGGCCACAGCACCACGAGTGTTCACAAAAATTCTGGCCCCACTATTGGCCAATCTAAGAACACAAGGTGTAACGATAATGGCATATCTAGACGACCTGCTACTAATAGACCACTCAGTGGAAAAACTGGAAGTAGCTATTCACGAGACAATCAAGTATCTGGAATATCACGGTTGGATTATCAACCGAGACAAGTCAGCTCTAAGACCAGTCAAAAGTCTGGAATACTTGGGGCTAAGGCTGGATTCAAATCAGAGAAAGATTTTCTTACCTCCAGAGAAGGTGTCGTCTTTGAGAGATTTGACCCACTTAGTGGGTACAAAAAGAAAACCATCCATACGCCTGTGCATGAGGCTGCTGGGAAAAATGGTGGCTTCATTCGAAGCAGTACCCTACGGTCAATTCCATTCAAGGAACTTGCAGAGGGCCATACTGTCAGCCTGGAACAAAAAAGTTCAGGCTTTAGACTTACCAATGTCCCTGTCCCCTTCCGTTCGCAAGAGCCTCCATTGGTGGTTGGTGCCCCAGAATCTGGAAAAAGGGAAACCCTTCAGTCCAGTTTCTTGGAAGGTGGTCACTACAGATGCCAGCCTCATAGGCTGGGGGGCAGTACTGGAGCAATGGTCTCTCCAGGGCAAGTGGTCAGAAGCAGAGAAGGCCCTGCCCATCAATCTCTTAGAGATACGAGCAGCCCGGTATGCTCTAGTAGCATGGACATCCAAACTCCAAGGGTCCCCTGTCAGAATTCAATCAGACAATGCCACAGCAGTGGCATATATCAATCACCAGGGTGGCACCAGGAGTCGTGCAGCCCAGAGGGAAGCGAATTGCATCCTGGAATGGGCAGAAAGATATGTCCCAGCCATATCCGCAGTTTTCATCCCAGGAGTGGAAAATTGGAGAGCGGACTTTCTAAGTCGCCAGCAATTATGCTCGGGGGAATGGTCTCTTCACCCCGAGGTTTTCCAGGCAATATGCCAGCGGTGGGGAACACCGGATGTAGATCTGCTAGCATCCAGATTCAACGCAAAGGTGGACAGATTTGTGTCTCGCACAAGGGATCCCCTAGCTTGCGGCTCGGATGCCCTAGTGTTCCCTTGGGATCAGTTCAAACTGATATATGCATTCCCACCGCCACAATTGTTACCGCGATTAATCCGCAGAATCAGGGTAGAAAAGAAACCAGTGATTCTGGTGGCTCCAACGTGGCCCGGAAGAGCATGGTACGCGGAGATCATAAAAATGTCAGTGGGGAGTCCTTGGACCCTCCCACATCGTCCGGACCTGCTTTCGCAGGGACCGATATACCACCCTTCCTTACCAGCCCTGGGTTTGACGGCCTGGCTATTGAAGCCCACATTCTAAAAAAGAGAGGGCTCTCTAATCCTGTGGTATCTACCATGATCAATGCCAGGAAGCCGGTATCCAGGCAGATCTATTATAGGATCCGGAAGGCGTACATCGCGTGGTGTGAAGCCAGGAAATGGCATCCGCGTAAGTACGTAATAGGTAGGATTCTGGACTTCCTACAGTGGGCTGTAGATAGGAAGCTTGCCTTGAGTACTATCAAGGGTCAGATTTCGGCCTTGTCAATATTTTTTCAAAGGCCCTTGGCTTTGCATTCATTAGTCAAAGCTTTCATACAAGGAGTGATGCGTATTAGCCCTCCGGTTAGTATTCCCATATGTCCATGGGACTTAAACCTGGTTCTGTCGGTTCTACAGAAACAACCGTTTGAACTATTGCAACACATTTCCTTGGTTCTTCTCACCAGGAAATTGATTTTCTTAGTAGCCATTTGTTCGGCTAAAAGAGTATCGGAATTAGCCGCCTTGTCCTGTAAGGAGCCATATCTGGTTGTCCATAAGGACAGAGTAGTATTGCGTCCTCATCCAGCCTTTCTTCCTAAGGTGGTATCGAGGTTTCATTTGAACCAAGATGTGGTTCTTCCTTCTTTTTTTCCCAAACCTACCTCGGTAGAGGAAAAGTTATTGCATTCTTTGGATGTAGTAAGAGCAGTTAAAGCTTATCTAAAAGCCACTGCTCAGATTCGTAGAACGGATACTTTGTTTGTTCTGCCGGAAGGCCCCAGAAAGGGTCAGGCAGCATCAAAATCTACTTTAGCCAAGTGGATTCGACAGGTCATAATACAAGCCTATGGCTTGAGAAGGAGACCGCCTCCGTTCAAAGTTAGGGCGCACTCCACAAGAGCAGTTGGAACTTCATGGGCAGTGCATCACCAGGCCTCCCTGGCTCAAGTCTGTAAGGCCGCAACATGGTCTTCAGTACACACGTTTACTAGATTCTACCAGGTAGACGTTAGAAGTCAGGAGGATGTCGCCTTTGGGCGCAGTGTGTTGCAGGCCGCAAAAGATCCTCATGCCTGATGGCGCCCAGCTTATGTATAGTGTATCCCTCCCCTCATTTGGCATTGCTTTGGGACGTCCCATTAGTAATGACTAAGTCGCTCTGTGTCCCGTGATGTACGAAAAAGAAAAAGGGATTTTTATAACAGCTTATGCCGCGTACACACGATCGTGATTCACGGCGGTGAAAACACCGCCGTGAATCACGATATGAAATTAAATGAAAAACGAGGGAACGGCATTTTCCCCCACACACGACCGTTTTTCCCGTCATTTTTTTCTTTGTCGAGAAAAACGACCGTCTGTGGGCTCCGCGGCAGTCTCCCTATGGGAAAACTGCCGCGGAAAAAAATGATGGAAAAAACGATGAGAAAATTTAGAACATGTTCTAATTTTTCTCGTCGTTTTTCCTGCCGTTTTTCTCAACGAGAAAAACGGCATAAAGCCCACAGACGATCGTTTTTCTCGGCGAAAAAAAAAAATGTAATTTTTCCCGACGGGAAAAATGATCGTGTGTACGCGGCATTACCTGTAAAATCCTTTTCTTGGAGTACATCACGGGACACAGAGCTCCCACCCCTCTTTTGGGACACTTATTGCTTTGCTACAAAACTGAGGTGCTCCCGGATGGGAGGGGCTTATATAGGGGAGGGTACTTCCGGTTTTGGAAGTTGCCAGTGCCAGCACCTGAAGGTATCTATATAACCCATTAGTAATGACTAAGTCGCTCTGTGTCCCGTGATGTACTCCAAGAAAAGGATTTTACAGGTAAGCTGTTATAAAAATCCCTTTTTTCTCCTGCTTGAGGAAAGCGTATGATTCCCCTTGTTGGGCTGCACATACGCTTGCCCCAGGCAGAGTAAAAAGACAAATTTTCTCCTGCTTGAGGAAAGCGCATGATACCCCTATGCTAACATACTGCTGAAGTACACCATTAACCCAAAAAACAAAAAACTTAACGTGTTAAATTAACAATGATTTATTAACATTTCCTGTTTTACATGCGATTACGGTCACCAATCACATTTTTAGGTATTTCATGCTTTTCATGCAATAAAGTGACCAATCCCATATGAATAAATAAAAACGTTTGACGCTGTTCGACGCGCGTTATATCGCGTTTATGCACGTTTAATAGCGTCGGGCATTTTTGCAGCTCGAACCTGGAGCTCCAGAACGCGGTGGACTTGGGTTTTTTTTTGCAGCTGGAAAACGCCTATGCCACTTGGAGCTCATAAAAGCTCTATGTGTGCATGACATAATAGAATAACATGGATGGGCGTTTTGCAGCTGTAAAAAAAAAACGTCTGAAGCTGCTAACAGCAGCTGCAAAAACGCCCTGTGTGCATGGGGCCTAAAAGGAAACCACCATTGGAACTTCATACTGTGCATGCCGAACATCCTTAAAGCGGTAGTAAACCGCCGGAAAAAAACCTGCAAGACATACAAGCATATTATGAAATACCTTACAACAAAGCTCCCGCAGCGCACCCGGTCACCACCAGGGGGGCTGACATGTTCCCTTGGCGTTTCTTTCGGGTTCGCAGTCTCCGGCACTGTGAGTTGCCGGAGCCGAGATGACGTCACATGCGTGCGGAAGTCCTCCAGTCTGGCAAGTTCCAACACGAGCCACCGGACCTCCAACGCGCATGCGTCGCTGATATCAGCAGCTGCATGAAGGGTGAATATTTCCTAAACTGTGCAGGTTTAGGAGAGCTTCATTTTACCCACAGGTAAGCCTTATTATAGACTTACCTGTAGGTAAAAATGACCAAGCGGCCAATACAACCGCTTTAATACACATCCATTCTGTGAGTGTCTTGCAGAGAAATACTCTCACTTAGCAATGGAGGATTACGGGCACCTGGGGGCTGGAACACACAAGACACAGTGGTGAGTCCGCCACAATTCCCAGAAGAAACTTCAAGTTTCTCTCCAGCTACTACTTGTTCCTTGGATCTGGATCAAAGTCTAACACCGACATCGCTCCAACCCCATAACTCCAACTCCCTTACAGGCGTGCTGCAAGTGACCTGTTTGAATAAGGCTGAATTCACAGCCACCATGTCTGATCTATTCTAGAGGCTATAACCATCTCTTGAATCAAAGAAGGCTATCAACCACAAGTGCTCTTCTGTCTTGCCTTCCCCTGATTATAATTCTGCCCAAACAATATAATTGCCTGATGCACCTGTTGCAACACAAACCAAAAGGGGTACAGATTTTCCTGCAGAGGTGCCTCGAGATTTCTTTCCTCCAATATCTAAGGAAATTACCCTCTCAACATATGCTGTTTTTTTCATATTGAGGCAGTGCATGCTAGTCTCTGTGCTTAGCACTGCACAGCCCTCATATAATCAAAGTTTCCTAAGAAGAGAATCTTCTGTAAAAAAAGCAATTTTTTACTCTGGATTAGGCAAGTTGGGCAAGGCAAAACCTTCCCTCTCGAAGCCCACAGAAACTTTAAAAAGTCTTCCTCACGCCAATAAGTCACCCCTCCTTATGAAGGTGATGGGGTAGTCTATGGATACGTACCCCATCTTAAAAAGTCAAAAAATCTTCTCTTTACCTTTTCCAGAAGGTGTACAATGATTCTTAATTGCTGTCTTCTCCTTAGCTCCCTAGTTTTTCTCTGTTCTACTCACTTGGAAAAGAACAAGATTCCTTAACCCCATTGCCACTTATCTTTACAATGGGTATTCGTCTCATTTTCAAACTTACAACCCCTATGTAGGAACTCCTTTCCTTAAAGGCTTACATACTGCATTGCACAAGATGTATTGGTATGATTATTTTAGTAGTTGGGGCTTCCAAGAGGCGCCCCCCCCCCCCACACAGACATTTGTCTAATTCAGGAGTCTCAACTTTCTAAACAAAGTGCCAGTTTACAGTCCTTCACACTTTAAGAGGGCCAGATTGTGGCCAGTGGGGGTAGAAAATGTTTTGGATTCAGTGGGAATAAACAATGCTTCAGGCTTGGTGGTCAGTGGGAGTAAATAAAATACATAGTACCTGTAGTCAGGAGGTTGAATAGTGTCCCATCATTGGTATAGTGGGAAGAATAGTGCCCTTTCATTGGTATTAGTGTGAAGAATAGTGCCCCATTGTTGATATCTGTGAAAGGAATATTTGCATCATTGTGATAAATAGTGCCCCATTGGTGTCAGAAGTAGTGCCCCATCTTTGGTATTGGTGTCAGGAATTATGCTCCATTGTTGGTGTCTGTGGGTGGAATAGTGCCCCAAGGGCCAGATAAAGGCTGGCAAAGCTTTGCATGCGGCCCACTAACCACAGTTTGGAAACCACTGGTCTAAGCTATAGTTAGACTTATAGACACAGATGTACAAGAGTCTTTATATCTCTGATGCCGGAGACGTTCTTCCTCTCCACTTAGAAGATTTAGTAGGTAATTTCCCTCCTATCCACTTTTCCCTGTAAACCTTTTCTTACAGTCATGAATTACTTCTTGGAATATTTCCATTTGCTGTGTCTGTGAGGTGCTAGTTTGTTCTTAATCCCTGGGATAACCAGTGGGATCATAGGCTATAGCCCTCCAAATGCTTGAATTCTGTGATCCAAAAACCTGGCAGCTGCTCTTGTTCATACATCCCAAAGGCTGTGCTTACATGCTGTGGGAAGTGTTGTTGTTTTTTTCTTGATATATTACAGTCCAAGTGTATAACGTTTCTTCAGCATGACAATCTTGTCTATGTCTGATTCATCAACAAAAAATGTTTTTCTTTCTTTTAGGCGTGATGCATTGCATTTTAGAAGATGTTTTTTTTTTTTTCTTACTCTTATGCTTCATTTCTTTGGAGGGACCATCTCTAATCCCCTCTACTCCAGGAGGACACAACCTGGAACCTGACTACCCTGTTCTGCCATGATTTGACTTCCCTGGCTTAACCCTCAGTCCTTGTCCTGAGCTTCAACACAATTTTTTCCATCCCTTCCACGGCTGATGTTCGCCAACTACTGTTTCCAGGATAAGGTGTTTAATCTCTCCTCCCCCATCCTTGTCCTGACCTCGATACGGCATATAGTGCAAAATTGAATCAAATGTAGTTTAAATCCCCCTGTTCCTGTGGTTTTTGGATGGTTCCCCTTCCTTTTGAACCTATGGACCAGAGCAGCTTTTGACACTTGCCTACAAAACGCAACCATCTTCATTAGCGTGTGTTGATCTCGGTTTGATCAGATGTTTTGGAGGCCAGAGGACCCCAGATCTCATCATAAAGAGGACCTGTCACAGCCCATGCTATCACAAGGGATGATGTTCATCCCTTGTGATAGCAATAAAGTTGATTAAAAAAATTAAACAGTGTAAAACAAATTAAGTAAAATAATAGAAAAATACAAAAACGAAAGAACCCATTCAGTTTAAAAAGGAAATGAGAGGTAAAATATTTGTGTATAGATAGAAAAATCATTATAAATACCTTCTTTTGCACTTGTGTGTGCTGATTTCATTGCAGTATTTTAGCCTCATCACGTGTGTGCTCAGTAAGTACCTGCTGGCATGTTTAGCAAGTGGGTGGGGCAGGATGATGTGGACCCTTGACAGATGATTAAAACACATAACCACTGCCTCTTTTTGGTACCTTTTTAGGTAAATGACATAAAGACAGGTGCAGCACCTTTTAGGGAACAGAAGAGTTTTTAAATCAATAATGGATGCAGATATAAAATATGACTGATTGAGGCTTGTCATGTCTGAAGTGCAAAGTTTCAATTAAATGATGAAGGCCAAAGGATGATATTTTTTTATGAGCTGTGCAAGATGGAAAGAGAACTTTGAAAACAATCCAGGATTCTTGTGTGAAGGTTTTAGTACTTGGACAGCAGGTAGGACTGAAAAATGTTTTCAGTACTGACTGATCTCAGCCAAATGGAATTTTATGTAGTTGATGTTTTTGTGAATGACCAAAGAAGTAGGCTAGGAATAGTTTCTCACTGGCTGTTATAGGCTGATGAGGAATTTTGAGATGCAAATGATTTTATTAACCTCATTCGTTTTGCACATTTCTCTTGTGGCAATGTGTCGTAGTAAGCTCATCAAGGAAATATCTTTTTAAAAGGCCACAAATTTCCCAAACGAGGATATAACTTTTTTTTTTTTTAAAGATACAAAACTGGGATTTTTGCTTTACATCAAGGAGCGAACCTTGCTACAGATCTTTCTATGTAGAGACCCAAATCATGCCAATCAGCATCTTAAAGAGAAACTTCAGTTTTTTTTTCTTAAAGTCAGCTACTACAAATGCTGTAGCTGCTGACTTTTAGAAATTGGGTACTTGCAATTGCCTCGTGTCCAGTGCTGTCTTTCTGCAGCCAGTTCTTCTTACTGCTGCGGGTCCTTGGCACCACCATCTTGGATATTGGAGCTGGCTGTGATTTCCTGAGGAATTACAGCCGGCTCCCTACTACACATGTACAAACGCACGCAATGCTTTTGTAAATAGTCCTGCAGCCTCCCAGGATATGTAATGGGTCCCAGGAGGCTGCGGGAAGGGAACGTCATCCTTACCTAGGTGAGGATTGCAGAAGTGAGAGTAAGTACTGATAAAAACTGGTATTCGCTCCCCCACTTCCCGACAAGGAAAACTGTGACTCCGTTACAGGCTGGGGAGGAGGGAGCGATCCAGTGGGACTTCACTTTTGGGTGAAGTTCTGTTTTAAAATGGTAAGCTTCCCAAGCCCATCATAAGTTTTGTCAAAAACAAAAGCCCTTATTTCATTTCTACAGAAATCAGGACTGACTTGCTAAAACAGTGATGCAAAGTATGTGGACAGTACATTGTACAAGTTTGCCATCTTCACAGAACAGGACCATCCCAATCTCTTTATTATCCCCCCTGATAATGCTGGATAATGTGAACGCATCTCAATGTTAGCTGGTTTTGAAAAATCTCTGCCATGACCATAATAATCTTTATGCATCAAGCACGTTGACATTATGAATATTGCAGGTAACCATAGAAACATGACATACACAGTGACTTCATGATGTAAACCTATTCAGCTCACTGACTCTCAGACTTCTGTTCCTGACTGTTGTCCTAGCCATCCTGGCTGTTTATGACCAGTCCACTGCCCCGCTACTAAATAGTTACTCAGGTGTGAGTTTTTTTTTTTGCCAAACATGCTTCATAAACATATGGTAAAGCATAACTGAATGTAAAATATGCCAATGTTGTGCCTATTACAAAACATTAGGGGAATTTACTAAGATTGGAGTAGACAGAACAGAGAGCAGCTGTGCATGACAAGCAATCAATTACCTGCTTTCATTTTCAAAGCTTAGGGCCCCTTTCACAAAGGGCAGATCCATTTGATGGACTCTACTTGCTCGATGGGGATCGCTCCGCTGATCCCTGCTGAGCAGGCGGGTTACAGGTCCGTCTCCACTAACTGTGCTGAGACGGGCCTGTCAGAGTCCCACTCTCCTCTAGGGGGAGATCCCATCCGATCCGGCAGACAGATGGAAAATAGGACCGCCATCCTTGGTGGACAGGATCAGATAGCAGCGGGTGTCAGTGGACATGTAAAAATCACTGGAACACATTGAAAACACACCGGAACACATCAATGCACATGCAGAAATGCATCAAACACAGGGTTTCTGTGGTGTGAACTGGCCCATACATAGAGAAACAGCTTTTATTTGCATCTGTTTTATAAATATAAGAAGTGAGCAACCTACTGGTGTCAGATATTTGGACCACATATAATGCTTATTGAGAACCCCATCTTATTTGGATCCCAGAACAGTGACAAACAATTATGCCCCATACACACGGTCGGACTTTTGACCGGCAATAATCACATCGGAATTCCGACGGAATTCCATCGGAGTAAAAGAGAACATGTTCTCTATCTAAACTCCGACGGAATTCCTCGGATGAAAAAAGTCCGATGGGGCATACACACTGTCGGAATATCCGATGAAATAATTCCGTCAGACTTTTTCAATCGGAAATTCCGATTGTGTGTACAAGGCATTAGTGTTCCCGAAGAAATTGAGTACCCATATTTTAGGGTACCCAAACATTTTGCTACCTACTGTGAGGGGGTTAACTCAGCAGCGGGTGTGTGTGACCCCCTGGATGGGTTCACCACACAAAAACAGGCACAGCAGACAGTGGTAGGAGAAAACAAAAGGGTGTGGTTTTATTTGAACTATATACAGACAAAAAAAATACAGCAAAAACAAAAGAAACAGAAAAATAAATCCTGGTCAACTTGACCGCTCACTACACACGTTGGTGTCCCTAACTAACAACTGGGTACAGCCTTGTGCTTTCCCAGTCCCTAGCTCCCTGCTTTTAAAAGTTCTTAGCAATAACCACACAGGCTTTGGCTCACCGCACAGAGATCACACTCCCCAGACTTTCCACACAGATCTGGTTCCAGGTTGGAGCATCTCCCTTAGCACGCTGGGAGTTCTTGTAGAGGCCCTAATGAGCCCACTTACTTCAGCTGGGCTCATTAACTCTTCCACTGCAAGACTCCCAGCACTCTCCCTAGTGGTATAAATCGGCATAAAGCCTGAATCTAGGACATATATACCTTCCATCCTGGATGCAACCTGGTGATTTTACCTGCCTGCTGTCACACTACACACTTTGACAGATTTGAGCGTATAACAAATGTTATTTATGGGAACTACCAGCATGGAATTTTTTCCCAATCTGTATACAATTAGTGTGAGTGGTAGCTGTTGTGAAATGACATTGATCCAGGAGTGGGGCTTTAACCACTTGCTTACTGGGCACTTAAACACCCCTCCTGCCCAGACCAATTTTCAGCTTTCAGTGCTGTCACACTTTGAATGACAATTACTCAGTCATGCAACACTGTACCCAAATGATTTTTTTGTCCTTTTTTTCATACAAATAGAGCTTTCTTTTGGTTGTATTAGATCACCTCTGAGTTTTTTATTTTTTGCGCTATAAATGAAAAAAGACCGAAAATTTTGAAAAAAAACGAATTTTTCTTCGTTTCTGTGATAAAATTTTGCAAATGATTAATTTTTCTTCATAAATTTTGGCCACAATTTATACTGCTACATATCGTTGATAAAAATAACCCCAAATTTTGGGAAATTATTTGGTCTGTGTGAAAGTTTTAGAGTCTACAAGCTATAGTGCAAATCATAAAAAATGTATCACATCTGATGTACTGGCAGCCTATCTCATTTCTTGAGACCCTAACAAGCCAGGAAAGTACAAATGCCCCCCAAATAACCCCTTTTTGGAAAGTAGACATTCCAAGGTATTTAGTAAGAGGCATGGTGAGTTATTTGAAGTTGTAATTTTTTCCCACGATTCTTTGCAAAATTACGTTTTTTTTTCCCTCAAAATTGTCATTGTAATAGCTTATTCCTCTCACATGGCATGTGCATACCACAAATGACACCCCAAAATACATTCTTCTACTCCTCCTGAGTATTACGATACCACATGTGTGGGACTTTTTTGCTGCCTGGCCACATACAGAGGCCCAACATGCAGGCAGCACCATTAGGTGTTCTAGGAGCATAAATTACATATCTAACTAGTTGACTACCTATTACACTTTTGAAGGCCCTGGAGCACCAGGACAATAGAAACACCCACAAAATGACCCCATTTTGGAAAGCTAACACCCTAACGTATAATCTATGAGGCATAATGAGTCTTTTAAACGGTTCATTTTTTTCCAGAAGTTTTTGGAAAATGTGGAAAAAAAATGAAAACGCATTTTTTTTACACAAAGTTGTCCATTTATAAGATATTTCCAACACATAGCATGTACATAGCAAAAATTACACCCCAAAATACATTCTGCTACTCCTCCTGAGTATGGCGATACCAAATGTGGGGGACTTTTACACAGCCTGTCCACATACAGAGGACCTACATTGAAGTAGCACCTTCAGGCGTTCTAGGAGCATAAATTACACATCTCATTTCTCAACCACCTATTACACTTTTGAAGGCTCTGGAGCACCAGGACAATGGAAACACACACAAAATGACCCCATTTTGGAAAGCTAACACCCTAACGTATAATCTATGAGGCATAATGAGTCTTTTGAACGGTTAATTTTTTTCCAGAAGTTTTTGGAAAATGTGGAAAAAAAATGAAAACGCATTTTTTTTACACAAAGTTGTCCATTTATAAGATATTTTCAACACATAGCATGTACATAGCAAAAATGACACCCCAAAATACATTCTGCTACTCCTCCTGAGTATGGCGATACCAAATATGTGGGACTTTTACACAGCATGTCCACATACAGAGGCCCAACATGCAAGGAACACCATCAGATGTTCTAGGGACACATAGCATGCACATACCAAGAATTACACCCCAAAATACATTATGCTGAGCAAAGCGTAAACAAAAGATTACCTGTGGTTTTAGTAGCGCAGTTCTACACAGCAGGATAGCACTGGTTTAGGCAGCAGGCAGGGACTTGGTCAGCAACAGCATACACAATTGTCCAGGCAGCAGGCAGGGAAAACAAAACAAATTGTTTTCTTCATCCAGAAAAACTTTTCTGGAGCCCCTCACATATGTGAGACCCCTGTGTTGAATCCCACTAGTCCAGTAGCAGGGTACAAGATCAATCCAAGAGGCAGGCAAAAAGCATGGTCAAACAGTCCAAGGTCAGTTCCAGATCAGGCAGAGGTATGTACAGAATCGTTAGGCAGAAGCATGGTCGAAAAACAGTCCAGGGTCAGTTCCAGATCAGGCAGAGGTAGTACAGAATCATTAGGCAGAAGCGTGGTCGAATAACAAGCCAGGGTCAGTTCCAGATCAGGCAGAGGTAGTACAAAATCGTTTGGCAGAAGCGTGGTCGAATAACAAGTCAGGGTCAGTTACAGAGCAGGCAGTGGCATAAGGGGTGTGAAGGTGTGTGAAGGCAGAAACTGAGGATTACGTTTACCATACTTCACTACTACACAGAGGCCTGGTTGGGAAGGACACTCGGCACAATGATAAGCTGTGTCTCGTCTGACTCCTCCACTGGTACACACCTTACATTTTTTTTGACGTCGTCGGCCTGTTGCTGTGGGAGGGACTCTATCGGGAAAGTGACGTTCGGAGAGTCGACTCATAACATCAGATCGGATGTTTTGGGGTGGGCCGTTCGGGAATATAAGGGCAGTGATAAGGTCCTCCTGGTAGCCAAGGAAGCATTTGGGGTTTTGGGTGGATTTGCGGTATATGATATACGAGTTATAAATGGCCAATTGAAAAAAATAAATTGCAACTTTTTTGTACCAATGATATGTCCGTCTTGTGGCAAGATAGGGTTCCAGCATCTGATCATTGAAGTCGACTCCCCCCATAAACAAATTGTAGTCCTGGATGCAAGTGGGCTTTCGGATGGGGCCATTCCTTCTGGGGATTTCCACGAAGGTGTCGTTGTGGATGGAAGATAACATATATACATCCCTTCTGTCCTTCCACTTCACTGCCAGAACCTCCTTGTTTCTCAGACTTGCCGATTCTCCTCTTCTCAGCTTCTTATTTACAAGACTCTGAGGAAAGCCCTTCCGATTCTTTCTGACTGTGCCACATGCTGGCGTCTGCATCCGGTGAAGGTTATGGAACAGGGGAAGAGATGTATAAAAGTTGTCAACGTAGAGATGGTAGCCTTTTTCCAGTAGGGGGTATATGAGGTCCCAAACAATTTTCCCACTTGATCCCAAGTAGTCTGGGCAATTAGGGGGATTTAGCTGGGTGTCCTTCCCTTCGTACACTAAGAAGGCATACGTGTACCCTGTAACTCGGTCACATAGCTTGTACACCTTCACACCATAGCAGGCCCTTTTGCTGGGAATGAATTGCTTTATTTGAAGCCTGCCGCTAAATTTAATAAGGGACTCATCCACACATATGTGCTGGTCCGGGGTATACAACTGGGGGAATTTTTCGGAAAAATAATTCAGTAAGGGCCGAATTTTGAAAAGCCTGTCAAAATTTGGGTGATTTCGGGGAAGGCACTCGGTATTATCGTTAAAATGTAGGAATCTCATTATCATGAAGTATCTGGTTCTGGGCATTACGTTGGAGAATATTGGCATATGGTAGATGGGGCGTTTTGACCAAAAGGAATGCAAAGTGTTTTTTGGGTTGAGTCCCATACAAAATGTGAGGCCTAAAAAAATCTTCAACTCCTCCACCGTTTGGTCTCTCCACTTGTAGGGACGGGCATAATATGATGTAGGATTGTTCAAAATAAATTGTTGGGCATATAGATTGCACTGCGTCTCTGTGTGAGGAGGGAGAGCAGGCAATGAGAGATGATCTCATATGTTTACATTTGCGCGCGCGCGGGGAACGAGCCTCCTGGATTTTCAGGTCCGCGTTGAAGCCGTCATTTGGCTATAGCGCGGGCCTCAAGGGGTTAATGTCATTTGATACATTCGCAAAAATCATATTTTATACAATGTAATTCAGTTCTTTCACAAAATAAATGGGCTTTGTTTACTACTATATTTTCTTGCTTTTGTCTACTAGTCAGATTCTTCATACTGCACTTGGAAAAAGAAAGGAAGGATTTGGATGCTATACCATAAGAAAATACATTTCTTACTCTGATAAATTGTTTATGGTTTTCTGTTAAGTGCCAACTACACAAAACAAATCTACATATTTACTGGCACGTGAATGCTGTCATTATGTTACTACTAAATGAGAAAGTATTATAGAGATTCCTGTTAACAGTCCCAACAAGTAGACTAAACTAAATATAGTTAAGTGTTGAAATGTGGAAAATTACATAACAAAGACTATTGTGTTTTCTAAATAAATGGGCAAATATTTAATCTGCTTACAGCAAATGAAAGTTAGAGATGAGCTCTAAAGGAGATCTGGGTTTTACCGATTTGCCACAGCTTTAAATTAGCAAATATTTATCATCTGCTCCATTTTTAGAGACAAGTACATCATTCTGATATTTGCCAGGTTTTCCCACAGTCACTTGAATGTATTCAAGCCTCCAGTCAGTGCCTGTTTTGCCTGCTCATCCAGCAAGGAAAAGTGATGTGCATAGTCACAGCCCCCGCATTGAATGTAATACAGTGTATTAGTAGTCAGTACTAGGATACATGCAGAAGCTACTTGTGCAAATTGCATAGAAACACAGCTTTGTATGCGGAAAGCATGGCTTGTTTTTTCTCATATAGATTCATATGGACACTTTTTTATATGTGCGTAATGGCAGAAACATGTTCATATTTAAGGGCAGTGCATTTGGAGCACTTTTTCCTCTTGATTTTCCAAGAAAAGCACATCATAATAAAACCAGTGAATGCCCTAAAGTGCACATGCAGGGCAAGGCAATAAATTCACTTTTAATGCAGCCTTCTCCATTAGCACATGCTTACATTCTCTCCCTTACCGCTGCATTCTGCTGCCCAGTGCAAGGAAAGGGAGTCCTGTGTTAGCGCTTACACAGCGCTGTCTTTTTATCCCCAGGCAACAATCACTATGTACCAATGCTGTCTTCTGAGAGGAAGCGGAGTAAATCACATGCTCCTCCATACATGGAAGTTTTTGTTTTTTTATGAATTACTCCTGGTTGCTTGAATGACTAGTGAGGGAGTAAAAGAAGGGGTGAGTATGTGCTGCTGAAGAGGGGGCTATTATTGTGACCTTGTTACCTTGTCTTGTGTGGTTTGCAATACTGCAGGGTCAAGCACAACATTTGTTTATCTCTGGTCAGCCCATCTATGCATTGGCATGGCTGATGAGCCAGGTTGCTTCGTTTTTTTTAGCTGCAGCTGTAAATAAAAAATGTTTCTTTTTCGTACATCACGGGACACAGAGCGACTTAGTCATTACTAATGGGTTATATAGTTTACCTTCAGGTGCTGGCACTGGCAACTTCCAAACCGGAAGTACCCTCCCCTATATAAGCCCCTCCCATCCGGGAGCACCTCAGTTTTTTGCCAGTGTCTAAGGTGTTGGCCAAAGAGTAACATGTGTTTTCCTGGGCTTGCGTACAGGTTCTTTTACGGGCCTTAGTAAGCTGTTCCGGATCCCACCAAAAAAGCTTCATAGCTAAACGGTCGGTACCCGGGCCTTGCAACAGAAGAGCAAGGTTTTGCCTGTAATGCCTCTCTTAGGAGGGCTGGACCCTGGGATCCAGAGCTCTGGTCATACCCACGACCAAGATGTTTTCTGTGCAGGGTGCTATACAGGTCCAGGGGAGTGGAATCCTTGGGAACCCGGTCCCTGAAGGTTTAATTACAATGCCTGCCGTGATAGGTGAAGTTTGGGCTTCTGTGGGCCAAACAGAGTCCTGCGGCGGGGAACAGGTAAGTGGGGGCCCCCAGGAACTTGGTTCTATTGGGGGACCCCCAAGCCTAATTTGTCTTTCTGTCTGTTACCTAACGGTATTCCCGCTAATATCTGTGTATGCCTGTAACTACTGAAAAATGTAAAATTTTAATAGTAGTCAAGAAAAAAAAAAAAAGAGGACTGCGGTACCTGTGTTAAACCACTAGAGGCCGCTGTGGTCCATTTTTTCTTGTCATGTGGATCTTTGGTTTTCTCAAGTCAAAAGATCCAGGCAGTTGGTAAGTTCTCTGTGGGAATCCACTTCCTCTGCCCTGTTGCTGCGCTCATCCACCGCACATGCCCTCCGGCAAAAAGGGCCCTGGCTCCTATTCCCTGCTTGGTTTTCGAAAAGGGCGCCAATGGCGCGCGGGCGCGTGCACGCGCCTCCTATGAAAAAAAGGGGCGGGTGGATGACGCTCGATGCGCGCCGCGGCGCTTCTGCGCATGTGCAGGCATCCCAGCATGTATAAAAGACACAGTACAAGTGTCAGCTGGATGCAAACACAGCTAGCAACAAACAGTGGCACACAGAGGCGGTTGATGCAGGCATCCCCATAGAAAGGCACTTTAGTGGACACCAGCTGGTATATAGCAGCAACTGTGTTAGACTATTACCAGCAAAATTGGTGTATGGCGACGGGAATACCTCAGCTTTGTGCTTAAAGGATATGTCGTCCAGACGCTCCGGAAATAAGTCTTCCAGGAAGCCAAAGGGGTCTCCATCGGGCTCTGAGGATATTGGGCATGCTTGTACTGCACCAATCTCCCCTGAGAATTCAGAGGTCAGTAGCCGTAGGAACCCCGCAGGAGTGCCTGGTGCTGCGGCTGTCCCCAGTCCACCTGCTCCTGTATATATAACAGAGGAGGTTTTATCCTCAACTCTGGGAGGATTGGAAGAGAGATTAACAGCATTGATCGCTGCTTCCCTGTCACAGGGAAAGCGCGTCCGATCTCCGTCTCCTCCTTCAGAGTGCCTGTTAGTGGAGGAACAGCCCCACACAGAGATCGACCTACCTGAAGGGGATCAGGATGAGGTTGATTCAGTTATGGAGGAATCAACAGTGGAAGAACCTTTCTCAGCATCTCAGGCTGAAAGATTATGGGTTCAGTCTCTGACTAACATGGTCCGATCAGCATTTAAAATGCCTCTGGCGGAACCATCAACCACTACGGTTTCCTCGCTGGGGTCGCTGAAAGCTCCCCAGGCTGTCTGTTCCTTCCCAATCCACCCTTTATTGGAAGGGCTTATTTACCAGGATTGGGAGCATCCTGATAAAATATTTACTCCCCCCAAGAGATTTCCGGTGATCTATCCCATGGAGGATAAGTTCATAAAAAAAAGGAGGGTCCCTACAGTGGACGCAGCCATCTCTTCTGTGAACAAATCACTGACATGTCCAGTAGATAATGTTCCAATGTTCAAAGACCCAATAGATAAAAAATTGGAGTCTTTACTAAAATCTGCTTTCTCTACAGCAAGCATGGTGACACAACCTGCGGTAGCAGCGATTGGAGTCTGCCAAGCGGTGAAAGATCAGTTGAAACAAGTCTTAAGGGACTTACCAGATCAGCAGGCTCTTGCCCTAGCTGACCTGCCTAGAGCCTTGTGTTTTGCGGTGGACGCCATAAAGGATACAATCCAACAGGCCTCCCGCTTTACGCTGTCTGTAGTACATATGCGTAGGCTTCTATGGCTCAAAAACTGGTCTGCTGAAGCTCCCTGTAAGAAATTGCTGGTTAGCTTCCCATTTCATGGAGAACGCTTATTTGGAGAAGATCTGGACAAATATATCCAGAAAATTTCTGCCGGTAAAAGTTCACTCTTACCGGTTAAGAACAAGAGTAGAAGTCCTTCTTTTAAGAGGCCTACTTCTCCAGTCCCTGGCACATCGGCTGTGAAACAGTTCCGACGGCCTCCGCGGTCAAATTCAGGGGGCAGAAATCAGGGACAATCACAGGGTAACAAGAAACCCTGGGTCAAGAGAGGTACAAAACCTCCCCCCAAGTCATGAAGGGTTGCCCCCACTCAATCGGGTGGGGGGAAGACTTCAGTTGTTCAGAGACCTGGCGGGACACCATCAGAGACAGATGGGTGCTCTCCGCAGTAAGTCTGGGATACAAGCTGGAGTTAAAAGACACTCCTCCTGCCCAATTTATGAGGTCAAACGTGCCAAGCGATCCCCAGAAGAGAGGATCCCTCCTTCTGGCACTAGAACAACTATTGCTCCAAGGTGTAATCATGAAGGTTCCCCTGGAAGAAAGCGGGTTCGGGTTTTACTCGAACCTTTTCACAGTCCCCAAACCAAATGGGGACGTGAGGCCCATATTAAATCTAAAAGGGCTAAACAAGTTCCTAAATATCAGGACTTTTCAGATGGAGTCGATCCGATCGGTGGCCACCGCCCTACAAGGGCAGGAATGGTTAGCCTCGATCGACATAAGGGATGCTTATCTGCATATTCCCATCTTTCCGGCCCACCAGAAATTTCTACGCTTTGCAGTAGAAGGGCGCCATTTTCAGTTCAGAGCCTTACCTTTCGGTCTGGCCACAGCACCACGAGTGTTCACAAAAATTCTGGCCCCACTATTGGCCAATCTAAGAACACAAGGTGTAACGATAATGGCATATCTAGACGACCTGCTACTAATAGACCACTCAGTGGAAAAGCTGGAAGTAGCTATTCACAAGACAATCAAGTATCTGGAATATCACGGTTGGATTATCAACCGGGACAAGTCAGCTCTAAGACCAGTCAGAAGTCTGGAATACTTAGGGCTAAGGCTGGATTCAAATCAGAGAAATATTTTCTTACCTCCAGAAAAGGTGTCGTCTTTAAAAGATTTGACCCACTTAGTGGGTACAAAAAGAAAACCATCCATACGCCTGTGCATGAGGCTGCTGGGAAAAATGGTGGCTTCATTCGAAGCAGTACCCTACGGTCAATTCCATTCAAGGAACTTGCAGAGGGCCATACTGTCAGCCTGGAACAAAAAAGTTCAGGCTTTAGACTTACCAATGTCCCTGTCCCCTTCCGTTCGCAAGAGCCTCCATTGGTGGTTGGTGCCCCAGAATCTGGAAAAAGGGAAACCCTTCAGTCCGGTTTCTTGAAAGGTGGTCACTACAGATGCCAGCCTCATAGGCTGGGGGGCAGTACTGGAGCAATGGTCTCTCCAGGGCAAGTGGTCAGAAGCAGAGAAGGCCCTGCCCATCAATCTCTTAGAGATACGAGCAGCCCGGTATGCCCTAGTAGCATGGACATCCAAACTCCAAGGGTCCCCTGTCAGAATTCAATCAGACAATGCCACAGCAGTGGCATATATCAATCACCAGGGTGGCACCAGGAGTCGTGCAGCCCAGAGGGAAGCGAATTGCATCCTGAAATGGGCAGAAAGATATGTCCCAGCCATATCTGCGGTTTTCATCCCAGGAGTGGAAAATTGGAAAGTGGACTTTTTAAGTCGCCAGCAATTATGCCCGGGGGAATGGTCTTTTCACCCCGAGGTTTTCCAGGCAATATGCCATCGGTGGGGAACACCGGATGTAGATCTGCTAGCATCCAGATTCAACGCAAAGGTGGACAGATTTGTGTCTCGCACAAGGGATCCCCTAGCTTGCGGCTCGGATGCCCTAGTGTTCCCTTGGGATCAGTTCAAGCTGATATATGCATTCCCACCGCCACAATTGTTACCGCGATTAATCCGCAGAATCAGGGTAGAAAAGAAACCAGTGATTCTGGTGGCTCCAGCGTGGCCCCGAAGGGCATGGTACGCGGAGATTGTAAAAATGTCAGTGAGGAGTCCTTGGACCCTCCCACATCGTCCGGACCTGCTGTCGCAAGGACCGATATACCACCCTTCCTTACCAGCCCTAGGTTTGACGGCCTGGCTATTGAAGCCCACATTCTGAAAAAGAGAGGGCTCTCTAATCCTGTGGTATCTACCATGATCAATGCCAGGAAGCCGGTATCCAGGCAGATCTATTATAGGATCTGGAAGGCGTACATTACATGGTGTGAGGCCAAGAAATGGCATCCACGTAAGTACGTGATAGGTAGGATTTTGGACTTCCTACAGTGGGCTGTAGATAGGAAGCTGGCCTTGAGTACTATCAAGGGTCAGATTTCGGCCTTGTCAATATTTTTTCAAAGGCCCTTGGCTTCGCATTCACTAGTCAAAGCTTTCATACAAGGAGTGATGCGTATTAGCCCTCCGGTTAGTATTCCCATATGTCCATGGGACTTAAACCTGGTTCTGTCGGTTCTACAGAAACAACCGTTTGAACCATTGCAACACATTTCCTTGGTTCTTCTCACCAGGAAATTGATTTTCTTAGTAGCCATTTGTTTGGCTAAAAGAGTATCGGAATTAGCCGCCTTGTCCTGTAAGGAGCCATATCTGGTTGTCCATAAGGACAGAGTAGTATTACGTCCTCATCCAGCCTTTCTTCCCAAGGTGGTATCGAGGTTTCATTTGAACCAAGATGTGGTTCTTCCTTCTTTTTTCCCCAAACCTACCTCGGTAGAGGAAAAGTTATTACATTCTTTGGATGTAGTAAGAGCAGTTAAAGCTTATCTAAAAGCCACTGCTCAGATTCGCAGAACGGATACTTTGTTTATTCTGCCGGAAGGCCCTAGAAAGGGTCAGGCAGCATCAAAATCTACTTTAGCCAAGTGGATTCGACAGGTCATAATACAAGCCTATGGCTTGAGAAAGAGACCGCCTCCATTCAAAGTTAGGGCACACTCCACAAGAGCAGTTGGAACTTCATGGGCAGTGCATCACCAGGCCTCCCTGGCTCAAGTATGTAAGGCCGCAACATGGTCTTCAGTACACACGTTTACTAGATTCTACCAGGTGGACGTTAGAAGTCAGGAGGATGTCGCCTTTGGGCGCAGTGTGTTGCAGGCCGCAAAAGATCCTCATGCCTGATGGCGCCCAGCTTATGTATCCCTCCCCTCATTTGGCATTGCTTTGGGACGTCCCATTAGTAATGACTAAGTCGCTCTGTGTCCCGTGATGTACGAAAAAGAAAAAGGGATTTTTATAACAGCTTACCTGTAAAATCCTTTTCTTGGAGTACATCACGGGACACAGAGCTCCCACCCCTCTTTTTGGGACACTTATTGCTTTGCTACAAAACTGAGGTGCTCCCGGATGGGAGGGGCTTATATAGGGGAGGGTACTTCCGGTTTGGAAGTTGCCAGTGCCAGCACCTGAAGGTAAACTATATAACCCATTAGTAATGACTAAGTCGCTCTGTGTCCCGTGATGTACTCCAAGAAAAGGATTTTACAGGTAAGCTGTTATAAAAATCCCTTTTTTTACTTCAGAATATCCTGCCACTCAGCCTGGCTTTACAACTGTCATATCTTTTCGTGTGTCCAAAAAAAACCTGCGTATTTGTAAGCTGCTCCGACAATGGCAAATGCAGCCAGCATTTGACTACATTTTTAATTCATTTTTTCAATATTGCATTGTTGCCAGCTGGATATATATAGACTACACTCCTTCAGTGGACTAACCCACAGCATCCTCACATCTAATGCAGGGCTATGGGCTCTGCTTTGCACTTGGTGATGTCAGAGGGCCTGCGCAGGTTGAAGCATAGGAGAGAAGAGGCTGCGGGAACTGGTCTTACAGCTTGGAGGGAGCCTGCAGGAGAGGAGGATCAGCTGTTGCTACAATTTCTGTTTGTCAAACTGCATTTAGGTGGACTAGAGCAGTGGTTCTGAACCTCAGTCAAGTACCCCCAACAGGTCATGTTTGCAGGTTTTCCTTTATCTTGCATAGGTGCTTTAAATCTGAGTCAGTGGCTTGGTGTTTTGGACAGCTATTTTATCTAAAAGAAATTCCCAAAACATGGCCTGTTGGGGGTACGTGAGCACTGAGGTTGAGAACCACTGGACTAGAGTGGTGAACAATCAATAGGATCTTGTTTTCCAGTGTCCAGTCACCTGAAGGTAGCAGCCTTTAATCAAGGGTCTATAAATATTTAGCCTGTCCTGTACTGTACTTCAATCTATGGAATTTAAAAGAGAAGTATCGGTTTTCTTTTTATTTAAGAATCATACTTACCTAGGTAGATGCAACATCGGTACCCCAGCACCCCAAGACTAAGAACCGAGCAATCTAACACCACCGATCTCTAAGTTCTCACAGCTCTCTGCTCTGATTCCCCCCCTGGGCTCACTGGAGCGCTGGGCTTTGGAGGGGACGGAAGTGGCCGGCTCAGGCTCTCAGCTCAGTCTGGACCGGCTCTGTGAGGTCAGCCAACAGTGGGCTTCAGCCTGCTGTCTGCTGAAAATGGGTCACTGGAGTGCAGAATGAACTGCACTCCTGTCATCCACAGGAGAAGTACAGTCAAACAAGCTTAGGCTGTACTTCTCCTATAAACATAAGTCAAAACATTTGTTTTTAGCCTATTGCCAAGTTGCCTTATTAACTTGTTATGGACCGCCCCATGCAGATACACTGCGGCAGGGCGACCCTTCTGCGCGAAATCACGTACCTGTACGTGATTTTGTGCACTGGGTCTGTGGTGCGCGATGTCCACAGGGACACGCTGATCGTTCTCAGGAGAGGCAGAATGGCAGTCTGCCTATGTAAACAAGGCAGACCGCCGTTCTGTGAGAGGGGAAGATGAAGATGCTATGCAGGAACACGGATCTCTGTCTTTCCCCAGTCAAAGCATCCATCACACAGTTAGAAAGCACTCCATAGGAGCACATTTAACTATTTGATTGCCCCTAATGTTAACCCCTACCCTGATAGTGTCATTAGTACAGTGATAGTGCATTTTTTTTAGCACTGATCACTGTGTTAGTGCCACTGGTCCCCCAAAAAGTGTCACTTAGTGTCAGATTTGTCTGCCGCAATGTCGCAGTCCAGCCAAAAATCGCTGATCGACGCCATTATTATTAAAATAAATAAATAAAAATTCAATAAATATATCCCATAGTTTGTAGATGATATAACTTTTGCGCAAACCAATCAATATATGGTTATTGGGATTTATTTACCAAAAATATGAAGCAGAATACATATTGCCTTAAATTTATGAAGAAATTAGATTTTTTCACATTTGTTTATTGTGTATGTTTTATATATGTAGCGCCCACTACCTTTTGGTATGTGTTAGAATAGTTTTTTTTATTGTTTTAAACTGTCAGTGCAGGCAAATCTAATCAGGCCTGTGCATTAAGCTAGGCCTGGTTGTTTTGAGCTGGGACTGGGAGTGTCAGTGTAGCAGTGGGTGTGGCCACCTGTGCTCGGACTCTGGAACTCCTCCCCTGCTTTCAGAAGGGAATGCTCTGGAAGGGGGTGGTGCTGGAAGCTCTGAGTGACAGGCAGCTTGTATGGTAGCTCTGACCAATCCCCAACTAGGATTGGCAGGGGGTGGGACTGCTATATAAGCTGAGGTAACATGCCACTGGGGAGGAGTCGTGAGAGGAAAGAAGATGGGGCAGTAGTGTTTGTGTGAAGGCCCCAGGCCTGAGGGCCTAACAGGTGCTGAGGAGAAAGTCCTGATGGAGGACCACTTTTCTTTAACGCCGCAGAGGAGGAATTCAGTACTAAGAGAAAGGAGCCTGGAACTGTTACTGCTGGACTGTGCGGTTGAACCATGTCTCTTCCATGGACCGGGAACCATGGAACAGGTCAGTGGGTACATGACAGCAAGTGATGGGACCGGTGGAGTCTATTCAAGGAGCTTGGGAATATCTGCTGTTGCCCCTAGTAACTGAACGCCACAAGGGGGTGTCTTAGACGGGATGTTGTACGGTCAGTCCTATACAGAAGGATGTTACAAGGAGAGATTCTAAACTTATCTAAACTCAATATGGAAGGCTGTGGCCGGGGAACTCAACTTCCATATCACTGGACTATTTGGGCCTAGTAGTCAATCAGTTACCATTTGCAGTAGAGGGACTGTGGTGTCGGAGGGGGATGTGTGAGGATACGCTCCGGACGCAGGGCCAGCATTTGGATAACTGTTATTACCTCAGAAAGTCATTCAGAGTGACTTTTCCACAAGAAAGCAAGAAATCAAAAAGGGGTTTTACTCAGAAATCCATAAAGTAATATTCTGCAGGAATCAGTACAGCATACAAGGGAGCAATAGTCTGCAGTGACGCAGCTCACTAAACTACAATCTTTGTTGTGCCTTATCTTCAGAATCGAATCTACTAAGTACTAATATCTACGGGCATCCCCTGACATTCCTAACTTTCCCTACTCTACCTAAGAAACCTTTATAATAAACATACCGCAAGGTAAAGCAAGTGACTCTTCATTGTGTCTTAAGAGAGAAATCAATGAATGGAGGGTCAGACAACATGATGATGTGTGGATCTGTTGAACTTGTGCCCAGAGTGCACCGCTATATATATATATATATATATATATATATATATATATATTTTCGAAATTGTCTGTCTTTTTTTGTTTCTATCGGAAAAAATAAAAACCGCAGAGGTGATCAAATACCACCAAAAGACAGCTCTATTTTTATGTGGGTTCAGCGTCGTACGACCACACAATTGTCAATGTAACACAGTGCCATATCGCAAAAAATGGCTTGGTCATGAATGTGGGGAAAACCTTCCAGGGCTGAAGTGGTTAATAGAGGAGTATGGGATTTCAAAATAGCAAATATTTATACTCACCTAGGTGCCAAGAACTGAGTGATCAAAGACTGCTAATCGCTGGAGGGACAGAGCAGAGAGCTGGTGATCACTGGAGCTCCAGGCTGTGGAGGGGACAGGAGCGTCTGACTCAGAGAGGCTGAGCCAGCTGACAGTCAGGCATCTGGGTGGATCCTGACATTGAAGTCGAGATCCCTCCAGAACCTGGACCACAGTGGACTTTAGCCTGCTGTTGGCTGAATGCAGGTCACAGGAGTGCAGAGCTAAGTGCACTCTTGTCACCCACAGGAGAAGTAGGGCCAAAAGAGCTTTGGCCCTACTTCTCCTTTAGGTAAGCCCTAGCCATAGTAGTGTCCTTACCCTTGGTCACATCCCTAACCCTGTGTAAAGTTGCGAATGCCACACAGGTACTCTTTAATTTAGTTACCCTTTCCATTTTACTCAACAGACAAATTGTCCTGTTATATCAGTATCCCTCCATTATGAGTATCATCTGGCATTGCTGAGAACAGAATGCTTAAAGTCAGGATTTATTGAAATTAAACAGCATTTTGCAGTGGAAAAAAAAAGATGCCTTATGACTCAGACACACATGATTTTGTTGTTATCTAAGATTAGCCTATTAACTTGGAAACTGCTCTTAAAGCTGTACTGCAGACAAACATCTAAATACACAGATACAATGTAAATTAGGGAACCCTTTACATGCCAAAGGATTTGCATGTATGTCTTCTCAGTGCAATAATACATAGCTGCATTTATTGGTAGCTTTTATTTGTCTGTCTTCACTCTTTTGGCTGGCTTCACCTGCACATTGCGGGAAAACAAAACCAGGGGCACCTTTGGGCACACCAAGGAGTGTAATAATTACATGTGTTTTTCTGCTCACACAATATCAGAAGTAAAAGAACAAGAACTAAAATAGTCAGGGATGGCTTAGCATCGGTGTAAAGTATGTAATGTATAATATAGTGCAAAAGTCTGGAACACACAGAGTGTAGGGGTGTGTAATGCAGAGGTCAGGAGTACATAACTGCACAGGGTGCAGGGTGAGATACTTTGCTGCATTTTTTATGCATAGGGGAGTACAAAGTGGGGATCTGGTGCTCAAAATGGCATTTGTCTCTTAAATAAGCAAGTGCTGAGTAAGGGTAAAAAAAAAGTCTACTAGTCCAAGCAGATGAGTAAAAAGAGCTAAAAGAAGGCAGCTATCCTCAATGTCTGTCCAGGAACTCTGTAAGGGCTCTTTCACACAGAGCGGATCAGTCATGATCCGCCCCGTGAAGCTCCGCTTGCTCAGCGGGGATCGCTCAGTTGATCCCCGCTGAGCCGGCGTATGACTGAGCGGTCCCCGCACACTGTGCAGGGACCGCCCTGTCAGAGCGCCGCTCTCCCCTATGGGGAGATCGGATGAACACGGACAGTCTGTCCGTGTTCATCCGATCCGCTCCGCCGACGGAAGGAAAAATAGGGGTTTCCTCCGTCACACTTTGGCGGAGCGGATGTCAGCGGACATGTCACCGCTGACATCCGTGGCTCCATAGGGCTACATGGAGCGTCCGTCCAGGTCCGCCTAAAAAACTGACAGGCGGACCTGAACGGACCCTCCGTGTGAAAGGGGCCTAAAACATGTAGAAAGCAGAGGGGGGTGGGGGCGCAACTAAGTGTAGTATTATTAAGTCATCGTTTATTGCACAAGGTTAAAGAAAAAGCTTACGGGAAGCAAGAGCAATTCATGCTGATCAGTCCTAGCGATCCCCGCCATTGTGCAGGCTCCACAAATGGTCCAAGAAGCTGGGGAAGATGTGAGCCGAATGGGGTACCTCTCTCTCCAGGGATGGCATAGGACTCCTCGCTAACCAATGTGGCTTCTTGGACCATTTGTGGAGCCTGCAGGATGGCAGGGATCGCTAGGACTGGTTAGCGAGGAGTCCTCTGCCATCCCTGAACGAAGAGGTACCCCATCCGGCTCACATCTTCCCCAGCTTCTTGGACCGTTTGTGGAGCCTGCAGGATCGCTAGGACTGGTCAGTACAACGATGGGCATGAATTTCTCTTGCTTTCTGTAAGTTTTTTTAACCTTGTGCAATAAATGATGACTTAATAATACTACACTTAGTTGGTGCCTCCCCCCTCTCTGCTTTCTTCATGCATAGGGGAGCCTATTGCAACAAATCAACTGCCCTAGGCGCGTGGCACAAAAGTGAGCAAAAACAGGTATACGTGCTGCACAATTTTGTGCAGGTTAACAGAATGCTTATTTGAATGCAGGCTAAAGAAGAAATTGTACAATCGGATGCAATGTGTGTGGCCAGTATTACAATATTTTTTATTAAAGCGGTAGTAAACCACAGTTGATGGGGAACGTCGCTGGCTGCATGCACTCCGAGTGTCTCCTGAATTGTGTAAGTTTAGAATATATTCACAGTACCTACAGGTAAGCCTTTACTATAGGCTTGCCTGTAGGTACAAGTGGTAGAACAGAGTTTACTACCACTTTAAAGACTACACTTTTTTTCTCCACGCAACTGCTTGCTGGTGTCATTCTTTGCTTACTTTTTTCTAAATTACAGTGTTAAACACATTGGTGCATGGCTGTGGCGTTCATTCTGAATGGCACCCCAACACACCTGAGTTGTGGTCCACCACAGAGTATATTAACATATTGCTGTGTTGTAGTGCACCGCATTTCTGAAAACAGTGGATGTACCTTTTTTGATGCGTTAGGCAGGCTATTGGAATGATTGGGCTGTCTTGAGGCTACATTCTGTGCACAGATGTAAATGAGCCCTCAATGTTTAGATAATACTAAGCTGTGCTTATGTCCGAGGTGCAGCTGATCCATCGCATATCTGGCAGTATCATTTTGCGGAGAAGAAATTTACTTTACATGTTCATAAACATGTCTGTTTCGTGCCTTTTTACGTAATATGGTTTACAGATCTGCTTACAGGTCTTGCATCTGGTAACATAATTAGCCAAACAAGCTTAGACCCACGCAAAACTAAACGTTGCATTGGATAAAATGATGCTGTTTAGAAGTCTTCTTCACTATTCTAATTCTTATCTAACAAGGGATCTGGGGTACTGAATTTCCCATGATGTATGGCTTGTGGCTGGTACTGCCAGTTCCCACAGCCTTCGCATTCTCTCTGCATCAGTCAGTGTCGAAAAGAAACAATTTTGAAGCTGGAAAGCATGTGAAAATCCATTAAAGCCAAAATTCTGTTCTCTCTAGGGACTATGACCTCTACAGTGGCCCATAGGCTGATGTTTTCATGAGCTATTTGGAGGAATTGTGAGAGGAACGTAAAATGAGTGCTCTCTGTTATCACAGAGTAAAATCTTTCTTTTTTTTTTTCTGTGGAAAGTGATTGCAGTAGCTTATTATACCCTGTAAATTCCCCATCTACAGTAAAATTAAAGTGGCATTAAACCCAAAAAACAAAAGTGGAATATATTGCAGCCTACCAATCATTAGATGTGGAAGCTGCATTTGTTTTGTTTTGTTTTCTTTCCTTTCTAGTTCTAGGACTACCGGTAGGAGACTTCATTTAAAAACACTAAAGCCTCGTACACACGAACGAGTTTCTCGGCAAAAACCAGCAAGTAACTTGCTGGCAGAGATTTCTTGCCGAGAAATTCGTTCGTGTGTATGGTTTCTCGTCAAGAATCTCGATGAGAAAATAGAGAACCTGCTCTCTATTTTCTCGTCGAGATTCTCGTCAGCCTGTTTCTCGACGAGAAAATTGTGTGTGTGTACACTTACCTTTATGCCGGGAAGCCCGCGCATGCTCGAAATGACTTTGACGCATGCGCGGTAGCTTCCTAGGCATAGGTAGGGTGAACAAAGATGGCGGCGACGGCATCGAATGTGACGAGCGCATGCTCATCGTATTCGATGACGTCACCGCGTTCGCTCCATTCAAAGAACCGCGGGTTCTTTGAATCGAGCGTGTGTACACTCGGCCGGGACAAGTTTCTTTCGACGAGAATCTCGGCCGTGTGTACGAGGCATTACAAATTGAATCCAAGCTCCAGCTAACACGTTATAAGCAGTTACAGAAAACAGTTTGTTTCCTTTTGGGATAAAGGTTTTACATAGAACCTGGTCATTGTAAGCACCCCTGGTAGTGTTAAATGGTCTGTAACTGATACATTCTGCTGGAGAGCTGCTTGTTTTGAAAAACAACAGACTCACCAGATGAATATAGAAGAAAGAAAGCCTAAAAAAAGGAACGTGAATGCAGCCATCACATCTAGGAAATGGTATACTGTAATATAATAAATGTTTGCTTTTGGGTTTAATACCACTTTAAATATTCCCTTTCTTTCTGTTCAAAAGGAAACCTTCAATGTAGACTAACCTAATAAGTTAACAGCGGCAAAGGAGAATTTGTTTTTGATTCTTTAGGCCCGGTTTACATTGGTGCGACATAAGCTCTGACTTTGGGAGCACATGTCACATGACGTGTATAAATCAATGGTTCCCTATAAGAACCGTCTTTAACTGGTCCAACACATGTTGGTGCGACTTTGAAAAAGGTTCCTGCACTACTTGGGTCCGATTTCAGACCATTGATTTAAATGTAAGTCGCATCCAAGTTGGATCATTATCTTAACTGATCCGACTTGTGGCATGCGACTTGTGCTCTGAGGATCTTGAAGGGGAACCTCACGCCAAAATAAAAAAAACGGAGTGGAGTCCCCTCCCAAAATCCATACCAGACCCTGATCCAAGCATGCAGCCCGGCAGGTCAGGAAAGGGGGGGGGGTGAGTGAGTGCCCTCCCTCCTTCACCATACCAGGCCACATGGGTTGGATGCTGTGGGGCAGGGGGAATCTGCGTCCCCACCCCCAGCCCAAAGCACCTTGTTGATGGGGACAGGGGCCTCTTCCATACAACCGTGGGCAGTGGTTGTGGGGGTCTGCGGGCACTACAAGTGCAAACTACAAGTGCAAAGTGCACTTGAAATTGCACTACAAGTGCAGTCGCTGTAGATCCGAGGGGAACATGCAATGAAAATAAAAAACAGCATTTTAGCTTTCACATGATTGGATAATAAAATCAGCAGAGCTTCCCCTCATTTCAGATCTACCCCTCATTTCAGATCTACCCCTCGGATTTACAGCGACTGCACTTTCAGTGAAATTTCAAGTGCACTTTGCACTTGTAGTGCAACAAGGATTTGCCTTTCGTAAATAGCCCCCATAGTGTTAATTTAGTGGACAGTTTAGACTTATTTACTGCAAATCACTGAATTAATACTTAGACCTCATGCACATTGGATGTTTTTTAGCTGCTCTAATGGGCGTCCGGTGTTTTTTTTTTTTCCTGCCTCTAAATGCCCCTGCATATTAGCCTATGGGGTTGATTTACTAAAGGAAAATCCACTTTGCACTTGAAAGTGCACATGGAAGTGCAGTCGCTGTAGGTCGCTGTAAATCTGAGGGGAAGCTCCGAAATTAGGGGAAGCTCTGCTGATTTTATCATCCAATCATGTGCAAGCTAAAATGCTGTACTATATTTTCCTTGCATGTCCCCCTCAGATCTACAGCATCTGCACTTCCATGTGCACTTTCAGTACACTTTCAAGTGCAAAGTGTATTTTCCTTTAGTAAAGGAACCCCTATGTGTCAATGCTTTTTTAGAGGCAGGGGCGTTTAGAGGCAGGAAAAAAAAAACACTACCAGTGCGTCCAGGAGCAGCAGTTTTTTTTTTTGCAGAAAAAAATGCTTGACGCTTCTAAATGTGTGTAAACACGTGGCGCGTTTATATACTTGAGCAATCATTTAAGTCTAGGTTCTCTATGAAAACCAGGAGTTACTATGTTAAAGTATAACTAAAGGCAAATTTTTCTTAGTTTTGGATAGAGTGGAGAGTGCTTAGAAGACTTATTATATTTTTATTGTTACCTCTGCTCCCGTTATGGAGATTCACCCCCTCTAATTGTCCTGTTTACCGTTATCATTGAAAATGAAAGTAAAAGAAAATCTCAAATTTTGGATTGTCTCCAGAAAAGTAATAGAGAGGAAATCTTCCCATGGGACACTAGTTCTGATGACCTGGGGATCCCAAAGGATTCCCTTAATTTTCAGGGATTTCCTCTAACTTCTTGTTTTGGCAAGGGGATAGAAAGTGAAGGTAAATCGCCCCAATGGGACACAGATTTACAAATGCCTGTAAAAGCAGCTCAAAGAAGCGGCTCCTAAAGGCTTTTGAGCTTTTTTGAGCTCTCATTCTTTCTGCCTGGAAACTCCTCTCCATTTTAGCCAATGTGTCCATGCACACTTTGGCTTTTTCAGGAAGTTACAGGCATATGCTTTTACAGGCAGAACCCCCCTCCCCCTCTAAACTTGTTGTTTAGTGTTTTTGAGAAGCACCTTCGAGCAGAAAAGACGCCTAAGTGCCCAAAAATGCGCAAAAAATTGCAAAAGCATGAAAAAGCCCAAAGAAGCTCGAAAACACACAAAACAGGAAAAATTAGCAGAGGGGAGGGTTTGTAAAAAAAAATGCTTATGCTCAAAGAAGCTCAATAAAAACTTGCAAAAGAGCCCAAAAAAGTACACGCTTCTTCAAGCTGACATAAAAGCTCAAATGCCTGTAAAAGCGGCTTCTTTTTTTTTGAGCTGCAGTGTGCATGAGCCCTTCTAGTAAGAGAGCATTGTTACACTAGGATAGGAAGTCTGTTCCTGGCAGGGACAGCAGGGGAATTTTCTTCTTAGGTTTGGATACACATTAAATATGCTTTCTTCCTCTTGTAATTGGTGACTTTTATTGTGGAAAACAGACTTTAGTGACGCATGTCAAGCACTAGAGGGAGTATGATGAGCTTCTAAATACCCAGATAGCAGTGTCTGTTTTGATGATACTAAGTGCTCATTTTGGAGACGGAGACTCCCGGATTAAATGCTGAAGAATAGGCTGCTGGTGAGGGTATACTGAACTGATCTAGCTGCTTCCATCTATGTAGGTAGTACATGTATTCCACAAAGACCCACTGAACATTGTACCTCAGGATCACTATGGTCCTTAAACATGGCAAAAGCTTTGATGATGGTATATGACTGTTGAGGGTTAAACTGTTTCCTGGAATTAATTAAAGCATTTAGACCGTTTCCTCAAATTAAACTTTCATTGCACTAGCCATAGGAAATCCTTATTTTTTTTACTAGCAAGCAGAAACACTGGATGTTTGTGATTCAGCAAAAGCCACAGTGAATGCAAAACCACATAATAGCAAGAAAAGTACACTTTGTCCCTCCTGATATTTTCCATACTATTAAATTGTGCTTCAGTTGCTAAAATCCAGTAAAAGGTTGTTTTTTTTTAATATAGAAAAATGTAAATAAAGTGTTATAGAATCAAATAGTAAAGCATCTTGACAAAGTAGAGGAAGTCATTCTTGTTAAAGGAAAAAAAAAGAAGCCTAAGGCAACTGTTTACAGCCAGGTGTGCAGCCCAGTTTAAGATCATAGAATGTAGTACATCCTCCTTCCTTACGTTTCCTCTTCTCTTGATAGCGTCTGAATTCTGTACAGAAAGCATGTCAAAATCAAATAAAACAGTAGACCAGATTATTAGAATTAGTCCTAAACGCTAACGTTTGGGTATAGGAGTTTTATTTAGTTACATTGGTCCTGCTTGGATAACTGTGGGATCCCCGGTGAAGCTGGAAATCAATGTAGTAGGCACTGCTACTAGAGCAATTGTCGCTCCAGATCCTGCGTATAGCACCAGCCAGGCACATAAGGCGTCGCCTGTTCGCCCCTGGCGCCATTCACAGAACACTTTGCATTTTCACAATGAACACATTGTTCTTTGATTAGACAAGGTGGGGATTGTGACATCACCACCCTTCCTCTTCACTATGTCTAATTAGTGTATACTTTGTATTTATTGAAAAAAATGTAAAGAGTTCCCTGAATAGCGCCCGTGCTGAGGGAGCAACCTCCTGTGTTTACAATGCAACAGGGCAGCCACTCAGCACAGGACCTGGAAGCTAGTGGAGATCACTGGAGTAGCGGTGCCTACTACAGAGATTTCAAGCTTGCTTGGGGATCCCACAGTTATGGCACATATTCTGTATACATACATTAGTCCAAGCATTTCCTGAAGTATTCAACGACAAAATGATATAACCTGGCCTTGGGGCCTTATCCCACTAGTGATCCTAGGGTCAGGAAGGAATAAAACTGCAGAGAGAATACGCCCCTAGTTTCAAGTGTCACTCTCTTGCTGGCTGGATGAGTGGGGCATTGTTCCCTCGCTAATAGAAGCACTACAAAATGTAAGTCTCCTTTAAAATAGTGATGTGTTACTCTTCCACGAAGTGAGGGAATGAGGCACGGGAACAGGTGAGTATTTCTTCTTTTTGTCCCCACTTCTACAGAGGCATTTACTAGTATTGGGGACAGGTTATGATGGATCACTTATGTAGATAAGATGCCCTTGTGAGTTTTACATTTTTTCCCCAAAAATGTATTACATAGTGGAGGAGGGGATGGAATAAGGAAATGCAATGGATTGACAAAACTCATGCCCTTTTATACATTTAGCATAAAATGAATAGTGAGCCTATTTGGAGGGGTGTTGCAAGAACAAAATGGAAAACCTGTTATTGTACTACTACCAGTAATTTAAAAAAAAACATCAGCATTGTAGTTCTGGCCAACTCAGAGTGTTTTAGTTATTCTTTTATATTAAATTCCATTTGTTCATGTAAAGACCATCATAGAAGTTAAAATTTTCATGTGTTATCTTTTATATTGGGGGGCTGTTGATTTTGGTTAAAGGCTTTTTTTATTCAGCTGTAACGATGTTAGTGCTTATGATTAAAAATTGGTACAATGTATTTATTTTTGTTTTTTTTGTATAAACAGGGTAAATATAAACAGGGAATAAATATTGAAGGAGAGGAATACAACGACTTCAATACCGGGCACTTTCACCCCCTTCCTGCCTAGGCCAATTTTCAGCTTTCAGTGCTGTCGCACTTTGAATGACTATTGCGCGGTCATGCAACGCTGTACCCAAACAAAATTTTTATAATTTTTTGGAGACAGATGGAGCTTTTATTTGGTGGTATTTAATCATCAATGGGTTTTTATTTTTTGCAAAAAAAACAAAAAACGAAAAAAGCCTGAAAATGTTGATTAAAAAAAGTCTTAGTTTCTGTTATACCATTTTGTAAATAAGTAATTTTTCTCCTTCAGGATAGGCGGCACGGATAGGCGGCACTGAAAGGCATCACTGATGGGCACTGATGGTTACTGTTGGGGCTGCACTGATGATCAGTGCCCTGATTATCTGTGCAGATTTCCCGTGAGCAAATGCCGCGGATTGGCTCTCCTCTCCTTTCCTTACATGCTGTCAGTGTGAGGAGAGCTGATAACCGGCATTTCCTTGTTTACATGTGATCAGCTTGGATTGGACACAGCTGATCACATGGGTAAAGAGCCTTGTCATTGGCTCTATACTGAGATCAGTGATGCGCTGTGTCTCAGGGACACAGCATGCCGCCGATCACCATGTTACACCCCCCCCCCCCATGGGGGTTGCTCAAAAGCAGCGAGAGTGGGACGTTGTCCCAGCATGAGAGAGCCACCTTGTGCCCGCCATTTTACTATATGGTGGGCTGGAGGTGGTTAATAAGGGGTAGATAGGGATAAAAAGGGCATATTTAACTTAGTCATAATTGTATACTCTGCCCGAGTGCACATTATGTAAAAGAATGGTGTAACCATCCTGCTCTGCTGAATGCAGCTCCAGTCTCCACCCAAAGTCTGTTGGGAGACCAACAGTTTCTGAGGTATTGATGTCCTGGTTCCCCCGCAGCTCTCGCTGGTTCCTACTGCTGACCTTCACATCATTACAGGAGAAAGCAGTGATGAGGTCGTCAGTAGGAGGAACCATTGAAAGCCACAGGGGTGCTTAGAGATCGACACACCAGACAGGTGTCTGCCTCTCAGCGGACTTTGAATAACCATTTTTCAGGATCAGATCTGCGATCAACAACTTTTATTGAAAAGAATCATTGAATAGAATAATATTGAAAAGTAATTTGTTTACAGTTAAACATTGTTGCTGAAACACCTTCTCTCTGTTTATTTCTAATCGTTATCTTGCTGTAGTGATATGCCGACACTTAACCAGAGACTCGCTCACCTGGAGCAGCTTTTTTTTTTTTTCATGATATGCCGACTCTGATTACCAGAGGAAACATGTTTTTTTTCTTTTCATGGCCAGCAATCAGTTGTATTGCATTTGTATTCATTGATAAAATACAAGGTGTTCAGTTGAAAGCAGCCGAGTGAGCGACCCCCTGTGGTCAGTATGCAATGGGGCAGCCATGGCACAAGAACTGACAAGGTCGCACCAACCACCATGGTGATTATCAGCTTTCACATCAGCGCGGGCTGGATCAAGGTAACTATGCAATCAAGTTCATAACTGGAGTTCAGCAGAAAGTAAATAACTTGTTAGTGAGAACGAAATGCCAAGGCGTGAATATTCATGGGTTCAGCAGTAGTGGTTGATAGAAATTTGTAGCCTCATTATTCCCCTAACAGCCTGTTTCCAGGAATGTAAAAAGAAAAAAAAAAGACCTCCTTTCTTGTTTGATTAAAGTTCACTATTGCACGCTGAGACGTATTGCACTTTTATTTTCTAACCTGGTTCAGTTTAGTGTTCAAAGTAAAAATTGTGGTTACATGACTCTTAATGCTACAGTATCCTTTCAAGTCAAAGAAGGATCTGATTTGGAAATTGTTTGCAGGGATCCTAAACCTTCTCTCCTTAGTGTGCAGTGCTAACTGGTTGCAGATTGACATCCAGGCAGTTGGAACCTACAATTTAGTTCAATGGGGCGGGGTTATAGCATCCCCCCCCCCCCCCCTGAAAAAAAACTAGAAATGTGTCTTATCTTTGATGTGTGTTGTTTTGCAGGAGAGTCCACCATCTCAGTCATTAAGTTGAGCAGTCAGCTGGTGTCATGACTGACTAGCATGGAAATGAGCTAAAAAATATGCTTTAAAATAATTACGGTATCTGTTTAACCACTTCAATACCGGCACCTTCTCTTCCTGCCCAAGCCAAATTTCAGCTTTCAGCACTGTCACTTTTTAAATTACAATTATGCAGTCATGCTACACTGTACCCAAAGTAAATTTTTAGAATTTTTTTCCCACAAATAGAGCTTTCTTTTGGTGGTATTTGATGAAGTTTTTTTGCTTTTTTTTGCTAAACTAATAAAAAAAGACTGAAAATTCTGATTTTTTCTTTTTTTTTCTTTTGGTGATCCTGGGTAGGCATCCGTGGGGGCTGCGCTGATAAACAATCAGCACAGACCCCCCCTGTCAGTAGAGCCACCAATGAGCTCCCCTCTACTCGCGTCTGTTAGACGCGAGTGAGGAAAAGCCGATAAACGGTTACTCCTGTTCACACTGTGATCGGACATGGCTGATCATGTGGTAAAGAGCCTCCGTCAGAGACTCTTTACCGAGATCGGTGGTGCGGTGTGTCAGACTGACACACCGCACCACAGTTCGCCGAGCTGCCCCCCCCCCCCCCGGGTGCACAATCGCGGCTTATCCTGCTGGACGTCATATGATGCCCCAGTCAGGATAACTGAACTACTGCCCGCCCGTCATTTTGCTATAGGCCGGGTGGGAAGTGGTTAAGGCCTGGTTCACACCTATGCACTTTTTAGTGCATTTTCAGTTTTTAACATGGTTTCCTATGGATGTAGTTCTCATCTGCGCATTTTATGTAAATAGCCGGGGACTTTTTTCTGGTTTTTGGTTCCATAGACTTCAGTGGATCAAAAGAGTGTATTGAAAAATGCAAAATGCACCTGCAATATGCAAACTGCAACCTGCATAGGTGTGAATCAGGCCTAAAAGTCTGTTTTGTGTTGATGGCTTGTTTTTATTTTTTGAGGACCCAATGCTCAGTATTTTTCATCTCTTTAGTCATGTGCTTTGTCCTGCATTTTGCCATTCATGTAGAATCAGATGGAGTCTTTCAAAAATGCAAGACATCCAAAACAATGTGAAAACGTCTTCTGGTGTCAGGGTCGGTGCTAGACTATTTTGCGCCCTAGACAACACCAGCTACTTGCACCTCCCCCCATAAACACATTGCCCCCTTTCCTGCACATAATGCCCCCCCCTTTAACCCTACACCCCCCTTCCTGTATACACTTCTTCCCTTTAACCCTACACCACCCTTCCTGTATACACTGCCCCCCTTTAACCCTACACCACCCTTCCTGTATACACTGCCCCCCTTTAACCCTACACCCCCTTCCACCTGACAGCAGAGTTCATCCACCTGCTCCCGCAGCCTCCGGTTCTCACACTGCAGGTCGGAGAAGGGCCAGCTGCCTCTCCACCCTGCATCTGAGCCCATGCATGGTCCCCCGTATCGGACATTCCCTCTCCTCCTCCTCCGGTACACTCCTGCAGACTGGCCACACTGACATCTCTCACCCCAAGCTTCATGCTGGCTGGCGATGACAGGCAGTAATCAGGGCTTTGAGCTGACTTCAGCTGCAGTGAGCGGCAATCCCCCATCATCCAGTGAATGACCTTGTCTGGTGCCAGGATCTCGGCTCAATTCCACTGTGTGCAGGTGAATCGGTGTGTGAGGGGGGGGGCCGGCAGCTCTAGAGGTGACATCCCCGGGATGAGGAGGTGACAGGAGAGGAATGTGGCACTGGCCATTGCTGCGCCCTAGGTGGCAGCCTAGTTCGCCTAGTGGTAGCAACGGCCCTGTGTGGTGTGAAAAAAGGTCCACGTTATGCACTTGTTCTTTCAGTGTTTTCTGGGGACTGGTTTACAGCTGTCGATTATGTGCTAAAAAGCATGAAGGTTGTGGCCCATTGTCCCATTTGAAATGAATGACAACGCAACACAAGGAGGGCCATGCATTAATGTGCTTTACTGCAACACGATTGTGTGAATGGGCCCTAATAGTTTGGAAAAAAAATTTTTTTCCAGTAAGTATACACAAAGTTATTGCCATGTACAAAACATAAAGAATTCCTAAACCCAGGACCCTGCATTCACTATATCTGGTCTTCCTCAGTACACAGAACATGAAAATGCAATTTTTTATTTTTTTTAAGTGCTAAATACCTTTTCTCATCAGCAGTATATGGCAGTCTTATGACTTCTATCAGTGTCTGGTTAAAGCTTGTAGGAGGAGTTTTCATTCTACTCTGACTGTCCTATGAGGCTGCAGGACCCCTGACCCTCTGTCTGGAAGCTGCTGATTTGCTCTGTGCCAATAACATGCACTGACTCAAGAAAAAAAAAAAAAACTCTCTAGCAATACACACCATACTTAAGCATGTACAGAGTGTCCCCAAGGCTATGTACTATCAGCAGATGGATTGTGGAAAAAGGGTAGGATCAGAGAAGACAGGATCAAACAGACTCTACACAATGCGGAGGATTAACCCCTTTGGTTGCATAGTGAGTATAACGATCATGCTTTACCACATTTACAGACTGATTATACTGTTGTGGGTTTAGTAACACTTTAACCTTCTTAAAGTTTGAATAATAGTCATTATATCATCTCAACACTTCAGCTTATTTGGCATGCTTCAATATGAAAAATAGAAATTGTAATGGTTGCATTTTTATTTTGAACTATGGCTCTGTTTTTTTCAATAAATTAAAGACAAGCAGTGACAGGTATTTCCAAGTCACATATTTCTTTAATAGTATTCAAGGGAAGAATGTTCAAATTCTTTTAACTTGTGCAAGTATGTTGCAATGGCTGTTATTTTATGAGTGTTTCTTTTCAGTGACAGGGACAACAAATTCCAGATGTTTAGGCTGAGTGTATTACCTTCTCCTTAGAACAGAAGAAAGTTGGGAGTATAGTCAACATTTCATTTTGCTCCTTGTATTAAAGACAAATACAGTCCTATGGCTGTAGTGTAGCATGTGATTGTAAGATAGAGATATTTTGAGATCATTTGAGATCACATATGAGTGCTACATAAAAAACATGTGTAGGCTTTTCAATTATAATTTTTTTAGATATATATGCAAGAGAGATCAGATTGTTGTGTGTTTTTACCTTAAAGGATTGTGATGGCAGCCATTACTAGAAAAAGGTTGTCACTTTTCCTACTTTAGCAGGAAATCACTGACATGGAACAAATGTGTATAGCAATTGCCGGGATTTTCAAGGTGGAACTCCAACATTTATTATACTTCCCCATAGCACTTTGTTGAAATGATTGCAGCCATAATCTTATCCATATTTATAACCTGTATGCAAAGTATGAGTGCTGCTGATTCACTAAGGCTTGGTTTCCACTCGTGTGACTTATGCAAATTGGGACTGCAAAGTCGTAGCCCATGATTTCTAAAGAGGTACCGTTCATATCTGTGCGATTTCAAGGTAGTCCCTGCACTACTTTGGTCCCACTTTGATGTGACTTGAGGTCCATAGACCTCAAGAATACACAGGCATTACTTCAAGTCACATCAAAATCGCTGCAAAATCGCAAGACTTTCAGGTCGCAATAGTGAAAACCTAGCCTTAAGGGTTAAAAAAAAGTTTGCATGTCTTATTTCGATTTGCTTTTGCATACAATTTGTTTTTCAGTGACACCCGATTCACCAAATGTTTAGCATGTTTACATGTAGATGTCCTATATCTAGATTATAAATGTCATAAGAACATTTTTTGTGCATGCAAAATGGATGTAAAAATTTACTTGGCCAATTAATCAGTTTCTAGTTTTAAAGAGAAAGTCTTGGCAGAAGATGAAAAAGCTTGTTAAACTTCCCATGGGCTTCAGCTCAGGTAAAAGAGCTGTGTGTGCAGCAAGGTTTTGGGAAGCTTTCAGCAAGCATTGAACAGCTTTTCTGAACCCTTTAAAAAAGGACCATTCAGCTCTAGGTTGGGAAAGTTAAGCATAGATCTTAATTTGTGTGCTGACTGCCACTTTAATGCTACATTTGAACGGGCAACTAGCCCCAGTGCAAATGACAGAGGTAGAAATCTGTTAATGCTTGCAACTGTTTTTGTGACCTGTGAGCAGCTAGCTGCAGCCATCAAGCTATCCGTGGCCTTCTACAGCGACAGTGATTACCTGTGGTCAGGGCAGCCATCAGAAATTTTTGGGCCCCTTACACAGCTTTAGGCCTGCCCCCCCCCCCCTTGCCTGACCACCAACAATGCCCAGGGCTCACCCACGGGCCATCCTACCGAATCCACACACCAGCCACCCCACCTGTACACACTCTGCCACCCCCCCTCAATCCTGTATATATGCCAGCCCCCCCACACACCTACACTACTTGTAAAGGAAATCTTCCTACCTAGTTCAAGCTACTTTAAAAAAAAAAGCTGACAAGTTGCTGACACAGAGGAACACAGTACAGGCAGCTTACACGAGGGGTGCACATGCACGTAGTAGTCAGAGGTGGCAGTAAAGAGCTCGATGTCAGAGCTAATGACACAGAGAGCAGCAGAAGCTGCAAGATCATTTCTAGTGCACAACACGGCTCCTCTTCACCCATCATGCCTTCTTCTGTCCCGGGCGGACCCCTCAGGCTCCAGGGCCCCTTACAGTTGTATCGGCTGTACCCCCCTGATGGCTGCCCTGTCTGTGGTTAAAGATGGGAGACCCGGGGGGCGTGTCCTGGACATGGAGCTGTGAGGACGTGCCTGGCCTGCGCTCCACTCCTACCGCAGCTTATTCAGCAGCACACCGGCAATCCTGAGCCCTGAAACGGCTCAGGGCATGTCTCAGAGGCGGGGGAACACAGCCCACGACTCGGGGGGGGGGACAAATCCAGACAGGAGCAGCTGTAAACGTACTTTCCCTAGGCTAGGCCCAGGAAAAATCCAAGATGGCGCCGGCCGGCAAAGGCACGAAACAACACGCGGTGTCCCAGAAGCAGCTCTCACAGAAGCAGCACACACAACCTGCCGTGTCCCTGCAGCCTTCACCCGGATCGGTGAGTGACTCTGCACCCCTGGCCTCCCCTGGGTCCACCACTTCCCGTGCTGAGGGATCTGATATTGCGGACCTCATGGATGATGGGGACATTAAGAGACACATCTGGTCCCTCCCTACCAGAGAGGACCTGGAGAGATTCACGGTGCGGGTGGAAAAAGCATTTAGGGAAGATATAACCCAACTTAAGGAGGACACTACACATCTGGGCACACGGCTAGAGACATTAGAACAGAGGCTAGATGAGGCCCTCCCCTCCATGTCAGCCCTGCAGATGAGATGTGCAGCCCAGGATCAAAAGCTGGAATCCCTACTGTCACAACTTGATGATTTTGAGAACAGTAACAGACGGGTAAATATCCGAATCCGTGGCTTGCCTGAAGCTATTGCTCCCAAAGATATCATCCCCTCACTGCAAGGAATATTCAGGGAAATCCTGAAGCTCCCAAGCACAACTCCTATTGAGATTGATCGAGCTCACAGAGCCTTGCGGCCCCCTTCTCAGGATGCCGATAACCCCAGGGACATCATATGCAAACTGCACAAGTAACCCTTAAGGAACAGATCATGCAGAAAATGTGCAACAAGCCCTTTTTTGACTTTGATGGGGCCCACCTCTGCTTCTATCAGGACATCTCACGGCGCACCCTTATGCAGCGCCCGGGCCTTAAAACCTGTGTTAGTGGCCCTCCAAGAAGCAGGCCTCCCATATCGCTTGGGCTTCCCTTTCTGCCTATAGGTGACCAAAGAAATCCGCTCGGTTACACTCCGCACTAAAGATGATCTCACTCATTTCCTCACAGCCCTTGGGCTGGACAGAGTGGATTTTCCGGACTAGCGTGGGGACCCGGAGATGGCGAGCTTCCCAGTCATCCAACTCCCCCAACCCTGGATGCAGATGCCGCAACGCTGCAACCGTAGACGCAGCCGCCTCCGCCAGGATGTTGAGGCTTCCCCCGGCCCCTCTGCGCCGAGGGACTGATGGCCCGGATCTCAAACTTCACCCCTTCTCCCAACTTTGAGACAGCTCACATTGCCACTCCAGCCTGGGTAACGGGGGGCTTGGTGTACACCTTGGGCCCATACACTCCTGACTGGTCTCAGCTTCGATTGGGAGATCCGATAGCCCAAAGAGACTGCCTGGACTCTGCCCTGAGAAGGAATTTGCCCTGTTCTAGCTCTGTCCTTGCAGCCCTATGTACTTGGCCCTATTCTTCCAAGACTTATCCACGTCCCTGCAACCCCCTAGACCCCTCTTCCCCCCTGACATCCGGTGTCTCAGAGAGGCTCCTATGAGGTGGGAGCGGGGCGGACCCTCCCCTCCTTCCCTCTTTCATGCTGGCCCATGAACCCCCAGTAGGTCACCCACATACGGGTATAGATCCCATTTGGGATGACAGGCCTGGAACAGATGGGCCCCCTAAGATGGGGGAGCCCTTCGGGCCCAGCCTGCAGTTCTTCCGAACCACTGTTGGGTTCCTTTTAATGTTTGTTTTGCCAATGTTCTTATCGATGTTAACATTTGATTCTCTCTCCCCTTCCTCTACCCCTCCTGCCCCTTCCTCTCTCTCCCCCCTCCCCTTTTTTTTGTCTCTCAACAGGATCCACTCAGACCTGCACAGCCCGCTCTGGACCCCACCGCCGGGATCGCCACTGACTCCTGACACCATGCCTTGATGGCAGACATTAAGGTAATCTCTTATAATGTTTGTGGTCTCTGCTCCCCATGTAAGCGTAGCAAACTGTGGTGGGAACTGAAAAAGTTGGTCTTCCTGCAGGAGACGCACTTCACCCACCAATCCATACCCAAACTGCCTACTCACCTATATAGCCAGTGGTACATCAGTACCTCCCCGGTTAGCAAATCTAGAGGCACGGCGGTAGCCGTCCACAAAAACTGTCCCTTCCAACGTACGGGTGACCTAAATTGACCCGCAGGGTCGATACGTTTTCCTGAAAGGAACCATTGCAGGTGCTACATACACCTTTGCCAATATCTATGCCCCTAATACAGGCCAGATGACCTTCCTCAACACTATCATGGAGCGTCTTGAGGGGTTCAGGGAGGGGTCCCTGATCTTAGAGGGTGACTTTAATGTGAGCCCCGACCCTACCTTGGACACCTCACACAGCCGACCTACACACTCACATGCCTTCCTTAGACACTTCCGTAAGACCCTCCAAGCTGCAGGTCTGGTCGATGGCTGGAGGATCCTCCACCTGTCGGACAGAGACTACACTTACTACTCCATGGTTCACAACGTGTACACATGCATTGACTTGCTTTATATAGACCGCCCCGCCTTGGAGCCCCTACAGAGCTCGCCCATTGGACATATCATTATTTCGGACTACGCCCCGATCACTGTCACCCTTTCTGTGCCCTCGGGCTCCCATAGAGCATGGACATCGCATAAGTACTACGAACATGATAACAAGTGCGGCCGCATGTTGGCGAGAGCCTTGCGAGCGAAACGAGCCCATACGCAAATACATAAGCTCCGCTCCTCCACTGGGGATCTGACGTTTTAGTCCTCCAAGATAGCGGCAGGGTTCAGGGATTATTACGCAGATCTTTACAACTTAGACGCCAACATGACCCCGGAAGCTAGATTAGCTAGACTGACGAAAATCCACGAATACCTGTCCGTTAACGGGCTGCCACCCCTGACGGAAGACCAACAAACTGACTTGGAAACCCCTTTTACTACTGAAGAGATTGAATCCACCATCAAATCTCTGCCCAACGGGAAAAACCCAGGCTCTGACGGGTTTACTAAAGCGTACTACGCAACACTCGCAAGTCATATGTGTAGTTATTTTAATTCCCTAACAAGAGGTCGCAACATCCCCCCGGAGGCTCTTCTAGCACACATCTCGGTTATTCCGAAAGAGGGCAAGGACCCTACAATCCCACAAAGTTACCACCCCATATCCCTTCTGAACACTGACGTTAAGATACTGGCGAAAATCCTGGCAAACCGACTGAAACACCTTATACCCTACGTAATATACCCAGACGAGACGGGTTTCATTGCAGGACGCGAGGCCAGGGACAACTCAATACGCGCGATCTAGCTCATACATTGAGCTAAGAATAGAGCAGACCCCCTCCCCTACCTGATACTTTCCACTGATGCCGAGAAGGCATTTGACCGCATAGACTGGTCCTACTTGCTAGAAGTCCTGTCCATGTTAGGGTTATGCCTGAACGTGTTAGCCTGGATATTAGCCCTCTATTCGGAACCTAGTGCACAGGTTAAAGTCAACGGTATTCTCTCATCTGGGTTTCCAATCGGGAACGGCACGAGACTCTTGCCCCTCCTCTTCGCACTGGCCCTTGAGCCGCTATTGCGCAGAGTGAGAGCGAACACCGACATTAAGGGCCTGACAGTGGGTACATTGGAACATAAACTTTCGGCTTACGCGGATGACGTGTTGTTCCACTTGTCCAACCCCCTAATCTAGTTGCCAGTCCTGATGCGGGAACTTCGATACTTCGGGACACTCTCCAATTTTAAGATTAATTATAATAAAGCCGAAATCCTACCCATCCAACTTTCTTCATCCATGACGGCCAGTTTAAAAGACGCATTCCCTTTCACTTGGACTACGACCTCCCTGCGTTATATAGGAATACAACTGACAAATAGCTTTGACATGTTATACGCAACAAACTACCCCAAGTTACTAACTGCAGTCCGACAAAAACCGCCTTCACGTGGCTGGGAAGGGCGAACATAATAAAAATGAACGTCCTCCCCAGGATTATGTTTTATATGCGAATGCTCTTTATACCCCTACCCAAGACCTTTTTTGCGTGATTGTCCAACATGCTCACTGCTTTCATATGGAATACGCGGAAGACGTGAATAGCTATGAAGGTCCTGCAGCGCCATAAGCTCTGCGGGGGTTTGGGGGTCCCTGATCTGCAAAGGTACTACCAGGCCATTGCCCTCCAGAGGATTCTGAATTGGCGTTTCCATGACCGGTCTAAATTATGGGTGGTTATGGAGAAGTACATGGCGTGGAGGAACCTGTCATACGCCCTGTGGCTCTCGCAGGAACACAGGGGATTGTCAGTCTCTATATCCCCTCTGACGTATCATACGCTCAGAACGTGGGATCGAGTCAACCGAGTGCTGAGCTTGGCCCCCCCTGTTTCCCCGCTGGGTGGGTTTCTCTGGTTCCCCCCCCCCCCGGGGGAACACGCAAGCTTTTTTGGAGCCTGGGTGGAAGACAAGAATACCAGCTGTGGTAAACTGCTAAGAGCGGGCAAACTAAAACCCTTTAAGTCTCTGGAGGACAGGCCAGGGGGGACCGCAGTTAAATTTCTGGAGATATAGACAGTTGCACCACTTTTTTGCAGTGCACGGTAGCGCCATAAGAGATATCACATTGCTCACGCCTTTTGAGGGACTGTTCGTAGCGGAGGAGCCGATTCCACACATGATTTCAGAGCTTTACCTGCTGCTAAGGGTCCTCGGCCTCCAAGCCTATATGTATACGTGCCTGGGAAAGAGACCTAGGGAATAAATTCTCTGGGCCTCAACTAACACACCTTTACCAGCTTACCCATTCCAGCGCCGCAGGCTCTAAAATGCAGGAGACAAATTATAAGCTATTGACACGCTGGTATAGGGTCCCCGCTGACCTAGCACAAATATACCCGGCCACCTCCGATGTGTGCTGGTGGGGGTGCGGAGGTCGGGGAACCCTACTGCACCTGTGGTGGGAATGCCCCCGGGTAGAGGCCTACTGGCGAGAGGTTAGGGACCAAGTCAAAGAAATCCTAGAGTTCGATGTCCCCTTTTCCCCGGTCCATTTCCTCTTGCATATCCCTCCTATGCCAATCAGCCGCTACAAAAAGAGCGCGCTGTCCCATTTATTAAACGCTGCCAAATGGCTACTTCCTATTCACTGGAAGACGGCATGGGTACCGAGCAAAAAAGAGTGGATATGCAAGGTAAATGAGATATGAGAAGCAGAGGAATGGGTTGCAACATGTAGAGGTACTGTAGACAAACATACCGCCATATGGTCGATTTGGATGGACCACGTTTCTGTTCTTGCCCATATACCTTCTAGCCTAGATGTGTTCCTGTTGCAGTTAGCAGACCCAACATTGGTCCACCGAGACCAACCTAGGTGATACCCGCAAGTGTTTGCCCCCAGAAAGGAGCATAGCCTGCGTGCATTGCCCATTCACTTTTTACAGGGAAAAATGGCTTCTTGGCGGCTGACTGACCGGAGCGGGCCATGTGAGATACATCTACACTCAAGGTGAGATCCTGTCTCCCCCCCCCCCCACCCCTATTATCCCTACCTCTTCTATCCCCTTTTCTCTATGACCACCCTCTGCCCTCCCCCCTATTTTTTCTTTTTTCTCTCCCTCTTCTTCTCTTCTAATTAGCTGTTGCCACCTGACGGCAGGCAACCCCTGTTGGTTTAAATAACTTGTGATGGCAGAGGTCCTGGGTCAGCAAACCTGTCTCATAGTGGATGCAGATAGAGCTATGCTCCCCATTGGGGGCTCCGGGGGGCCTGGGTGCAGCCTGAGGCCGGGCGCGGCGCTGGAGGAGGTTAGCAGGAGGCCCTGGTTGCCCCCCTCTTCTGGTGTGGGGCCCGGGCAGGGGTGTCACCGGGCTGGCCCTGGACCACTTTGTCTCCCAGTGGGGGGGTTTGCCTCAGCTTAGGAGATGGACCCTATAGATAGACAGTGGGCCTAGTTGGCCACTGCACTGTTGGTAGCCGGGACCTTCCGCCGGCTATAGCTAGATGGCAGGGGCTCCTATACCCTGCGCTTGACATATATGCCTAACCTTCAAAATGCTACAATCTAATGTGTTTCCACATGCTTTTCCTTCTTTGTCCCTGTTGAATGGAAAAACTGGTTGTCAATGTTAAACACATATCGTACCATGTTTGCTAAGCTGTGACTGACTTCAATAATTAAAATTTTAACAAAAAGATTGGAGACCCTAAATGTGGACATCGTTGCCTAGATTCAACTACAATCTACCTCTGTATGTGGCCAAGACCAAGGACCCTTTAGTGCTGACATCAGATGCCTTGATAATCCCCTGGTCTCAGATCAGGCTAATCTATGCCTCCCCCAGTGTGAATTCTACCTCATCTGCACCACAATATAGAGTAGTAGAAGAAGCCAGTGATTCTCATTGCTCCAAACTGGCCAGAAGAACCTGGTACATACTAAAACAACCAGGAGACTACCCCTGGCCTCTTCCCAGCAGGCAAGACCTGCTGTCTCAGGGCCCTCTGTTGCATCCTGCTTCTTAGTCTCAGGCTTTAACAGCATGACTGTTAAAGCCTAGGTCTTATAAGCGGTTGTTCAGTCTGGGCAAATTTTTTTTAATGTCAGCAGCTACAAATACTGTAGCTGCTGACTTTTCTTTCACTTGAATTTTATTAGAAATGATAAGAAACATAGGCATTTACATTACATTTACAGTGCAAGAAAAATGTATGATAACAGGTACAGATTCAAAGGGAGTTTCCCTCCACAAACACTGAACATTAAACAATGATGTAATGGCAAAGAAAATATCCAAGCAAAATTTAATTGTAAGGTGGAAAAATATCAGAGCCATGCTTGAGATCGCAATACGCTTTGTGTCATAAAAGAAGGCCCTTCAGCTGGAAACCACAGAACTGAAGACGATATCATCGTCCGTGGGACCAATAGGGGTACCGCTCTTGCCTGTGGGCAAAGGGCCAATCCCAAAGCAGAGAGGATCCGAAATAGGAGATGAAGAGAGAGGGGAGAGAAAAAAGGGGGGGGGGCACTTTTCACTCCTTCAAAGTTGAGAATCCGTGTCTTCCACACTTTTGCAATGGTCTGTTTTGTGGCCAAAAATATATGGGTCACAAGAGCGCGTTCACGTTTGGTAGCGCCTTCTTTTGGTTTGTGTAGAAGCGCCTCCCAAGGGTCATTTCGTAAATTTATGTGTAGTACTGAATTGACCATGTTGTAGACCCTTATCCACAATCGTTTGGCCTTTGGGCGTGTCCACCATATATGCTTCATAGCACCCAGGTCTAAGCATCCCCTAAAGCATGTGGGAGGATAGAGGTAGGGAGGCATTAAGCAATTCCAGCCGGAGTAAAGTACCACTGGGACAGTACTTTGAAATCGTTTTCTAGACTAATGACTTTACGGGAAGAGTGGAATAGTGCCTCCCAGGTTTTATTCCAGGTCTCTGGGGTTTGCGTGGCGCTAAAGTCTCTCTCCCAGTTGGTGCAGTAAGATGAAGTATGCAAATTCAAATTACAATACTTAGGATGGAGGAGTATAATAGGGAAATGAGACCTTTGGTTATGGGGGCTGTCAGACATCTGGTTTAGGTGCTGACTTTTACTAAAAGGATACTAACTGTACCTGTCCAGGGATCCAGCACCGTCCTCACCCAGGCTGGTTCTTCACTGACCTTTGGGTTGCCAGCACCGGCATCCTAACTGTAGGCAGCTGACTATGCTGCTTTTGACTTCACAGCCGGCTGCCCACTGCGCTTTGTAAATGGTCCTGCAGTCTTCTGGGACCTGTGACGTACGTGTCCCAGAAGACTGCAGGGATGGGGGGCAGGAGAACTTCCACTCGAATCGCCTAGGAGATCTCAGTAGAAAGGGGGTACCCACTTCCCCCACCAAAAATGACTTTCCAAATATGGGAAAGGAGAGGGGGGGGACTTAAAGCAGAACTTCCCCTTTTGGGTGGAGTTCCACCTTAGGAGACAGATGGGTCACTGAGTCTGTCATTCCTACTGTGCTAAAAACAGGGAAGGCCACTTACAGAAAGATCTACTATAATACAGTGCCTTGAAAAATTATTCATACCCCTTGAAATTTTCCACATTTTGTCTCGTTACAACCATAAACGTAAATGTATTTTATTGGGATTATATGTGATAGACCAGGGATATGCAATTAGTGGACCTTCAGCTGTTGCAAAACTATAAGTCCCATCATGCCTCTGGGTGTCATGCTTGTAGCATTCAGAGTCTTGCTATGCCTCATGGGACTTGTAGTTCTGCAACAGGTGGAGGTCCGCTTATTGCATATCCCTGTGATAAATGTTTTTCAAAATTTATTACAGATAAATATGTTAAAAGTGTGGCGCGCATTTGTATTCACCCCAATACCCCCCCCCCCCCAGTCAATACTTTGTAGAACCACTTTTCGCTGCAATTACAGCTGCAAGTCTTTTTTGGGGATGTCTCCACCAACTTTGCACATCCAGAGAGTGACATTTTTGCCCATTCTTCTTTGCAAAATAGCTCAAGCTCTGTCAGATTGGATGGAGAGCATCTGTAAACAGCAATTCTTGCCACAGATTCTCAATTGGATTTAGGTCTGGACTTTGACTGGGCCATTCCAACACATGAATATGCTTTGATCTAAACCATTCTATTGAAGCTTTGGCTGTATGTTTAGGGTCATTGTCCTGCTGGAAGGTGAACCTCCGCCCCCGTCTCAAGTCTTTCGCAAACTCTAACAGGTTTTCTTCTATGATTGCCCTGTATTTGGTTCCATCCATCTTCCCATCAACTCTGACCAGCTTCCCTGTTCTTGCTGAAGAAAAGCATCCATACAACATGATGCTGCCACCACCCTGTTTCATGGTGGGGATGGTGTGTTCAGGTTGAGGTGCAGTGTTAGTTTTCTGCCACACATAGCGTTTTGCTTTTAGGCCAAAAAGTTCTATTTTGGTCTCATCTGACCAGAGTACCTTCTTCCACATGTTTGCTGTGTCCCCTACATGGCTTCTCGTAAACTGCAAATGGGACTTCTTATGGCTTTCTTTCAACAATGGCTTTCTTCTTGCCACTCTTCCATAAAGGCCAGATTTGTGGAGTGTGCAACTAATAGTTGTCCTGTGGACAGATTCTCCCACCTGAGCTGTGGATCTCTGCAGCTCCTCCAGAGTTACCATGGGCCTCTTGGCTGCTTCTCTGATTAATGCTCTCTTTGCCCGGCCTGTCAGTTTAGGTGGACGGCCATGTCTTGGTATGTTTGCAGTTGTGCCATACTCTTTCCCTTTTCGGATGATGGATTGAACAGTACTCCATGAGATGTTGAAAGCTTTGGATATTTTTTTATAACCTAACCCAGCTTTAAACTTCTCCACAAGTTTATCCCTGGCCTGTCTGGTGTGTTCCTTGGCCTTCATGATGCTGTTTGTTCACTGGTTCTCTAACAAATCTCTGAGGGCTTAACAGAACAGTTGTATTTATACTGAGATTAAATTACACACAAGTGGCATTTACGAATTAGGTGACTTCTGAAGGCAATTGGTTCCACTAGATCTTAGTTAGGGGTATCAGAGTAAAGAGGGCTGAATACAAATGCACCCCACACTTTTTACATATTTGTAAAAAAAAATTGAAAACCATTTATCATTTTCCTTCCACTTCACAATTTTGTGCCACTTTGTGTTGGTATATCACATCAAATCCATTTAAGTTTTTTGTTGTAACATGACAAAAGGAGTATGAATACTTTTTCAAGGCACCGTACCTAGAAATCCTTCTTTGCTTGGTGTGAACACAGGTACTGCAATCCCAGAGATTACTCTGTGCATTGCATTCTGGCTTTCCTACATTCACATCATGACCAGAACTTGGCCTTAAGGTTTTGGCCTTGTCCATTCTTTTTCAAAAGCCTCTGGCTTCGCTCTTGTCAAAACCTTTAATCAAGGTTTCTCTCGCATCAAGCCCCCCAGTGCAGCACCTCGTGCTTCATTGAAATCTCAACTTGCTTTTCTCTGCCCTGCAGAAACCACTCTATCAGGAATATCCCCTTAGGTCACCCCTCCTGAAAAGTAGCCTTTTTTGTGTCTATCATGTAGTCAGACATGTCTCTGAGTTGGCAACTCTGTCTTATAAGGGAACTATTCTTCATTCTTAAAAATAACGAGGTAGTCTTACTCCCAGGACCATCTATTCCTCCCGGAGTGGTATCAGTCTTCTATCTCAATGAAGTAATTGTCCTTCAATGCTTATGTCTGGCTCCAAAGCACCCAAGGGAAATTTCTCTTCATTGCCTGGACATAGTCAGAGCCATTAGCGTCTACCTCAAAGCAATTTTTTAAAATGTCTTAATATTATATTCATATTACCGTATATTGCTTAATTTGATAGGTAATGCTGGATAACCCTGCTTACCATGTCTTCTAAGAACTGTCCAGCTGCATCAAAAGTCAGCAATCATCCTCCAGTAGCACTCTTCCCCCTGTTATCACTTTTTTTTTAAATCTTTTTATTTGTTTTCAGAAAAAAACAAAAAACAAACAGTAAAACATACATTGGTCTTACATTGTGTCAAGTCAATCCTTGCAAGGAGCACATCAGCAGATTAATAAAACAAAGCATATAGTAGTGCGGCTCCTGGGGCCATGAAATAGTGCAGTTCACAGCTGTACAGTATCAATTATTACAGTATGTATGTATCAGTGAGCACCACGCACCCAACGGGGAGCTATTTAACAAGTTGGATCATTGGGGGGCCCGGAGGCCCCAATGGATTCACCAGCCATTTGTACCAGACCTTGTCATATTTGAGCAGGCAGCCTCTGTTGGCATATGTGTCTTTGTAGAGTGGTTAGGCTATTGTTAATTAGTCGTTTTCACAGGGAAAGAGGTGGGGGAGTAGACTTGCGCCAGCTGAGGGCTCTCTGTTATCACTTTTGCTGTTTTTCTGGTATTGAAATGTGTGTGCTCAGAGACCACTTTGTGTTGGGAAAGGTTTGGGAAAGGAACACACTACTTCATATTAATGTGCTTGAACATTTCCTGGAATGAGAAATGAATACACTTGTAAAGTCAGGCAAATTTTTCATTTTAACACAAGTAAATCTTTGGTCTTATCTTGTCACCATAGGGCCCTGGGCCCAGGTTAACCACTTAAGCCCCGGACCATTTGGTAGCTAGAGGACCAGAGGTGATTTCAGAATTTTGCACTGCGCTGCTTTAACTGTAAATTGTGTGGACATGCAATGTTGTACCCAAACGAAATTTGCGTCCTTTTCTTCCCACAAATAGAGCTTTCTTTTAATGGTATTTGATTGCCTCTGCGATTTTAATTTTTTGCGATATAAACGGAAAAAGACCGAAAATTTTGAAAAAAAATGATATTTTCTACTTTTTGTTGTAAGAAAAATCGAATAAACTCAATTTTAGTCATACATTTAGGCCAAAATGTATTCAGCCACATGTCTTTAGTAAAAAAAATGCCAATAAGCGTATATTTATTGGTTTGCACAAAAGTTATAGCGTTTACAAACTAGGGTACATTTTCTGGAATTTACACAGCTTTAAATTGATGACTGCCTATCTCATTTCTTGAGGTGCTAAAATGGCGGGGCAGTACAAAACCCCCCCAAATGACCCCATTTTGGAAAGTAGACATCCCAAGGAAATTGCTGAGAGGCATGTTGAGCCCGTTGAATATTTTTTTTTTTTGTCCCAAGTGATTGAATAATGACAAAAAGGAAAAAAAAAAAAAAGTACAAAAAGTTGTTACTAAATTATATATTGCTCACACATGCCATGGTTATATGTGGAATTGCACCCCAAAATACATTCTGCTGCTTCTCCTGAGTACGGGGATACCACATGTGTGGGACTTTTTGGGAGCCTAGCCGCGTACGGGGCCCCAAAAACCAAGCACCGCCTTCAGGATTTCTAAGGGCGTAAATTTCTTTTTCGTACATCACGGGACACAGAGCGACTTAGTCATTACTAATGGGTTATATAGATTACCTTCAGGTGCTGGCACTGGCAACTTCCAAACCGGAAGTACCATCCCCTATATAAGCCCCTCCCATCCGGGAGCACCTCAGTTTTTTGCCAGTGTCTAAGGTGTTGGCCAAAGAGTAACATGTGTTTTCACTGGGCTTGCGTACAGGTTCTTTTACGGGCCTTAGTAAGCTGTTCCGGATCCGACCAAAAAAGCTTCATAGCTAAACGGTCGGTACCCGGGCCTTGCAACAGAAGAGCAAGGTTTTGCCTGTAATGCCTCTCTTAGGAGGGCTGGACCCTGGGATCCAGAGCTCTGGTCATACCCACGACCAAGATGTTTTCTGTGCAGGGTGCTATACAGGTCCAGGGGAGTGGAATCCTTGGGAACCCGGTCCCTGAAGGTTTAATTACAATGCCTGCCGTGATAGGTGAAGTTTGGGCTTCTGTGGACCAAACAGAGTCCTGCGGCGGGGAAGAGGTAAGTGGGGGCCCCCAGGAACTTGGTTCTATTGGGGGACCCCCAAGCCTAATTTGTCTTTCTGTCTGTTACCTAACGGTATTCCCGCTAAATATCTGTGCATGCCTGTAACTACTGGAAAATGTAAAATTTTAATAGTAGTCAAGGAAAAAAAAAAAGGGAGACCGCGGTACCTGTGTTAAACCACTAGAAGCCGCTGTGGTCCATTTTTTCTTGTCATGTGGATCTTTGTCTTTTCAAGTCAAAAGATCCAGGCAGTTGGTAAGTTCTCTGTGGGAATCCACTTCCTCTGCCCTGTTGCTGCACTCATCCACCGCACAGGCCCTTCGGCAAAAAGGGCCCTGGCTCCTAGTCCCTGCTTATTTTTTCAAAAAAAGCGCGCGCGCCTCCTATGTAGAGATGAGCGAAAAAAAGGGGCGGGGCTGGTGGATGACGCTCGATGCGCGCCGCGGCGCTTCTGCGCATGTGCAGGCGTCCCAGCATGGATAAAAGACACAGTACAAGTGTCAGCTGGATGCAAACAGAGCTAGCAACAAAACGGTGGCACACAGAGGCGGTTGATGCAGGCATCCCCATAGAAAGGCACTTTAGTGGACACCAGCTGGTATATAGCAGCAACTGTGCTAGACTATTCCCAGTAAAAGTGGTGTATGACGACGGGAATACCTCAGCTTTGTGCTTAAAGGATATGTCGTCCAGATGCTCTGGAAATAAGTCTTCCAAGAAGCGAAAGGGGTCTCCATCGGGCTCTGAGGATTTTGGGCATGCTTGTACTGCACCAATCTCCCCTGAAATTTCAGAGGTTAGTAGCCGTAGGAACCCCGCAGGAGTACCTGGTGCTGCGGCTGTCCCCAGTCCACCTGCTCCTGTATATATAACAGAGGAGGTTTTTTCCTCAGCTCTGGGAGGATTGGAAGAGAGATTAACAGCATTGATCGCTGCTTCCCTGTCACAGGGAAAGCGCGTCCGATCTCCGTCTCCTCCTTCAGAGTGCCTGTTAGTGGAGGAACAGCCCCACACAGAGATCGACCTGCCTGAAGGGGATCAGGATGAGGTTGATTCGGTTATAGAGGAATCAACAGTGGAAGAACCTTTCTCAGCATCTCAGGCTGAAAGATTATGGGTTCAGTCTCTGACTAACATGGTCCGATCAGCATTTAAAATGTCTCTTGCGGAGCCATCAACCACTACTGTCTCCTCGCTGGGGTCGCTAAAAGCTCCCCAGACTGTCTTTTCCTTCCCAATCCACCCCTTATTGGAAGGGCTTATTTACCAGGATTGGGAGCATCCTGATAAAATATTTACTCCCCCCAAGAGATTTCCGGTGATCTATCCCATGGAGGATAAGTTCATACAAAAATGGAAGATGCCCACAGTGGACGCAGCCATCTCTTATGTGAATAAATCACTGACCTGTCCAGTAGATATTGTTCCAATGTTCAAAGACCCAATAGATAAAAAATTGGAGTCTTTACTAAAATCTGCTTTCTCTACAGCAAGCATGGTGACACAACCTGCAGTAGCAGCTATTGGGGTCTGCCAAGCAGTGAAGGATCAGTTAAAACAAGTCTTAAGGGACTTACCAGATCAGCAGGCTCTTGCCTTAGCTGACCTACCTAGAGCCTTGTGTTTTGCGGTGGACGCCATAAAGGATACAATCCAACAGGCCTCCCGCTTTACGCTGTCTGTAGTACATATGCGTAGGCTTCTATGGCTCAAAAACTGGTTTGCTGAGGCTCCCTGTAAGAAATTGCTGATTAGCTTCCCATTTCATGGAGAACGCTTATTCGGAGAAGATCTGGACAAGTATATCCAGAAAATTTCTGCCGGTAAAAGTACACTCTTGCCGGTTAAGAACAAAGTTAGAAGTCCTTCTTTTAAGAGGCCTACTTCTCCAGTCCCTGGCACATCGGCTGTGAAACAGTTCCGACGGCCTCCGCGGTCAAATTCTGGGGGCAGAAATCAGGGACAATCACAGGGTAACAAGAAACCCTGGGCCAAGAGAGGTACGAAACCTCCCCCCAAGTCATGAAGGGTTGCCCCCACTCAATCGGGTGGGGGGAAGACTTCAGTTGTTCACAGAGACCTGGCAGGACACCATCAGAGACAGATGGGTGATCTCCGCAGTAAGTCTGGGATACAAGCTGGAGTTAAAAGACACTCCTCCTGCCCATTTTATGAGGTCAAACGTGCCAAGCGATCCCCAGAAGAGAGGATCCCTCCTTCTGGCACTAGAACAACTATTGCTCCAAGGTGTAATCATGAAGGTTCCCTTGGAAGAATGCGGGTTCGGGTTTTACTCAAACCTCTTCACAGTCCCAAAACCAAATGGGGACGTGAGGCCCATATTAAATCTAAAAGGGCTAAACAAATTCCTACATATCAGGACTTTTCGGATGGAGTCGATCCGATCGGTGGCCACCGCCCTACAAGGGCAGGAATGGTTAGCCTCGATCGACATAAAGGATGCTTATCTGCATATTCCCATCTTTCCGGCCCACCAGAAATTTCTACGCTTTGCAGTAGAAGGGCGCCATTTTCAGTTCAGAGCCTTACCTTTCGGTCTGGCCACAGCACCACGAGTGTTCACAAAAATTCTGGCCCCACTATTGGCCAAGCTAAGAACACGGGGTGTAACGATAATGGCATATTTAGACGACCTGCTACTAATACACCACTCAGTGGAAAAACTGGAAGTAGCTATTCACGAGACAATCAAGTATCTGGAATATCACGGTTGGATTATCAACCGAGACAAGTCAGCTCTAAGACCAGTCAAAAGTCTGGAATACTTGGGGCTAAGGCTGGATTCAAATCAGAGAAAGCTTTTTTTACCTCCAGAGAAGGTGTCGTCTTTGAAAGATTTGACCCACTTAGTGGGTACAAAAAAGGGATTTTTATAACAGCTTACCTGTAAAATCCTTTTCTTGGAGTACATCACGGGACACAGAGCGACTTAGTCATTACTAATGGGTTATATAGATTACCTTCAGGTGTTGGCACTGGCCAATTCCAAACCGGAAGTACCCTCCCCTATATAAGCCCCTCCCATCCGGGAGCACCTCAGTTTTGTAGCCAAGCAATAAGTGTCCCAAAAAGAGGGGTGGGAGCTCTGTGTCCCGTGATGTACTCCAAGAAAAGGATTTTACAGGTAAGCTGTTATAAAAATCCCTTTTTCTTTTTCGTACATCACGGGACACAGAGCGACTTAGTCATTACTAATGGGACGTCCCAAAGCAATGCCAAATGAGGGGAGGGATACATAAGCTGGGCGCCATCAGGCATGAGGATCTTTTGCGGCCTGCAACACACTGCGCCCAAAGGCGACATCCTCCTGACTTCTAACGTCTACCTGGTAGAATCTAGTAAACATGTGTACCGAAGACCATGTTGCGGCCTTACATACTTGAGCCAGGGAGGCCTGGTGATGCACTGCCCATGAAGTTCCAACTGCTCTTGTGGAGTGCGCCCTAACTTTGAACGGAGGCGGTCTCCTTTTCAAGCCATAGGCTTGTATTATGACCTGTCGAATCCACTTGGCTAAAGTGGATTTTGATGCTGCCTGACCCTTTTTAGGGCCTTCCGGCAGAATAAACAAAGTATCCGTTCTGCGAATCTGAGCAGTGGCTTTTAGATAAGCTTTAACTGCTCTTACTACATCCAAAGAATGTAATAACTTTTCCTCTACCGAGCTAGGTTTGGGGAAAAAAGAAGGAAGAACCACATCTTGGTTCAAATGAAACCTCGATACCACCTTGGGAAGAAAGGCTGGATGAGGACGTAATACTACTCTGTCCTTATGGACAACCAGATATGGCTCCTTACAGGACAAGGCGGCTAATTCCGATACTCTTTTAGCCAAACAAACGGCTACTAAGAAAATCAATTTCCTGGTGAGAAGAACCAAGGAAATGTGTTGCAATGGCTCAAACGGTTGTTTCTGTAGAACTGACAGAACCAGGTTTAAGTCCCAAGGACATATGGGAATACTAACCGGAGGGCTAATACGCATCACTCCTTGTATGAAAGCTTTGACTAGTGAATGCGAAGCCAAGGGCCTTTGAAAAAATATTGACAAGGCCGAAATCTGACCCTTGATAGTACTCAAGGCCAGCTTCCTATCTACAGCCCACTGTAGGAAGTCCAAAATCCTCCCTATCACGTACTTACGTGGATGCCATTTCTTGGCCTCACACCACGTAATGTACGCTTTCCAGATCCTATAATAGATCTGCCTGGATACCGGCTTCCTGGCATTGATCATGGTAGATACCACAGAATTAGAGAGCCCTCTCTTTTTCAGAATGTGGGCTTCAATAGCCAGGCCGTCAAACCTAGGGCTGGTAAGGAAGGGTGGTATATCGGTCCTTGCGACAGCAGGTCCGGACGATGTGGGAGGGTCCAAGGACTCCTCACTGACATTTTTACAATCTCCACGTACCATGCCCTTCGGGGCCACGCTGGAGCCACCAGAATCACTGGTTTCTTTTCTACCCTGTGTGAGGGGGTTAGCTCGGCAGCGGGTGTGTGTGACCCCCGAGATGGGCTCCCCACACAAAAACAGGCCCAGCAAACGGAGGTTGTGGTTTTCAAAATCAAAAAGGTGCGGTTTATTTTCTATTTACAGTGACAAAACACAGCAAAGCAAAAGAAACATAAACAAAATAAATCCTGGTCAACTTGACCTCTGACTAAACATACAGGTTTCCTAACTAACAACTGGGATCAGCCTAGTGCTGTCCTAGTCCCTAAGTCCCTGGTTTTAAATGTCCAAGCAAATAGCCACACAGGCTTTGTCTCACCGCACAGGGGTTCACTCTCCCTAGACAGTCCACACAGGTCTGGTTCCAGGCATGAGCTAACATCTAATGAAGCTGGGAGTTCTTATAGAGGCCTAAATGAGCTGACAAGGTTCAGCTGGTCTCCTCATCTCTGTCTGCACGACGCCCCACACTCTCCCTAGAGGTATGAGTCATCCATGAGCCCACTAGCCTTATACAACTCTCCACCTAGTTGTATAAGTCGGCGTAAAGCCTGAATCTGGGCGAAATATATCTACCCCCCTGGATGCAACCAGGTGACTTTACCTTCCTGCTGTCACATACCCCCCCCCTCTTGTTTTAACCTCGGGGTTGGAACACCAGCAATCAGGCATTCATGTACTCGAGACAAAGCATCCACATTCCCCATTTGAACGCCAGGGCGATGCTTTACTGTGAAGTTGAATTCCTGGAGGGCCAGGAACCACCTATTCACTCTTCTATTTGTTTCCTTGTTTTGAGCCATCCACTTTAACGGAGCGTGATCCGTAACCATGTCAAAGTGCCTACCTAGCAGGTAGTACCGAAGGGAATCTAGAGCCCACTTCACCGCTAAACACTCCTTTTCAACGGTGGCGTAATTTACCTCATGGGACTTCAACTTCCTGCTGAGGTAAATGACTGGGTGCTCTTCCCCGTTCCAGACCTGGGACAATACTGCTCCTAACCCCACATCTGACGCATCACTTTGTACGACAAAGTCTTTAGAGAAGTCGGGTGAGTACAACACTGGCTGGCTACATAAGGCTTGTTTCAAGAATTGGAATGCTGCCTCAGCCTCGGGGGTCCATTTAATCATGACCGACCCTTTCCCCTTCGTCAGGTTGGTTAGGGGCACAGCCTTAGAAGCAAAGTGGGGAATGAATCGCCGATAATACCCAGCGATTCCCAGAAAGGCTCGTACCTGCTTCTTGCTGTTGGGACGTGGCCAACTCTGGATGGCCTCGACTTTGTTGAGTTGGGGTTTTATTACTCCCCTCCCAATGGTGTACCCAAGATATTTGGCCTCCTCCTGCCCAATGGTACACTTCTTGGGGTTAGCCGTAAACCCCGCTTCCCGAACAGAGTCCAGGACTGCTTGCACTTTTGGCAGATGTGAGGCCCAATCTGTGCTATGGACAATTATGTCATCCAGGTAAGCCGCAGCATACTTCCGATGGGGCCTCAGCATCTGGTCCATTTTCCGCTGGAATGTGGCCGGCGCATTCTGTAACCCGAACGGCATTCTTTTATATTGGAACGCCCCGTCTGGGGTTACAAATGCGGTTTTCTCTTTGGCCGACTTGGCCAGGGGGATTTGCCAATACCCTTTTGTGAGGTCAAGAGTCGTCATGTATCGGGCTGTTCCCAGCCGGTCGATCAACTCATCTATACGTGGCATGGGGTAGGTGTCAAATTTTGTAACTTTGTTCAACTGACGAAAATCGTTACAAAATCGCCAGCTCCCATCCGGTTTAGGCACCAACACAATGGGACTAGACCAATCACTTTGGGACTCCTCTATCACCCCTAAGTTCAGCATTTTCTGTACTTCCTCCCGTATTGCCTCCCGTCGGGCCTCTGGGATCCGATAGGGTTTTAACTTCACCCTTTCACCGGGCGGGGTAATGATGTCATGCTCTACCCCAGATGTTTGTCCCGGCAGCTCAGAGAATACCTCCTTGTTGCGAAGCACAAACTCCTTAACCTCCTGTTGTTGGGGTTGTGACAAGGTGGCTGCTATTCCAACCTCAGGAATCACGCAACCAGTTTGAGCTGGTGACCAAGTGTCTGCGACTAGGGACTCTCTATCCCTCCAGGCTTTCAACAGATTAACGTGATAGATCTGTTCGGGCTTTCGCCTTCCTGGTTGTCTGACCTTGTAATTCACTTCGCTCACTTTTTCCATTATCTCGTAGGGGCCTTGCCATTTGGCAAGGAATTTACTTTCAACCGTAGGGACAAGTACCAGTATCCTATCCCCCGGGGAAAAGGTACGGGTCTTGGCTCCACGGTTGTACACTCTCTGCTGTGCTAACTGCGCTTGGGCCAAATGTTCCTTCACGATGGGCATTACCTGTGCAATTCGGTCTTGCATCAGGGCGACATGCTCAATCACACTCCTGTGGGGAGAACTCTCACTTTCCCAAGTTTCCTTGGCAATATCCAACAGCCCTCTTGGGTGTCTCCCATACAGTAACCCAAATGGGGAGAATCCCGTAGAGGATTGGGGCACCTCCCTAATAGCAAACATCAGATAAGGAAGTAGACAGTCCCAATCCTTTCCATCTCTATCCACCACTTTCTTCAACATTTGTTTTAGGGTTTTGTTGAACCTTTCAACCAGCCCATTGGTTTGGGGGTGATACACAGATGTACGTAATTGCGTCACTTTGAACAATTTACACAGCTCCTTCATAACCCGGGACATAAAGGGTGTACCTTGGTCCGTAAGCAGTTCTTTACAAATACCCACCCGGCTAAACACAAGAGATAGCTCTTTGGCTATGGTTTTGGCCGAGGTATTTCGGAGAGGGATCGCTTCTGGATAACGGGTGGCATAGTCCATTATAACTAATATGTACTGGTGCCCCCTAGCGGACTTGATTATAGGACCTACCAAATCCATGGCGATCCTCTCAAACGGGACCTCAATGATGGGTAGAGGGACCAGCGGGCTACGGAAATGTGGCATCGGGGCCGACCTCTGACACACAGGGCAGGAGGAACAATAATTTTCTATGTCCTTCATCACCCCCGGCCAATAGAATCTCTGTAATACCCTCTCTCGGGTTTTCTCTGTCCCCAGATGACCTCCAAGAATGTGCCCATGGGCCAACTCCAACACCAACTTCCTGTAAGGTTTGGGCACCACAAGCTGCTCAACGGTTTCTTCTGCCCTTTTTGCCACCCGATACAGTAGGTCCTTCTCTACGCTGAAGTATGGGTAAGTGCAGGTATTATCTGGGTTCACTAACTCGCCATCTATTTTCACTACGTTTTCCCGTGCCTTTATTAGGGCGGGGTCTTTCAACTGTTCTGTGGCAAAGTTTTCCCTGTGAACCTCAAGATCAGAAAACTCCACAGACGGTAGGTTTTCGTCTGAGGAGGTGGGCTCCTCTCCAGTTTCTTGAGTCTCCCCTGCCAATACTGATAAGGGAAATTCCGGAGAGTCCTCACCACTCTCAGGGGAGTTCTGGCTATCACATTCCTGGTACATAGGGGCACCAGTGGGGGGCTCAGGATCATCCCACAGTTCCCAGAACTTCGGAAAATCCCTTCCCACAATGGCGTCATGCGGTAACTGAGATACTAAGCCCACTGGATGAGAGAGGGTACCTTTGGGGGTCTCGAAACACACTGTAGTCACTGGATACTCTCGGGTGTCCCCATGCACACAAATAACAGCTACCTTGCTATTCCCAGAGACCTCTGTTTTAACTAACTCAGCCTTTATGAGGGTCACAAGGCTACCTGAATCCAACAATACCACAACATTTCTACCATTAACACACATTTTGCATAAATGTTTCTCAGTTCCTCGAATGGCAGTGCATGCGACTGTCGCACACAGCGACTGACGTCTGCCCGTCAGAAAGTCACACTGCATGGGTTCCTCCACAACCGGGCAATTGGCTGCAATATGTCCCGCTTGCCGGCAGCGGTAGCAAACGATCCTTCTTGCGGCCTCTTGAGCCGCTGATTTCCCAGGCTGTTCTCGCCAAACTTGGGGTAGAGCTCCCACCCTCTCACTCTCTCCACCCTCACCCCTTGGAATCCTCTTATCCGCCCCTGGGGATGGTCTGGTCTTAGGGTGGAAAGTCCGAGTGTCTCTGGAAGAGGCCGTCAGGTTCTCTGTAGCCAAGTATTTCTCCACACGATCCACAAGACCATCGGCCGTCTCTGGGTCTCCATGGCTTACCCACTTTTGGATGGCAGTAGGAAGAGCTCTCAAAAACCGATCCATTACAACACGTTCCACAATCTTTGGTGCGGACAAAGTCTCTGGCTGTAGCCACTTTCTGCTCAGGTGAATGAGATCATACATTTGAGACCTGGGGGGTTTTCCAAGCTGGAAAGTCCAGTTATGCACACGCTGAGCCCGGACAGCCTGGGTGACACCCAGCCTTGCCAATATTTCAGCTTTTAGCATCACATAGTCTTTTGCTTGGTTAGGCTCTAGGTCATAGTAAGCTTTCTGCGATTCACCAGTTAACAGAGGAGCCACCAGTCCAGCCCACTGCTCCTCAGGCCACTTTTCTCTTTCAGCGGTCCTTTCAAATGTGGTCAAAAATACCTCTGGATCATCCTCTCCAGTCATTTTTGTCAATAAACGACTCACCCCAAAGGACGCGGTATTAGTGGGACGGCTTTCCTCACTGGTCTGCGGACGTTGCTGCATTACTGCTTCCATCTGTTGTTGTAGTCTCTGCTCTTGCTTCTGCAACAGGTCTATGAAGCGGGCCTCAGATTGCTGCTGGGCTTGTTGCTGAGCCTCCAGACTCTGTTGCAAAGTTGCGTTTGTCTGCTGCTGGGCTGCAAGGCTCTGTTGATGAGCTTGCTGCTGGGCTGCGAAGTTCTTTTGCAAACCTGCATTTGTCTGCTGTTGATTGGCATTTGCTAGAGCCAGCTGCTTCAGTATCTCCTCCATGCTGGCTTAAAAAAAAAAACTGCCACTGGTTCTCCACCAACTGTGAGGGGGTTAGCTCGGCAGCGGGTGTGTGTGACCCCCGAGATGGGCTCCCCACACAAAAACAGGCCCAGCAAACGGAGGTTGTGGTTTTCAAAATCAAAAAGGTGCAGTTTATTTTCTATTTACAGTGACAAAACACAGCAAAGCAAAAGAAACATAAACAAAATAAATCCTGGTCAACTTGACCTCTGACTAAACATACAGGTTTCCTAACTAACAACTGGGATCAGCCTAGTGCTGTCCTAGTCCCTAAGTCCCTGGTTTTAAATGTCCAAGCAAATAGCCACACAGGCTTTGTCTCACCGCACAGGGGTTCACTCTCCCTAGACAGTCCACACAGGTCTGGTTCCAGGCATGAGCTAACATCTAATGAAGCTGGGAGTTCTTATAGAGGCCTAAATGAGCTGACAAGGTTCAGCTGGTCTCCTCATCTCTGTCTGCACGACGCCCCACACTCTCCCTAGAGGTATGAGTCATCCATGAGCCCACTAGCCTTATACAACTCTCCACCTAGTTGTATAAGTCGGCGTAAAGCCTGAATCTGGGCGAAATATATCTACCCCCCTGGATGCAACCAGGTGACTTTACCTTCCTGCTGTCACACCTGATTCTGCGGAGTAATCGCGGTAACAATTGTGGCGGTGGGAATGCATATATCAGCTTGAACTGATCCCAAGGGAACACTACGGCATCAGAGCCGCAAGCTTAGAGGATCCCTTGTGCGAGACACAAATCTGTCCACCTTTGCGTTGAATTTGGATGCTAGCAGATCTACATCCGGTGTTCCCCACCGCTGGCATATTGCCTGGAAAACCTCGGGGTGAAGAGACCATTCCCCCGGGCATAATTGTTGGCGACTTAAAAAGTCCGCTCTCCAATTTTCCACTCCTGGGATGAAAACCGCGGATATGGCTGGGACATATTTTTCTGCCCACTCCAGGATGCAATTTGCTTCCCTCTGGGCTGCACGACTCCTGGTGCCACCCTGGTGATTGATATATGCCACTGCTGTGGCATTGTCTGATTGAATTCTGACAGGGGACCCTTGGAGTTTGGATGTCCATGCTACTAGGGCATACCGGGCTGCTCGTATCTCTAAGAGATTGATGGGCAGGGCCTTTTCTGCTTCTGACCACTTGCCCTGGAGAGACCATTGCTCCAGTACTGCCCCCCAGCCTATGAGGCTGGCATCTGTAGTGACTACCTTCCAAGAAACCGGACTGAAGGGTTTCCCTTTTTCCAGATTCTGGGGCACCAACCACCAATGGAGGCTCTTGCGAACGGAAGGGGACAGGGACATTGGTAAGTCTAAAGCCTGAACTTTTTTGTTCCAGGCTGACAGTATGCCCTTTGCAAATTCCTTGAATGGAATTGACCGTAGGGTACCGCTTCGAATGAAGCCACCATTTTTCCCAGCAGCCTCATGCAGAGGCGTATGGATGGTTTTCTTTTTGTACCCACTAAGTGGGTCAAATCTTTTAAAGACGACACCTTCTCTGGAGGTAAGAAAATCTTTCTCTGATTTGAATCCAGCCTTAGCCCTAAGTATTCCAGACTTTTGACTGGTCTTAGAGCTGACTTGTCCCGGTTGATAATCCAACCGTGATATTCCAGATACTTGATTGTCTTGTGAATAGCTACTTCCAGCTTTTCCACTGAGTGGTCTATTAGTAGCAGGTCGTCTAGTTATGCCATTATCGTTACACCCTGTGTTCTTAGATTGGCCAATAATGGGGCCAGAATTTTTGTGAACACTCGTGGTGCTGTGGCCAGACCGAAAGGTAAGGCTCTGAACTGAAAATGGCGCCCTTCTACTGCAAAGCGTAGAAATTTCTGGTGGGCCAGAAAGATGGGAATATGCAGATAAGCATCCTTTATGTCGATCGAGGCTAACCATTCCTGCCCTTGTAGGGCGGTGGCCACCGATCGGATCGACTCCATCCGAAAAGTCCTGATATTTAGGAACTTGTTTAGCCCTTTTAGATTTAATATGGGCCTCACGTCCCCATTTGGTTTGGGGACTGTGAAAAGGTTCGAGTAAAACCCGAATCCGCTTTCTTCCAGGGGAACCTTCATGATTACACCTTGGAGCAATAGTTGTTCTAGTGCCAGAAGGAGGGATCCTCTCTTTTGGGGATCTCTTGGCACGTTTGACCTCATAAATTGGGCAGGAGGAGTGCCTTTTAACTCCAGCTTGTATCCCAGACTTACTGCGGAGAGCACCCATCTGTCTCTGATGGTGTCCCGCCAGGTCTCTGTGAACAACTGAAGTCTTCCCCCCACCCGATTGAGTGGGGGCAACGCTTCATGCCTTGGGGGGAGGTTTTGTACCTCTCTTGATCCAGGGCTTCTTGTTACCCTGTGATTGTCCCTGATTTCTGCCCCCTGAATTTGACCGCGGAGGCCGTCGGAACTGCTTCACAGCCGATGTGCCCGGGACTGGAGAAGTAGGCCTCTTAAAAGAAGGACTTCTACCCTTGTTCTTAACCGGTAAGAGTGAACTTTTACCGGCAGAAATTTTCTGGATATATTTGTCCAGATCTTCTCCAAATAAGCGTTCTCCATGAAATGGGAAGCTAACCAGCAGTTTTTTACAGGGAGCTTCAGCAGACCAGTTTTTGAGCCACAGAAGCCTACGCATATGTACTATAGACAGCGTAAAGCGGGAGGCCTGTTGGATTGTATCCTTTATGGCGTCCACCGCAAAACACAAGGCTCTAGGCAGGTCAGCTAGGGCAAGAGCCTGCTGATCTGGTAAGTCCCTTAAGACCTGTTTCAACTGATCTTTCACTGCTTGGCAGACTCCAATCGCTGCTACCGCAGGTTGTGTCACCATGCTTGCTGTAGAGAAAGCAGATTTTAGTAAAGACTCCAATTTTTTATCTATTGGGTCTTTGAACATTGGAACATTATCTACTGGACATGTCAGTGATTTGTTAACAGAAGAGATGGCTGCGTCCACTGTAGGGACCCTCCATTTTTTTATGAACTTATCCTCCATGGGATAGATCACCGGAAATCTCTTGGGGGGAGCAAATATTTTATCAGGATGCTCCCAATCCTGGTAAATAAGCCCTTCTAATAAAGGGTGGATTGGGAAGGAACAGACAGCCTGGGGAGCTTTTAGCGACCCCAGCGAGGAAACCGTAGTGGATGGTGGTTCCGCCAGAGGCATTTTAAATGCTGATCGGACCATGTTAGTCAGAGACTGAACCCATAATCTTTCAGCCTGAGATGCTGAGAAAGGTTCTTCCACTGTTGATTCCTCCATAACTGAATCAACCTCATCCTGATCCCCTTCAGGTAGGTCGATCTCTGTGTGGGGCTGTTCCTCCACTAACAGGCACTCTGAAGGAGGAGACGGAGATCGGACGCGCTTTTCCTGTGACAGGGAAGCAGCGATCAATGCTGTTAATCTCTCTTCCAATCCTCCCAGAGTTGAGGATAAAACCTCCTCTGTTATATATACAGGAGCAGGTGGACTGGGGACAGCCGCAGCACCAGGCATTCCTGCGGGGTTTCTAGGGCTACTGACCTCTGAATTCTCAGGGGAGATTGGTGCAGTACAAGCATGCCCAATATCCTCAGAGCCCGATGGAGACCCCTTTGGCTTCCTGGAAGATCTATTTCCGGAGCGTCTGGACGACATATCCTTTAAGCACAAAGCTGAGGTATTCCCGTCGTCATACACCAATTTTGCTGGTAATAGTCTAACAAAGTTGCTGCTATATACCAGCTGGTGCCCACTAAAGTGCCTTTCTATGGGGATGCCTGCATCAACCGCCTCTGTGTGCCACTGTTTGTTGCTAGCTCTGTTTGCATCCAGCTGACACTTGTACTGTGTCTTTTAACCATGCTGGGACGCCCGCACATGCGCAGAAGCGCCGTGGCACGCATCGAGCGTCATCCACCCGCCCCGCCCCTTTTTTTCATAGGAGGCGCGTGCACGCGCCCGCGCGCGCCATTGGCGCCCTTTTCGAAATCAAACAGGGACTAGGAGCCAGGGCCCTTTTTGCCGGAGGGCCTGTGCGGTGGATGAGCGCAGCAACAGGGCAGAGGAAGTGGATTCCCACAGAGAAACTTACCAGCTGCCTGGATCTTTTGACTTGAGAAAACCAAAGATCCACATGACAAGAAAAATGGACTACAGCGGCCTCTAGTGGTTTAACACAGGTACCGCGGTCCCTTTTTTTTTTTTTTTTTTCTTGACTACTATTAAAATTTTACATTTTCAGTAGTTACAGGCAAACACAGATATTTAGCGGGAATACCGTTAAGTAACAGACAGACAAATTAGGCTTGGGGGTCCCCCAATAGAACCAAGTTCCTGGGGGCCCCCACTTACCTGATCCCCGCCGCAGGACTTTGTTTGGTCCACAGAAGTCCAAACTTCACCTATCACGGCAGGCATTGTAATTAAACCTTCAGGGACCGGGTTCCCAAGGATTCCACTCCCCTGGACCTGTATAGCACCCTGCACAGACAACATCTTGGTCGTGGGTATGACCAGAGCTCTGGATCCCAGGGTCCAGCCCTCCTAAGAGAAGCATTACAGGCAAAACCTTGCTCTTCTGCTGCAAGGCCCGGGTACCGACCGTTTAGCTATGAAGCTTTTTTGGTGGGATCCGGAACAGCTTACTAAGGCCCAAAAGAACCTGTACGCAAGCCCAGTGAAAACACATGTTACTCTTTGGCCAACACCTTAGACACTGGCAAAAAAACTGAGGTGCTCCCGGATGGGAGGGGCTTATATAGGGGAGGGTACTTCCGGTTTGGAATTGGCCAGTGCCAACACCTGAAGGTAATCTATATAACCCATTAGTAATGACTAAGTCGCTCTGTGTCCCGTGATGTACGAAAAAGAAAAGGATTTTACAGGTAAGCTGTTATAAAAATCCCTTTTTCATTTTCGTACATCACGGGACACAGAGCGACTTAGTCATTGCTAATGGGACGTCCCAAAGCAATGCCAAATGAGGGGAGGGATACATAAGCTGGGCGCCATCAGGCATGAGGCTCTTTTGCGGCCTGCAACACACTGCGCCCAAAGGCGACATCCTCCTGACTTCTGACGTCTACCTGGTAGAATCTAGTAAACGTGTGTACTAAGGACCATGTTGTGGCCTTACAGACTTGAGCCAGGGAGGCTTGGTGATGCACTGCCCATGAAGTTCCAACTGCTCTTGTGGAGTGCGCCCTAACTTTGAACGGAGGCGGTCTCCTTTTCAAGCCATAGGCTTGTATTATGACCTGTCGAATCCACTTGGCTAAAGTAGATTTTTGATGCTGCCTGACCCTTTCTGGGGCCTTTCAGCAGAACAAACAAAGTATCCGTTCTACGAATCTGAGCAGTGGCTTTAAGATAAGCTTTAACTGCTCTTACTACATCCAAAGAATGCAATAACTTTTCCTCTACCGAACTAGGTTTGGGGAAAAAGGAAGGAAGAACCACATCTTGGTTCAAATGGAACCTCGATACCACCTTAGGAAGAAGGCTGGATGAGGACGTAACACTACTCTGTCCTTATGGATAACCAGATATGGCTCCTTACAGGACAAGGCGGCTAATTCCGATACTCTTTTAGCCGAACAAATGGCTACTAAGAAAATCAATTTCCTGGTGAAAAGAACCAAGAAAATGTGCCGCAATGGTTCAAATGGTTGTTTCTGTAGAACCGACAGAACCAGGTTTAAGTCCCATGGACATGTGGGAATACTAACCGGAGGGCTAATACGCATCACTCCTTGTATGAAAGCTTTGACTAATGAATGCAAAGCCAAGGGCCTTTGAAAAAAATATTGACAAGGCCGTCTGACCCTTGATAGTACTCAAGGCAAGCTTCCTATGTACAGCCCACTGTAGGAAGTCCAGAATCCTACCTATTACGTACTTACGTGGATGCCATTTCCTGGCCTCACCCCACGTGATGTACGCCTTCTAGATCCTATAATAGATCTGCCTGGATACCGGCTTCCTGGCATTGATCATGGTGGATACCACAGGATTAGAGAGCCCTCTCTTTTTTAGAATGTGGGCTTCTATAGCCAGGCCGTCAAACCTAGGGCTGGTAAGGAAGGGTAGTATATCGGTCCTTGCGAAAGCAGGTCCGGACGATGTGGGAGGGTCCAAGGACTTCCCACTGACATTTTTACAATCTCCGCGTACCATGCCCTTCGGGGCCACGCTGGAGCCACCAGAATCACTGGTTTCTTTTCTACCCTGATTCTGCGGATTAATCGCGGTGGGAATGCATATATCAGCTTGAACTGATCCCAAGGGAACACTAGGGCATCCGAACCGCAAGCTAGGGGATCCTTTGTGCGAGACACAAATCTGTCCACCTTTGCGTTGAATCTGGATGCTAGCAGATCTACATCCGGTGTTCCCCACCACTGGCATATTGCCTGGAAAACCTCGGGGTGAAGAGACCATTCCCCCGGGCATAATTGCTGGCGACTTAAAAAGTCTGCTCTCCAATTTTCCACTCCTGGGATGAAAACCGCGGATATGGCTGTGACATACCTTTCTGCCCATTCCAGGATGCAATTCGCTTCCCTCTGGGCTGCACGACTCCTGGTGCCACCCTGGAGATTGATATATGCCACTGCTGTGGCATTGTCTGATTGAATTCTGACAGGTGACCCTTGGAGTTTGGATGTCCATGCTACTAGGGCATACCGGGCTGCTCGTATCTCTAAGAGATTGGTGGGCAGGGCCTTCTCTGCTTCTGACCACTTGCCCTGGAGAGACCATTGCTCCAGTACTGCCCCCCAGCCTATGAGGCTGGCAACTGTAGTGACCACCTTCCAAGAAACCGGACTGAAGGGTTTCCCTTCCCAGATTCTGGGGCACCAACCACCAATGGAGGCTCTTGCGAACGGAAGGGGACAGGGACATTGGTAAGTCTAAAGCCTGAACTTTTTTGTTCCAGGCTGACAGTATGGCCCTCTGCAAGTTCCTTGAATGGAATTGACCGTAGGGTACCGCTTCGAATGAAGCCACCATTTTTCCCAGCAGCCTTATACACAGGCGTATGGATGGTTTTTCTTTTTTGTACCCACTAAGTGGGTCAAATCTTTCAAAGACGACACCTTCTCTGGAGGTAAGAAAATCTTTCTCTGATTTGAATCCAGTCTTAGCCCCCAAGTATTCCAGGCTTTTGACTGGTTTTAGGGCTGACTTGTCTCGGTTGATAACGCAACCGTGAGATTCCAGATACTTGATTATCTTGTGAACGACCACTTCTAGTTTTTTTCACTGAGTGGTCTATCAGCAACAAGTCGTCTAGATATGCCATTATCGTTACACCTTGTGTTCCTAGTTTGGCCAATCGTAGGGCCAGAATTTTTGTGAACACTCGTGGTGCCGTGGCCAGACCGAAAGGTAAGGCTCTGAACTGAAAATGGCGCCCTTCTACTGCAAGGCGTAGAAATTTCTGGTGGGCCGGACAGATGGGAATATGCAAATAAGCATCCCTTATGTCGATCAAGGCTAACCATTCCTGCCCTTGTAGGGCGGTGGCCACCGATCGGATCGACTCCATCCGAAAAAGTCCTGATATGTAGGAACTTGTTTAGCCCTTTTATATTTAATATGGGCCTCATGTCCCCATTTGGTTTGGGGACTGTGACAAGGTTCGAGTAAAACCCGAACCCGTTTTCTTTCAAGGGAACCTTCATGATTACCCTTGGGGCAATAGTTGCTCTAGTGCCAGAAGGAGGGATCCACTCTTCTGGGGATCGCTTGGCACGTTTGACCTTATAAAATGGGCAGGAGGAATGTCTTTTAACTCCAGCCTGTATCCAAGACTTACTGCGGAGATCACCCATCTCTGATGGTGTCCCGCCAGGTCTCTGTGAACAACTGAAGTCTTCCCCTCACCCGACTGAGTGGGGGCAACCCTTCATGACTTAGGGGGAGGTTTTGTACCTCTCTTGACCCAGGGTTTCTTGTTACCCTGTGATTGTCCCTGATTTCTGCCCCCTGGATTTGACCGCGGAGGCCGTCGGAACTGTTTCACAGCCGATGTGCCAGGGACTGGAGAAGTAGGCCTCTTAAAAGAAGGACTTCTACCCTTGTTCTTAACCCGTAAGAGTGAACTTTTACCGGCAGAAATTTTCTGGATATTGTGAGGGGGCTAGCTCGGCAGCGGGTATGTGTGACCCCCGGGATGGGCTCCCCACCCAAAAACAGGCCCAGCAGACGGAGGTTGTGGTTTTCAAAATCAAAAAAAAGGTGCGGTTTATTTTCTATTTACAGTGACAAAAACACAGCAAGGCAAAAAAAACAAACACAAAATAAATCCTGGTCAACTTGACCTCTGACTAAACTTACAGGTTTCCTAACTAACGACTGGGATCAGCCTAGTGCTGTCCTAGTCCCTGGTTTTAAATGTCCAAGCAAAATATAGCCACACAGGCTTTCTCTCACCGCACAGGGGTTCACTCTCCCTAGACAGTCCACACAGGTCTGCTTCCAGGCATGAGCCAACATCTAATGAAGCTGGGCTTTCTTATAGAGGCCTAATTGAGCTGACAAGGTTCAGCTGGACTCATCAACTCCCTGTCTGCACGACGCCCAGCCCTCTCCCTAGAGGTATGAGTCATCAATGAGCCCACTAGTCTCAGCTGGGCTTATACAACTCTCCACCTAGCTGTATAAATCGGCGTAAAGCCTGAATCTGGGCGAAATATATCTACCCCCCTGGATGCAACCAGGTGACTTTACCTTCCTGCTGTCACATACCCCCCCCTCTTGTTTTAACCTCGGGGTTGGAACACCAGCAATCAGGCATTCATGTACTCGAGACAAAGCATCCACATTCCCCATTTGAACGCCAGGGCGATGCTTTACTGTGAAGTTGAATTCCTGGAGGGCCAGGAACCACCTATTCACTCTTCTATTTGTTTCCTTGTTTTGAGCCATCCACTTTAACGGAGCGTGATCCGTAACCATGTCAAAGTGCCTACCTAGCAGGTAGTACCGAAGGGAATCTAGAGCCCACTTCACCGCTAAACACTCCTTTTCAACGGTGGCGTAATTTACCTCATGGGACTTCAACTTCCTGCTGAGGTAAATGACTGGGTGCTCTTCCCCGTTCCAGACCTGGGACAATACTGCTCCTAACCCCACATCTGACGCATCACTTTGTACGACAAAGTCTTTAGAGAAGTCGGGTGAGTACAACACTGGCTGGCTACATAAGGCTTGTTTCAAGAATTGGAATGCTGCCTCAGCCTCGGGGGTCCATTTAATCATGACCGACCCTTTCCCCTTCGTCAGGTTGGTTAGGGGCACAGCCTTAGAAGCAAAGTGGGGAATGAATCGCCGATAATACCCAGCGATTCCCAGAAAGGCTCGTACCTGCTTCTTGCTGTTGGGACGTGGCCAACTCTGGATGGCCTCGACTTTGTTGAGTTGGGGTTTTATTACTCCCCTCCCAATGGTGTACCCAAGATATTTGGCCTCCTCCTGCCCAATGGTACACTTCTTGGGGTTAGCCGTAAACCCTGCTTCCCGAACAGAGTCCAGGACTGCTTGCACTTTTGGCAGATGTGAGGCCCAATCTGTGCTATGGACAATTACGTCATCCAGGTAAGCCGCAGCATACTTCCGATGGGGCCTCAGCATCTGGTCCATTTTCCGCTGGAATGTGGCCGGCGCATTCTGTAACCCGAACGGCATTCTTTTATATTGGAACGCCCCGTCTGGGGTTACAAATGCGGTTTTCTCTTTGGCTGACTTGGCCAGGGGGATTTGCCAATACCCTTTTGTGAGGTCAAGAGTCGTCATGTATCGGGCTGTTCCCAGCCGGTCGATCAACTCATCTATACGTGGCATGGGGTAGGTGTCAAATTTTGTAACTTTGTTCAACTGACGAAAATCGTTACAAAATCGCCAGCTCCCATCCGGTTTAGGCACCAACACAATGGGACTAGACCAATCACTTTGGGACTCCTCTATCACCCCTAAGTTCAGCATTTTCTGTACTTCCTCCCGTATTGCCTCCCGTCGGGCCTCTGGGATCCGATAGGGTTTTAACTTCACCCTTTCACCGGGCGGGGTAATAATGTCATGCTCTACCCCAGATGTTTGTCCCGGCAGCTCAGAGAATACCTCCTTGTTGCGAAGCACAAACTCCTTAACCTCCTGTTGTTGGGGTTGTGACAAGGTGGCTGCGATTCCAACCTCAGGAATCACGCAACCAGTTTGAGCTGGTGACCAAGTGTCTGCGACTAGGGACTCTCTATCCCTCCAGGCTTTCAACAGATTAACGTGATAGATCTGTTCGGGCTTTCGCCTTCCTGGTTGTCTGACCTTGTAATTCACTTCGCTCACTTTTTCCATTATCTCGAAGGGGCCTTGCCATTTGGCAAGGAATTTACTTTCAACCGTAGGGACAAGTACCAATATCCTATCCCCCGGGGAAAAGGTACGGGTCTTGGCTCCACGGTTGTACACTCTCTGCTGTGCCAACTGCGCTTGGGCCAAATGTTCCTTCACGATGGGCATTACCTGTGCAATTCGATCTTGCATCAGGGCGACATGCTCAATCACACTCCTGTGGGGAGAACTCTCACTTTCCCAAGTTTCCTTGGCAATATCCAACAGCCCTCTTGGGTGTCTCCCATACAGTAACTCAAAGGGGGAGAATCCCGTAGAGGATTGGGGCACCTCCCTAATAGCAAACATCAAATAAGGAAGTAGACAGTCCCAATCCTTTCCATCCCTATCCACCACTTTCTTCAACATTTGTTTTAGGGTTTTGTTGAATCTTTCAACCAGCCCATCGGTTTGGGGGTGATACACAGATGTACGTAATTGCGTCACTTTGAACAATTTACACAGCTCCTTCATAACCCGGGACATAAAGGGTGTACCTTGGTCCGTAAGCAGTTCTTTACAAATACCCACCCGGCTAAAAACAAGAGATAGCTCTTTGGCTATGGTTTTGGCCGAGGTATTTCTGAGAGGGATCGCTTCTGGATAACGGGTGGCATAGTCCATTATAACCAATATGTACTGGTGCCCCCTAGCGGACTTGATTATAGGACCTACCAAATCCATTGCGATTCTCTCAAACGGGACCTCAATGATGGGTAGAGGGACCAGCGGGCTACGGAAGTGTGGCATCGGGGCCGACCTCTGACACACAGGGCAGGAGGAACAATAATTTTCTATGTCCTTCATCACCCCAGGCCAATAGAATCTCTGTAATACCCTCTCTCGGGTTTTCTCTGTCCCCAGATGACCTCCAAGAATGTGCCCATGGGCCAACTCCAACACCAACTTCCTGTAAGGTTTGGGCACCACCAGCTGCTCAACGGTTTCTTCTGCCCTTTTTGCCACCCGATACAGTAGGTCCTTCTCTACGCTGAAGTATGGGTAAGTGCAGGTATTATCTGGGTTCACTAACTCGCCATCTATTTTCACTACGTTTTCCCGTGCCTTTATTAGGGCGGGGTCTTTCAACTGTTCTGTGGCAAAGTTTTCCCTGTGAACCTCAAGATCAGAAAACTCCACAGACGGTAGGTTTTCGTCTGAGGAGGTGGGCTCCTCTCCAGTTTCTTGAGTCTCCCCTGCCAATACTGACAAGGGAAATTCGGGAGAGTCCTCACCACTCTCAGAGGAGTTCTGGCTATCATATTCCTGGTACATAGGGGCACCAGTGGGGGGCTCATGATCATCCCACAGTTCCCAGAACTTCGGAAAATCCCTTCCCACAATGGCGTCATGCGGTAACTGAGACACTAAGCCCACTGGATGAGAAAGGGTACCTTTGGGGGTCTCGAAACACACTGTAGTCACTGGATACTCTCGGGTGTCCCCATGCACACAAATAACGGCTACCTTGCTATTCCCAGAGACCTCTGTTTTAACTAACTCAGCCTTTATCAGGGTCACAAGGCTACCTGAATCCAGCAATACCACAACATTTCTACCATTAATACACATTTTGCATAAATGTTTCTCAGTTCCCCGAATGGCAGTGCATGCGACTGTCGCACACAGCGACTGACGTCTGCCCGTCAGAAAGTCACACTGCATGGGTTCCTCCAAAACCGGGCAATTTGCTGCAATATGTCCCGCTTGCCGGCAGCGGTAGCAAATGATCCTTCTTGCCGCCTCTTGAGCCGCTGATTTCCCAGGCTGTTCTCGCCAAACTTGGGGTAGAGCTCCCACCCTCTCACTCTCTCCACCCTTACCCCTTGGAATCATCTTATCCGCCCCTGGGGATGGTCTGGTCTTAGGGTGGAAAGTCCGAGTGTCTCTGGAAGAGGCCGTCAGGTTCTCTGTAGCCAAGTATTTCTCCACACGATCCACAAGACCATCGGCCGTCTCTGGGTCTCCATGGCTTACCCACTTTTGGATGGCAGTAGGAAGAGCTCTCAAAAACCGATCCATTACAACACGTTCCACAATCTTTGGTGCGGACAAAGTCTCTGGCTGTAGCCACTTTCTGCTCAGGTGAATGAGATCATACATTTGAGACCTGGGGGGTTTTCCAAGCTGGAAAGTCCAGTTATGCACACGCTGAGCCCGGACAGCCAGGGTGACACCCAGCCTTGCCAATATTTCAGCTTTTAGCATCACATAGTCTTTTGCTTGGTCAGGCTCTAGGTCATAGTAAGCTTTCTGCGATTCACCCGTTAACAGAGGAGCCACCAGTCCAGCCCACTGCTCCTCAGGCCACTTTTCTCTTTCAGCGGTCCTTTCAAATGTGGTCAAAAATACCTCTGGATCATCCTCTCCAGTCATTTTTGTCAATAAACGACTCACCCCAAAGGACGCGGTATTAGTGGGACGGCTTTCCTCACCGGTCTGCGGACGTTGCTGCATTACTGCTTCCATCTGTTGTTGTAGTCTCTGCTCTTGCTTCTGCAACAGGTCTATGAAGCGGGCCTCAGATTGCTGTTGGGCTTGTTGCTGAGCCTCCAGACTCTGTTGTAAAGTTGCAAGGCTCTGTTGATGAGCTTGCTGCTGGGCTGCAAGGCTCCTTTGCAAACCTGCATTTGTCTGCTGTTGATTGGCATTTGCTAGAGCCAGCTGTTTCAGTATCTCCTCCATGCTGGCTTAAAAAAAAACTGCCCGCATTCTCCACCAACTGTGAGGGGGCTAGCTCGGCAGCGGGTATGTGTGACCCCCGGGATGGGCTCCCCACCCAAAAACAGGCCCAGCAGACGGAGGTTGTGGTTTTCAAAATCAAAAAAAAGGTGCGGTTTATTTTCTATTTACAGTGACAAAAACACAGCAAGGCAAAAAAAACAAACACAAAATAAATCCTGGTCAACTTGACCTCTGACTAAACTTACAGGTTTCCTAACTAACGACTGGGATCAGCCTAGTGCTGTCCTAGTCCCTGGTTTTAAATGTCCAAGCAAAATATAGCCACACAGGCTTTCTCTCACCGCACAGGGGTTCACTCTCCCTAGACAGTCCACACAGGTCTGCTTCCAGGCATGAGCCAACATCTAATGAAGCTGGGCTTTCTTATAGAGGCCTAATTGAGCTGACAAGGTTCAGCTGGACTCATCAACTCCCTGTCTGCACGACGCCCAGCCCTCTCCCTAGAGGTATGAGTCATCAATGAGCCCACTAGTCTCAGCTGGGCTTATACAACTCTCCACCTAGCTGTATAAATCGGCGTAAAGCCTGAATCTGGGCGAAATATATCTACCCCCCTGGATGCAACCAGGTGACTTTACCTTCCTGCTGTCACAATATATTTGTCCAGATCTTCTCCAAATAAGCGTTCTCCATGAAATGGGAAGCTAACCAGCAGTTTTTTACAGGGAGCTTCAGCAGACCAGTTTTTGAGCCACAGAAGCCTACGCATATGTACTATAGACAGCGTAAAGCGGGAGGCCTGTTGGATTGTATCCTTAATGGCGTCCACCGCAAAACACAAGGCTCTAGGCAGGTCAGCTAGGGCAAGAGCCTGCTGATCTGGTAAGTCCCTTAAGACTTGTTTCAACTGATCTTTCACTGCTTGGCAGACTCCAATCGCTGCCACTGCAGGTTGTGTCACCATGCTTGCTGTAGAGAAAGCAGATTTTAGTAAAGACTCCAATTTTTTATCTATTGGGTCTTTGAACATTGGAACATTATCTACTGGACATGTCAGTGATTTGTTCACAGAAGAGATGGCTGCGTCCACTGTAGGGACCCTCCATTTTTTTATGAACTTATCCTCCATGGGATAGATCACCGGAAATCTCTTGGGGGGAGCAAATATTTTATCAGGATGCTCCCAATCCTGGTAAATAAGCCCTTCTAATAAAGGGTGGATTGGGAAGGAACAGACAGCCTGGGGAGCTTTTAGCGACCCCAGCGAGGAAACCGTAGTGGATGGTGGTTCCGCCAGAGGCATTTTAAATGCTGATCGGACCATGTTAGTCAGAGACTGAACCCATAATCTTTCAGCCTGAGATGCTGAGAAAGGTTCTTCCACTGTTGATTCCTCCATAACTGAATCAACCTCATCCTGATCCCCTTCAGGTAGGTCGATCTCTGTGTGGGGCTGTTCCTCCACTAACAGGCACTCTGAAGGAGGAGACGGAGATCGGACGCGCTTTTCCTGTGACAGGGAAGCAGCGATCAATGCTGTTAATCTCTCTTCCAATCCTCCCAGAGTTGAGGATAAAACCTCCTCTGTTATATATACAGGAGCAGGTGGCCTGGGGACAGCCGCAGCACCAGGCACTCCTGCGGGGTTTCTACGGCTACTGACCTCTGAATTCTCAGGGGAGATTGGTGCAGTACAAGCATGCCCAATATCCTCAGAGCCCGATGGAGACCCCTTTGGCTTCCTGGAAGACCTATTTCCGGAGCGTCTGGACGACATATCCTTTAAGCACAAAGCTGAGGTATTCCCGTCGTCATACACCAATTTTTGCTGGTAATAGTCTAACACAGTTGCTGCTATATACCAGCTGGTGTCCACTAAAGTGCCTTTCTATGGGGATGCCTGCATCAACAGCCTCTGTGTGCCACTGTTTGTTGCTAGCTCTGTTTGCATCCAGCTGACACTTGTACTGTGTCTTTTAACCATGCTGGGACGCCTGCACATGCGCAGAAGCGCCGCGGCGCGCATCGAGCGTCATCCACCCGCCCCGCCCCTTTTTTTTCAAAGGAGGCGCGTGCACGCGCCTGTGCGCCATTGGCGCCCTTTTCGAAATCAAACAGGGACTAGGAGCCAGGGCCCTTTTTGCCGGAGGGCCTGTGCGGTGGATGAGCGCAGCAACAGGGCAGAGGAAGTGGATTCCCACAGAGAAACTTACCAACTGCCTGGATCTTTTGACTTGAGAAAACCAAAGATCCACATGACAAGAAAAATGGACTACAGCGGCCTCTAGTGGTTTAACACAGGTACCGCGGTCCCCTTTTTTTTTTTTTTTCTTGACTACTATTAAAATTTTACATTTTCAGTAGTTACAGGCAAACACAGATATTAGCGGGAATACCGTTAGGTAACAGACAGAAAGACAAATTAGGCTTGGGGGTCCCCCAATAGAACCAAGTTCCTGGGGGCCCCCACTTACCTGATCCCCGCCGCAGGACTTTGTTTGGTCCACAGAAGTCCAAACTTCACCTATCACGGCAGGCATTGTAATTAAACCTTCAGGGACCGGGTTCCCAAGGATTCCACTCCCCTGGACCTGTATAGCACCCTGCACAGACAACATCTTGGTCGTGGGTATGACCAGAGCTCTGGATCCCAGGGTCCAGCCCTCCTAAGAGAGGCATTACAGGCAAAACCTTGCTCTTCTGCTGCAAGGCCCGGGTACCGACCGTTTAGCTATGAAGCTTTTTTGGTGGGATCCGGAACAGCTTACTAAGGCCCAAAAGAACCTGTACGCAAGCCCAGTGAAAACACATGTTACTCTTTGGCCAACACCTTAGACACTGGCAAAAAACTGAGGTGCTCCCGGATGGGAGGGGCTTATATAGGGGAGGGTACTTCCGGTTTGGAATTGGCCAGTGCCAACACCTGAAGGTAATCTATATAACCCATTAGTAATGACTAAGTCGCTCTGTGTCCCGTGATGTACGAAAAAGAAAAGAAAACCATCCATACGCCTGTGCATGAGGCTGCTGGGAAAAATGGTGGCTTCATTCGAAGCAGTACCCTACAGTCAATTCCATTCAAGGAACTTGCAGAGGGCCATACTGTCAGCCTGGAACAAAAAAGTTCAGGCTTTAGACTTACCAATGTCCCTGTCCCCTTCCGTTCGCAAGAGCCTCCATTGGTGGTTGGTGCCCCAGAATCTGGAAAAAGGGAAACCCTTCAGTCCGGTTTCTTGGAAGGTGGTCACTACAGATGCCAGCCTCATAGGCTGGGGGGCAGTACTGGAGCAATGGTCTCTACAGGGCAAGTGGTCAGAAGCAGAGAAGGCCCTGCCCATCAATCTCTTAGAGATACGAGCAGCCCGGTATGCCCTAGTAGCATGGACATCCAAACTCCAAGGGTCCCCTGTCAGAATTCAATCAGACAATGCCACAGCAGTGGCATATATCAATCACCAGGGTGGCACCAGGAGTCGTGCAGCCCAGAGGGAAGCGAATTACATCCTGAAATGGGCAGAAAGATATGTCCCAGCCATATCCGCGGTTTTCATCCCAGGAGTGGAAAATTGGAGAGCGGACTTTCTAAGTCGCCAGCAATTATTCCCGGGGGAATGGTCTCTTCACCCCGAGGTTTTCCAGGCAATATGCCAGCCGTGGGGAACACCGGATGTAGATCTGCTAGCATCCAGATTCAACGCAAAGGTGGACAGATTTGTGTCTCGCACAAGGGATCCCCTAGCTTGCGGCTCGGATGCCCTAGTGTTCCCTTGGGATCAGTTCAAGCTGATATATGCATTCCCACCGCCACAATTGTTACCGCGATTAATTCGCAGAATCCGGGTAGAAAAGAAACCGGTGATTCTGGTGGCTCCAGCGTGGCCCCGAAGAGCATGGTACGCGGAGATTGTAAAAATGTCAGTGGGGAGTCCTTGGACCCTCCCACATCGTCCGGACCTGCTTTCGCAGGGACCGATATACCACCCTTCCTTACCAGCCCTAGGTTTGACGGCCTGGCTATTGAAGCCCACATTCTAAAAAAGAGAGGTCTCTCTAATCCGGTGGTATCTACCATGATCAATGCCAGGAAGCCGGTATCCAGGCAGATCTATTATAGGATCTGGAAGGCGTACATCGCGTGGTGTGAGGCCAAGAAATGGCATCCGCGTAAGTACGTAATAGGTAGGATTCTGGACTTCCTACAGTGGGCTGTGGATAGGAAGCTTGCCTTGAGTACTATCAAGGGTCAGATTTCGGCCTTGTCAATATTTTTTCAAAGGCCCTTGGCTTTGCATTCATTAGTCAAAGCTTTCATACAAGGAGTGATGCGTATTAGCCCTCCGGTTAGTATTCCTATATGTCCATGGGACTTAAACCTGGTTCTGTCGGTTCTACAGAAACAACCATTTGAACCATTGCAGCACATTTCCTTGGTTATTCTCATCAGGAAATTGATTTTCTTAGTAGCCATTTGTTCGGCTAAAAGAGTATCGGAATTAGCCGCCATGTCCTGTAAGGAGCCATATCTGGTTGTCCATAAGGACAGAGTAGTGTTACGTCCTCATCCAGCTTTTCTTCCTAAGGTGGTATCGAGGTTTCATTTGAACCAAGATGTGGTTCTTCCTTCTTTTTTTCCCAAACCTACCTCGGTAGAGGAAAAGTTATTGCATTCTTTGGATGTAGTAAGAGCAGTTAAAGCTTATCTAAAAGCCACTGCTCAGATTCGCAGAACGGATACTTTGTTCTGCCGGAAGGCCCCAGAAGGGGTCAGGCAGCATCAAAATCTACTTTAGCCAAGTGGATTCGGCAGGTCATAATACAAGCCTATGGCTTGAAAAAGAGACCGCCTCCGTTCAAAGTTAGGGCGCACTCCACAAGAGCAGTTGGAACTTCATGGGCAGTGCATCACCAGGCCTCCCTGGCTCAAATCTGTAAGGCCGCAACATGGTCTTCAGTACACACGTTTACCAGGTTCTACCAGGTGGACGTTAGAAGTCAGGAGGATGTCGCCTTTGGGCGCAGTGTGTTGCAGGCCGCAAAAGATCCTCATGCCTGATGGGGCCCAGCTTATGTATAGTGTATCCCCCCCCTCATTTGGCATTGCTTTGGGACGTCCCATTAGTAATGACTAAGTCGCTCTGTGTCCCGTGATGTACGAAAAAGAAAAAGGGATTTTTATAACAGCTTACCTGTAAAATCCTTTTCTTGGAGTACATCACGGGACACAGAGCTCCCACCCCTCTTTTGGGGACACTTATTGCTTTGCTACAAAACTGAGGTGCTTCCGGATGGGAGGGGCTTATATAGGGGAGGGTACTTCCGGTTTGGAAGTTGCCAGTGCCAGCACCTGAAGGTAAACTATATAACCCATTAGTAATGACTAAGTCGCTCTGTGTCCCGTGATGTACTCCAAGAAAAGGATTTTACAGGTAAGCTGTTATAAAAATCCCTTTTTTTGATTTCACTCCTCACTACCTATCACAGTTTTGAAGGCCATAAAATGCCAAAATAGCACAAACCCCCCCCCCCCCAAATGACCCCATTTTGGAAAGTAGACACCCCAAGCTATTTACTGAGAGGCATGTTGGGTTCATGGAATATTTTATATTTTGCCACAAGTTGCGGGAATATGACAAACTTTTTTTTTTTTTGCACAAAGTTGTCACTAAATGATATATTGCTCACACATGCCATGGGCATATGTGAAATTACACCCCAAAATACATTCTGCTGCTTCTCCTGAGTACGGGGATACCACATGTGTGGGACTTTTTGGGAGCCTAGCCGCGTACGGGACCCCAAAAACCAAGCACAGCCTTCAAGGTTTCTAAGGGCATTAATTTTTGATTTCACTCCTCACTACCTATCACAGTTTTGAAGGCCATAAAATGCCAAGATAGCACAAAACCCCCCAAAATGACCCCATTTTGGAAAGTAGACACCCCAAGGAAATTGCTGAGAGGCATGTTGAGCCCATTGAATATATTTTTTTTTTGTCCCAAGTGATTGAATAATGACAAAAAGAAAAAAAAAATGTACAAAAAGTTGTCACTAAATGATATATTGCTCAAACATGCCATGGTTATATGCGGAATTGCACCCCAAAATACATTTGGCTGCTTCTCCTGAGTATGGGGATACCACATGTGTGGGACTTTTTGAGAGCCTAGCCACGTACGGGCCCCCGAAAACCAAGCACCGCCTTCAGGATTTCTAAGGGCACAAATTTTTGATTTCACTCCTCACTACCTTTCACAGTTTTGAAGGCCATAAAATGCCAAGATAGCCCAAAACCCCCACAAATGACCCCATTTTGGAAAGTAGACACCCCAAGCTATTTGCTGAGAGGCATGGTGAGTATTTTACAGCTCTCATTTGTTTTTGAAAATGAAGAAAGACATATTTTTTTTTTCTTTTTTCAATTTTCAAAACTTTGTGACAAAAAGCGAGATCTGCAAAATACTCAACATACCTCTCAGCAAATAGCTTGGGGTGTCTACTTTCCAAAATGGGGACATTTGGGGGGGTTTTGTGCCATCTGGGCATTCCATGGCCTCCGAAACTGTGATAGGCAGTGAGGAGTGAAATCAAAAATTTACACCCATAGAAATCCTGAAGGCGGTGCTTGGTTTTCAGGGTCCTGTACGCGGCTAGGCTCCCAAAATGTCTCCCACATGTGGTATCCCCGTACTCAGGAGAAGCAACAGAATGTATTTTGGGGTGCAATTCCACATATAACCATGGCATGTTTGAGCAATATATAATTTAGTGACAACTTTTTGTACATTTTTTTTTCTTTTTGTCATTATTCAATCACTTGGGACAAAAAAAAAAAATTCAAAGGGCTCAACACGCCTCTCAGCAAATAGCTTGAGGTGTCTACTTTCCAAAATGGGGTCATTTGGGGGGGTTTTGAACTGTCCTGGCATTTTATGCACAACATTAGGAAGCTTATGTCACACATCATCCACTCTTCTAACCACTTGAAGACAAAGCCCTTTCTGACACTTTTTGCTTACATGAAAAAAAAAATTTTTTTGCAAGAAAATTATGTTGAACCCCCAAACATTATATCTTTTTTTAAAGCAAAGGCCCTACAGAATAAAATAGTGGGTGTTGAATTTTTTTTTTCCACACAGTATTTGCGCAGCGATTTTTCAAACGCATTTTTTGGGGGAAAAACACACTTTTTTTATTTTTAACCACTTCAATACCATGCACTTATGCACCTTCCCGCCCAGACCAATTTTCAGCTTTCAGTACTCTCACACTTTGAATGACAATTACTTAGTCATGCTACACTGTATCCAAACAAAATTTTTATCATTTTCTTCTCACAAATAGAGCTTTCTTTTGGTGGTATTTAATCGCGACTGGGTTTTTTTATTTTTTGCGATATAAGCAAAAAAACAGCAATTTTTTAAAAAAAAAAACACTTTTTTTTAGTTTCTATTGTAAAATTTTGCAAATAAGTAATTTTTCTTCATAAATTTGTGCCAAAATGTATACTGCTACATATCTTTGGTAAATTGAACCCAAATTAGTGTATATTATTTGGTCTTTGTGAAAGTTATAGAGTCTACAAACTATGGTGGCAATCACTGAAAATTTATCACATCTGATCACGCCTGATGTACTGAAGGGATATCTCATTTCTTGAGACACTAACAAGCGAGGAAAGTACAAATACCCCAAAATTACCCCTTTTTGGAAAGTAGACAGTCCAAGGTATTTACTAAGAGGCGTGGTGAGTTTTTTGAAGTTGTATTTTTTTCCCACAATTCTTGGGAAAATTTAATTTTAATTTTTTATTTTTTACACAAACTGGTCATATTAACAGTTTTTTTCTCTCACACAGCATATGCATAATTGCAACTACACCCCAAAATACATTCTGCTACTCCTCCTGAGTGTAGCGATACCACATGTGTGAGACTTTTACACAGCCTGGCCACATACAGAGGCCCAACATTGAAGTAGCACTTTCAGGCGTTCTACAAGCATAAATCGCACATATCCTTTCTCAACCACCTATTACACTTTTGAAGGCCCTGGAGCACCAGGACAATGGAATTTTCCACAAAATGACCCCATTTTGGAAAGCACACACCCCAACGTATAATCTATGAAGCATTATGAGTCTTTTGAACGGTTCATTTTTTTCCAGAAGGTTTTGGAAAATGTGGAGAAAAAATGAAAATGCATTTTTTTTACACAAAGTTGTCCATTTATAAGATATTTCTAACGCATAGCATATACATAGCAAAAATGACACCCCAAAATGCATTCTGCTACTCCTCCTGAGTATAGCGATACCACATGTGTGAGACTTTTACACAGTCTGGCCATATACAGAGGCCCAACATTGAAGTAGCACTTTCAGGCGTTCTACAAGCATAAATCGCACATATCCTTTCTCAACCACCTATTACAATTTTGAAGGCCCTGGAGCACCAGGACAATAGAATTTTCCACAAAATGACCCCATTTTGGAAAGCACACACCCCAACGTATAATCTATGAAGCATTATGAGTCTTTTGAACGGTTCATTTTTTTCCAGAAGGTTTTGGAAAATGTGGAGAAAAAATGAAAATGCATTTTTTTTACACAAAGTTGTCCATTTATAAGATATTTCTAACGCATAGCATATACATAGCAAAAATAACACCCCAAAATGCATTCTGCTACTCCTCCTGAGTATGGCGATACCACATGTTTGAGACTTTTACACAGCCTGGCCACATACAGAGGCCCAACATCCAAGTAGCACCTCCAGGCATTCTAGCAGCATTAATTGCACATATCATTTTCTGACTACCAATCACATTTTTGAAGGCTCTTCATATATCTAACACATAGCAGGTACATACCAAATAACAAAAGATTACCTGTGGTTTTAGAAGTGCAGTGGTCCACAGAGGAGAGCATCGGTCCAGGCAGCAGGCAGGGATGAGGTCAGCGACAGCAAAAGCAATCATCCAGGCAGCAGGCAGGAATACTCTCCATAGTTCGCACAGGCAGAGATACTGTCAGCACAGCCAGAGCACAGCCAAAGCACAGGTCCAGGTAGCAGGCAGAGGTGTCCCGGCAGAAATGCTGTCCAAAGACAGTAGAGGCAGCAGGCAGATATATGGTCAACACAGCCAAAGTATTGGTCCAAGCAGCAGGAAGAAACATGGTCCATAATGTCATGGGTCATTACAGGCAGTAATATGGTCAGCACAGCCAAATTATTGGTCCAGGCAGCAGGAAGGACCATCAAGCTTAGGGCCAGGGGGACAAGGGTAGAGGCTTCTCCCACCCAAATCGCTTTGAAGCCTCCGGGCAACCAGACCCTGTTCTTGGAGCACAGAAAACGAAAAACTGGTTTTCTCTACTCAGAACGCTATTCTGAAGCCCCTCACATATGTGAGACCCCTGTGTACTAAAAGTAGATGGCCAAAAGATCAGTCCAAGTGGCAGGCAAAAACATGGTCGATTAACAGGCCAAGGTCGGTACACGTGGAAGTCAGAAACGTGGTTTAAATCGGCAGGCAGAGGCATCGTCGGTAAACAGGCCAGGGTCAGTTAATTAACATGGAAGGTAGTTAGTAACATGGTAGCAGGCAAATAGGGAAATGGCAGTCTGTTAATAATAAGGGGAACTAATGGATGTATGATAATTTTTGAAGCAATTTCCGATGCACAGGACAGGTTGGGAGGGACAATCGGGACAATAATAGCTGGTGTCTCTTCTTACTCCTCCTCTGCTGCATACACGGCATTTCTTTTGGCGTCTTCTTCCAGATTCTGTGGGGGGGATGCTAAAGGGATAGTGTCGCTCGTGAAGCCGACTCACACTATCAGAGCGAATGCTTCCTGGGGCGGGATCTTGTTGGTAAATGAGGGCATCGATGATATCTTCGATATATTGGAGGTAGTGGAGTCGGTGATTTTGAGTTGCTTTTTGGTTGCAGACAAACGAATTAAAAAGGGCCATGTGAAACAGGTGAAACGCAACTTTTTTGTGCCAATAATGGGACTTTCTGGTTGATAAGTAGGGCTGTAGCATCTGGTCGTTTAAATCCACCCCCCCATGTACAAATTGTAGTCGTGGACACATTCAGGCTTTACAATGGAGCCGCGTCTTCTTGGGATCTCCACCATGGTGTCATTGTGGATCGTAGAGAGGATGTGGACATCTTTCTTGTCCCTCCACTTCATGGCCAACACCTCCTCGTTCCTCATGGATGCCGATTCTCCAGGTCGCAATTTTTTTTGTCAATAAATTTTGTGGGAATCCCTTCCGGTTTATTTTGAAGGTACCGCAGGCCGGGGTTTGTTTACTGTAAAGGTGGCGAAAAAGGGGCAGGCTGGTATAATAATTATCAACATATAAATGGTAACCTTTTCCGAACAGGGGGTATGCCAACTCCCAGACAATTTTCCCACTGGTTCCAATATATGTGGGGCAATCACGGGGCTGGAGCTGGGAGTCTTTGCCTTCGTAGATCCTGAATTTGCAGACGTATCCAGTGGCTTGATCACATAATTTATTTAATTTTAACCCATACCTGGCTCTCTTGCTTGGTATGTACTGCTTGAACTGCAGTCGGCCGGTGAAATGTACGAGGGACTCGTCCACACAAATTTTTTGGTCTGGGATGAAAACTTCTTCAAATCGCTGGGAAAAGGCATTGATTAGGGGGCGTATCTTGTACAATTTGTCGCAGTTGGGATGATCTCGGGGAGGGCACTGTGAATTGTCATTGAAGTGGAGAAAGCGCATAATCATGTCGTATCTTTTCCTGGACATGACAGCGGAATATATGGGCATGTGTTGGATGGGGCGTTTGGACCAATATGAATGGACTTCGTTCTTTTTTGTAAGCCCCATATTGAACATAAGGCCCAAAAATAATTTAAATTCCTCCAATGTTAGACGCCGCCACTGGAACATGCGGGCGTAGGAAGAATCGGGGTTGGCAGCAATAAATTGGGATGCATACAGATTCGTTTGATCCACTATATTCTGCAGCAAATCTTGTGGGAAAAATAAACAAAAATAATCAAATTTAGAAAAATTTGTAGTGTCGGGCTGCACACCTGGCTGTGCGGTGAAAGGGGGGATGATAGCGGATCCTGAGTTGGCAGGCAACCATAAGGGGTTTGCCAGGGCATCGGGAAGGTAGGATTGGGGCTGGATTCTTCGGGTTGGGCGCGCATTTCCATTGCTTGTACTGGGCTCCTCTTCCTGGGGTATGGCGCTGCTGGTGGTGGGCAGTTCTCCTGATCTTGGTGCTGATCTTGGTGCCGATCGCATTCTTTTGGGAGGGACGATTTCCTCCGGGGACTCGGACTCTGAGCCACTATCCTCCACTGGCTCGTATTCCGAACCAGAATCGGATAATGGGAGCTCCCCGCTGCTCTCATCATCCGACATGGCAAGAATGGCATATGCCTCCTCAGGTGTGTAAACCCTTTGGGACATTATGGCAGTGCTTATTGGTGGGCCTGTGTAATGGTACTGCTGGTGGTAGTGGTGGCGGTCTGTGTGGTAGTACCGATGGAGGTATTAGTGGTGGGCCTGTGTGGTGGTACCGATGGCGGTATGGGTGGTGGTGGTACCAATGGCGGTACAGGTGGTGGTGGTGGTACCGATGGCGGTACAGGTGGTGGTGGTGGTACCGATGGCGGTACGGGTGGTGGTGGTGGTGGCGGCGGCGGTACCGATGGCGGTACAGGTGGCGGTACGGGTGGTGGTGGTAGCGATGGCGGTATGGGTGGTGGTGGTACCGATGGCGGTACAGGTGGTGGTGGTACCGATGGCGGTACAGGTGGTGGTGGTACCAATGGCGGTACGGGTGGTGATGGTACCGATGGCGGTACAGGTGGTGGTACAGGTGGTGGTGGCACTACCGACGGTGGTACGGGTGGTGGTACCGATGGCGGCACTAGTGGTGATACTGGTAGCGGGCCTGTGTGGCAGTATAGATGCTGGGCCTGGTGGCGGTACTGGTGGTGGTACTGGTACCGATGGCGGTACTGGTAGCCTGTGTGGCGGTGCCAATGGCGGTACCGATGGAGGTGGGCCTGTGACAGATGATTGACAGATGGGCTGATTGATTGACAGATGGGCTGATTGATTGACAGATGGGCTGATTGATTGATTGACAGATGGGGTGATTGATTGACAGGTGGGGTGATTGATTGACAGATCGGCTGATTGATTGACAGATGGGCTGATTGATTGACAGATGGGCTGATTGATTGACAGATGGGCTGATTGATTGACAGATGGGCTGATTGACAGATGGGCTGATTGACAGATGGGCTGATTGACAGATGGGCTGATTGGCTGGGCTGATTGATGTGCTGGGCTGTGTGACAGGTCCTCTTTATGAGGGGGGGGGCGTGTTGTGCACTGTAAACTTATGTAGACAAACTACACTGAGCTAACTTACTGATCTCTTCTCTCTCCTCACAGATCGGTGTGTGAGGAGAGAGCAGGGATCAGGTAGTAACTCCTGCAGTTTGTTTACATTTGTGACCGGCTGTGATTGGACACAGCCGGTCACGTGGTAAACAGCCAATTCATTGGCTGTTTACTCTGATCGGGGAAGCGCTGTGTCCAAGGGACACTCGCCTTCCCCGATCCCCGCTCTGCAAGCCTGTGGCGGCGCGCACGGAGCGCGCCGCCGAGTTTGTTTTGACAGGTGATCGGCTGTGACTTTGACACAGCCGATCACATGGTAAACAGCCAATGAAATTGGCTGTTTACCGTGATCGGGGAAGCGCTGTGTCCGACACATGCCGTCACCGATCACCGCGCTGCGCGCCCCCGCGGGCGCGCGCAAGGCATTATCCTACAGGACGTCATATGACGTCCAGTATCGATATTGCAACCACTTCCCGGACGTCAATTCACTATTGACTGGGCGGGAAGTGGTTAATGCACTAAAAAACACTATATTGCCCAAATGTTTGATGAAATAAAAAAGATGATCTTAGGCCGAGTACATGGATACCAAACACGACATGCTTTAAAATTGCGCACAAACGCGCAGCGGCGACAAACTACATTCATTTTTAAAAGCATTTAAAAGCCTTTACAGGTTACCACGTTAGATTTACAGAGGAGGTCTACTGCTAAAATTACTGCCCTCGATCTGACCTTGGCGGTGATACCTCACATGCATGATGCAATTGCTGTTTACATATGACGCTAGACCGACGCTTGCGTTCGCCTTTGCGCAAGAGCAGGGGGGGACAGCGGTGCTTTTTCTTTCTCGTACATCACGGGACACAGAGCGGCATAGTCATTACTATGTGGGTTATATAGATACCTTCAGGTGCTGGCACTGGCAACTTCCAAAACCGGAAGTACCCTCCCCTATATAAGCCCCTCCCATCCGGGAGCACCTCAGTTTTTTGCCAGTGTCTAAGGTGTTGGCCAAGAAGTAACATGTGTTTTTCACTGAGCTTGCGTACAGGTTCTTTTGGGCCTCAGTAAGCTATTTCGGATCTGACCAAAAAAGCTTCATAGCTAAACGGTCGGTACCCGGGCCTTGCAGAGAAGAGCAAGGTTTTGCCTGTAATGCTTCTCTTAGGAGAGCTGGACCCTGGGATTCAGAGCTCTGGTCATACCCAGGACCAAGATGTTTTCTGTGCAGGGTGCTATACAGGTCCAGGGGAGTGGAATCCTTGGGAACCCGGTCCCTGAAGGTTTAATTACAATGCCTGCCGTGATAGGTGAAGTTTGGGCTTCTGTGGACCAAACAGAGTCCTGCGGCGGGGAAAAGGTAAGTGGGGGCCCCTCAGGAACTTGGTTCTATTGAGGGGACCCTCAAGCCTAATATGTCTTTCTGCCTGTTACCTAACGGTATTCCCGCTAAATATTTATGCATGCCTGTAACTACTAAAAAATTTTATATTTTTAATAGTGGTCAAGAAAAAAATAAAAATAAAATATAGACTGCGGTACCTGTGTTAATCCACTAGAGGCCGCTGTGGAACGTTTCTTGTCATGTGGACTAGTTTCTTTTCATCAGAGCAAGTCCAGGCAGATGGTGAGTTCTCTTGTGGGAAACTGCTTCCTCTGCCATGTTGCAATGCTCGTCCATCCCCCGGCCTGCGGCAAAAGGGGCCCTGTCTCTTGTCCTTAGTTTCCCTTTTCAAAAAAGAGCGCCGAAGGCGCGCGCGCGTGCGCGTGCACGCGCCTCTATATATATAGAGGTAAGCTGGGAAAGGGGGCGGAGCTTGGGGATGACGCTCTGTGCGCGCCGCAGCGCTTCTGCGCATGTGCGGGCGTCCCAGCATGTTAAAAAGCACAATTATGTGTTGTGAGCTGGCTATGGAGTGCAGAGACAGAGCTGGCAACATTTAAAAAAGGCATACAGCAAGCGGTTGATGCAGGCATCCCCATAGAAAGGCACATTAGTAGACACCAACTGTTTTTATAGCAGCAATTGTGCTAGACTATTGTCAGTAAGTGGTGTATTTCGGCTGGAATACCTCAGCTTTGGGCTTAGGAATATGCCGTCTAAAAACTCCAGGACTAAAAATCCCAGGAAGCATAGGGGGTCTCCATCGGGCTCTGAGGATCTTGGGCATGCTTCGGCTGCACCAATCTCCCCTGAAGAATCAGAGGTTAGTGACCGTAGAGCACCCTCAGGAGTACCTGGTACTGTGGCTGTCCTCAGTTCACCTGCTCCTGTGTATGTAACAGAGGAGGTTTTTTCCTCAGCTCTGGGAGGGCTGGAAGAGAGATTGTCAACATTGATCGCTGCTTCCCTGTCACAGGGAAAAAGCGCTCGATCTCCGTCTCCTCCCTCAGAGTGCCTGTTAGCGGAGCAACAGTCCCATACAGGGATCGACCTACCTGAAGGGGATCAGGATGAGGTCGATTCTGTTGTAGAGGAATCAACAGTGGAAGAGCCATTCTCAGCATCACATGCTGAAAGATTATGGGTTCAGTCCCTGATTAACATGGTCCGATCAGCATTTAAAATGCCCCTTGCGGAGCCATCATCCACTTCTGTCTCCTCGTTGGGGTCGCTAAAAGCTCCCCAGACTGTTTGTTCCTTTCCGATCCATCCTTTACTGGAAGGGCTCATTTACCAGGATTGGGAGCATCCTGATAAAATATTTACTCCTCCCAAGAGATTTCAGGTGGTCTATTCCATGGAGGATAAGTTCATCAAAAAATGGAGGGTCCCTACAGTGGACGCAGCCATCTCTTGTGTGAATAAATCACTGACATGTCCAGTGGATAATGTCCAAATGTTCAAGGACCCAATAGATAAAAAATTAGAGTCCTTATTAAAATCTGCTTTTGCTACAGCAGGCTTGGTGACACAACCAGCAGTGGCAGCTATTGGGGTCTGCCAAGCAGTGAAGGATCAGTTGAAACAGGTCTTAAGGGACTTGCCAGATCAGCAGGCTCTTGCCCTAGCTGATCTACCTAGAGCCTTATGCTTTGCGGTGGACGCTATAAAGGATTCAATCCATCAGGCCTCCCGCCTTACGCTGTCTGTAGTACATATGCGCAGGCTTCTGTGGCTCAAAAACTGGTCTGCTGAAGCTCCCTGTAAAAAATTGCTGGTCAGCTTCCCATTTCATGGTGAACGCTTATTCGGGGAAGACCTGGACAAATATATCCAGAAAATTTCCAGCGGTAAAAGTACACTTTTGCCGGTTAAAAACAGAGTTAGAGGTCCCTCTTTTAAGAGGCCTGCTTCTCCAGTCCCTAGGACATCGGCTGTGAAACAGTTCCGACGGCCTCCTCGGTCAAATCCCGGAGGTAAAAATCAGGGACAATTGCAGGGTAACAAGAAGCCCTGGATCAGGAGAGGTACAAAACCTCCCCCAAAGTCAAATGCATGAAGGGTTGCCCCCACTCAATCGGGTGGGGGGAAGACTTCAGTTGTTCGCAGAGACCTGGCGGGACACGATCAGAGACAGATGGGTGCTCTCCGCAGTAAGTCTGGGATACAAATTGGAGTTAAAAGACTCCCCTCCTTCCCATTTTATAAGGTCAAACGTGCCAAGGGATCCCCAGAAGAGAGGATCCCTCCTGTTGGCACTAGAACAATTATTGCTCAAAGCAGTAATTATAGAGGTTCCCCTGGAAGAATGGGGGTTCGGGTTTTACTCAAACCTCTTTACAGTCCCGAAGCCAAACGGGGACGTGAGGCCCATATTAAATCTAAAAGGGCTAAACAAATTCCTACATATCAGGACTTTCCGGATGGAGTCGATCCGATCGGTGGCCACTGCCCTACAAGGGGAGGAATGGGTAGCCTCGATCGACATCAAAGATGCTTATTTGCACATTCCCATCTTTCCAGCCCACCAAAAATTTCTACGCTTTGCGGTAGAAGGGCGCCATTTTCAGTTCAGAGCCTTACCCTTCGGTCTGGCCACAGCACCACGAGTGTTCACAAAAATTCTGGCCCCATTATTGGCCAATCTAAGAACACGAGGTGTAACGATAATGGCATATCTAGACGACTTGTTGCTGATAGACCACTCAGTGGAAAAACTAGAAGTGGTTGTTCACGAGACAATCGAGTATCTGGAATATCACGGTTGGATTATCAACCGAGACAAGTCAGCCCTAAAACCAGTCAAAAGTCTGGAATACTTGGGGCTAAGGCTGGATTCAGACCAGAGAAAAATTTTCTTGCCTCAAGAAAAGGGGTCGTCTTTGAGAGATTTGATCCACCTAGTGGGTACAAAAAGACAGCCATCCATACGCCTGTGCATGAGGCTGCTGGGAAAAATGGTGGCATCATTCGAAGCAGTACCCTACGGTCAATTCCATTCAAGGAATTTGCAAAGGGCCATACTGTCAGCCTGGAACAAAAAAGTTCAGGCCCTAGACTTACCAATGTCCTTGTCCCCTTCCGTTCGCAAGAGCCTCCGTTGGTGGTTGGTTCCCCAGAATCTGGAAAAAGGGAAATCCTTCAGTCCGATTTCTTGGAAGGTGGTCACTACAGATGCCAGCCTTATAGGCTGGGGAGCAGTACTGGAGCAATGGTCTCTCCAGGGCAGATGGTCGGATGCAGAAAAGGCCCTGCCCATCAATCTCTTAGAGATACGAGCAGCCCGGTATGCCCTAGTAGCATGGACATCCAAACTCCAAGGGTCCCCTGTCAGAATTCAATCGGACAATGCCACGGCAGTGGCATATATCAATCATCAGGGTGGCACCAGGAGTCGTGCAGCCCAGAGGGAAGTAAATTGCATCCTGAAATGGGCAGAAAGATATGTCCCAGCCATATCTGCGGTATTCATTCCAGGAGTGGAGAATTGGAAGGCGGACTTTCTAAGTCGCCAACAATTATGCCCAGGGGAATGGTCCCTTCACCCCGAGGTTTTCCGGACAATATGTCAGCGGTGGGGATCACCGGATGTAGATCTGCTAGCATCCAGATTCAACGCAAAAGTGGACAGGTTTGTCTCTTGGACAAGGGATCCCCTAGCTTGCGGCTCGGATGCCCTAGTGTTCCCTTGGGATCAGTTCAAGCTGATACATGCATTCCCACCGCCACAATTGTTACCTCGATTACTCCGCAGAATCAGGGTAGAAAAGAAACCAGTGATTCTGGTAGCTCCAGCGTGGCCCCGAAGAGCATGGTACGCGGAGATTGTAAAGATGTCTGTGGGGAGTCCTTGGACCCTCCCACATCGTCCGGACCTGCTTTCGCAAGGACCGATATACCACCCTTCCTTACCAGCCCTAGGTTTGACGGCCTGGCTATTGAAGCCCACATTCTAAAAAAGAGAGGGCTCTCTAATCCTGTGGTATCTACCATGATCAATGCCAGGAAGCCGGTATCCAGGCAGATCTACTATAGAATCTGGAAGGCGTACATCGCCTGGTGTGAAGCCAAGAAATGGCATCCACGTAAGTACGTAATAGGTAGGATTCTGGACTTCCTACAATGGGCTGTAGATAGGAAGCTTGCCTTGAGTACTATCAAGGGTCAGATTTCGGCCTTGTCAATATTTTTTCAAAGGCCCTTGGCTTCGCATTCACTAGTCAAAGCCTTTATACAAGGAGTGATGCGTATTAGCCCTCCGGTTAATATTCCCATATGTCCATGGGACTTAAACCTGGTTCTGTCGGTTCTACAGAAACAACCATTTGAACCATTACAGCATATTTCCCTGGTTCTTCTCACCAGGAAATTGATTTTTCTAGTAGCCATTTGTTCGGCTAAAAGAGTGTCGGAATTAGCCGCTATGTCCTGTAGGGAGCCATATCTGGTTATCCATAAGGACAGAGTAGTGTTACGTCCTCATCCAGCCTTTCTTCCTAAGGTGGTATCGAGGTTTCATTTGAACCAAGATGTGGTTCTTCCTTCCTTTTTCCCCAAGCCTAGTTCGGTAGAGGAAAAGTTATTGCATTCTTTGGATGTAGTAAGAGCAGTTAAAGCTTATCTAAAAGCCACTGCTCAGATTCGCAGAACGGATACTTTGTTTATTCTGCCGGAAGGCCCCAGAAGGGGTCAGGCAGCGTCAAAATCTACTTTAGCCAAGTGGATTCGACAGGTCATAATGCAAGCCTATGGCTTGAGAAGGAGACCGCCTCCGTTCAAAGTTAGGGCGCACTCCACGAGAGCAGTTGGAACTTCATGGGCAGTGCATCACCAGGCCTCCCTGGCTCAAATCTGTAAGGCCGCAACATGGTCTTCAGTACACACGTTTACTAGGTTCTACCAGGTGGACGTTAGAAGTCAGGAGGATGTCGCCTTTGGGCGCAGTGTGTTGCAGGCCGCAAAAGATCCTCATGTCTGATAGCGCTCAGCTTATGTATGGTGTACCCCCCCCCCCTCATTGGGCATTGCTTTAGGACATCCCACATAGTAATGACTATGCCGCTCTGTGTCCCGTGATGTACGAGAAAGAAAATAGGATTTTTATAACAGCTTACCTGTAAAATCCTTTTCTTGGAGTACATCACGGGACACAGAGCTCCCACCCCTCTTTGGGGACACTTATTGCTTTGCTACAAAACTGAGGTGCTCCCGGATGGGAGGGGCTTATATAGGGGAGGGTACTTCCGGTTTTGGAAGTTGCCAGTGCCTGAAGGTATCTATATAACCCACATAGTAATGACTATGCCGCTCTGTGTCCCGTGATGTACTCCAAGAAAAGGATTTTACAGGTAAGCTGTTATAAAAATCCTATTTTTTTTTTTTTTTTTTTTTTATTATTTATTTTGCTTTTTTATTTTATTTTTAAACTGTTCCTTCCATATTAATTTTTTTTACCATTTTTATTGTTATCTCAGGGAATGTAAATATCCCCTATGATAGCAATAAGTAGTGACAGGTACTCTTTTTTTTTTTTTAAATTGGGGGGTTAGACCCTAGATCTTTCCTCTGCCCTCAAAGCATCTGACCACACCAAGATCGGTGTGATAAAATGCTTTCCCAATTTCCCAATGGCGCTGTTTATATCCGGGGAGGGGGGGCATTCCCTCCCACTGCTTGTAAAAGCAGTCTAGAGGCTAATTACCTGCTAGAATTGCTTTTACATGAAAGCCGGCCACTGGCTGAAAAGAATGATACCAAGATGATACCTAAACCTGCAGGCATCATTCTGGTATAAACATTCAAAGTCCAGCAACATACCAGTACGTTGCTGGTCCTTGTTGGACATGTATTGTAATCTTTTTTTTCATGCAGCCTGTTGGCTGAACGAAAAAAAGAGATTGATCGGTGGGTATGCCCACCATTAGAATACCTCCCTTCATCCACCCACTTCTAATGATGGGCATATATGCCGAAGCATGGGGGCATCCTCCCGCAAAAAAGTTATGCCGCGTACACACGGTCGGACTTTTCCACGGGCAAGCCTTCGTCCGAATTTCGACCGTATTTTATGCCGCGTACACACGGTCGGACTTTTCCACGGGCAAGCCTCTGTCGGAATTTCGACTGTATATACGCCGCATTAGGAGCAAAATCGCTCCTCCGCCCCTGCTGCCCCCATGCTTCGGCATATATGCTCTTTTTTTTAACTGTGGTGGTGAAATCACCTCCTACAGCACTGGAGTCACGGCTTTATGTATCGTGGGAGCAAACGCTGTTGCTGTCAAGATAAATAAATCCGCGATGCAACTAAATGGCGCACCTGAAAACAAAAAATTACATACCTGAAAAGCAAGCATGATAAAACATTGCAGAATGGAATACAGTAAAAAAGAGCAGAACAATAGAGAGAAAATAGAGAGAGAGAGAGAGAGAACAATAAAACTACAACTATTTTTTTTTTTTTTTATTTTATATTTTTTTGTGTTTTTGTTTTTTACGTAATTTTTTTTTATTTTTTACACTTTTTTTTTTTTTGTAACTTTAACAACTGTAATGGTTCGGGTCTCTCAAAATGTAATGGCATCTTGGGAGACCCTGTGTAAGTGTGTCCTAGTCTGTGAAATGCTGTATCCTATGCTAAAACTTCACTTTTGAGTGGTAGCGTTCAGAACATTCACCAAGGCAAAGACCAGGATTGTCAGGACAGCGTGGATAATAATGACGGGTGTCACGCCTAAATCCGCACTTGCTACAGACACGACATCTTTTTTGGGGGGCTCGTTGGGTAGGGGTACTCGGGAGGACATACGTATAATGCCTCTCATGCAGCCGGCTTTCTGCATTTGGTTGGGGATGGTGAGGTGCAGAACCGCCTGGATACAGGAGTTCTGTGACTATCTCATCCTGGAATTTTAGGAGAGATAACGTCCCGCCTGAAGCTCTGTATAGCACATGAGCGTTCAGCAAAGCCAATTGAAATAAGGATAGAGACACTTTTTTGTACCAGCGTCTCGCCTTACAGTCAATTAGATATGGCGCCAACAACTGGTCGTTGAGGTCCACCCCTCCCATATTTTTGTTATATTCGTGGACACAGAGGGGTTTCTCCACGACACCAGTCGCCGTAGGAATTTGGACTGTCGTGTCTGCATGAAGGGAGGTAAGAAGGAAAACATTCATTTCTTTTTCGTACATCACGGGACACAGAGCGACTTAGTCATTACTAATGGGTTATATAGATTACCTTCAGGTGCTGGCACTGGCCACTTCCAAACCGGAAGTACCCTCCCCTATATAAGCCCCTCCCATCCGGGAGCACCTCAGTTTTTTGCCAGTGTCTAAGGTGTTGGCCAAAGAGTAACATGTGTTTTCACTGGGCTTGCGTACAGGTTCTTTTGGGCCTTAGTAAGCTGTTCCGGATCCCACCAAAAAAGCTTCATAGCTAAACGGTCGGTACCCGGGCCTTGCAGCAGAAGAGCAAGGTTTTGCCTGTAATGCCTCTCTTAGGAGGGCTGGACCCTGGGATCCAGAGCTCTGGTCATACCCACGACCAAGATGTTGTCTGTGCAGGGTGCTATACAGGTCCAGGGGAGTGGAATCCTTGGGAACCCGGTCCCTGAAGGTTTAATTACAATGCCTGCCGTGATAGGTGAAGTTTGGGCTTCTGTGGGCCAAACAGAGTCCTGCGGTGGGGATCAGGTAAGTGGGGGCCCCCAGAAACTTGGTTCTATTGGGGGACCCCCAAGCCTAATTTGTCTTTCTGTCTGTTACCTAACGGTATTCCCGCTAATATCTGTGTATGCCTGTAACTACTGAAAATGTAAAATTTTAATAGTAGTCAAGAAAAAAAAAAAAAAAAGAGGACCGCGGTACCTGTGTTAAACCACTAGAGGCCACTGTGGTCCATTTTTCTTGTCATGTGGATCTTTGGTTTTTTCTCAAGTCAAAAGATCCAGGCAGTTGGTAAGTTTCTCTGTGGGAATCCACTTCCTCTGCCCTGTTGCTGCGCTCATCCACCGCACAGGCCCTCCGGCAAAAAGGGCCCTGGCTCCTAGTCCCTGTTTGGTTTCGAAAAGGGCGCCAATGGAGCACGGGCGCGCGCGGGCACGTGCACGCGCCTCCTATGAAAAAAAAAGGGGCGGGGCGAGTGGATGACGCTCGATGCGCGCCACGGCGCTTCTGCGCATGTGCAGGCGTCCCAGCTTGTATAAAGACACAGTACAAGTGTCAGCTGGATGCAAACAGAGCTAGCAACAAACAGTGGCACACAGAGGCGGTTGATGCAGGCATCCCCATAGAAAGGCACTTTAGTGGACACCAGCTGGTATATATCAGCAACTGTGTTAGACTATTACCAGCAAAATTGGTGTATGACGACGGGAATACCTCAGCTTTGTGCTTAAAGGATATGTCGTCCAGACGCTCCGGAAATAAGTCTTCCAGGAAGCCAAAGGGGTCTCCATCGGGCTCTGAGGATATTGGGCATGCTTGTACTGCACCAATCTCCCCTGAGAATTCAGAGGTCAGTAGCCGTAGAAACCCCGCAGGAGTGCCTGGTGCTGCGGCTGTCCCCAGTCCACCTGCTCCTGTATATATAACAGAGGAGGTTTTATCCTCAACTCTGGGAGGATTGGAAGAGAGATTAACAGCATTGATCGCTGCTTCCCTGTCACAGGGAAAGCGCGTCCGATCTCCGTCTCCTCCTTCAGAGTGCCTGTTAGTGGAGGAACAGCCCCACACAGGGATCGACCTACCTGAAGGGGATCAGGATGAGGTTGATTCAGTTATGGAGGAATCAACAGTGGAAGAACCTTTCTCAGCATCTCAGGCTGAAAGATTATGGGTTCAGTCTCTGACTAACATGGTCCGATCAGCATTTAAAATGCCTCTGGCGGAACCACCATCCACTACGGTTTCCTCGCTGGGGTCGCTAAAAGCTCCCCAGGCTGTCTGTTCCTTCCCAATCCACCCTTTATTAGAAGGGCTTATTTACCAGGATTGGGAGCATCCTGATAAAATATTTGCTCCCCCCAAGAGATTTCCGGTGATCTATCCCATGGAGGATAAGTTCATAAAAAAATGGAGGGTCCCTACAGTGGACGCAGCCATCTCTTCTGTGAACAAATCACTGACATGTCCAGTAGATAATGTTCCAATGTTCAAAGACCCAATAGATAAAAAATTGGAGTCTTTACTAAAATCTGCTTTCTCTACAGCAAGCATGGTGACACAACCTGCAGTGGCAGCGATTGGAGTCTGCCAAGCAGTGAAAGATCAGTTGAAACAAGTCTTAAGGGACTTACCAGATCAGCAGGCTCTTGCCTTAGCTGACCTGCCTAGAGCCTTGTGTTTTGCGGTGGACGCCATAAAGGATACAATCCAACAGGCCTCCCGCTTTACGCTGTCGGTAGTACATATGCGTAGGCTTCTGTGGCTCAAAAACTGGTCTGCTGAAGCTCCCTGTAAGAAACTGCTGGTTAGCTTCCCATTTCATGGAGAACGCTTATTTGGAGAAGATCTGGACAAATATATCCAGAAAATTTCTGCCGGTAAAAGTTCACTCTTACCTGTTAAGATCAAGAGTAGAAGTCCTTCTTTTAAGAGGCCTACTTCTCCAGTCCCGGGCACATCGGCTGTGAAGCAGTTCCGACGGCCTCCGCGGTCAAATTCAGGGGGCAGAAATCAGGGACAATCACAGGGTAACAAGAAGCCCTGGATTAAGAGAGGTACAAAACCTCCCCCCAAGTCATGAAGCGTTGCCCCCACTCAATTGGGTGGGGGGAAGGCTTCAGTTGTTCACAGAGACCTGGCGGGACACCATCAGAGACAGATGGGTGCTCTCCACAGTAAGTCTGGGATACAAGCTGGAGTTAAAAGGCACTCCTCCTGCCCAATTTATGAGGTCAAACGTGCCAAGAGATCCCCAGAAGAGAGGATCCCTCCTTCTGGCACTAGAACAACTATTGCTCCAAGGTGTAATCATGAAGGTTCCCCTGGAAGAAAGCGGATTCGGGTTTTACTCGAACCTTTTCACAGTCCCCAAACCGAATGGGGACGTGAGGCCCATATTAAATCTAAAAGGGCTAAACAAGTTCCTAAATATCAGGACTTTTCGGATGGAGTCGATCCGATCGGTGGCCACCGCCCTACAAGGGCAGGAATGGTTAGCCTCGATCGACATAAGGGATGCTTATCTGCATATTCCCATCTTTCCGGCCCACCAGAAATTTCTACGCTTTGCAGTAGAAGGGCGCCATTTTCAGTTCAGAGCCTTACCTTTCGGTCTGGCCACAGCACCACGAGTGTTCAAAAAGGTTCTGGCCCCACTATTGGCCAATCTAAGAACACAAGGTGTAACGATAATGGCATATCTAGACGACCTGCTACTAATAGACCACTCAGTGGAAAAACTGGAAGTAGCTATTCACAAGACAATCAAGTATCTGGAATATCACGGTTGGATTATCAACCGGGACAAGTCAGCTCTAAGACCAGTCAAAAGTCTGGAATACTTAGGGCTAAGGCTGGATTCAAATCAGAGAAAGATTTTCTTACCTCCAGAGAAGGTGTCGTCTTTAAAAAATTTGACCCACTTAGTGGGTACAAAAAGAAAACCATCCATACGCCTGTGCATGAGGCTGCTGGGAAAAATGGTGGCTTCATTCGAGGCGGTACCCTACGGTCAATTCCATTCAAGGAATTTGCAAAGGGCCATACTGTCAGCCTGGAACAAAAAAGTTCAGGCTTTAGACTTTCCAATGTCCCTGTCCCCTTCCGTTCGCAAGAGCCTCCATTGGTGGTTGGTGCCCCAGAATCTGGAAAGAGGGAAACCCTTCAGTCCGGTTTCTTGGAAGGTGGTCACTACAGATGCCAGCCTCATAGGCTGGGGGGCAGTACTGGAGCAATGGTCTCTCCAGGGCAAGTGGTCAGAAGCAGAAAAGGCCCTGCCCATCAATCTCTTAGAGATACGAGCAGCCCGGTATGCCCTAGTAGCATGGACATCCAAACTCCAAGGGTCCCCTGTCAGAATTCAATCAGACAATGCCACGGCAGTGGCATATATCAATCACCAGGGTGGCACCAGGAGTCGTGCAGCCCAGAGGGAAGCAAATTGCATCCTGGAGTGGGCAGAAAGATATGTCCCAGCCATATCCGCGGTTTTCATCCCAGGAGTGGAAAATTGGAGAGCGGACTTTCTAAGTCGCCAACAATTATGCCCGGGGGAATGGTCTCTTCACCCCGAGGTTTTCCAGGCAATATGCCAGCGGTGGGGAACACCGGATGTAGATCTGCTAGCATCCACATTCAACGCAAAGGTGGACAGATTTGTGTCTCGCACAAGGGATCCCCTAGCTTGCGGCTCGGATGCCCTAGTGTTCCCTTGGGATCAGTTCAAGCTGATATATGCATTCCCACCGCCACAATTGTTACCGCGATTACTCCGCAGAATCAGGGTAGAAAAGAAACCAGTGATTCTGGTGGCTCCAGCGTGGCCCCAAAGGGCATGGTACGCGGAGATTGTAAAAATGTCAGTGAGGAGTCCTTGGACCCTCCCACATCGTCCGGACCTGCTGTCGCAAGGACCGATATACCACCCTTCCTTACCAGCCCTAGGTTTGACGGCCTGGCTATTGAAGCCCACATTCTGAAAAAGAGAGGGCTCTCTAATTCTGTGGTATCTACCATGATCAATGCCAGGAAGCCGGTATCCAGGCAGATCTATTATAGGATCTGGAAGGCGTACATTACGTGGTGTGAGGCCAAGAAATGGCATCCACGTAAGTACGTGATAGGTAGGATTTTGGACTTCCTACAGTGGGCTGTAGATAGGAAGCTGGCCTTGAGTACTATCAAGGGTCAGATTTCGGCCTTGTCAATATTTTTTCAAAGGCCCTTGGCTTCGCATTCACTAGTCAAAGCTTTCATACAAGGAGTGATGCGTATTAGCCCTCCGGTTAGTATTCCCATATGTCCATGGGACTTAAACCTGGTTCTGTCGGTTCTACAAAAACAACCGTTTGAACCATTGGAACACATTTCCTTGGTTCTTCTCACCAGGAAATTGATTTTCTTAGTAGCCATTTGTTCGGCTAAAAGAGTATCGGAATTAGCCGCCTTGTCCTGTAAGGAGCCATATCTGGTTGTCCATAAGGACAGGATAGTATTACGTCCTCATCCAGCCTTTCTTCCTAAGGTGGTATCGAGGTTTCATTTGATCCAAGATGTGGTTCTTCCTTCTTTTTTCCCCAAACCTAGCTCGGTAGAGGAAAAGTTATTACATTCTTTGGATGTAGTAAGAGCAGTTAAAGCTTATCTTAAAGCCACTGCTCAGATTCACAGAACGGATACTTTGTTTATTCTGCCGGAAGGCCCCAGAAAGGGTCAGGCAGCATCAAAATCTACTTTAGCCAAGTGGATTCGACAGGTCATAATACAAGCCTATGGCTTGAGAAACAGACCGCCTCCGTTCAAAGTTAGGGCGCACTCCACAAGAGCAGTTGGAACTTCATGGGCAGTGCATCACCAGGCCTCCCTGGCTCAAGTATGTAAGGCCGCAACATGGTCTTCAGTACACACGTTTACTAGATTCTACCAGGTAGACGTTAGAAGTCAGGAGGATGTCGCCTTTGGGCGCAGTGTGTTGCAGGCCGCAAAAGATCCTCATGCCTGATGGCGCCCAGCTTATGTATCCCTCCCCTCATTTGGCATTGCTTTGGGACGTCCCATTAGTAATGACTAAGTCGCTCTGTGTCCCGTGATGTACGAAAAAGAAAAAGGGATTTTTGTAACAGCGTACCTGTAAAATCCTTTTCTTGGAGTACATCACGGGACACAGAGCTCCCACCCCTCTTTTTGGGACACTTATTGCTTTGCTACAAAACTGAGGTGCTCCCGGATGGGAGGGGCTTATATAGGGGAGGGTACTTCCGGTTTGGAAGTGGCCAGTGCCAGCACCTGAAGGTAATCTATATAACCCATTAGTAATGACTAAGTCGCTCTGTGTCCCGTGATGTACTCCAAGAAAAGGATTTTACAGGTAAGCTGTTATAAAAATCCCTTTATTGTCCCTCCACTTCATAGCGAGCAAATTATTACACTTGACGCAGGCTCTCTCCCCCAGCCTAAGACGGGCATCTACAAGCCGCTGGGGAAAGCCCCGGCGATTAGGTCGCACAGTGCCACATGCTCCAATCTGATGATCAAACAAGTGACTAAACAGTGGCACGCTCGTGTAATAATTGTCCACATACAAGTGGTACCCCTTTCCGAATAAGGGTGACACCAATTTCCACACTATCTTGCCAGCGCTCCCTATGTAATCTGGGCAGTTGACCAGCTCAACCTGACTATCTTTTCCCTCATAAACCATAAAGCTCCATACATAGCCTGTTGCCCTGTCTCAGAACTTATAGAGCTTGACCCTGTATCTGGCACGCTTGCTGGGAAGGTACTGCTTGAAAGACAAGCGGCCAGAAAATTTAATCAGGGACTCATCAACGCAGAAAACTTGATCGGGAGTAAACAAGGCTGCAAAACGTTCATTGAAGTGGTTTATGAGGGGCCGAATTTTATAGAGCCGGTCGTATTCAGGGTCCCCACGTGGATGACAAAGTTCATTGTCGTTGAAGTGCATGAACCGCAAGATCTGCTCGTATCGTTTCCTGGGCATGGAGGCAGAGAACACGGGCATGTGGTCAATTGGGTGCGTGGACCAATAAGCACACAATGACGGGAATTTATGTGTGCCCATGTTGAGGGAAAGGCCCAGAAAGGTCTTAAATTCGGAAACCGTAATTGGTTTCCAATCTTTGGCAATGGAAGGCAACTGGGGATTAGCGGCGATGAATTGACCAGCATATAAATTACTCTGGTCCACAATAGATCTATAGAGATCTTCAGTGAAAAACAGCGAATAATAATCAATTGGCATAAAATCAGCTGTTTCCACCTGAATACCGGGTTGGGCAGTGAATGGGGGAAGTACGGGTTCTGCAGAAGTGGTGGGGACCCAATCAGGATAGGCAAATTCTACAGGAAGAGCACTATGGGTACGACGGGCCTGCCTTTGTCTTCTTATTGGTGGCAGCGGTACACTACTTGTGCTTGCCACCTCGCCAGCTTGAACTGCACTTATGGGACTCGCCACGTCACCAGTGCTGGATGTACGCCCAGGCTGTACTAAGCCGCTGGTGCTTGCCAATTCACCAGAAGGAATAGCGGCGCTAGTACTCCTCTGCTCCATGATACGAGAGCCCTGCGGATCTTGCTCCTCAACAACCTCAGAAGATCGGGATCGGGTACGCCTGACCTTAGCAGGGACCTCAACTTCGTCGTCAGAGCTATCTGACGTGGGGCCGCTGACGTCACTGTCTTCTACGGGAAGATATTCTGAGCCTGAATCTGACAGATACGTGACCTCCTCTTCACTATCTGTCATGCTCAGAATCTCGTAGGCCTCTTTACTAGTGTACCTTCGACTTGCCATTTTGGGCTCTAAATTTAGGGGTACACTAGTAAGATTCACAGGAAAAAAAGCACCTGACTGTCGTCAGCAAATATAAAAAACGCTACAAAAAAAACTGTTAGCGATCGCAGGGATCAGGCCTGTCTCTGCAAACGCTGCAGTTATGTGTTTTGTGTTTGGTAAGTGACAGTGATCGATCGATACTGCACTTGGGTGGGCTGGGCTGGGCGGAGGGGCTAAACGCAGGTGCTAGCAGGTATCTGGGCTGATCCCGCTAACACTGTGTTTTTGGGAACCCTAAACCGCTGGGGACGCTAGTATAGATCTGATCAGATCAGATATTGATCTGTTCAGATACTATACCACTAAGGGAGGTGTATGCTTTGCGCGTGGGTGTTAGCGTTACTGGCATTAACCTAACGCTGCCTGGGGCGACGCAGACCCTCTCTGGCGCTAAAACCTAATTGATCTCACCCGCCGGGCGATCAGGGGGTTAAACCTTTATTGGGTTATATACGGCGGGTGCCCTGATGCTATAAAAAGCAAACTAACCAACCAGCGTCACCCGTAACCTTTATATGGTGATCACTGGTGAAAGGGTTAACTAGGGGCAATCAGGGGGTTAAAACCTTTATTAGGTTAAATATGGGGGTACCCGACGCTATATAAAAACCTGACGGGTAACCTAAATAACTAACTGGGTAACCAGTGTCACCAGTGACGCTTATACGGTGATCACTGGTGAAAGGGTTAACTCTAGGGGCAATCAGGGGGTTAAAATAATATATGGGGGTACCTGGCGCTATAAAAACCTGCGGCGAAACAAAAAATAAATAACTGGCTATCTAGGGCACCACCGGCACTAAATACGGCGATCGAAAATACGATCGCTTAGTGACGCTGGCGTTAGGGGGTGAAAGGGTTATCTGGGGGGCGATCAAGGGGTTAAACCTTTATTAGGGGGGTTGGGGGGCTACCCTGGACCTAAAGGGGCCTAAACCTAACTGCCCTGCAACTTTTTACTGTCACAGATGACACTAAATGCAGTGATCAGTAAAATAAATGATCACTGCAATCAGTGACACTGTGATTGGGGGCTGGGGGGTGATCTGGGGGTGACTGGGGGGTGAAATGTGTACCTATGTGTCAGTGGACTGTTGGTGCACTAACCTGGTTCTTCTCTCCTCGGCGCCGGGAACAAAAAGACCGACACGAGGAGAGATGACATCACTTCCTCTGCCTGTGTTTACATTACACAGGCAGAGGGAGCATTTTCATTCGCCGGGAGCGATCGCAGGGGGGGTGGCCAGAATCGAATGGCCGCCTCCTCATCTCGGAACGCTCCCCAACGATAAACGGCCGCTCACTGTATAGGAGGGGGGTCTGATCGGACCCCCCAACTGTACAAAGGCGATCACGTACACTGTACGTGATTGTGCCTGTCGGTGCCATTCTGCCGACGTATATATATACAGTGAGCGGTCGTTAAGTGGTTAAAGTTCTCTGTAGGCTATCATAACTACATTGTAGGAATCTGGAAGACATCACAGATCCACTGAGTTTGTTGTCACTACACAGATGCACAGTATTAAGCCATACATAATCTATGCTTTCTGTATGTTTAGCCTAATTGAGTAATGATGTGTGTATTCATTGTTACTGGTAAGCAACTTACCATCACATTTCAATGGCATAGGCACATAGTTACGTAACCAGTCAAAGCTTAAAAAAAAATAAAAGACTTAAGATTTGTTTTATGTGAGATCATCTGAAAATAATTTTCGGATCAACCTTTTTTTTTTTTTGTTTGTGCTCTACATATTAAACTCCTATTGGCTGGGAAAATTATCTAAATGTGACTCCATCTGGGAACATGAAAAAGTCATGTTATCAGAAAGGATTCCCATCATTTAGTGGCTTGCTTCTGTTAAGTCCCAAATGCTGATTGTTCCCAGACACTTTTCATGTGAAGGCCTGTGGAAGAGGAAACATCTGCTGTTTTTGGATGGTTCAGCATAGGAAATAAGGCAACAAAATTGTGTACTAAACTAAATGCAAGAACTTTAAACAAGCGAGCTTGTTTCTTGAAATTAGGTTGTCCCATCTCCATGGACCCTTAAAGCCGGTTCACACAGGGGCAACTTGGGATCCGACTTGAAGACGCCCCAAGTCGTGCAACATGTCAAATTCCATGTTAGTCAATGAGGCCCATCTTAATGTACACTACTGAAGTCGCTCCAACTTCAGAAAAGGTTCCTGTACTACTTGAATCCGACTTGTACCCATTGATTTCAATGGAAGTCGCCTCCAAAGTTGGATCGTGTCTTAACTGAAGCAACAATACAGGAAGAGAAAATTGTTTTCTCAGGAAACCCCTCCCTCCCACAGAGCTGATTGTTGTTTGATTGGCCACTGGAAAGTCGCCTGTCCTGGAGGCGACTTGAAGTCGCCTTGTAAGTCGCCCCAAGTCGCGCTGTGGTGCGCGCTCAGGTCGTGTTGCCCCTGTGTGAACCGGCTCTTATGCTATTGTTAATAACAACATACAGTACTATTCATCTGATCAAATACCACCAAAAGAAAGCTCTATTTGTGGGAAAAAAGGGACGTCAATTTTATTTGGGTACAGCTTCGCATGACTGCGCAATTGTCAGTTAAAGCGACGCTGTGCCGTATTGCAAAAAATGGCCTGGTCATTAAGGGGGAAAATCTTACGGGGCTTAAGTGATTATAGAGTAACTTCACTTTTATTGGAAAAAAACATTCCCATTTGGGTGATCTATGTACACCGCAGGTATTTTAACAAACTGTTGCAGAGTCCATCCTGTTTCTGCACTGAAAAAAAAGCTGTTTGTTGTCTGAATGGGAGCGAATTTTTCATTATTAATCAGCTGATGCACTTGCAATGTTCTAATGAGGAATATGCAAGGTCTGAATCCCTTTAGGCCGGGTTCACACCGGTACGACAAACGGTCCGACATTGTCGCATGACGTGTGAAAATCCCTATGGGAGCCGTCTTAACCGGTCCGACTTTGAAAATGCTTCCTGTACTACTTTGGTCCGATTTTGATCCTCCTTCAGCCCATTGAATATCATTGAAGTCGGATCAAAGTCGGAACGCCGTCTTGCATGCTCCGACTTTGGCATGCGACTTGTGCTCTGCTGATCTTGAGGGGGAACTCCACACCAAATTTTTAATAAAAAAATGGCATGGGTTCCCCCTCCAAGAGCATACCAGGCCCTTCGGTCTGCTATGGATTTTAAGGGGAACCCCCAATGCCAAAAAAACGGCATGGGGGTCCCCCCAAAATCCATACCAGACCCTTATCCGAGCACGCAACCCGGCCGGGTTATCTGAGCACGCCCCCCCCTCCTATACCGTACCAGACCGCATTCCCTCAACATGGGGGGTGGGTGCTTTGGGGCAGGGGGGCTCCCAGATTCCGATAAGCCCCCTGCTCGCAGACCCTGACAACCAATGGCCAGGGTTGTCGGGAAGAGGCCCTTGTCCTCATCAACATGGGGACAGGGTGCTTTGGAGTGGGGGGGCCGCAGGGCACCCCCCTGCCCCAAAGCACCCACCCCCCATGTTGAGGGCATGCGGTCTGGTACGGTTCAGGAGGGGGGGGCGCTCGCTCGTCCCCACCCCCTTTTCTGACCAGCCGGGTTGCGTGCTCGAATAAGGGTCTGGTGTGGATTTTGGGGGGACCCCCACGCAGTTTTTTCGGCGTTGGGGTATTCCTTAAAATCCATACCAGACCAAAGGGCCTGGTATGCTCTTGGAGGGGGAACCCATGCCGGTTTTTTATTTAAAATTTGGCGTGGAGTTCCCCCTCAAGATTCATACCAAGCACAATGCCTGGTATTAGCAGGGATCCAAGTCGGATGCCCGTTCATTGAAAGTCGGACGTATGTCAGCTTCAATTTGCAGCGCAAAGTCGGATCCAAAGTAGGACGAGTGTCGTGTCGCACTAGTGTGAACCCAGCCTTAGAAGTGATTACCCCTTTGGGAGTGGCTCACCAAAAATGAAAATGTATGTTCCAGGGTATGCCTAAAATCTGACTTGTATCTTAGTGCAGACTTCTGGGAAAATAAGGGACCCATACACACAAGATTCTGCTATTGTCAAGCAATAAAGCTATGTCTATTCTCTGTCCCCAGTTAGTGATTGGATAGCAAAGGAAGGGACTGTTGAGGTCATCTTTTTTTTTTTTTTTCTCCTCTTGTAAGCATTTTATTTCTCAGCAGATGGGAGCAAGGCAACTGATTGGCTCAGAATGCTGCCTCACCTCTCCTTGTCTTAAAAGAGTTGTAAAGGTAGAAAGTTTTTTTTATCTTGATGCAATCTATGCATTAAGATAAAAAGCCTTTCTTTATCGTACACCACGGGACACAGAGCTAGTCATTACATAATGGGTTAAGGGTCACCAGCGGTGATTGGACACTGGCACAACCAATGGAAGACAGTTCCCCTCCATATAACCCCTCCCATCAGGGAAGTACCTCAGTTTTTTCGCCAGTGTCGAAAGGTGTTGGACGCGTTAGGAGGTGCTAAAGGAAAGCTCTACCAAAGAGACCCTCTGGGGGTAAAAGAGCTATGCTTTCGGATCCATCCAAGACGCCTACAAATGAGCTGAATCTGGATGGGATCCGGGCCTCATCCATGAGGCGTCGCCTGTAATGTCTCTCTTCGGAGGACTGGGCTCTAAGATCCAGCACTTTCGCTATTTCGCTATAAAGTCCTGGTAAGAGTCTTGTACAAGGCCCAGGGGAGAGGTATCCTTTAAATAGGAACCCATATCCCTGAAGGTTGGCACACATAGCCCACCGTGAAGGGTGAAGTTTGGTATCTGTCTGAAATCTTTCAGCAGAAAAACCTGCGGCGTGGATAAGGTGAGATTAGAAGGTCCATAACTAGGTTGGGACCTTTTTCAAAAAGTGGATGTCTTCTTTTTTTCCACCACTGGGGGGAGTAAAGAGCTGAATATACTCACCTCACTCTGTTCAGTGTCGGCTTCGGCGAAGTACACTGCTCGTCACCTCCGCTGCTGAGCTTGCTGGGGCACCCCGATCCTCCTTTCGGTGGCCGACCAGACACCTGCAGATGCAGGTAAGTGGGAACAAGGGCTGATGAGAGTCCTCTCTCACTATGGCCACCGCCATAGCGCTAAGGGCCGCGCGCGCGGGAGCGCGCTTTATCGGAGGGGGGGGGGCGAAGGCGTGCGCGGGCACGTGGCGCGCGCAGGCACAGAAACGGCGCCAAATTTAAAAGACTGTCAGTGTGAGAAGCACTGCAGCAGCAAGCAAGCTCGTTAGTTCTCTTATTCCTGGCAGAGAAACACAGCAGCTATACAGGGACGTAAGACTCCATGTGGTTGGATTGGGTACTTCCTAGAAGACATCCATGTTATGCATAGTTATGTGTTAAAAGTTGCATACTTAATGTATTTGCTAAACTGAACACGGTAGTATATGCATTTAGGTACCTTGTATTTTGTCTAAACAGTAAGCCTTCCAGGGGAAGTAATACGGACAAAAAGAGATAAGAAAGCACCACCGCCTGAGAGGAGGCTCTAACTGTGCTGACTCGGTACCTTTCTCTCCTGTGTTGCTAAATGCACCTGTTCAGGATGAGCCATTACCTCTGTCAGGTATGGCGGCTTCCCCAGTGAAGCCTGGGCCTGTATATGTCACTGAGGACACTTTATCAGCTGCCCTAAATAATCTGGAGGAAAAAATTGCTACCTTAATCGCTAAGTCCTCTAAAAAGGGACAATAAGCGAAGCAGGTCTCTTCCAGTATTGGACCTCCCTTCAGAAGTACCTGAGGGAGGAGGATGAGGAGGAGGAGGCTACATCAGCAGAGGATGAGGAGCCAGATTTTAAGGTCACAGGTACAGTGCTATAGCAGTGCATTTAAGTTAACCTCTGCGGAGGTAACGGAATTACCTGTCTCCTCCCTAGGGTCATTAAGATCCCTGCAAGGTGCATGCTCCTTCCCGGTTCATCCGTTACTAGAGGATCTAATATACGCAAACTGGCAACATCCAGATAAGCGTTTCTCACCTCCAAAAAAGGTTTAACATTCTTTATCCTATGGGGGAATTTTTTTTTTTTAAAAGAAATGGAGCCTGCCTGCGGTAGTTGCGGCTATTTCTTGTGTAAATAAAAACCTGACATGTCCGGTGGATAATGTACAAGGGTTTAAAAGATCCTTCTGAGAGGAAGTTGAAATCCTCCTTCCTTTTGGCCGGCTCAATTACCCAACCTGCAGTAGCAGCAGTCGGTATGGGTCAGGTCATCAGCCAACAGGTAAAGCAGGGGCTGAAGGAACTGCCTTCAGAGCAGGCTAGAAATTGGGAAAATTTGCCTAAGGCCTTATGCTTCACAGTGGATGCCATGAGAGATTCTATCATACAGGCATCACGCCTTACACTCCAGCTGGTACAGATGCGCAGAGTACTTTGGCTTAAGCATTGGTCAGCGGAGACCCCATGCATAAAGCTGTTGGCAAGTTCCCGTTCCATGGCGAACGCCTATTTGGGGAAGATTTAGAAAAATATATACAGAAGATCAAGTGGTAAAACGACTTTTACCTGAGAGAAAGAAAAACAAGAGATCTTATTTTAAACGCTCTCTCCCCAGCTCCCGGGAAATCTGACTCCAACCAGTGGCGGCGGCCTGTTTTAGCCGCCCACAAAAGCCAAGGGGCAAGCTCAGAAGAACAAGAAGCCGTGGGGTGCAAGAGCTAATAAGCAAGCCCCCAAAGCCTCTCAGTGAAGGGGCGCCCCCGCTCGGCCGAGTGGGAGGAAGGCTTTGTCAGTTCTGAGCGACTTGGTGGTCAGAAATCCAGGACAATTGGGTAGTATCCACAATATCCTCAGGGTACAAACTGGAATTTCGAGAGATCCCATCTTCTCAATTCCGAGGTTCAAGACTCTCCAAGGATCCACAAAAAGGAGAATCCTTCTTCAAAGGTTTGAATCACTTAATGGCTCAAGGGGTAGTTACAGACGTACCCCAAAAAGAGCGAGGTTCAGGTTTTTACTCAAACCTCTTTGTGATTCCAAAGCCAAATGGAGATGTCAGACCCATCCTGGATCTAAAATCCCTAAATCGGTTCCTGAACGATCGCCATTTTCGAATGGAAACGATCCGATCCGTGGCCGCCACTTTAAAGGGCGGAAAATTCATGGCGCCCATAGATATCAAGGACGCACATTTACACATACCCATCCTCTCCGCTCACCAAAGATTCCTAAGGTTTGCGGTAGAAGATCGCCACTTTCAATTTGTGGCTCTGCCGTTTGGTGTAGCCACCGCGCCCATAGTATTCACAAAGGTGCTAGCTCCTCTGTTAGCAAGCCTAAGAACACGGGGCATTGCGGTAACAGCCTATCTGGACGATCTACTAGTAATAGATCAGTCAAAGGACGGATTGGGTCACGCTGTACACACTACAGTAGGATACCTGGAGCATTTAGGATGGATTATAAATTTACAAAAATCCTCTCTCCAGGCCCAAAGAAGGATAGGGTACCTGGGCATGATCATAGATACAGCCCAAAACGGGGTATACCTGCCAGAACCGAAGATACAGTCTCTGAAAGACCTGATCCACAAGGTCAAAGCAAACAAGAGGCCGTCTATTCGCCTTTGCATGAGACTATTGGGAAAGATGGTAGCCTCCTTTGAGGCGGTCCCTTACGCCCAGTTTCATTCGAGACTACTTCAAGGCAATATTTTAGCTTCCTGGAACAGGAAGAGCCAAGCTCTGGATATACCCATGCGCCTGTCCTCACAAGTACGCCACAGCTTCGATTGGTGGCTAGAAGCCAGGAATTTACGGAAGGGAAAGTCCTTCCTCCCAGTGGCCTGGAAGGTGGTATCTAGGGATGCCAGCCTATCGGGCTGGGGTGCAGTATTCGAGGAGGCTTCTACCCAGGGAACCTGGGCCAAGACTCAGGGGATCCTGCCCATCAATGTGCTAGAGATCCGGGCGGTATATCTAGCCCTCAAAACCTGGACATACAGGTTACAGGGCTACCCAGTTCGGGTTCAATCCGACAATGCTACTGCAGTAGCTTACATCAATCACCAAGGAGGCACCCGCAGTCGGGCAGCCCAAAGAGAGGTGAACCGGATCCTGGCATGGGCAGAAGAGCATGTACCTTGCCTTTCTGCAATCTTCATTCCAGGGATGGAAAATTGGCAAGCAGACTACCTGAGTCGTCAGCAGCTGCTACCAGGGAGTGGTCTCTTCACCCCAAGATCTTTCAGGCCATATGTCTGAGATGGGGAAACCCAGATGTAGACCTGCTAGCTGCCAGGTTCAACAAGAAATTGGACAACTTTGTGTCCAGAACGAGAGATCCTCTAGCCTACGGGACAGACGCTCTAATAATACAGACGCTCTAATAACTCCATGGAATCAGTTCTCACTGATCTAGGCATTCCCTCCGATCCCTCTTCTACAAAGACTGCTTCGCAGGATCAAGGAGGAGGGAATACCAGTAATCCTAGTGGCCCCAAACTGGCCCAGGAGGCCTTGGTACGCCGAGATTGTAAAAACGGCGATAGGAAGGCCCTGGAAGTTTCCACTCCGACACGACCTGCTGTCACAGGGTCCAGTATTCCACCCTTCCTTACAAAGGCTAAAGTTGACGGCCTGGCTGCTGAGACCCACATTTTTAAAAAGAGAGGGGTCTCTGGTCCGGCTCTTTCTACGCTCATTAATGCTAGAAAGCCAGCCTCCAGACTCATCTATCAGAGAGTCTGGAGAGCATACGTTTCCTGGTGTGAATCCAGATGTTGGAATCCTCAGAAGTATGAAATAAGTAGGATTCTTGCTTTTTGCCAGTTAGGAGTGGATATGAATTTAGCCCTTAGCACCATCAAAGGGCAAATATCGGCTCTATCAGTCTTCTTTCAGAGACCATTGGCATCTCACTCCCTAGTTCGGACATTCATTAGGGGGGTACTGAGGATAAATCCTCCAGTTAGGACTCCCTTGTGTCCATGGGATTTGAATTTGGTATTGTCAGTGTTGCAAAAGCAACCTTTTGAACCTATTCGCCATATTCCTTTAATTATATTGAGTAGGAAGTTGGCCTTTCTGATTGCTATAGCTTCTGCTAGGAGAGTATCAGAGCTAGCAGCTCTTTCTTGTAAAGAGCCTTATCTAATTTGTCACAAGGACAAAATCGTACTACGACCCCATCCGGCTTTTCTACCTAAGGTGGTGTCGGCTTTTCACTTGAATCAAGACATTGTTCTGCCTTCCTTTTTTCCAAACCCGCGGACGGCGGGGGAAAAATTATTACACTCTCTAGATCTAGTGAGAGCGGTAAAGGTGTATCTGCAAGCAACCACTCAGATACGTAAAACAGATGTTTTGTTTATTTTACCAGATGGGCCCAAGAAGGGCCAAGCGGTATCAAAATCCACCATTTCCAGGTGGATTAGACAAGTAATTATTCAAGCTTATGGTTTAAAGAACAGGACTCCTCCTTTTCCTGTTAAGGCGCACTCTACCAGGGCGATAGGTGCTTCATGGGCAGTGCACCACCAGGCTTCGATGGCTCAGATCTGTAAAGCTGCAACTTGGTCTTCAGTCCATACATTTTCCAAATTCTATCAAATAGATGTGAAAGGACATGAGGATTCCGCCTTTGGGCGAAGTGTGCTGCAGGCAGCAGTATAGGGCTTCTGGTCCGCAAGCGGCCTGTTTTGATCTGTGTCTCCCCCCCTTCATATGAGCATTGCTCTGGGACGTCCCATTATGTAATGACTAGCTCTGTGTCCCGTGGTGTACGATAAAGAAAATAGGATTTTTATAACAGCTTACCTGTAAAATCCTTTTCTTGGAGTACACCACGGGACACAGAGGTCCCCCCCTTCTTATGGGAACCTTACTGCTTTGCTACAAAACTGAGGTACTTCCCTGATGGGAGGGGTTATATGGAGGGGAACTGTCTTCCATTGGTTGTGCCAGTGTCCAATCACCGCTGGTGACCCTTAACCCATTATGTAATGACTAGCTCTGTGTCCCGTGGTGTACTCCAAGAAAAGGATTTTACAGGTAAGCTGTTATAAAAATCCTATTTCTGTGTGTAGCAGCCTCCCAGCACCCCATAATACTTATCTGAGCCTTATTTCTGTCCAATGATGTACACGAGTCCCTCAGCTGTCCGGGACTCTCTTCCTGATTGGCTGAGACACAGCAGCGGCGCCATTGGCTCCCACGGCTGTCAATCAAAGTCAGTTAGCCAATCAGGAGAGAGAGGGGTAGGGCTGAACGGCTGCTCCGTGTATGAATGGACACTCGGAGCTTCAGCTCAGCTCGGGTGCCCCCAAAGCAAGCTGCTTGCTGTGGGGGCACTCGACAGGAGGGAGGGGCCAGGAGAGCAGAAGAGAGACCTGAGTAGAGGAGGATCGGGGCTGCTCTGTGCAAATCCACTGCACAGAGGAGGTAAGTATAACATGTTTGTTTTTTTTGTTTTTGTTTTTTAAATGAGACTGTACTGGGGATTACACAAGGGTGAAATCAAGTCAAATCAAGGTACAGGCGGTGCCCGGGTTACAAACATCTGACTAACAAACGACTCCTACTTACAAACGGAGGGAGACAAGTAGAAAACTCTTCCCTATGCTACCCAAAAAGCTTTTTGGCTGGAGCTACACTTAAAAAATATATCTGTTCCGACTTAATTCAACTTAAGAACAAACCTACAGACCCTATCTTGTTTGTAACCTGGGGACTGACTGTATTTCTTATATGCAATTCAAATATTTTAGAGCTCATTCACGCTATATGCATTGGGCTGCACTAGACAGCCTTGCCCAACATAGTCCCAGTACATAGGCAAGCCGACTTCACTAATGTCCTAGGACACAAGTAGGAGATGTAGTCGTTTTCTGTTAGTTCTGTGTGCCTCACTTCATCGCAAAATGCTCAGTCAAAAAGGTCAAATATATCAGAATGAACACCCCATTGTATGTGAAAATGAATCAAATGGACAATTAGAAAGCATAGCCAGATGCCTTATACACCACACTGCAGGAATTTGAAAGGATAGAAGCTATCATAGCTGCACACATACAGGTGACAAAATCTACAACCTCTCTTAGCTGCTGGTAGTATCTGCTCCACTTAATACATAAACTGCATTTTGTAACATTCATGATGGCCATGTGAAATGTTTTGGCTGTATCCAACCAGGGAAAGAAGATCATCTGTCACTATGAAGCTCTTCCTGTCTTCAGGAAGGTCAGCCAGGCCACTGCTGTGTGTGCTTTGAGCAACCAGGAGAGGAAGGTTCCTGCTAAGAGAAGTGAACAACTACTAATTCATGCATTGGGTTTACCTTTGCAAGTTTACAGTCTTCCCTGTGGACTAGTAGATTTAGACATCAACCAAAGTGAGAACCGGCACATATACATATTTTCACAGACCTTAGTAATGTATCGAACTAAATATCCTAACACACACAGATCAAACTGTGCAAATCAGTGCATACATAAGACTACATTCACACCTGCGATTGTATTTGCATGATTAGCCGCAATTTATAATGAATTTTTACCATTAGCTAGACGCAAATTGTTGCAATGCGATTAGCTACGTTTAGGATAGATAGGATTGTGCTGCATCCAGGCATGAATTTTTGGGCATGAGCAGTCAAAATTGCAGCTAATCACACCATGCGATTACATACTCAATTTTTCATAAGTCTGTAAATAACTGTCCGGCAAAGGGCTGGATTTGTGGGAAAAAAACAGGAAGTGTGCCTGTGGCCATTTTGGATGATCCCTGGAGCTGCACACACATTTAGTGGGTCAGTATGGCTGTTTCTAGCCCTTGTGCAGAGATGATGTCAGTGAATGTCCTGACTACTCATAAAAGGGCAGAGAAGGTGATGCAGATCCTAACCTTCAATCGGTCATCCCTTTCCCAGGAGGAAAAAGATAAGACGTCTGGAGGTGGTTAATGTGATCATGTGACCGAAAAATGGGAGGGAAAAATAAAAATCGCATCCAATCGCATGTAATCAGGCAACTTTGACACTGCAGTTCCTATCACCAACTTCCACACATGATTTTAAAGGAAAACAATGCAGACCTGCTCTACTGTATACATTGCAAGAATTCTGGGCATGTTTATATACAACAGCTGAAAACTGGGGCCTAATCAGACTCCAAGTTTGAAAAGTGTGAGTTCAGCTTTGTCATGAACTGCATGCCGCAGGATGACAGGCTTAGAGCCGGTTCACACAGGGGCAACACTACTTCCAGCACGATTTTATGAGGCAACTCAGACAAGACTTGAGTATGAATCACAGCACGACCTGGAGCTACTTACAAGGCAACTCCAAGTTGCCTGCAGGACAGGAGACATTCCAGTGGCCAATTAAACAAGAATCAGCTCTGTGGGAGGGAGAGGGGAGGGAGAGGTTTGCCTGATAAATGTATGTTTTCTTCCTGGAGAGTTGCTCATATTAAGACAGTGAGAGGCGACTGCCATTGAAATGAATGGATACAGGTCGCCTAGGAGTCGGATTGAAGTAGTACAGGGACCTTTTTTGAAGTCGGAGCGACTGCAGTAGTGTGGCTCCATTAACTTACATTGATTTCTTCAGCCAGCGCGACCTGGGGCGACCTGGGGCGATTTGGAGTCGGATCCAAAGATGCCCCTGTGTGAATCGGCTCTTACTGCATTCAATCCAGAGCTGTTGCAGGGAATTGCTGTAACTTTACCTTGATCTCTGTGCAGACTGCTGGGATGATGATGCAGTCAGTTGAGCAGGAGGATGAAAACACAAAGAAAACTTGTACAGTACATAGGATACTGTTGCTATGGCTGCGAGGATGAGACATTTTTATTGCCTGACAATGTTAAAAAAAAAAAATTAGCTGGCTGCAGATAGAAATGAAAAGGTCATTTTTAACAATATGAAATTACAAAACAGCTGGTTTGTGTAGCCGTTTATATAATATAATAATTGTTTTAGCAAAAGTGCAATTTCCTTTGTAATACAAACATTATAGATGCACTGTTTACCACACTTACATGTTCTTACTGAAAGCGTTAGTCCATTATAAGTTGCTGATGTTAATAACTTGAGGCCAAGCATGTCTTGTGTCACCCGCTCTCCTTGCTTGAGTCATATGATGACGCTGATATGTTGTCATTATTACCACAATCACATTCCTCATCTGTCTACAAGTTTACACTAGACAGTTTTAGCAAATACTGTTTGCATGTGTTACGATAAGGGCTCATGCACAATTTTCTGTTCTGTGTGTTGCAGCGTGTGATAACATGCGTTGTATTAAGGAAGCCTGTTGATTTTGATCGAACTGTGAATGCCCTGGAGCAGATCAAAAACAACCACACATTCAGCATTGTTTCCAATGCAGCACACCACATGCTTTACATTACCATACATTGTGCTGCACTGCAGTCTATGTGGATTGGAGCTATAGTGCCATAGTGTGATTGGTGCCATTTAAAATTAATGGCACCAAAAAGCGCTTACATGTGTAATGTAAGTTGTAGTAAGGCACTACCATACCATGATGCCCTGTACACACGATCGGAAATCCGATAAAGCTGACTTCCATCAGTCTTGCCTACACACCATCAGTCAAAAATCCGACCATCCCAAACACTGCGACGTAAAACACTCCGAAGTTCAATGCTTCGAGCATGCGTTGACTTGATTCTGAGCATGCGTGGGTTTTTTCTCCGATGGAGTTCCCCACAGACGATCGGAATTTGCTATAGTTTTTTTTTTCCATTGGTATAATTTAAAACGTTCTATTTTTTTATACCGATGGGGCCCACACACGATCGGTTTGTCCAATGAAAAAAGTCCATCGGTCTTTTTTTATCAGAAAAACCGATCGTTTGTACGCGGCATCATACTCTGAATTACACTTTTACTTTTAGGCACTTTTACTTAAAAAAAATATTTATTTTTTGCTGTAAAAAACAAAATCTCCTTCAGTTTTTTTTTTTTTTTTTTACATACTAACATTTTTAGAAAGCGTTATTTTAGATTCTTACCTGTTTTTGTTCTGTAGACACTGCCATTTGAATAAACACATCTTCTGCCCCATCTTCTGCTTTCCTCTCTGACTTCTCTTTAGATGTGTAGCCATCCTGTAAGTATCTCAGAATGTTTTGGGCGACACTGTTGCTCAGAATAAAAAAAAAGGAAACTCCTCAGAATCCCAGAGCAATGTAAAAGTTCTCTTGCTCCACATTCCAACTAGACCAGTAAGAACACCTATCAGTAATGCATTGGTGGTAGGGGAAGGCAGGAACTTTCCTGAAAGGATCAGAAAGTGTGGAAATATATATTTTAGAACACATATCCAAAGGTCCTAAGCCTATTCAGTACCAATAGAGTGCTGATATGTGCTAAGGTTTCTGGATTTTTTTCTAGTCCTACTCTTTTAGAAAAAAAAAATCTAAATTAGTTCAGAGTTCTTTGATTTAGGCCTCAATCAAACAGACACTGAGACCTGTAGTGCATGAATGGTCCATCTGTTTATGTAGCTTGAGCCATTAGGTGCTGTGTGCAGGTAGTGCATTTAAGTCTATAGGGACACATCAGCTGCATGGACAGCTTGACAGGCATGCGTGTGCAGGTGAGTGGCCCTGAACGCACACTGTCTGTATTCTGGTCCGCTCACCCACGCACCTGGTAAATTGGGACAGGCAGCTTTGTGCAGCCGCTGCTTACATATAAAGGCCCATACACACGATCTGACTTTTTGACAACAAACTTCAAAATGACCATGTTTTTCAGAAAATCCAACCGTGTGTAGGCTCCATCGGACAAACTTTTTCTCTTTTCATCAGGCAAATATTCACTCTGCAAACAGACAAACTTTTTCGGCAACAAAAGTCAGATTGTGCAAAGTCCTGCCGTGTGTGCAGAAATCCATCGGACTTAAGTCCAAAGTACAAACACGCATGCTCAGAACCAATGCAAAAGATCAGACAACAATACAGAAGTTGACCGAAGGGTGGCGGTAAAGAGCAGAAAAACCATGTGATTTGGTGAAAGTTTGCTGAAAAAGTCCTGCCGTGTGTATGCATACCAAGTTCACGGCCAACGCCCTTCAAACAAAAATCCACGGAAAAGTTTGTTTGAAGTCCGATCGTCTGTATGAGGCTTTAAACTAACCTGGTGGCTCAAGCCTCATAAATGCACATAGCCCAATAACGGATTGTCAATGAGGCCTCATCAGTTGCATCAGTCTTTTCTTTTTAATACGAGCTACAGAAAAATTGATTTTTGCCTCTTAATAATTAAGAAATGTGCGGAGTTAGTTCTCCTGCATTATTGGTATATTGCAGTCATTTGTTCGGCTGCAGTACTTTTACTAATATGGAATAAAAAATGACTCATTGATCAGTCATTTTCAGTATACGTGTCTACCAGAAACATTTTGTACTTTTTTACATGCATTATTAAAATATGTAGGGTCATATTCCTGAATATGCAATGACCTTGGTCCCTCTAAACACCATACTTAAATACTTAAAAAGTATATATATGCTCTACTGAACATGAAAGTGTCATTTTATTGATGTAAACTCATTATAGAAGTTTATTCATTGACAATTGATATAATAGTTTTTTTTTTAGTGTGGGTGTGGATTTGAAAAGCTATATGTCAGACAAAGAGCTGTTCAGTTACCTGATTCATATTCTCTCTTGAAGTGGGGTTAACAAAAGATCTTGTGGACAGTTTCAATCCACATTTACTTAACAACACAGAAAGATCAATCAGCCTTTTCATATAGTTGTGTAGCAACTCATACTATGGGATCTGTAATGGGTCTCTGGCATATGAACATCATAAGAGACTTTGCCTCTAGACGGAACCACACTACCTGTGTTTTGACGATACACCGAGAGCGCAGGAGATTTTTGTCTTTATATGAACATCATACACTTCATCATACTCCTACAGCATTCACTCTAAGTGTCCACACTAGGCAGCAAAAAAATGCCAGAACCTCTGGCAGAAAAAGCAGCATAAAAAAAATAGGATTTTTATAACAGCTTACCTGTAAAATCCTTTTCTTGGAGTACATCACGGGACACAGAGCGACATAGTCATTACTAATGGGTTATATAGTTACCGTCAGGTGCTGGCACTGGCAACTTCCAAAACCGGAAGTACCCTCCCCTATATAAGCCCCTCCCATCCGGGAGCACCTCAGTTTTGTAGCAAAGCAATAAGTGTCCCCAAAAGAGGGGTGGGAGCTCTGTGTCCCGTGATGTACTCCAAGAAAAGGATTTTACAGGTAAGCTGTTATAAAAATCCTATTTTCTTTTTCGTACATCACGGGACACAGAGCGACATAGTCATTACTAATGGGATGTCCTAAAGCAATGCCAAATGAGGGGGGGGGATACACCATATATAAGCTGAGCGCTATCAGACATGAGGATCTTTTGCGGCCTGCAACACACTGCGCCCAAAGGCGACATCCTCCTGACTTCTAACGTCCACCTGGTAGAACCTAGTAAACGTGTGAACTGAAGACCACGTTGCGGCCTTACAGATTTGAGCCAGGGAGGCCTGGTGATGCACTGCCCATGAAGTTCCAACTGCTCTCGTGGAGTGCGCTCTAACTTTGAACGGAGGCGGTCTCCTTCTCAAGCCATAAGCTTGCATAATGACCTGTCGAATCCACCTGGCTAAAGTAGATTTTGACGCTGCCTGACCCTTTCTGGGGCCTTCCGGCAGAATAAACAAAGTATCCGTTCTGCGAATCTGAGCAGTGGCTTTTAGATAAGCTTTAACTGCTCTTACTACATCCAAAGAATGCAATAACTTTTCCTCCACCGAAGTAGGTTTGGGGAAAAAAGAAGGAAGAACCACATCTTGGTTCAAATGAAACCTCGATACCACCTTAGGAAGAAAGGCTGGATGAGGACGTAACACTACTCTGTCCTTATGGATAACCAGATATGGCTCCCTACAGGACATAGCTGCTAATTCCGATACTCTTTTAGCCGAACAAATGGCTACTAGAAAAATCAATTTCCTGGTGAGAAGCACCAAGGAAATATGCTGTAATGGTTCAAGTGGTTGTTTCTGTAGAACCGACAGAACCAAGTTTAGATCCCATGGACATATGGGAATATTAACCGGAGGACTAATACGCATCACTCCTTGTATAAAGGCTTTGACTAGTGAATGCGAAGCCAAGGGCCTTTGAAAAAATATTGACAAGGCCGAAATCTGACCCTTGATAGTACTCAAGGCAAGCTTCCTATCTACAGCCCACTGTAGGAAGTCCAGAATCCTACCTATTACGTACTTATGTGGATGCCATTTCTTGGCCTCACACCACGCGATGTACGCCTTCCAGATTCTATAGTAGATCTGCCTGGATACCGGCTTCCTGGCATTGATCATGGTAGATACCACAGCATTAGAGAGCCCTCTCTTTTTTAGAATGTGGGCTTCAATAGCCAGGCCGTCAAACCTAGGGCTGGTAAGGAAGGGTGGCCCATCGGTCCTTGCGAAAGCCGGACGACGTGGGAGAGTCCAAGGACTCCCCACTGAAATTTTACAATCTCCGCGTACCACGCTCTTCGGGGCCACGCTGGAGCCACCGGAATCACTGGTTTCTTTTCTACCCTGATTCTGCGGAGTAATCGAGGTAACCATTGGCGGTGTGAATGCATATATCAGCTTGAACTGATCCCAAGGGAACACTAGGGCATCCGAGCCGCAAGCTAGGGGATCCCTTGTCCGAGAGACAACCCTGTCCCCCTTTGCGTTGAATCTGGATGCTAGAAGATCTACATCCGATGTTCCCCACCGCTGACATATTGTCCAGAAAACCTCGGGGTGAAGGGACCCTTCCTCTGGGCCTAATTGCTGGCGACTTAGAAAGTCCGCCTTCCAATTCTCCACTCCTGGAATGAATACCGCAGATATGGCTGGGACATATTTTTCTGCCCATTTCAGGATGTAATTTACTTCCCTCTGGGCTGCACGACTCCTGGTGCCCCCCTGATGATTGATATATGCCACTGCTGTGGCATTGTCTGATTGAAATCTGACAGGGGACCCTTGGAGTTTGGATGTCCATGCTACTAGGGCATACCGGGCTGCTCGTATCTCTAAGAGATTGATGGGCAGGGCCTTTTCTGCATCCGACCATCTGCCCTGGAGAGACTATTGCTCCAGTACTGCTCCCCAGCCTATAAGGCTGGCATCTGTAGTGACCACCTTCCAAGAAACCGGACTGAAGGATTTCCTTTTTTCCAGATTCTGGGGAACCAACCACCAACGGAGGCTCTTGCGAACGGAAGGGGACAAGGACATTGTAAGTCTAGGGCCTGAACTTTTTTTGTTCCAGGCTGACAGTATGGCCCCTTGCAAATTCCTTGAATGGAATTGACCGTAGGGTACTGCTTCGAATGATGCCACCATTTTTCCCAGCAGCCTCATATACAGGCGTATGGACGGCTGTCTTTTTTGTACCCACTAAGTGGATCAAATCTTTCAAAGACAACACCTTTCCTCGAGGCAAGAATATTTTTCTCTGGCCTGAATCCAACCCTAGCCCCAAGTATTCCAGACTTTTGACTGGTTTTTAGGGCTGACTTGTCTCGGTTGATAATCCAACCGTGAGATTCCAGATACTTGATCGTCTTGTGAACGACCACGTCTAGTTTTTTCACTGAGTGGTCTATCAGCAACAAGTCATCCAGATATGCCATTATCATTACACCTTGTGTTCTTAGATTGGCCAATAAAGGGCCAGAATTTTTGTGAACACTCTTGGTGCTGTGGCCAAACCGAAGGGTAAGGCTCTGAACTGAAAATGGCGCCCTTCTACTGCAAAGCGTAGAAATTTTTGGTGGACTGGAAAGATGGGAATGTGCAAATAAGCATTTTTGATGTCGATCGTGGCTAACCAATCCTCCCCTTGTAGGGCAGTGGCCACCGATCGGATCGACTCCATCGGAAAGTCCTGATATACAGGAATTTGTATAGCCCTTTTTAGAATTAATATGGGCCTCCCGTCCGCGTTTGCTTCGGGACTGTAAAGAGGTTTGAGTAAAACCCGAACCCTCATTCTTCCAGGGGAACCTCCATAATTACTCCTTGGAGCAATAGTTGTTCTAGTGCCAACAGGAGGGACTCTCTCTTCCGGGGATCCCTTGGCACGTTTGACCTCAAAATGGGAAGGAGGGGAGTCTTTTAACTCCAAACTGTATCCCAAACCTACTGCGGAGAGCACCTATCTGTCTTGATCGTGTCCCGCCAGGTCTCTTTGCGAACAACTGGAGTCCTCCCCCCACCCGACTGAGTGGGGGCTTCAATGAATTTAACTTTGGGGGAGGTTTTGTACCTCCCCTGACCCAGGGTTTCTCATTACCCTGCTACTGTCCCTGTTTTTTACCCCCGGGATTTAACCGAGGAGGCCGTCGGAACTGTTACACAGCCGATGCCCCAGGGACTGGAGAAGCAGGCCTCTTAAAGAGGGACCTCTAACTCTGCTTTTAACCGGCAAGAGCGTATTTTTACCGCTGGAAATTTTCTGGATATATTTGTCCAGGTTTTCCCTGAATAAGCGTTCACCATGAAATGGGACGCTAACCAGCCATTCTTTACAGGGAGCTTCAGCAGACCAGTTTCTGAGCCATAGGAGCCTACGCATATGTACTATAGACAGCGTAAGGCGGGAGGCCTGATGGACTGAATCCTCTATGGCGTCAACCGCAAAGCCTAAGGCTCTAGGTAGATCAGCTAGGGCAAAGCCTGCTGATCTGTCAAGTCCCTCAAGACCTGTTTCAACTGATCCTTCACTGCTTAGCAGACCCCAATAGCTGCTACTGCTGGTTGTATCACCAAGCAGATTTTCATAAGGACTCCAATCTTTTATCTATTGGGTTCTTGAACATTTGGACATTATCCACTGGACATGTCAGTGATTTATACATACAAGAGATGGCTGCGTCCACTGTAGGGACCTTCCATTTTTTTTTTTGATGAACTTATCCTCCATGGGATAGACCACCGGAAATCTCTTGGGGGAATAAATATTTTCTCAGGACGTTCCCAATCCTGGTAAATGAGCCCTTTCAGTAAAGGGTGAAGTGGAAAAGAACAAACAGTCTGGGGGCTTCTAGCGACCCCAACGAGGATACAGTAGTGGTTGATGGTTCCGCAAGGTGCATTTTTAAATGCTGATCGGACCATGTTAGTCAGAGACTGAACCCATAATCTTTCAGCTTGAGATGCTGAGAAAAGGTTCCCCTACTGTTGATTCCTCTATAACAGAATCAACCTTATCCTGATCCCTGTCAGGGTCACCTGTGGCCAGGTGACAGATGCACACCGTAGGGGGACAGGAGTGCACCGCGAGGTAGTGAACCCTATGGCTGGCTTCTGTGGGTAGGAAACTGGGTGGTTGTGGAAAGCGGGACCAGAGGAGCACAACCGGGATCCCAACGGAAGCGAGAGCCAAGATTCCCCAGGGCGCGGAGTCTAAGACCCAGCTGGTCTTCTCCAGGGCCTCTAGTGGTGAGGATGTTACGCTGCAGGCTGGGACCAGGTCGCGGCCCCTGGAGTTTCCTAGCTCACGCCCCGTAGGATAAGGGGAAGCAGCGGCACACGATAGAGAGAACCGAATAACAAGCCGAAGGTCAGGGGCCACAAGCAGACAAGGATAACGAAGAACGAGCCGAAGGTCAAGGGTCACGAGCAGACAGGGATGGTCGGGGACAAGCCAATAACGTAACAGAGAGACAGACGTAGCACACGGCAGGCAGGAACCCAAACACACAATGCCTAACAAACACGTTGATCAGCAAAGCAGGCTTGCAGTGCACAGGTTAATATAGTGTTCAGTGATAGGGCCTGGGGTGGAGTCAGGCTGGGAGGAGATTATAAAGGAAGCCAGGTGAAGGAGGTCTGGTCTCTAGATGAACACATGAGGAGGAAGGTAAGATGGCAGACAGACATTAATGCATATCCATGACAGTACCCTCCCTCTTACGAGGCCTCCCCCTTCCCCGCCTGGGCCCAGGTTTAGAGGGAAACTTCAGATGAAACTCCTTTAACAGACGAGGTGCAAAGACCTCAGATGCAGTGATCCAAGACCTCTCCTCAGGACCAAATCCTTTCCAATGAACGAGGTACTGAAGAACGCCTTTACAGAGTCGGGAGTCCAGAATTTGACTGATCTCGTATTCCTGATTATCCTCCGAGACAGGCGCCACGGTAGGAAGAGGACGAGAGAATTTATTGAGGACTAAAGGCTTTAGAAGAGCAACATGAAAGGAGTTAGTGATTTGAAGGCTCTTAGGAATCTGGAGTTTGAAACAAACCGGATTCAGTTTAGCAGTTACCGTGTATGGACCGATGAATCGTGGAGCAAACTTCAGAGAAGGAACTCGGAGCTTGATGTTCCTGGTAGAGAGCCAGACTTTGTCCCCTGGCTGAAGAGAAGGCGGTTTACGCCTGCGGCGGTCTGCAAAGCCTTTGAATTTTTCAGCAGCTGCCCGGAGGGAATCATGAACGTGACCCCAAACGGAATTGAGAGACTCCTGAACCGAAGCCAAAGCTGGAATGTCTGGAGAACAGATCATAGGAAGAGGAAGTTGAGGGTGTTTTCCATAAACTGTGAAAAAGGGTGTCTTCTGCGAACTGGTATTCACATGATTGTTATGGGAGAATTCTGCCCACGGGAGTAGAGAGGACCAATCGTCATGGTGAGAAGACACAAAGGTGCGAAGAAAGACCTCTAACTCCTGATTAACCCTCTCAGTCTGTCCATTGGATTGGGGATGGTAAGAAGAAGAAAAATCCAAGACAATATTGAGGGATTTGCAAAAGGCTCTCCAAAAACGAGACGTGAATTGGACTCCCCTGTCGGAAACAATATGAGAAGGGACCCCATGTAGGCGGAGAATTTCTCAAATGAAAATGGGAACCAAGGCAGGGGCAGAAGGAAGACCAGGAAGAGGAACAAAATGAGCCATCTTGGAGAATCGATCGATTACCACCCAAATGACTGTATTATTCTCAGACAGTGGGAGATCGGTGATAAAATCCATGGCAATATGGGCCCAGGGTTCCTTAGGAATAGGCAAGGGCATGAGGAGACCAGCAGGAGCTTGTGTGGAGGATTTGGACTGAGCACAGACATGACAAGCTTTAACGTAGTCTTTGACGTCTGAGCGGAGATTAGGCCACCAGTAGTGACGACTGATGAGTAGGAAGGATCGGAGGAATCCAGAATGCCCTGCCACCTTGGAATCATGTCCCCAACGAAGGATCTTAGCTCTTAGCTCAGTGGGGACAAAGGTCTTACCAGGCGGAATTTTAGACTTCAGGGTGGTAGAGTGGGCAACAATGCATGAGGTGGGAATGATCGGCTCAGGTTCAGGGGCGGACTCCTCGTCCAAAGTGTCAAATGACCTAGAGAGCGCATCAGCCCGACCGTTGCAGGAACCAGGTTTGTAGGTAATCGTGAAATTAAAACGGGCAAAGAAGAGACTCCACCTGGCCTGTCTAGGATTCAGACGTTTAGCATTCTGTAGATACTGTAAATTCTTGTGATCGGTAAAGATCGTTATGGAGTGAGGGGAACCCTCCAAGAGATGACGCCACTCCTCTAACGCCAATTTAATAGCGAGAAGTTCCCGATCACCGATGGCATAATTCCTCTCTGCCTGAGAAAATTTTTTGGAGAAGAACGCACATGGTTGGCGTCTCTTCTCAAAGATTTGAAGAAGCACAGCTCCCACCCCCATTGAGGAAGCGTCCACTTCAATAAAAAATGCATTCCCAGGATTTGGTCTCCTCAAGAGGGGGCCAGAAACAAAGGCCTGTTTCAGGTTGTGAAATGCAGAGACAGCTTCGGGAGGCCAGTCTCTGGCATTCACACCCTTCTTGGTCAAAGCGATAATAGGCGCGGCAATGGAAGAGTAATTCCTTATGAACTGCCTATAATAATTAGTGAAGCCAAGAAAGCGCTGTGTGGCCTTGAGGCTAGCAGGAAGAGGCCAGTTGGTGATAGCCAAGACCTTCCCAGGGTCCATACGAAGCCCCGAACATGAGACAAAGCACCCCAAAAACAGGACCTCAGAACATTCAAAGGAACATTTCTCCAGCTTGGCATAGAGATTGTTCTCTCTAAGACGTTGAAGTACAGTGCGGACATGGTTTCTGTGGACGAGCAGATTTTCAGAAAAGATCAGAATGTCATCCAGATAGATGACAACAAACTGGTACAGCAGATCTCTGAAGATTTCATTGACAAAGTTTTGAAACACGGCTGGAGCATTACACAGACCAAAAGGCATCACCAGATATTCGTAATGCCCGTCTCTAGTGTTAAATGCAGTCTTCCATTCGTCACCCTCCCGTATTCGAATGAGATTGTACGCGCCTCTGAGATCCAACTAGGTTGAAGGGTGCCTCCATTTTCACCAATCGAATAGCTCAGATATTAAGGGTAAGGGGTATCGATTTTTAATAGTAACCGCATTTAAACCCCGATAATCGATGCAGGGTCTTAAGGTACCATCCTTTTTGGCAACAAAAAAGAACCCTGCCCCTGCAGGCGATGAGGATTTCCGGATGAACCCTCTCTCCAGATTCTCTGCTACATACTCCGACATGGCCTGGGTCTCTGGGATGGACAGAGGGTAGGTACGACCCCTGGGTAGAGTTGCTCCGGGGACAAGATCAATAGCACAGTCAAAAGACCTGTGGGGAGGAAGCACCTCAGCTGATTTTTTACAGAACACATCCCGGTAATCGCTGTATGCGGCGGGAAGATCAGAAGAAACAGAAGTGGCAGCAACCGGAAGACTCTCCTTGGGGGTCACCTTGAGAAGACACGACGAGAAACATGAGGAACCCCAGGCCAGGATCTGCCCAGAGACCCAGTCCACATGTGGAGAGTGGAGCTGTAGCCAAGGGAGGCCCAATACAACTGGGGTAGAGGCCTTGGGTAGAATAAGAAAGGATATCCACTCCTGGTGGAGAATCCCTACCGACATCCTAATGGGTAGCGTCTGGAAGCGAATAGGGCCCCCTGGGAGAACAGTGCCATCAATTGCCGAGACTACCAATGGGGTAGTGAGAGGTGAAAGGGTAAGCTTCATAGAAGAAGCAGTTCTCCAATCCATGAAATTGCCGGCAGCCCCGGAATCCAGGTATGCAAGGGTTGACTGAGGAGAAGTGCCTACATGAAGGGACACCGGCAAGAGCAGGCGAGAAGGTGATGTTTCTGGGTCCAATACTCCACCTTCCAAATGTATTAGACCCGAGCGTTTCCCGGACGAAGCGAGCAGGAGTCACGAAAATGACCCTTGCCCCCACAATAGAGGCACAAGCCCAGAGTTCTGCGCCTAGCACGTTCTTCGGGGGTTAGTCTGGTCCGGCCCAGCTGCATAGGTTCTTCAGCAGGTAGAGGATGCTCCACGGAATGAAGGGAGGGGAGCTCAGACTGGCTAGGACCCAGAGAGTGCTGGCGTCTTTTTTCTAAGGACCTCTCTTGAAAACGAATGTCGATCTGGTTGCATAATGAAATTACATCGTCCAGACCGACGGGAATGGCTCTTCCCGCTAATTCGTCTTTCACTCGGTCAGAGAGGCCATGTAAAAAGGTAGCGACCAGGGCCTCATTATTCCAGCTCAATTCAGCTGTGTGGATACGGAACTGAAGAGCATATTGCCCCACTGAACTAGATTCTTGGCGAAGACGTAAGACAGCACTAGCCGCTGAAGAAGCCCGAGCCGGCTCTTCGAAGATATTACGAAAGAGCTTCAAGAATTCGGACAGACTGGAAACCACCGGATCGTTCCTCTCCCACAGGGGGGCAGCCCAGGCCAAAGCTTCACCGGAGAGGAGGGAAATGATATAGGCTACCTTAGCCCGGTCAGATAGGAAGCTTTGAGGCTGAAGCTCAAAATGAATAGTGCATTGGCTGAGAAACCCCCTGCAGGCCTTGGAGTCCCCAGAGAAACGGAACGGAGCTGGCAATCTTAGTGAGTGTGAGGCTGCGACTGGTGCGATAGGTACAGCCGCTGGTTGTACTTGGGGTTGCGGATTCGGGGTTCCCAAGGAGACCTGAAGCTGCTCGAATCGAGAAGCCAGATCCTGGAGGAATCGCATCACCTGGGTCTGATTTGATTCCTGGGTCTCAAGTCTGCGAACTATGCCCTGCAATGGATCATCCGCGGGAAGCGGGATGTCAGCCGGGTTCATGGCTGATCAAACTGTCAGGGTCACCTGTGGCCAGGTGACAGATGCACACCGTAGGGGGACAGGAGTGCACCGCGAGGTAGTGAACCCTATGGCTGGCTTCTGTGGATAGGAAACTGGGTGGTTGTGGAAAGCGGGACCAGAGGAGCACAACCGGGATCCCAACGGAAGCGAGAGCCAAGATTCCCCAGGGCGCGGAGTCTAAGACCCAGCTGGTCTTCTCCAGGGCCTCTAGTGGTGAGGATGTTACGCTGCAGGCTGGGACCAGGTCGCGGCCCCTGGAGTTTCCTAGCTCACGCCCCGTAGGATAAGGGGAAGCAGCAGCACACGATAGAGAGAACCGAATAACAAGCCGAAGGTCAGGGGCCACAAGCAGACAAGGATAACGAAGAACGAGCCGAAGGTCAAGGGTCACGAGCAGACAGGGATGGTCGGGGACAAGCCAATAACGTAACAGAGAGACAGACGTAGCACACGGCAGGCAGGAACCCAAACACACAATGCCTAACAAACACGTTGATCAGCAAAGCAGGCTTGCAGTGCACAGGTTAATATAGTGTTCAGTGATAGGGCCTGGGGTGGAGTCAGGCTGGGAGGAGATTATAAAGGAAGCCAGGTGAAGGAGGTCTGGTCTCTAGATGAACACATGAGGAGGAAGGTAAGATGGCAGACAGACATTAATGCATATCCATGACAATCCCCTTCAGGCAGGTCGATCCCTGTATTTGACTGTTGCTCTGATAAAAGGCACTCTGAAGGAGGAGACGGAGATCGGGCGTGCTTTCCCTGACAGGGAGGCAGCGATAAATTTTGACAATCTCTCTCTAATCCTCCCAGAGCTGAGGAAAAAACCTCCTCTGTTACATACACAGGAGCAGGTGACTGAGGACAGCCACAGTACCAAGTACCCCTGCGGGGTCTCTACGGTCACTTACCTCTGAACTTCAGGGGAGACTGGTGCAGCAGGAGTATGCCCAAGATCCTCAGAGCCCGATGAGACCCCCTTCGCTTCCTGGAAGATTCAGTTCCGGAGCTACTGGACGGCATATTCCTAAGCCTAAAGCTGAGGTATTCCAGCCGTAATACACCACTTTTACTGAGAATAGTCTAGCACAATTGCTGCTATATAACAGTTGGTGTCTACTAATGTGCCTTTCTAGGGGATGCCTGTATCAACCGCTTGCTGTATGCCTTTAAATGTTGCCAGCTCTGTCTCTGTACTTCATAGCCAGCTTACTGCAATAATGTGGCTTTTTAAAAACCTGCTGGGACGCCCGCACATGCGCAGAAGCGCTGCAGCGCGCACAGAGCGTCATCCCCCAGGCCCCGCCCCTTTTTCCGGCCACCTCTATATATAGAGGCGCGTGCACGCGCACGCGCGCGCGCGCGGCCACGTGCGCCTCGGCGCTAATTTTCAAACATGGAAACCAGGGACAGGAGCCAGGGCCCCCTTTGCCGCAGGCCGGGGGATAGACGAACACTGCAACATGGCAGAGGAAACAGTTTCCTGTAGGAGAACTCACCAGCTGCCTGGACTTTGTTCTCTGAGAAGAAACTAGTCCATATGACAAGAAAAACATTCCACAGCGGCCTCTAGTGGACAAACACAGGTACCGCAGTTTAATATACTAAACATATATAAAAAAACATTCCCTTTTTTTTTTTTTTTCTTGACCACCATTAAAAATTATTACATTTTTTTAGTAGTTACAGGCATGCACAGATATTAGCGGGAATACCGTTAGGTAACAGACAGAAAGACAAATTAGGCTTGGGGGTCCCCCAATAGAACCAAGTTCCTGGGGGCCCCCACTTACCTGTTCCCCGCCGCAGGACTTTGTTTGGTCCACAAAAGCCCAAACTTCACCTATCACGGCAGGCATTGTAATCAAACCTTCAGGGACCGGGTTCCCAAGGATTCCACTCCCCTGGACCTGTATAGCACCCTGCACAGAAAACATCTTGGTCGTGGGTATGACCAGAGCTCTGGATCCCAGGGTCCAGCTCTCCTAAGAGAAGCATTACAGGCAGAACCTTGCTCTTCCCTGCAAGGCCCGGGTACCGACCGTTTAGCTATGAAGCTTTTTTGGTCGGATCCGGAATAGCTTACTGAGGCCCAAAAGAACCTGTACGCAAGCTCAGTGAAAAACACATGTTTCTTCTTGGCCAACACCTTAGACACTGGCAAAAAACTGAGGTGCTCCCGGATGGGAGGGGCTTATATAGGGGAGGGTACTTCCGGTTTTGGAAGTTGCCAGTGCCAGCACCTGACGGTAACTATATAACCCATTAGTAATGACTATGTCGCTCTGTGTCCCGTGATGTACGAAAAAGAAAAGCTCATAGTGGCTCGTATTGCACAAAAGTTTATGGGCATAAATTGGTAGCCATTATATTGTGAATTGGTTTGTGAAATACCATGGGGAAAATGTGGACCAAAAAGTAAAAAAAATGGGAATGTCCAAAACAATTACTCTGAAAACGTTAAGTTAAAGTTTAATCACTAAAAAACATTCTCTCTAGCTTTAATGAGCTGACTCATCCTGTAATAAAGGATGTCCCACGTCAAGCAGGCAGCTGGATCCTGATGACATTTTCCCTGCAGGGATGCCCTGTCCTCTTCCTGTTGCTGAACTTCTTGGGTAATAGCTTGGATAAGGACCCGCCCATTCTCCCCCCCTTTAATGAGAAATGCTCTTACATTGCTTTCACTGCCTGAGACACAATTTGTGAATGCGGGAGAGTCTGATGAGTCAAAGGATTCTCACCCCTTTTCAGATTGTGTTACAGGTAGTGAAAATAATGAAAGAAGAAGGGGGGGGGGAGTGGGTCCTGGTCGGAAACATTTTCATTGCAGCTTCACAGAAAAGCTGAAACTATTAACCCCCATGTGCACCAAAAGTTCTCAGACTGTGAATGTGTTTTTGGGGTTCAGTACTCTTCATCAAGGCTAAAAAGCAGATCATGCAGGTGCCTGGATTGAAAAAAGGAAGTGCTTAGCCCCCAAAAGTTGTTGGATGTTGCAAAATAAAAACTCTCAAAGGACTGCACAAGCTAGTGTGGCGCTCCCATCCTTTCAACATTTTTGTAAATTCTTCTAAGGGTCCAGCAGGACACCACGGTTGCTGGTAAGTGGCCTCTAGGATTGCACATCACCCATCTTGTAATAACCTATCACCATAGGGTTCAGCTTTTCTACAGCACAAAAAGATTGGAACTCCAGGAACAGGAAGAGAATGGGACATCCATGCAGTGAAGATTTCTACAGGATCCAGCTGTGTCTTCACAACATGGGATATAGCTTCATTACAGGTTACAAGTTCGCTCTCGAAGGCCTCGTTCTTACCATGTACAGAAATGTATGTTCTGCCATTGCACACCACTACACTGGTATATCACATGCAGATTTTTTTCTGTGCAGAAATCTGCAACGTGTATAAAACTCACTGAAACATGCATGAAAACTGATGTAAACTCGTGTCTCTGCAAGTGAAATCTGCATGTCAGTTTCCATCAGTTTTTCTGCCTGTATAGTGTGAATAAGGCCTAAAGCTATAAAGAATAATTTTTATGGCTAAAGTTTAGCTTTAAACATTTAAAATGTCACCTTTCGGCTCGATTCACGCCCCTGCCGCATACGGCTTGCAGCAGGGGTCCGGTGCGTCCCTGTTCTCAGGTTCAGGGACAAATCAGGGCCAAATTTTTTCCTGAATTCAGAACTGAAATGGAGCCAAAGATGTACAGCGATCCAAAGATATGTGAACCGACTTCATAGAGAGCCAGTCACAATCTCCGGTCATGCGAATTGGATTCAGAGAAATCCCTGCATCCAATTCGTATAGGGGTGAACCCAGCCTAAATGACAAGGAGGGAGATTTGTGTACTTCTCATGCTCCGATCTGTTAACAGCAGCCACAGCAACATTTCTTGTACTTTTTCTCAATTAAATCTGGCCATTGACATGATATCCTTTACTCAGTCTGCTTTTGGCTAGATGTGGAGACCTAACAGACATCCCTGGTCCACAAATATTTGGTACAAAGATAGACGGACCAGTTTCAAAAACCTTGCTTGCTTCTCCTTTACCTCGGATACATCAGAAGTATCTGGCCCTACTTCTTCCAGACTGCTTTATCTACATAAATATGTCTGAGCAGACATGTCTATATAGCAACTAATTGGTGGACCTTTCGCTAGGCAGATAAATCCACAATTGAACTGCTTATATGTGAACTAATAATCTGGCAAAGGATATGTACGACTCTGTTAGACACCCTGCCTTGCATCATGGCCAGGTCAGTATATTTAGTTTTGTCCACTGCAGTAAGAAATATAGCTTGGTCACAAACATGCGGAGTACTTATTGAAGATGATGAGGTACACTGATGTTGTCATCACCATGCTCTCCCCACTTGAAAGTGCGTTTTCATTCATAGACTGACACACTGTGAAATGCGATTAAGCCCTGATTGGCTCACAGCATTACCTTCTGTGTCCCAGTACAAGTGCTGCAGTGCACAGGATTATGTGAGACTGTGGTGATTACACACTTGAAAAAGTATTGGTAACTACAAGCTTATTAGTACACTTCTCTTTTCCTCTTCCATATGGTATACCGTGTGATTGGGTTTTGGAGTTCCCCAAAGGATAACTGCTGGGCAGAGTTGCATCATTGGAGTCCACCAAGTAGGATGAACAGCTGAGGCGGTTCATACCCAACGTGAGGGGTGATTTCCTCACTGATGCACATATAGACCTTGGAAGGTTTTAATATCTGGTAAGAAGATATAGTTGCCTTATCTATCCTGTGGGGAGCACTGGGTGTTTGAACCGATTGAAATTGGAAGGACACTTTCTTTGTTTTCACCTTGTAGATTATAATTGGTCTTTGGACTTTTGTATCTTATATACGTTTACACATCTATCCTAAAGATGGACTTTTGTTTGCCTAATCTCAAATAAGGCGTTATATCACATATAAATTATAGCGTAACACGTCGATATATATTATTAGTACACTTGACTACCAATTTTTCAATTTTAACAGCAAAAGATCAACTAGGCATGAAAAGTTGTTGCTGTACTAGACTTTGAAACCACAATGTTAACGCTGTTTATCGTTGTAATCAGCTGACCACTATTTTCACAATTATTCCGCATTAAACATTGCTCAACAAAGAATTTCATTATGAGCAGTGAAGCTGTCCTGCAGTTTTATCACAAAACCTTTTTCAGTAACTTCTCATTTTGGTTCAATAGCTTGATATTTGTTCGGCTTTAGTCATGGGGATTGAAGGACAACTGCACCCTTGCACAGCTGTCCCATATTAAATTCCCCACACCCTTCTGAGTGCTACCTACCAGGTGAAATATCTTCAGCCCCAATCCTGCAATCTTCACTGTGCTGTCCTTCATGGAGCCTCACAGCCCTTTCCCCAAAACTGGTTGGATGCACAGGATAAAGTGGACCCAGAGATTGGGCTTTCTGAGGAAGGCCGTGTGGCTCTGACCAAGGGTGCACAGTAAAGTTTTCTGGATTGTGGCTATAAAGGGGTAAGTATTTCATCTAGTAGGCAGCACCTGGGGGGGGGGGCAAGGGGGACTACAGTTGTCCTTTAATGCCCTAACTACAGTCAAAAAACTAAGCACTAGACCTCTTGGTATCACTTATATACTGTATATAATAGAGGAATGGCACACTATGGTCCCAGCTGCTGCAAAGGCCACTTGGAGTAGTGAGCAGAACAAAGCAAACAAACCAAAATGACAGCCCTCAGGACCTGTATATTTAGTGATGTAAACAATTCCCAGTGGAAATGGTGGACGATTAATAGCTTCGCATGAATGTAATCCAAAGGGCTAGGGGGCCCTGGAGGGAGTCCTGATCGAACCGAAGCTTGGGTGACGAGACACGGTGGAAAAAACTTGTCAGTGCAGGGCCGATCGTCACAGCACTTGGACATCGAGATCGGTTCAGCTGCGGGGTGACTGCGTAAGTGACGTCAGCTGCGGGGTGACTAGAGCCACAGGAACCGGAGACTCCCTCCAGGGCCCCCAGGCCCCTTAGATTACATTCATGCGGAGCTGTTGATCGTCCACTATTGCCACTGGGAATAGTTTACATCACTACATATACAGTGCCTTGAAATTTTCTACATGTTGTCATGTTACAATCAAAAAACATAAACTTATTTTATTGGGATTTTGTGTGATAGACCAACACGAAGTGGAAGGAAAATGATAAATGGTTTTCAATTTTTTGTACAAATAAATATGTGAAAAGTGTGGCGTGCATTTGTATTCAGCCCTCCTAAGTCAATACTTTGTGGAACCCCCTTTTACTGCAATTACAGCTGCAAGTCTTTTTTGGGGATGTCTCTACCAGCTTTGCACATCTAGAGAGTGACATTTTTGCCCATTCCTTTTTGCAAAATAGCTCAAGCTTTGTCAGATTGGATGGCGAGCATCTGTAAATAGCAATTTTCAAGTCTTGCCACAGATTCTCATTTGGATTTAGGTCTGGACTTTGAAAGGGCCATTCTAATACATGAATATGCTTTGATCTAAACCATTCCATTGTAGCTCTGGCTGTTTGTTTAGGGTCATTGTCCTGCTGGAAGGTGAACCTCTGCCCCAGTCTCAAATCTTTTGCAGACTCTAACAGATTTTCTTCTAAGATTGGTCTGCATTTGGCTCCATCCATTTTCCCATCAACTCTGACCAGCTTCCCTGTCCCTGATGAAGAAAAGCATTCCCACAACATGATGCTGCCACCACCATGTTTCACGGTGGGGATGGTGTGTTCAGGGTGATATGCAGTGTTAGTTTTCTGCCACACATAGCATTTTGCTTTTAGGCTAAAAAGTTCAGTTTTGGTCTCATCTGACCAGAGCACCTTCGTCCACATGTTTGCTGTGTCCCCTACATGGCTTCTCGCAAACTGCAAAGGGGACTTATGGCTTTTTTCAACAACGGCTTTCTTCTTGCCACTCTCCCATAAAGGCCAGATTTGTGGAATGCATGACTAATAGTTTTCCTGTGGACAGATTCTCCCACCTGAGCTGTGGATCTCTGCAGCTCCTCCAGAGTTACCATGGGCCTTTTGGCTGCTTCTCTGATTAATGCTCTCCTTGCCCAGCCTGTCAGTTTAGGTGGACGGCTATGTCTTGGTGGGTTTGCAGTTGTGCCATACTCTTTCCATTGTCAGATGATGGATTGAACAGTGCTCCGTGAGTTGTTCAAAGCTTGGGATAATTTTTTATAACCTAACCCTGCGTTTAACTTCTCTACAACTCTATCCCGGACCTCTCTGGTGTGTTCCTTGGCCTACATGATGCTTTTTGTTCACTAAGGTTCTCTAATAAACCTCCGAGGGCTTCACAGAACAGCTGTATTTATGCTGAGATTGAATTTCACACAGGTGGACTCCATTTACGAGTTAGGTGACTTCTGGAGGCAATTGGTTCCACTAGATTTTAGTTAGGGGTATCAAAGTAAAGAGGACTGAATACAAATGCACACCACACTTTTCACATATTTGTAAAATATTTTGAAAACCATTTATCATTTTCCTTCGACTTCACAATTATGTGCCACTTTGTGTTGGTCTATCACATAAAATCCCAATAAAATACATTTATGTTTTTGGCTGTAACATGACAAAATGTGGAAAATGTCAAGGGGTATGAATACTTTTTCAAGGCACTGTAGATGAATCCCTGCTGTGGTGGCAGATCAGCTATAGAAGCTTTGCTATGGGAGCACTCGTGTGGGCTCGCTACTGAGCCTCACTGTCTGCATCTATAGACACAGACAGTGAGATTGGACCCCACCACCTGCTCCCTCCTCACTGGCTGTGATTGACAGCAGCTGGAGCCAATGTCTCCCGTTGCTATGTCTGAGCAAATGAGTAGGGAGAGAGCCATGGCTCTCATGCACATTGCTGGATTGAGATCAGGTTCGAGTAAGTGTAAGGGGGGAGCAGGGGGTGGAACTGCACACAGAATGTGTTTCACCTTAGTGGTCAGTATAATGCCCGGTACACACGATCCGATTATCGGAAGAATGATCGTCTGGTTTTTCTTTTTCGTACATCACGGGACACAGAGCGACTTAGTCATTACTAATGGGTTATATAGATTACCTTCAGGTGCTGGCACTGGCCACTTCCAAACCGGAAGTACCCTCCCCTATATAAGCCCCTCCCATCCGGGAGCACCTCAGTTTTTTGCCAGTGTCTAAGGTGTTGGCCAAAGAGTAACATGTGTTTTCACTGGGCTTGCGTACAGGTTCTTTTGGGCCTTAGTAAGCTGTTCCGGATCCCACCAAAAAAGCTTCATAGCTAAACGGTCGGTACCCGGGCCTTGCAGCAGAAGAGCAAGGTTTTGCCTGTAATGCCTCTCTTAGGAGGGCTGGACCCTGGGATCCAGAGCTCTGGTCATACCCACGACCAAGATGTTGTCTGTGCAGGGTGCTATACAGGTCCAGGGGAGTGGAATCCTTGGGAACCCGATCCCTGAAGGTTTAATTACAATGCCTGCCGTGATAGGTGAAGTTTGGGCTTCTGTGGACCAAACAAAGTCCTGCGGCGGGGATCAGGTAAGTGGGGGCCCCCAGGAACTTGGTTCTATTGGGGGACCCCCAAGCCTAATTTGTCTTTCTGTCTGTTACCTAACGGTATTCCCGCTAATATCTGTGTATGCCTGTAACTACTGAAAATGTAAAATTTTAATAGTAGTCAAGAAAAAAAAAAGGACCGCAGTACCTGTGTTAAACCACTAAAGGCCGCTGTGGTCCATTTTTCTTGTCATGTGGATCTTTGGTTTTTTCTCAAGTCAAAAGATCCAGGCAGTTGGTAAGTTTCTCTGTGGGAATCCACTTCCTCTGCCCTGTTGCTGCGCTCATCCACCGCACAGGCCCTCCGGCAAAAAGGGCCCTGGCTCCTAGTCCCTGTTTGATTTTCGAAAAGGGCGCCAATGGCGCACGGGCGCGCGCGCGGGCGCGTGCACGCGCCTCCTATGAAAAAAAAGGGGCGGGGCGGGTGGATGACGCTCGATGCGCGCCACGGCGCTTCTGCACATGTGCAGGCGTCCCAGCTTGTATAAAGACACAGTACAAGTGTCAGCTGGATGCAAACAGAGCTAGCAACAAACAGTGGCACACAGAGGCGGTTGATGCAGGCATCCCCATAGAAAGGCACTTTAGTGGACACCAGCTGGTATATAGCAGCAACTGTGTTAGACTATTACCAGCAAAATTGGTGTATAACGACGGGAATACCTCAGCTTTGTGCTTATAGGATATGTCGTCCAGACGCTCTGGAAATAGATCTTCCAAGAAGCGAAAGGGGTCTCCGTCGGGCTCTGAGGATTTTGGGCATGCTGTACTGCGCCAATCTCCCCTGAAATTTCAGAGGTCAGTAGCCGTAGGAACCCCGCAGGAGTACCTGGTACTGCGGCTGTCCCCAGTCCACCTGCTCCTGTATATATAACAGAGGAGGTTTTATCCTCAACTCTGGGAGGATTGGAAGAGAGATTAACAGCATTGATCGCTGCTTCCCTGTCACAGGAAAAGCGCGTCCGATCTCCGTCTCCTCCTGCAGAGTGCCTGTTAGTGGAGGAACAGTCCCAGAGATCGACCTACCTGAAGGGGATCAGGTGAGGTTGATAAAGTTATAGAGGAATCAACAGTGGAAGAACCTTTCTCAGCATCTCAGGCTGAAAGATTATGGGTTCAGTCTCTGACTAACATGGTCCGAGCAGCATTTTAAATGCCTCTGGCGGAACCATCAACCACTACTGTCTCCTCGCTGGGGTCGCTGAAAGCTCCCCAGACTGTCTGTTCCTTCCCAATCCACCCTTTATTGGAAGGGTTTATTTACCAGGATTGGGAGCATCCTGTAAAATATTTACTCCCCCCAAGAGATTTCCAGTGATCTATCCCATGGAGGATAAGTTCATAAAAAAAAAAAAATGGAGGGTCCCTACAGTGGACACAGCCATCTCTTGTGTAAATAAATCACTGACATGTCCAGTAGATAATGTTCCAATGTTCAAGGACCCAATAGATAAAAAATTGGAGTCTTTACTAAAATCTGCTTTCTCTACAGCAAGCATGGTGACACAACCTGCAGTAGCAGCGATTGGAGTCTGCCAAGCAATGAAAGATCAGTTGAAACAAGTCTTAAGGGACTTACCAGATCAGCAGGCTCTTGCCCTAGCTGACCTACCTAGAGCCTTGTGTTGCGGTGGACGCCATAAAGGATACAATCCAACAGGCATCCCGCTTTACGCTGTCTGTAGACATATGCGTAGGCTTCTATGGCTCAAAAACTGGTCTGCTGAACCTCCCTGTAAGAAATTGCTGATTAGCTTCCCATTTCATGGAGAACGCTTATCTGGAGAAGATCTGGACAAATATATCCAGAAAACTTCTGCCGGTAAAAGTACACTCTTGCCGGTTAAGAACAAGGGTAGAAGTCCTTCTTTTAAGAGGCCTACTTCTCCAGTCCCTGGCACATCGGCTGTGAAACAGTTCCGACGGCCTCCGCGGTCAAATCCAGGGGGCAGAAATCAGGGACAATCACAGGGTAACAAGAAACCCTGGGTCAAGAGAGGTACAAAACCTCCCCCTAAGTCATGAAGGGTTGCCCCCACTCAGTCGGGTGAGGGGAAGACTTCAGTTGTTCACAGAGACCTGGCGGGACACCATCAGAGATGGGTTATCTCCGCAGTAAGTCTGGGATACAGGCTGGAGTTAAAAGACATTCCTCCTGCCCATTTTATAAGGTCAAACGTGCCAAGCGATCCCCAGAAGAGTGGATCCCTCCTTCTGGCACTAGAGCAACTATTGCCCCAAGGGTAATCATGAAGGTTCCCTTGGAAGAAAACGGGTTCGGGTTTTACTCGAACCTTGTCACAGTCCCCAAACCAAATGGGGACATGAGGCCCATATTAAATATAAGAGGGCTAAACAAGTTCCTACATATCAGGACTTTTTCGGATGGAGTCGATCCGATCGGTGGCCACCGCCCTACAAGGGCAGGAATGGTTAGCCTCGATCGACATAAGGGATGCTTATTTGCATATTCCCATCTGTCCGGCCCACCAGAAATTTCTACGCCTTGCAGTAGAAGGGCGCCATTTTCAGTTCAGAGCCTTACCTTTCGGTCTGGCCACGGCACCACGAGTGTTCACAAAAATTCTGGCCCTACGATTGGCCAAACTAGGAACACAAGGTGTAACGATAATGGCATATCTAGACGACTTGTTGCTGATAGACCACTCAGTGAAAAAAACTAGAAGTGGTCGTTCACAAGATAATCAAGTATCTGGAATCTCACGGTTGCATTATCAACCGAGACAAGTCAGCCCTAAAACCAGTCAAAAGCCTGGAATACTTGGGGGCTAAGACTGGATTCAAATCAGAGAAAGATTTTCTTACCTCCAGAGAAGGTGTCGTCTTTGAAAGATTTGACCCACTTAGTGGGTGCAAAAAAAGAAAAAACATCCATACGCCTGTGTATAAGGCTGCTGGGAAAAAATGGTGGCTTCATTCGAAGCAGTACCCTACGGTCAATTCCATTCAAGGAACTTGCAGAGGGCCATACTGTCAGCCTGGAACAAAAAAGTTCAGGCTTTAGACTTACCAATGTCCCTGTCCCCTTCCGTTCGCAAGAGCCTCCATTGGTGGTTGGTGCCCCAGAATCTGGAAAAAGGGAAACCCTTCAGTCCGGTTTCTTGGAAGGTGGTCACTACAGATGCCAGCCTCATAGGCTGGGGGGCAGTACTGGAGCAATGGTCTCTCCAGGGCAAGTGGTCAGAAGCAGAGAAGGCCCTGCCCACCAATCTCTTAGAGATACGAGCAGCCCGGTATGCCCTAGTAGCATGGACATCCAAACTCCAAGGGTCACCTGTCAGAATTCAATCAGACAATGCCACAGCAGTGGCATATATCAATCACCAGGGTGGCACCAGGAGTCGTGCAGCCCAGAGGGAAGCGAATTGCATCCTGGAATGGGCAGAAAGGTATGTCACAGCCATATCCGCGGTTTTCATCCCAGGAGTGGAAAATTGGAGAGCGGACTTTTTAAGTCGCCAGCAATTATGCCCGGGGAATGGTCTCTTCACCCCAAGGTTTTCCAGGCAATATGCCAGCGGTGGGGAACACCGGATGTAGATCTGCTAGCATCCAGATTCAACGCAAAGGTGGACAGATTTGTGTCTCGCACAAAGGATCCCCTAGCTTGCGGTTCGGATGCCCTAGTGTTCCCTTGGGATCAGTTCAAGCTGATATATGCATTCCCACCGCGATTAATCCGCAGAATCAGGGTAGAAAAGAAACCAGTGATTCTGGTGGCTCCAGCGTGGCCCCGAAGGGCATGGTACGCGGAGATTGTAAAAATGTCAGTGGGAAGTCCTTGGACCCTCCCACATCGTCCGGACCTGCTTTCGCAAGGACCGATATACTACCCTTCCTTACCAGCCCTAGGTTTGACGGCCTGGCTATTGAAGCCCACATTCTAAAAAAGAGAGGGCTCTCTAATCCTGTGGTATCTACCATGATCAATGCCAGGAAGCCGGTATCCAGGCAGATCTATTATAGGATCTAGAAGGCGTACATCACGTGGTGTGAGGCCAGGAAATGGCATCCACGTAAGTACGTAATAGGTAGGATTCTGGACTTCCTACAGTGGGCTGTACATAGGAAGCTTGCCTTGAGTACTATCAAGGGTCAGACGGCCTTGTCAATATTTTTTTCAAAGGCCCTTGGCTTTGCATTCATTAGTCAAAGCTTTCATACAAGGAGTGATGCGTATTAGCCCTCCGGTTAGTATTCCCATATGTCCATGGGACTTAAACCTGGTTCTGTCGGTTCTACAGAAACAACCATTTGAACCATTGCGGCACATTTCCTTGGTTCTTTTCACCAGGAAATTGATTTTCTTAGTAGCCATTTGTTCGGCTAAAAGAGTATCGGAATTAGCCGCCTTGTCCTGTAAGGAGCCATATCTGGTTATCCATAAGGACAGAGTAGTATGACGTCCTCATCCAGCCTTCTTCCTAAGGTGGTATCGAGGTTCCATTTGAACCAAGATGTGGTTCTTCCTTCCTTTTTCCCCAAACCTAGTTCGGTAGAGGAAAAGTTATTGCATTCTTTGGATGTAGTAAGAGCAGTTAAAGCTTATCTTAAAGCCACTGCTCAGATTCGTAGAACGGATACTTTGTTTGTTCTGCCGGAAGGCCCCAGAAAGGGTCAGGCAGCATCAAAAATCTACTTTAGCCAAGTGGATTCGACAGGTCATAATACAAGCCTATGGCTTGAAAAGGAGACCGCCTCCGTTCAAAGTTAGGGCGCACTCCACAAGAGCAGTTGGAACTTCATGGGCAGTGCATCACCAAGCCTCCCTGGCTCAAGTCTGTAAGGCCACAACATGGTCCTTAGTACACACATTTACTAGATTCTACCAGGTAGACGTCAGAAGTCAGGAGGATGTCGCCTTTGGGCGCAGTGTGTTGCAGGCCGCAAAAGAGCCTCATGCCTGATGGCGCCCAGCTTATGTATTCCTCCCCTCATTTGGCATTGCTTTGGGACGTCCCATTAGTAATGACTAAGTCGCTCTGTGTCCCGTGATGTACGAAAAAGAAAAAGGGATTTTTATAACAGCTTACCTGTAAAATCCTTTTCTTGGAGTACATCACGGGACACAGAGCTCCCACCCCTCTTTTTGGGACACTTATTGCTTTGCTACAAAACTGAGGTGCTCCCGGATGGGAGGGGCTTATATAGGGGAGGGTACTTCCGGTTTGGAAGTGGCCAGTGCCAGCACCTGAAGGTAATCTATATAACCCATTAGTAATGACTAAGTCGCTCTGTGTCCCGTGATGTACTCCAAGAAAAGGATTTTACAGGTAAGCTGTTATAAAAATCCCTTTTTTTTGCATGCTAATCTCACGTCGAATCTGATGAGCTTACTAAAGTCACGAAAATTCTCGTACGGCAGAATAAAAAATCGGAAGTGATGTCATGTGTTGTATTGCATTTGTATTGCATTTTCGAACGACAGCTGTACTGATTAAACGAAAAGTGTACGATCTGGCATCATACGAAAAAAAAATTCTGTGCACGTCCGATAGAATAATATCGGAGGAACTGTCCTGATCGGCTCTCAAAAGCTCTGTACTAACGATCTGATTATCGTAGATCAATTCGAAAGCGGCATTTTTCGTACGATTTTCGGATCGTGTGTACGAGGCTTAAAGCCGTATAATACCCCTTGCCCAGCCCTCCTGCTTTCATGGACGGTGGCTTCCAGAGCTTCCTCTCCTCTTAGTACTTGATCACCCGCAATTCTATTCATTTGCTCAGGAATGGACAATAATCACGTTAACCTGTGCTGCCAAGCCAGGTAATTCATTAAAGATTTTTTTTTTTTAACAAAACATGGATTTATGATAAGCTTATATTTATCTATCAGAAAATGTTTTTTTAGATTACTGACGTTAACAACTACTTTAAAGTGTTACTAAACCCAGGGCCATGCATTCACAATATCTGATCTTCCACAGTACACAGAACATGGAAAAAGTGTCTGGTTAGAGCTTGTAGGAGGAGTTTTCATTCTGCACTGACTGACCTATAAGGCTGCAGGACCCCTGGCCCTCTGTCTGGACAGTGCTGGTTGGCCCTGTGCTGATCACATGCACTCTCCCAAGAAAAAGAAAACTCTCTAGCAATACACACCAAGCTGAGCATGTGCAGCTTGTCCCATAGCCTCTGTCTCATCAGGAGAAAGATTGGGGACAGTGAAAGAAGAGGAGGATCAGAGGAGACAGGATCAAACACTCTTTTTACACAGTGCAGAGGATAAACCCCTTAGGTTCCACAGTGAGTATATCAAGTATGCTTTACTGCAAATACAGACTGATTTTACTGTTGTAGGTTTAGTAACATTTTAAACCCTCAGCATTTTTAGGTTTAACACAATGATCACAATAAAATAAACATTCCCCAATAAAGTTTGTTAAATTCTTACCTATAAAGCCTCGTACACACGAACGGACTTCCATCTGACTTTTCTGTGGATTTTTGCCCGAAGGGGCGTTGACTGTGATTTTGGTATGCATACACACGGCAGAACATTTTCAGCCAACATACACCAAACCACATGGTTTTTCAGCTCTTTACCGCCACCCTTTGGGCAACTTCTGCTATTGTTGTCTGATGTTTAGCATTGGTTCGGAGCATGCGTATTTGTACTTTGGATTTTAGTCCGACGGATTTGTGTACACATGATCGGATAATCCGACGGAACACATTTGTTGTCGGAAAATTTGAGAGCATGACCATCCAACATTTGTTGTCGGAAATTACGACAACAATTTTACGATGAAGCATACAGACGGTCAGATTGTCGTATAAAACACGTCTGTCTGACCATTGTTGTTGGAAAATCCGATCGTGTGTATGGGCCTTTACTTATCACTTGCCGTTTACAACTTTCAGTGCTTCTGCTCGCTCAGTGCTGCTTTCCTGAATGTCTAGGTTTCACATGAAACAGTGGACAGTGCAGTTGCCTGCTAGTCTGTTAGTTTGGAGAAGGGAGGAGCAGGGGGATGCCTTGTGACCCTAAGCTATGGAGCGTTGTCTTTCTATTCTATTTGTTTTCCTTCCTATTTGTTTTCCTTCCTCTGGATCTACTGTGGGGTATAGGATTGTATATATGGAGATTTTCTATTTGTGAGTGTTTTTTCTCTCTCGGTTTTACTGTATTTCTATGTTGGTGGAACTAGATGGACTTGTATCTTTTTTTCCAACCAGATTAACTATGTAACTATTGCTGCATGCATGAGACTAGTCCCTGCATGAAAGGGTGGCTCCATAGGTTTCTGCAAGAGAAAAGAGCCATCCTGAAAAAGAAAGCCTGGGGCAGCAGTAATGGCAGCAGCTTAAACTGGAACATTGGAAAGGTAAAGATGCTGTATACTTAGTGATTAAATCAGCTGCTGAAAGTGCTTACAAATTAGGATTCTGCCCTGGTTCACATGGATGCTACTTTGAAATTGTGCTACTTGAAGTAGCATGATTTCAAAGTAACAGGTCAGCATAATTTCAGGTGCTAGTTGGCTGACATCTGTGCCACTTCATGCACAGATGTCTATGCAGGTTGCACCTGAAATTGCAAAAAATAATGCAGGAACCTTTTTTTCAAATCGGTGTGGTGCCGCAAAGTCAGAGTCGCACCAATTTGAAGGGCTCCATTGCTGATGATAGGGTGGGCTTGTCATGCGATTTGGAACTTTCAAATCACATGACAAGCCGCGCCGGTGTGAACGGGGGCTTAAAGTGACACTAAAGGTTCACCTTTTTTTTTTTTTTTTAAATAACAAACATCTCATACTTACCTCCACTGTGCACTTCATTTTGCACAGAGTGGCCCTGAGCATCCTCTTCTGGGGTCCCACGACAGCTCTTGCGGCTCCTCCCCGCAATAGATAACCCCCTCTGGGAAGCTCTCTCCCTAGGGGGTTACCTTGCGGGTGTGCTTCTGTGTCATACATTCGGCGTCCATAGCCGCCGAGTGTATGACTCGGCCCGGCCCCCGTGTCATTGGATTTAATTGACACCAGCAGGGGCCAATGGCTGCGCTGCTTTCAATCTATCCAATGAAGAATTTCTGAACAGCTGCACTCCAAACAACTTGTTGCTTTTATTGTAGATAAAAAACCACAGGATACATGCCACAGCAAACAGGGTACAAACTGACGCGTTTCGCACTAAAGCTTAGTGCTTAATCATACCATAAATTCTTCCTTTACGTTGCATTATCCTATGCATTGCCAGCACCCGTGGCTTCAGATCTGGCGGAGAGGTCTTTGTAATCAATATCCTTGAGCGGTGACTCCCTTTCCCTATCCAATGAAGAGCTGAGTAGCCGTGGGGAGAGCGCCGCGGGATCGCGCCCACTGAAATTCGGGGCTCAGGTAAGTAAAACGAGGGGCTGGGGGGCCGGACAGTGCATGGTGTTTTTTCACCTTAATGCATATGATGCATTAAGGTGAAAAAACACGAAGGTTTACAACCCCTTAAATATCACTTGAGGTGTTTAAGTAGAGGAGGGTTCGTGGTTAAGGACACTTTTTAGCTTTGCGACCGGTGGGATAACTCTGGTTTATTTTATTGTTTTCAGCTACAAAAGCCCAAAGCACTGCCTAGCACCAAAGTATTTTGTATGTAAAACTGTCTTAGCAATGTTTTCAAGAGTAAAATGTGAAAAGGCATCTAATCACTCTTCATTGGAAACTAGTTTAGTTTTCTGTTTGTTTTTATTAAATTGATAATATCCAGAATACAGTTATTTTTGTTACCATTCGTAAGAATTGGAAGATATTAACTGGCAATGTAGCCTGTGTTAAATGCAGTTTAAGTTCGTTGACAATCTTGTTTTATTGACCAGGTCACATTTTTCTTTGTCCCAGGGGTTGTTTCTGTTTGTATTGAATCTCTTTTTGACACCCAGCCATGGCCCTGTGCCGCTTGTGTATGTACTCTCACATTAAATAGCTGAGAGTAAGAGCTGAAGGGTAGGATTGTGAAATGAGAGATCTCATTCTCTGCTTTTCCCATTCCAAACTACTTTCCTGAGGCTCAGATTTATCCTAAAGTGGGCAGGGTTCTTTTGTTTCACTTCCCTTCTCTGCCCGAGTGAGGGCTGTTATGTCTTGGGAGTAACTTCTGATACATTAGTCTTGGAAGTGCAAAGTGAAGGAAGGTTTCAACAAAGTGCACTTTTTGTTTTATTCCCCACTGTGCTAATCAATTTCTTCCCCACCATGCAGATGCATACCTACCCTATCACTGTGTCCGTCGCCCTTTTGGTTTGTTTATATCTCTACGCTGAACTTCTGGCTGCATCTGTGTCATGTACTCCAAAGTGGTGAATAGTTGTCACTTGTCAGCATCAAAGTGAAGTTGGTTGCATTCATCTTTTATTGCACTTTTATCGGGTACATACAAAAAGATGCAAATAACAGATTAGAGCTTACTCATGGCGCCTGCCCGGTGGCTTCCTGTAGGCTTCTACTAGGCTGTCTCCTGAAGCGGGAGATGTTTAGATATGTGCAGACACCTTCTAGTAGCAGCAGAGGTGACTTAATAATTAACCACTTGAGGACCGCCGCACGCTGATGTACGTCGGCAGAATGGCACGGCTGGACACATGAGCGTACAGGTACGTCCCCTTTAAGAGCCCAGCCCTGGGTCGCGAGCGCGCCGCCAGCCGCGTGCTCGTGACCCGGTACTCTTCTCCATGACCGTCCCCGTGGGAACAGCGGACCCGATCGCCGCTGGTGTCCCGCGATCGGGTCACAGAGAGGTAAGTGTAAACAAACCTCTCCCCGTGCTTCCTAGTGAGCCTGTCACTGGTCGTCTGTACCCTGTCATAGGGAACGACGATCAGTGACGTCACACACTAAGCCACACAGCCCCCACAGTAAGAAACACAAATCATGGCACACTTAACCCCTACAGTGCCCCCTCCTGGTTAACCCCTTCACTGCCAGTGTCATTTTTACAGCAACCAGTGCATTTTTATAGCACTGATCGCTGTAAAAATGACAATGGTCCCAAAATAGTGTCAAAAGTGTCTGATGTGTCTGCCATAATGTCGCAGTCACGAAAAAAATCACTGATCGCCGCCATTACTAGTAAAAAAAAAAATTATAAAAATGCCATAAAACTATCCCCTATTTTGTAGACGCTATAACTTTTGCGCAAACCAATCAATGAACGCTTATTGCAATTTTTTTTTACCAAAAATATGTAGAAGAATACGTATCGGCCTAAACTGAGGGAAAAAAACGTTTTTTTATATATTTTTTGGGGATATATTTACTATAGCAAAAAGTAAAAAATATTGCATTTTTAAAAAAATTGTTGCTCTATTTTTGTTTATAGCACAAAAACCGCAGAGGTGATCAAATACCACCAAAAGAAAGCTCTATTTGTGGGGGAAAAAATATGCAGATTTTGTTTGGGAGCCACGTCGCACGACGGCGCAATTGTCAGTTAAAGCGACGCAGTGCCAAATCGCAAAAAGTGACCAGGTCTTTAAGCTGCATAATGGTCCGGGTCTTAAGTGGTTAAAGTGGAACTTCACCCAAAAAGAGCACTTTTCCACCTCCCCTCCCATCCATCACCTGTGGACACTTTTTTTTTGGGGGTAGGGGGGAGTGAGTAGCTGGTTTTGATTGGTAACTGCTCCCACTTTCACTCAGATCACCCCCCTCTCCCCCTTTGCCTGCAACTTTTTGGGACACACGTCACAGATTCGAGAAGGCTGTGGGACCATCCACAAGGCGCAGTGTAAGTCCGCAAGGAGTCACAGTCTGCTTCCCACACTAAAGATGCCAGTGCCAGGAACCCAAAGACCAGTGGAGAACCAGCTCGTGTAAGGGCAGTGATGGATCCTTGGACAAGTAAGTGTTCTTTTATTAAGGGCAGCAGCTACAATATGTGTAGCTGCTGACTTTTAATTTTTTGTTACCAGTGTAAAGATCCTCTTCAAAGCGCAGTTCCACCCTAAAGTGGAACTTCCGCTTTAAGGTATCCTGACCTGCCTCATTTGGCATGTCATTTTTTTGGGGGGGAGCGGGTACCTAGTTTTGACTGGTACCCAGCTCCCACTTTGGCCCACGCCGCCTAGGCAACTCCTCCTCTCCTCTTCTTCTCCTCCTCCCTCCCTGCAATCTTCTGGGACACGTCACAGGTCCCAGAAGATTGCTTGGCCATTTAGGATGTGCAGCGCAACTCGTGCACATGCAGTGCGCACCCGGCTGTGAAGCCGCAAGCTGTCACAGCCAGGTGCCAACACTTGCAATGCCAGCGCCGCAGACAGTGGGGAGAGAGAACGGAGGCTTCGGGCGGCCGTATCGCTGGATCGTGGGACAGGTGAGTGTGTTTATTGAAAGTCAGCAGCTACACTTTTTGTAGCTGCTGACTTTTAATAAAAATGGGTCCAGCTGGAACTCCGCTTTAAAGTGGAGTTCCACCCAAAAATGGAACTTCCGCTTTACGTGACCATGACCCCCTGACACGCCACATTTGGAATGTCATTTTTTGGGGGTTGGAGGGGGGCGGATACCCTCTTTTTGGGGCCATCCAGCTCTCACTTCCTCACGGGGCTCCAAGGCACCGGAAGGAAGTTCACCTCTCCCCCCTCCCTCCCTGCAATCTTCTGGGACAGGTCACATGCGCAGTACGTGCCTGGCTGTGAAGCCACAGCCAGGCACCCACCGTCACAATGCCAGCGCCAAGGAGAGGAGGGGGGAGAGGAGCGGGGCTTCGTACGCCCGCATCGCTGGACCGTAGGACAGGTGAGTGTCCGATTATTAAAAGTCAGCAGCTACACTTTTTGTAGCTGCTGACTTTTATATGGGTGGAATGGTATGGCACTAGACATGACTGTAGATGCAAAGTTTTTGTTTCTAGAAACATGATCGGGGAAAGTTATTTAATTTCATTGATTTCCTGACTACCTTCCAATAACTGCAAAAAACACGATGGGGTTGAGTACTAAAACTGGAGTGTGCAAAATCTGGTGCAGCTCTGCTTAGAAACCAATCCGCTTCCAGGTTTTCTTTTTTTGTCAAAGCTTAACTGAACAAGCTGAAGTTAGAAGCTGATTGGCTACCATGCACATCTGCACCAGATTTTTCACTCTTCAGTTTTAGTAAATCAACCCCAATATTTCCTGTGTGCTCAGTACACCTTTATCCTTATTGTTGTCATTGCCTCAATAGTGAAGCAGCAAATGTGAATAAATTGTTTCTTTTTATGTTAATTTATGTTGATGTAGACCTGTAAACTTCTAAAAAGTGGTGGCTTTTGGTGGTTGGAATGTTCAAAGTTATGTATATATTGTATTTATATATACTGGGTGTTCCAAAAGTCACCATTCATAGGTAAATTGTAAATGTACCTATATTTACAAAATATTCATTACAAAATGTTATAAAATATTTGAAAAATATTTTCCACTTGCTGGCCACCTTATTTACACACACGAGATATATATTATACATATATATATATTGTGACAGCAGGAAGGTAAAGTCACCTGGTTGCATCCAGGGGGGTAGATATATTTCGCCCAGATTCAGGCTTTACGCCGACTTATACAACTAGGGAGTTGATGAAGCCCAGCTGAGGCTAGTGGGCTCATGGATGACTCATACCTCTAGGGAGAGGGCTGGGCGTCGTGCAGGCAGGGAGTTGATGAGACCAGCTGAAGCTTGTCAGCTCATTTAAAGGCCTCTATAAAAACTCCCAGCTTCATTAGATGTTAGCTCATGCCTGGAACCAGACCTGTGTGGACTGTCTAGGGAGAGTGAACCCCTGTGCGGTGAGGCAAAGCCTGTGTGGCTATTTGTTTGGACTTTTACTAAACCAGGGACTTAGGGACTAGGACAGCACCAGGCTGATCCCAGTTGTTAGTTTAGGAAACCTGCATGTTTAGTCAGAGGTCAAACTGACCAGGATTTATTTTGTTTATGTTTCTTTTTGGCTTTGCTGTGCTTTTGTCACTGTACATAGAGAAATAAACCGCACCTTTTGATTTTGAAAACCACAACCTCCGTCTGCTGGCCCTGTTTTTGTGTGGGGAGCCCAACCAGGGGGTCACACACACCCGCTACCGAGTTAACCCCCTCACAGTTGGTGGAGAACCAGTGGCAGTTTTTTTTTAAGCCAGCATGGAGGAGATACTGAAACAGCTGGCTCTAGCAAATGCCAATCAACAGCAGACAAATGCAGGTTTGCAAAGGAGCCTTGCAGCCCAGCAGCAAGCTCATCAACAAGCCCAGCAGCAATCTGAGGCCCGCTTCATAGACCTGTTACAGAAGCAAGAGCAGAGACTACAACAAATGGAAGCAGTAATGCAGCAACGTCCGCAGACCAGTGAGGAAAGCCGTCCCACTAATACCGCGTCCTTTGGGGTGAGTCGTTTATTGACAAAAATGACTGGAGAGGATGATCCAGAGGTATTTTTGACCACATTTGAAAGGACTGCTGAAAGAGAAAAGTGGCCTGAGGAGCAGTGGGCTGGACTGGTGGCTCCTCTGTTAACTGGTGAATCGCAGAAGGCTTACTATGACCTAGAGCCTGACCAAGCAAAAGACTATGTGAGGCTAAAAGCTGAAATATTGGCAAGGCTGGGTGTCACCCTGGCTGTCCGGGCTCAGCGTGTGCATAACTGGACTTTCCAGCTTGGAAAACCCCCCAGGTCTCAAATGTATGATCTCATTCACCTGAGCAGGAAGTGGCTACAGCCAGAGACTTTGTCCGCACCAGAGATTGTGGAACGTGTTGTAATGGATCGGTTTTTGAGAGCTCTTCCTACTGCCATCCAAAAGTGGGTAAGCCATGGAGACCCAGAGACGGCCGGTGGTCTTGTGGATCGTGTAGAGAAATACTTGGCTACAGAGAACCTGACGGCCTCTTCCAGAGACTCTCGGACTTTCCACCCTAAGACCAGACCATCCCCAGGGGCGGATAAGAGGATTCCAAGGGGTGAGGGTGGAGAGAGTGAGAGGGTGGGAGCTCTACCCAAAGTTTGGCGAGAACAGCCTGGGAAGTCAGGGGCTCAAGAGGCAGCCAAATGGATTGTTTGCTACCGCTGCCGGCAAGCGGGACATATTGCAGCAAATTGCCCGGTTGTGGAGGAACCCATGCAATGTGACTTTCTGATGGACAGACGTCAGTCGCTGTGTGCGACAGTCGCATGCACTGCCATTCGGGGAACTGAGAAACATTAATGCAAAATGTGTATTAATGGTAGAAATGTTGTGGTATTACTGGATTCAGGTAGCCTTGTGACCCTGATAAAGGCTGAATTAGTTAAAACAGAGGTCTCTGGGAATAGCAAGGTAGCTGTTATTTGTGTGCATGGGGACACCCGAGAGTATCCAGTGACTACAGTGTGTTTCGAGACCCCCAAAGGTACCCTCTCTCATCCAGTGGGGTTAGTATCTCAATTACCGCATGATGCCATTGTGGGAAGAGATTTTCCGAAGTTCTGGGAACTGTGGGATGATCCTGAGCCCCCCCACTGGTGCCCCTATGTACCAGGAATGTGATAGCCAGAACTCCTCTGAGAGTGGTGAGGACTCTCCAGAATTTCCCTTGTCAGTATTGGCAGGGGAGACTCAAGAAACTGGAGAGGAGCCCACCTCCTCAGACGAAAACCTACCGTCTGTGGAGTTTTCTGATCTGGAGGTTCACAGGGAAAATTTTGCCACAGAACAGTTAAAAGACCCCGCCCTAATAAAGGCACGGGAAAACGTAGTGGAAATAGATGGCGAGTTAGTGAACCCAGATAATACCTGCACTTACCCATACTTCAGCGTAGAGAAGGACCTACTGTATCGGGTGGCAAAAAGGGCAGAAGAAACCGTTGAGCAACTTGTGGTGCCCAAACCTTACAGGAAGTTGGTGTTGGAGTTGGCCCATGGGCACATTCTTGGAGGTCATCTGGGGACAGAGAAAACCCGAGAGAGGGTATTACAGAGATTCTATTGGCCTGGGGTGATGAAGGACATAGAAAATTATTGTTCCTCCTGCCCTGTGTGTCAGAGGTCGGCCCCGATGCCACATTTCCGTAGCCCGCTGGTCCCTCTACCCATCATTGAGGTCCCGTTTGAGAGAATCGCAATGGATTTGGTAGGTCCTTTTTTCAAGTCCGCTAGGGGGCACCAGTACATATTGGTTATAATGGACTATGCCACCCGTTATCCAGAAGCGATCCCTCTCAGAAATACCTCGGCCAAAACCATAGCCAAAGAGCTATCTCTTGTTTTTAGCCGGGTGGGTATTTGTAAAGAACTGCTTACGGACCAAGGTACACCCTTTATGTCCCGGGTTATGAAAGAGCTGTGTAAATTGCTCAAAGTGACGCAATTGCGTACATCTGTGTATCACCCCCAAACCGATGGGCTGGTTGAAAGATTCAACAAAACCCTAAAACAAATGTTGAAGAAAGTGGTGGAAAGAGATGGAAAGGATTGGGACTGTCTACTTCCTTATTTGATGTTTGCTATTAGGGAGGTGCCCCAATCCTCTACGGGATTCTCCCCCTTTGAGTTACTGTATGGGAGACACCCAAGAGGGCTGTTGGATATTGCCAAGGAAACTTGGGAAAGTGAGAGTTCTCCCCACAGGAGTGTGATTGAGCATGTCGCCCTGATGCAAGATCGAATTGCACAGGTAATGCCCATCGTGAAGGAACATTTGGCCCAAGCGCAGTTGGCACAGCAGAGAGTGTACAACCGTGGAGCAAAGACCCGTACCTTTTCCCCGGGGGATAGGATATTGGTACTTGTCCCTACGGTTGAAAGTAAATTCCTTGCCAAATGGCAAGGCCCCTACGAGATAATGGAAAAAGTGAGCGAAGTGAATTACAAGGTCAGACAAGCAGGAAGGCGAAAGCCCGAACAGATATATCACGTTAATCTGTTGAAAGCCTGGAGGGATAGAGAGTCCCTAGTCGCAGAAACTTGGTCACCAGCTCAAACTGGTTGCGTGATTCCGGAGGTTGGAATAGCAGCCACCTTGTCACAACCCCAACAACAGGAGGTTAAGGAGTTTGTGCTTCGCAACAAGGAGGTGTTCTCTGAGCTGCCGGGACAAACATCTGGGGTAGAGCATGATATTATTACCCCGCCCGGTGAAAGGGTGAAGTTAAAACCCTATCGGATCCCAGAGGCCCGACGGGAGGCAATACGGGAGGAAGTACAGAAAATGCTGAACTTAGGGGTGATAGAGGAGTCCCAAAGTGATTGGTCTAGTCCCATTGTGTTGGTGCCTAAACCGGATGGGAGCTGGCGATTTTGTAACAATTTTCGTCAGTTGAACAAAGTTACAAAATTTGACACCTACCCCATGCCACGTATAGATGAGTTGATCGACCGGCTGGGAACAGCCCGATACATGACGACTCTTGACCTCACAAAAGGGTATTGGCAAATTCCCCTGGCCAAGTCGGCCAAAGAGAAAACCGCATTTGTAACCCCAGACGGGGCGTTCCAATATAAGAGAATGCCGTTCGGGTTACAGAATGCGCCGGCCACATTCCAGCGGAAAATGGACCAGATACTGAGGCCCCATCGGAAGTATGCTGCGGCTTACCTGGATGACGTAATTGTCCATAGCACAGATTGGGCCTCACATCTGCCAAAAGTGCAAGCAGTCCTAGACTCTATCCGGGAAGCGGGGTTTACGGCTAACCCCAAGAAGTGTACCATTGGGCAGGAGGAGGCCAAATATCTTGGGTACACCATTGGCAGGGGAGTGATAAAACCCCAACTCAACAAAGTCGAGGCCATCCAGAGTTGGCCACGTCCCAACAGCAAGAAGCAGGTACGGGCCTTTCTGGGAATCGCGGGTTATTATCGGCGCTTCATTCCCCACTTTGCTTCTAAGGCTGTGCCCCTATCCAACCTGACGAAAGGGAAAGGGTCGGTCATGATTAAATGGACCCCCGAGGCTGAGGCAGCATTCCAATTCTTGAAACAAGCCTTATGTAGCCAGCCAGTGTTGTACTCACCCGACTTCTCTAAAGACTTTGTCGTACAAAGTGATGCGTCAGATGTGGGGTTAGGAGCAGTATTGTCCCAGGTCTGGAACGGGGAAGAGCACCCAGTCATTTACCTCAGCAGGAAGTTGAAGTCCCATGAGGTAAATTACGCCACGGTTGAAAAGGAGTGTTTAGCGGTGAAGTGGGCTCTAGATTCCCTTCGGTACTATCTGCTAGGTAGGCACTTTGACATGGTTACGGATCACGCTCCGTTAAAGTGGATGGCTCAAAACAAGGAAACAAATAGAAGAGTGAATAGGTGGTTCCTGGCCCTCCAGGAATTCAACTTCACAGTAAAGCATCGCCCTGGCGTTCAAATGGGGAATGTGGATGCTTTGTCTCGAGTACATGAATGCCTGATTGCTGGTGTTCCAACCCCGAGGTTAAAACAAGAGGGGGGGGGGTATGTGACAGCAGGAAGGTAAAGTCACCTGGTTGCATCCAGGGGGGTAGATATATTTCGCCCAGATTCAGGCTTTACGCCGACTTATACAACTAGGGAGTTGATGAAGCCCAGCTGAGGCTAGTGGGCTCATGGATGACTCATACCTCTAGGGAGAGGGCTGGGCGTCGTGCAGGCAGGGAGTTGATGAGACCAGCTGAAGCTTGTCAGCTCATTTAAAGGCCTCTATAAAAACTCCCAGCTTCATTAGATGTTAGCTCATGCCTGGAACCAGACCTGTGTGGACTGTCTAGGGAGAGTGAACCCCTGTGCGGTGAGGCAAAGCCTGTGTGGCTATTTGTTTGGACTTTTACTAAACCAGGGACTTAGGGACTAGGACAGCACCAGGCTGATCCCAGTTGTTAGTTTAGGAAACCTGCATGTTTAGTCAGAGGTCAAACTGACCAGGATTTATTTTGTTTATGTTTCTTTTTGGCTTTGCTGTGTTTTTGTCACTGTACATAGAGAAATAAACCGCACCTTTTGATTTTGAAAACCACAACCTCCGTCTGCTGGCCCTGTTTTTGTGTGGGGAGCCCAACCAGGGGGTCACACACACCCGCTACCGAGTTAACCCCCTCACAATATATATATATATATATATATATATACACACACACACACACACACACGTATGTAAAACTGCACAGACACAGAAAATAAAACAATAACTCCTGAAAAGAATGGAGGACCAAAATGTACTTTTGTTGTCCAGTGCAGCAAGACAGCTGTGATGGTAAAGTATTGTATATGCTGCTTCCTTTTTCAGCAGTTGTGGAACTAGAGAGCCCAGCAAGCCTGGTGGAAACTATTTCCATCAGGCTTGCTGGGCTCTCTAGTTCCACAACTGCTGAAAAAGGAAGCAGCATATACAATACTTTAAGTTGAATAAAATCTGAAAGACACTCTTTCCCTTTTTACCTTTGTGTTGCTGAAGTTATTGCTTCTTTACTGACAAGTCAAATCGAATTTGACATTTGCATGGTATCTAGTCTTTGTTCTGTCTGTACAGCATGTCCCTCCCACAGTGTTCCCTTGTTGGTGCAGGGTGGTTGCTGCTGACAGCTCAGATAAGGCAGCATGCTTTGCATACCATGAGGCTGCAGGGACATGCATAAGGTCTGTGTTTTGTTTAGAATTCTCACAGATCCCCTGCATTGATAGTGTAGAAATACCTGAGATGATGTAGGAAACTGCCTTTGAAATGGAAACAGTAACGGCCGTCTAGGGCTCATCAGTGGCCTACAAAGCTATAACACATAGCAGAGGGCCTTCTTACGCAAAGCAACATTGTAATGTCTAATTTCTGCTGCTGGTTTACTCTCTTGGATAATGAAAATTAAGCATGGTGAGTAAAAATATTGCAAACGCATAACTTCTCAAGCAGTTAACTCCCTGTGTTAGGCTATAGTAATGTTTAGTAAGCAGGGAGAGATTCTAACAGTAGATGGCCAAGCCCATAGGTGGTTCAAATCTTGGCTGGTTCAGCAGGAACCGGCCAAGATTTGAACCGTGTGTGGGCAGGCTGAATGTACCAAGTTGATCGATCAACTTGGGTACAACCAGCCTGCTGGATTCACTTGCGATTATCGCTAGCGGCTTCCCCCACCTGCTTGGCAGGAGGGATTCCCCTGTCAGCGCTGTCTGTGTTGATAGGGGAATTGTGGTTGCAGGAAGGAAATTTGCACCATTTATGGCCTGCCTTACTTTGGAAACAAAGTACGTGCAAAAAGATAAAAAAAATTCTGGTGTGTTAGATTTCAGTAGAGATAAAGTAAGTAAACAGACCTGTTTAAAGTAAAGTTGTTTTATTCAGCTGATTAGTTGAAGATTGGATTTACACAGATGCTGAGGCATGTACACTGTGAATTGGTCGATTGTTAATGTGGCTGGAGCCGCCAGGTGCTGCATGCAGGCAGCCCTTGTAAGTCTGTGGGGTGCAGTGGCTGTACGGACATAGCTGCTCGTCCTACACCCATACGGGTGTGTCTGTGTCCATACAGTCACTGCACCCTCTTAGATTTACTTGGGTTGCATGCATGCAGCACCTGGCAGCTCCAACAAACAGCCAAATCAGGATGTATGGGCCTCAGCACCCATGTGAATGAGACCTCAAACTAAAATCAAATCAGTTGAAAGAAAGGTTACAAAAGATGAAAAATGTAAATAACTTCTGACCTAATTTGCTACTTTGTCTAAGGCTCTGTTTACACCTATGTAGTTTGCTTTTGATGGTTTCTGCAGTGCGTTTTGCGTTTTTGCACACGCGATTTTCCCGCGATTTGCATTTTGCATTTTTATGCTTCTTTTTTTTTTGGACAATTTGTTGATGGGCAGATAAAAAAATGCAAATCACGGTAAAATCAAGGCAAAAACGCACTACGTGATTTTCAGCAGCTTTTCCATTAAAGTTTATTGAACCAAAAAAGCACCGTTCTGCATTTAAGAGTCCCTAACCCTTTCCAAAAACGCAGTGGCTGAAAAAAAGCATAGATGTGAATGTGTCCCATAGGAAACCATGTTAGATGAACTGTAGTGCATTTCTGCAAAAAGCGCCAAAAAACGCATAGGTGTGAACCAGGCCTAGCAGGTTAGGTAGTGTTAGGTCTTATCTGCTTATGTTCAGCCCATGTACCGGGCAGAATTGATTAGATAATATAGAATATCTGATTAGAGGATTAAAGGAAAACTATAAGCACAGCTTACAGTTTTATTTTTAACATTGACTGCATATTAATAATACAAACAATAGTTATTTTTGACAATCCAATGTAAGCTTACCTGAAAAATCTTTACTCTTTCGTCCATGGACCGACACAGCCTCTCTATTGACAAAGTGGGGTATTATCCGTTAATTAGGAGTGACTAGGCAGAAAAACTTGTAGGGGGAGGACCCTCCGGGTATATCACCTCAGTCTGCATCTCGCAGATCAGTTTTTTTCTGTCTAGCAAGGAGTAGGACATGGCTCCCTTCGGGCCCATTGGTCCGGGGGAAAAATATATATTTATTTTTTTTGCTACATTTGTTTCCTGCGATCTTCGATTAATTGCTGACTGGGTGACAGGCTGGATCCTCGATCCTTGTAGTCTCCCCAGTTTCGGCCATCGAGCGTGTGCCGACCCTAGCTACGCGCTGGGTTTTCCACGACCTGCCCATCGCTCCACGGGTGGCCGGTGAGCCTACGCTCCAGGGCCTGCATCGGACCGCTCAGCTTCGGCTGACCTTACGGCCGAGTTGCAGCAGCCTGGCCGGTGAGCTTACGCTCCAGGGCATGCATATGATCATCCCCTTGGGTCCAATCACAGCATGCCTGGCCAACAGTCACCTTCCGTGCGAGGACGATGATCTGTTTGTAATGTCTTCCAGCATGATACATGCAGGATAGGTAAGTAGACTCCCCTGCCTCGGCTGGGTGATTTGGCTGGACATTCCTGGAGAGATCAAGTAAGTGGTTTTGGCCCCTTTCTTCCCTCTCTCCCTGCCTTCCCCTCCTCCCTGGGCTTCTAGCTAAAGGTTGCTGGGTGCTGGGGGTCACCTAAGGGGTTCCACTGGAGCGGGGCTGGCTGTAACTAACATTTAAAAGAAATGTAATTTCTGCTTACCTGTGTGTGCTTCCTCCTCCATGCTGTCGGTGGCCATTTTGTGGTGGTCCATGCCAGGTTCGGCCTCTAGTAACTGCCCGGCGGCCATCTTCCTGTGGTTTCGGCACCATTTTTTTGTAGTTCTACACCCACTGGCCTCTATCGACTGATCGGCGGCCATGTTTGTTATGATCCACGCTGTATGTATAGATTGCCGTTCGGCGGCCATGTTTTGTGGTCTACGGCTGCTTTGGCCTCTATCGTTGGCTCGGCGGCCATTTTCTTAGAGCCCACATTATCTTCCATACAGACGTTTTGGCGGCCATTTTGCCAGAGTCTCCGGCCTCTAGGGTGCATTACACTGGCGCGAAAGATTCACACAGGAAGCGCTGATAGAAGAAGCAGACTGACACAGCAGCAGTGGGACAGCATCACAGGCGCAGCACACGGCAGCATAGCAGTACCCGTCCAGGGTGGGGAGTCCTCTGGGAGTTCCAGCATCTCTGTAGCGCAGGAGGGTGGCCTATTGATATCTTGCCTGGAGCCCTGTGGGTGTCAGCGTGTGGTCAGCATGGCATCTGAGCCAGATGTCTTCTTCCCTGAAACACCAGATTTAGCAGCTGGTGCCCCTGAGGTGTCTATGAACGCTATGACGGCAATCCTAGAGGCGTTTGCTGCCAGGGTGGAAGCGGCACACAGGAAGACAGGGGGTAGTAAACGCCCCCGTCCCCTGCAAGCTTCTGGGGATAATTCTGATGCAGAACCAGGTCCAGCTATGGCTCAGGGCCCAGATTCTGATGCATCAGAGACTGCAGACCGTGACCGGACAGTGAGGATGACTCCAGGTCCAGGTCAGTACGCGAGACGGCTTGGTATCTGACCTTATTACTGCATTGCGGGATACGCTAAAGTTGGAAAATACTGCAGAAGCAGCAGAGACTCCGGTCCACTTGGGTTTCATAAACCTGCCCGCACTGCTAAGGTGTTCCCTTGTGTGTCTTATTTTGATAAACTCTTATACAAGGAATGGGAGAACCCACTGAGGGTCTTTACAGCCCCAAAGAGGTTTGCGGTACGGTACCCCTTTGAGGAGAGTTTTCTGAAGAAATGGACCTCTCCCCCTATAGTGGACCCTCCGGTGTCCAGACTTAATAGAGCCACCACAATTCCAGTAGAAGGGGCTCCTGTTTTCAAGGACCCTGTGGATAAGAAGGCTGATGCACTCGCTTGCTACCTATACTCAGTGGTAGGCTCAGCAGTACGCCCGGCATTGGCGGGGGCCCTAGTGTCTCAGACACTTACTGAATGGGCAAGATTGCTACTCCAGGGGTTAAGGAGCGAGATGCTCCTCCTGATGAGATAACATTGGCTGACCAGTTGGTCCAGGGCCTTAGGTTTGTCTGCGAGTCAGACATGGATACTATTCCCCTGCTGTCTAAAGCTTCGGTTTATGCAGTAGCAATACGCCGCCTGATCTGGCTAAAGGGCGGTCCAGGGTCCAGGTATGGGGAGGTCCAGGGTCTACTGGAACGCGGAGTAGTTATTCCAGTTCTAGAACAGGAACGGGGTCAGGGTTTTTACTCAAATCTGTTCATTGTGCCAAAGAAGGAGGGGGTTCGTCCAATCTTGGATCTCAGAGCCCTCAATTGCCTTGTGAAAGTACAAAGATTTCGGATGGAGTCGGTTCGATCTGTAGTCACGGCTCTCCATCCGGGGGACTTTCTGGCCTCCTTGGACATCAAGGACGCATACCTGCATGTCCCTATATACTCCAGACACCAGAGGTTTCTGCGATTTGCTATCGGGAAGAACTACTACCAGTTTGTGGCCCTCCCGTTTGGCCTTGCCTCAGCACCCAGGACATTCACCAAGGTGCTCGATCCAATTCTGGCACTTCTAAGACAGCGGGGTATCGCTATCATGGGCTACTTGGACGACCTTCTGCTGAAGGCCCCTTCAAGCTCAGAATTAGAGGTAAACGTGTCTATTACCTGTCAGACTCTTCGAGACTGTGGTTGGATACTAAACACGCAAAAGTCAGTATTGGTGCCCACTCAACGCCTAGTGTACCTGGGGTTGATTCTGTATTCCTCAGAGGCAAAGGTATTCCTCCCTGTGGAGAAGTTGCAGACCCTCCGAGCTGCAGTACGGCAGCTGACTTCCAGGAATTGGTCGTCACTCCGTTTTTTGCATGCGAGTGTTGGGCCTCATGGTAGCCTCCTTCGAGGCGGTCCCATATGCTCAATACCACACGAGTGTTACAGAAGGAAGTTCTGTCCAGATGGAACAGATGCCTTTCTCTCTGGATTATCAAATCCGAGTGAGCCACCTAGTCAGGAGATCCCTGGTATGGTGGCTGACAGCCCCGGCTCTAATGGCCAGGAAGTAATTTCTTCCGGTTTACTGGATAGTAATCACGACGGACGCCAGCCTTACAGGTTGGGGGGGGGAGTCTGGGGTGTTCAGTCAGAGGAAGCCCCCCTGCCGATCAATGTCCTGGAAATCCGGGCGATCGGGCTGTGCCTCTTCAAATGGTCTCAGAGGCTGCAAGGGCATCCAGTCAGGATCCAGTCAGACAACGCCACAGCAGTGGCATATGTCAATCATCAAGGAGGAACAAGAAGCTCAGCTGCAGCATCGGAGGTCGCTCGCATCCATCCTGAAGTGGGCAGAGAGGAGGGTACCGGCACTGTCGGCCGTGTACATTCCGGGTGTGGAAAACTGGCAGGCGGACTACCTGAGCCACCAGATGCTGGACCAGGGAGAATGGTCCTTACACCTGGAGGTGTTCCAACTCCTCTGCCAAAGATGGGGCACACCAGACTCAATCGGAAGGTATTGAGGTTTGTGGCCCGGTCAAGAGACCCATGGGCAGACGCAACGGACGCGTTGGTGGCATCGTGGGGTCAGTATCGGCTAATCTATGCCTTCCCTCCCTTAAGGCTTCTTCCTCTTCTGCTCCGCAGAGTGGAGGTAGAGGGAATTCCAATGATCCTAATCGCTCCAAATTGGCCTCAGCGTCCAAGGTACGCCGATCTAGTACGTCTGGTAGCAGACGTCCCCTGGCGCCTACCACTACGGAAGGACCTGCTATTGCAAGGCCCCATACTCCATCCTGCTTTACAGTCACTGGCTTTAACGGCATGGCTGTTGAGAACCAGATTCTGAGAGACCCGGGCCTATCAGATTCAGTAATCTCTACTATGAGAAGTGCTCGGAAACCGTCCTCTAGGAAGGTTTATCACCGCACTTGGAAGGCCTACATCTCCATGTGTGAGGAAATGAAATGGCATCCGCGTACTTATTTGGTTTCCAGAATCCTGCTGTTTTTACAGCATGGGGTGGACCAAAGGCTTGCCTTAAGTACGATTTAAGGGACAGATATCTGCCCTGGCTGTCTCTTTTCAGCGACCACTGGCGACTCACTCTCTCGTGAGTACATTTGTGCAGGGGGTTCGACGTGTGGCCCCTCCGGTCTGTCCCCCGCTACCTCCGTGGGACTTGAACCTGGTCCTTTCGGTGCTTCAGAAGGCACCGTTTGAGAATATTAGAGATATTCCCCTGTTGACACTTTCTCAGAAAGTGGTCTTTCTGGTGGCTGTTATGTCAGTTAGACAAGTCTCTGAGCTGGCAGCCTTGTCCGGCAAGGCTCCCTATTTGATTTTCCACAAGGATAAGGTGGTGCTGCGGCCGCAGCCTTCCTTTCTTCCGAAAGTCGTTTCGGCTTTTCATCTGCTACTTCCCTGTTCCGGAAGTCAGACTCACTGTTTGTTTCGGTGGCTGGTCCCAAGAAGGGCCAAGCAGCCTCGTCGGCCACCATCTCTAGGTGGATCCGACAGATAGTAATCCAGGCTTATGCCTTAAACGGTCAAGCGCCCCCCTTTCCGGTCACGGCGCATTCGACCAGGGCAATAGGTGCCTCTTGGGCTTTCCGACATCAAGCGTCTGTTTCCCAATTATGTAAAGCGGCGACTTGGTCGTCCGCTCACACTTTCACAAAATTCTACAAAGTTGATGTAGGTGCATCTTCGGATGCCTCTTTCGGCCGCAAGGTTTTGCAAGCGGCTGTTTAGAGTTGCAACTCCTCCGTTGGAGGAGTGCTGTTTTGTGTTTGGGGTGAAGTTAATTTTTATGCTGTTACCACCCCTCGTTTTTTCTCTGACACTGCTTTGGGATGTCCCACTTTGTCAATAGAGAGGCTGTGTCGGTCCATGGGCGAAAGAGTAAATAGGATTTTTGTACTCACTGTAAAATCCTTTTCTCTGAGTCCATGGACCGACACAGCACCCACCCCTCCTTTTAAGTTTGTTCACTTTGTCAATAGAGAGGCTGTGTCGGTCCATGAACTCAGAGAAAAGGATTTTACGGTGAGTACAAAAATCCTATTTTTTCATGTTGTGAGTTCTGCCTGTCTGCTGGCCATCTCTTTGCACAATTTCCTGGATTTCCTGCATGCTTTGCAGATTCTATTCTGCTGTTTACGTTTGATTTCTCGGGACTACATATCCCATGGTACCTTGCTGCCTGAAATTAGTGAGTCCTATACTGACTGCGCCTTTTGAAACTCCTCCTCTCAGCAATTCTTTAGTTCACAATGCAAGTTCTGTGAATTCTGTGAAACAGCACTACCTTTGCCCAGCTATGTAGCTGTTATACAATCTTATTTGTTTGTCTTCCTTTATTTTAACTTGGTGAATGACACACTTCCTGTCACACTGTGGAAAGCAGCATTGTTATGCTAGGCTCCTCTCCTGATTTGTACTACACCTCCTCCTGCCCTCATCTTTATTACCCAGAGGGGTGTTGCATTTAGTTCACAGAAGATGGCTGCAGAAGCTAATAAGACCTTTTCATAAATCAGTTCAGCACAAACTAAGTTACAAGGACACAAGGTTTTTGGCAGGATCAACAGGTATTTTTCTGTACTTGCAGTAGAGCAAACAAATACATCCATCACATGTAAACTCTCATTTAGTCTTTGACTGAACAATGAAGGAGAAGCAGCAAAGTGAAGAGCTGCTCTCTCCCTGTCACACAGCTTTCTTCTCCTCTCAGCATGCTTGTTTACAGCGTATGAACTGATCAGCTTCTTTTATTGTCTCTTCCTTTTACCCTGCTGTACAGGGGGTGGCAAGAGGCTTATACCAGTACTTTGCCTAATTGCCAGCAAATGCAGCCGATTTGACATGTAAAATCGCATGTCAAATCGCACCAGTGTGAACCAGGGCTCAAAGTGTGACAGTGCTGGAAGCTGACAAGTGGCCTGGGCATGAAAGGGGTAAAAGTGGCAAGTGGTTTAATGATGATGCTACTCCTGAATTCAGAGCAGAAGTTTTTACTCTAATGTAGGCTGTGCCTGCTTGCACTACAGTGGGAGGAGGTGACTTTGTAGGGGGTGTGGCTATCGGCATTGTCACTGCAAATTCACAGGCCCAAAGCTTGTCAATTAGCAGCTGGCCACACCTAGTCCTGTCCACTGCTTCCTGGACTGGCAGCAATGCGCCTGTTACTGGGAGCTGCAGTGTATGAAAGGGGGAGCGTGTGAGACACAAATAAAAGAGGATTTGGCTCTGTCAAGAAAAGCCAATACATTTATTTATTTTTATGGTTTAATTGCTATGATGCATGTGCAAAATACAGTATATATGCCTTTTAAATCTGTTTGTTTAGTTTTAGACAATGTTTTTACTGGAGTTGCTAGCAGACAGATAACAATCCCGGATATTAGTGCTGTATGATGCTGCTATTATACAATATCTAGCAGCTTAGACAGGTTTTCTTTGGAATATGATATAGAAGAAATGCAGTCAGTGATCACTGATACCCAACCCATTATGGTCCTGATATGCAGTGATATCTGACAGAAACAAGCACATTCATGCTCTGGATGGAATTCTAAGAACATTTTTACCATGTCGTGTGCAGGCACGATCTAATAGGTAGGGCAGAGAAATTGTGCCAACAACTGAACCCCTCAGGAAGGACATTTTTTATGTTTTTAGTAGTGATATTGCTTATGTGTACAAAATGTATTCCTGGGACTTGCTGTATGCTATTAAAATTGTATACGTGGGATCTAGATTGTAGGTTTGTGTCCATTACTGGTCAGATGCTGAATAGTCATACTGCCAGTTCTAATAACAATGTTCATGGGGACTCAGCTCTTGTCACTCACAGGGCAGTAATCTTGCTGATCATGTAATGTCCACTCTCCAGCGCATCTGCAGTGCTTTTTCCATCTCAGAAGAGATTTTCCCACAGAAGATAGTGTGGGTGTGAGCAATCATCAGGGAGGAAATAGAAAACACAATCTACTCTTTCCTTTATTCCCCTTCTTTATATCTGTACAGACATGAGGCTATCACAAAAATACAGGCTAATCCTTCTCCTACTCATGATTTTTTCATTATGCTGTGTCCAATTGTACGGATGATTTATGTTCTTTGTACAGTTCTCTGTTGCAGCTGTAAAAAAAGAACAGGGCATATTAATATCCATAAATGAAAATATACAGTAGTGACGTTTAAGAGCATTGCTCATTTACCTGCCTAATTTGAGTATACATGATTTTTCTATACTACAAGATTGCTCTTATTACTGCTTTGGAAAAAAAAATATATATATATATATTTATGGTCGGAGCCCTCAGTCCGAAGAGATATGGATCACATAAACACATCACAAGACTAACAACACAGATAAGACCTGAAGTGTGGCCTGGCCTGTTGGACGGTATGCCAAGAGAAGGGGCCATACCTAAGATAGAAGTAATGAATAATTCTGTTGAGAATTGTTTGAAGGGAAGTGCCCTAAAAAGGGGTATGGGTGGGTGGGTACCGCGCACTGGAGCCGACACTGACGATGGTGGACGGCCTGCTTAAGTACCCCTCGAACTCCTCCCATAATTTCAGGCAAGCATACTGCCCATCCTATTTATGGTCGGAGCCCTCAGTCCGAAGAGATATGGATCACATAAACACATCACAAGACTAACAACACAGATAAGACCTGAAGTGTGGCCTGGCCTGTTGGACGGTATGCCAAGAGAAGGGGCCAAAAAACACACTTGGTTAGGGAAGGAATTGTTTCACTGTATGAGGCAATAACAACTGAGCGAGACTGTTGGAGACTCGTGACGATCCGTTTGAGGATTGGGGATGTATCGGGCGAAACGCGTGGACTTCCACCTGCCCATCATCCTGATTGCGTGGTCTGGAACTCTGTTACGTGATGCGGCTAAGGCTGCTCCCACGCGAAAGAATGTCCTGAGTAACGACCTGGGTTTAAGGCCTAAGATGCATGGGAGCGTTCTGACTTAACTGATGAACTGGTACTTGCTTAGAGGTACAGTTGGGAAACGTAGAAGAGGCTGTCCTCTGAAAGGACGGGCAGTAGAGTATACCAATTGCTTTAGAACGGCCATAGGGCACCAGGCGTTGAGAGTCTGGAACGTTTGACGTCTACTGTGGGACCGGATTGTAGCGTTTCCCGACACCGTCGGGTGTAGGGTGAAACGACTCTGGTGGTGAGTCGGGTGGTGCCTGCGTAGTACTTGGTACTCGGGTTCGTGACAGTAAATTCGCTGGGCCGTAGAAAACCGGGGAAGGCTACGTGATGGCTGCTCGAATTACCAGGCTGGGTCATAACCGAAGGGGGAACGTGGAAGCATAGCAGACATGTGCTGGAATACGGCGTTGGTCACTGGTAAGCGTTAGGAACCAGTGTGTGGTTGCTGCCTGTGAATGCCACGTGGTATGGTTTTGACCGCATGAGCGGTGAACAGGGAAGGTTTGGTAGGGTCTAGTAGAGAGGTAAATGCTGGATGCCGACTGAATAGAGTCTGATGGTATTGTGTGACAGAAGGAACGAAGGCCAGATATGTCTGAGTTTCCTGGAACCGCCCCGGGGTTAGCGGCTAGGAACCTGCCGGTCTTCCAGGCAGTATGGTGGCCTTTAGTGTATTGGAAGAATAGAACACATCGACGAGGGAGGTAGCACCAGGAGGTGCTATTTCATTGCAGAGTCGGTTGCGACTAACGTGGGAAGCCGGGCATGGTCGGCTCTGGGCTCCGGTGAAAGGATGAGGCATAGTTAGGCGGGAACGTGCGTCGGCCGAGGTATTGCATTTACCAGGGATGTGGACCCTGAGGATACTGAACTGACGTTGTAGGGACAGTAGCACCAGGCCTGCGTAGGAAGGCCATGGTGGCCACCGATATTGACCAGCCTCTTTTAACGACTGTGACTGTGGCCTGGTTACCTGTGGCGAATGTGGCGGCCTGTCCTGCCCAGGTGCGGCCTCATACTTGAGCCGCTGCAACTATGGGGTAGATCTCGAATAGAGAGGATGACTGACTAAATGCGGATTTGTGAGTATCTCTGACGGGCACGGACCTGCGAACCAATGATGGTCAAAAATTGCAATGAAGCTTGTGGAAGCTGCTATGTCTTTGACTATCTGTGGTGACGAAGGGATGCTGATGGGATGAACGTGGGTCTACTATGCTAGTTCTCGAGGAAGTGGGCCCAGATGGCCAGATCCGCTATAGCGGCTGCGTCTAGCTAAATGACTTGGTCAGGGTCTTGTGCCTGGGAGAGGGACACTAAGAAGTGTGAGACAAAGGATCGCCCTTGAGAAATGAACCTCATCGTGAAGTTGAGCATGCCCAGTAGGGGTTGTAGCTGTGTGTTCGGAGCACCCTGGCGTGACGGTGACGTATGGGCGACAGTCCTGTGTGGGTCAAACTACCGAGAGGTGGGCTGGCCTGCATGGCGCGTTTGTCTAGGATGATGTCCGGAAGGAGATGAGCTAAGCCAGGCTTCCTACGTTTTCCTCAGTTACGGGCATATTGATTTAAGAGATCTCTTCTAGAATTCCTAGGACTGCTGGGGGTTTAGTATTTGGTGAGAACTCCTGTGAGGGTATGAGGGAGTTTAACTGGGTACGTTTTAGAAGAATGAGGCGCGGATAAGTAGTAGACTAAAACAAAGTTTATTGGAAAAATTGCCCTCGACAAGATCGAAGACTGACTCTCCGTAGTTTGGCCGAGGCCTGGGGGTGGTCCAAGGTCTGGGGAACTGTGTATTGCCGACTGCCGGACCCGCGAAGGGTGATGGTGAGGCAAAGTTTGCTGTCGGCTCGCGGCATGGCGTCGGTTAAAAGGAGGGGAATGCATATGTTTAGAGTAAGTTTGCGAGGTTTGGAGGGGATAGAAGGGTTTAAGAAAACGGGGAGGAAGAAGGAGAGCAGTGAGGACAGGGCAAGGAGCGATAGGCGTAGATGACAGATTAGTTTGCGTACGAGCGCGGTTGAGTGAAATTTGGAAAACTCAAAAGAATGCGAGGCAACTGAGGTGAGCCAGGAGGTGACTGGCTAGATAACCGATAGCTCAGGTGCCGTCTGTGCTCGGCACAGACTAATGAACCAGAGCCCCCAGGGCGTGCTGGGGCGAGTGGCTGAAGTCTGGTATGCTAAGTAAGAATGTTTCGATCTGTAGTGGTTGACGTGTGGTCGGTCTGCTAACCCTCGCACTGCCAGCAAGGTGGATGTTAGGCGACCTTGTCTGTGTGGTGAAGGATCTCGGATCGCTCTTCGAAAACAGAGTGTAGTGCACAGAAGTATGTGACAGTTACTAACGCCTCATGAGCGGTCAAATTGTGTATGTGAAGAAACATATGTCGTGAAAGAGTGCGAGGAGAAAGCAAGGAGGGGCCTTGCACTGACGCCCTGACTTGTGCACCAGTAGTTTAAGTCTGGTCGAGGTCGAGACATGGGTCGACCCGAAACCTGTGACACTGAGCTGCATGGGGAAAACGACAGAGAAAAGGTGAGTAGCCGTGTTGCTACTGGAGATGAGGAGTGGCTGATTTGAACCACTTGTTGAATGCTCGCAGCGATTGCGAGGGAAAGTAGCCTTGCTGAGAGGCGAAAGAAGGAAAGTTTGTGAATTGTGAGT